>OY787667.1:41060743-41746993 GCA_963678985.1 Spisula subtruncata | reverse complement strand
AAAGCATTCAAAGGCCGATTGCGCAATTACAAATATGCACATTTGTGGTTTCAGGCCCTCTTGAGTTCTTGTGTAAGATCTTGCAGGATGCTGCCACTGAAAGTGATAATGCAAAATATTTGAAGAAGAAGAAAGACATTGAAGATTTACCATATGATATACATGAATGCCTCGAATCACTCAATTCATACACATTTGTATGTGTATGGGTCTTATAAGGTTGTGCTCTTTTGACCTTAGTCTTCTTAGCCAGCAATCATATTGCTGGCTAAGTCAGATGAAACAAACCTTTCCGCTTTTTGTACTTTATGATTTTGAACATGGACATGTGTTGTTTAATCAATTTGATTAGTGTGTGGACTGAAAGAAAACACAGGTTACACAATGTTAGCCGTATAATGCAATATTGACTGAATATATCACTTAACAATATTTTTTTAAAGTGTGGCCAATTTGAAATTTGTTGAAGTCATGTGTAGGCCTATGTGTAAGTTGCATAGAAAATGTTAAGTCGGGTTCTTTGTCGTATGGTGATATAATTATTATTATGCACATAGTGATCTAGGGGAGGTAATCAAAACTAAGACATGGTTTTGGTATAGTGCGTTAGCGACTAAGCTGGACCCCCCAAAACCTTAAATATCTTTCAAAGTAATTATGCAATTTGATTGAAATTTGGCATAGTTCAATGAATAACCTTTACCAACTCTGTGTTTAAATTTCAGATTTCTGTATTCACTAATTAAGATTTTCCTCATTGTGTCTAATGCATTATTTTGGTATTTTAATCAACAAATGGACAGGGAGTAAAATAAGCCATTGCGATCAGCCAGTGAGAATGATGCTATTGTATTTTTAACAACTATAACGGTACACATATGGATAATTTTACATAATTTTGTCTAGTCATCAATGTGTATATAGTGGAGGCCCATCTTCTGATTGCAATAATCATTTGTACAAACATAATAACAATGTTTTTCTTGCAAATATTTCTACCCAGTTTCTCGAGTTGTATCAATAACAATAAAGGTTAATGTATGGGCCTCATTATATATTTACAATGGTCACTGATGTGTAACTTAATGCACAGTTATATTGGATCAAAGTGCTGTTCTTTGCTGTTCCGTTCACTTCAATCACCCATACGTATTTACCCTGTTTTAGACTTAAAATTTTGCATTAGACGTGAATGCAAAGTACACTTTTCGGAGCACCAAAAATTCTTATTTAATTTGTGAGAGTTGGTAAGGGTGGTTTATTAACGCATACCAATTTTTGTTCTAATGGAGACATTATTTTTTAAGTTATTAAAGGTTTATGGGGGTCCAACTTGGTCGCTAACGCACTATATGTTCTATCATAGACATTAATATCTGTGGTTCTATTAGAAACTGAAAAGGTTTTCGTATTATATTCTAAGAATTTGACACATTGCTATTCCAGCAGATTGTTTCTTATTACATTGTAGTGAGCACAGATTTAATTACGTAAAAGTAAGTAGGGTCTATAAAGGTTAGCCTGAAAATCCAATCATAAATATTTGATGGTCGTTGTCCTAAAGATTTGTATGTGTCTGATCTGTCAGTGATTTGCACGACGTGTATATTTCACAGAGAACCGGAAAAATGGACAGCAAGGCGAAGAAAGAAACTTTTATTCAAATTTCTAGGTATAAATGCCATTGATTGAGTGTATATATGATAGATTTGATTACAAAGAAGTCTACTTTATTTAATTACATTATTTCTTCCTTGGTGTTATTGTCATTTCTCTGAAAATGTACCGTATGCCATATCGAAATTGCAAGCCATCGTCGGAAAACGTAAATTTTACGTTGCATCATAGGATTTACTTCGCAGATCGATCAAATGACAAGACAATTAACAAATGTTTTTGCATTTAATTCTCAAAAGTAAATAAATTCCATATCAAAAGCTGACATTGGCTAAACGAACTTAGTTACGTCTTTGAAAACCGTTCATTGATTACCGATCCGTTCATTGATTACCGAACAGTTCATCGATAACCTAACCGTTCATTGATAACCGAACCTTTCATTCATAAGCCCCCCCCCCTAAGTTTGCCAATAAACCTCAAACAGGATCTTGTCTATCAATGGGACACCCCTATCTTATGAGATTACACAGTCGTTTAGTCATGTGGTCAGAAATTTACCGACTATGAAGACGCCATTTCTTACTGTTATCCTCGAGTGACCATAATTCGCCTACTTAAGCGTTAAACACGCAATAAACAATGGCAAACTTCATGTTTATATTAAATAAGGTCACTTACTTGGTAATATAATTCCTTCAATTTATCTAACTCAAATGTACACCAATAAAATGATAAAATACTCCAAGAATTGAATAAAGCAAACGTCATAGTAAATAAAAGTCGGCCATTTTGACCGTGACCTAAATACGTCACATGGCGCGCGCGATCAATTGGGCCAAAACTATTCACTTTAGCTAAACGTCCCAATTATGAAATTAAGCCTGAGCATTGTTAAATCAAATTAAGAAATAAATCTAGTGCAAAAACAGCATATTTGTCACTGTTAAGTGATATTTACTCGTCGTGTATTAATTCTGATTGGTTGTGCCACACGCCAGTCTCTAATGGGTAATAAATAGACTTTGGCTGCATTATAAACGAACTTTTTTTACATCGCCATTACGGGCGTGGATCACTTAATGAATTTTAAGATAATCGCCGATAGTGATGTGTGATCTGCCGATGTATGGTCTACAGAAATACAGAATTCGATATTTTTTTGCTATTCTGACCGTAAGGTCGGAAGCAACTTTGACCGAAGATATTTTTGGTTTGACCTTAAAAATAATTTATCCGACCACGTGACTTTCATTCATGAAACTGTAAACAATGCAGACGTGTGAAAAAATATTCGATTACGTTGCACATAGCGTTTACTGGGGTATTTCAACTACACGACTTTTTGGGAATAGTGAAAATGGTACAGTTTTATGATTTTTTGTGAAAGTAATCGAAAATTACATGTTATGACCTCGTATTTTCAGAAAAAAATATTCCTGCTAAAAAAATACTATTTTGTAAACATTTTCTCAAGATATGCGCGCGCATCGTCCAAATCTCACGAGACTAGAGCCAAAACAAAATGGCGGTCGATTTGAAGGTCAGAGGCGATTTTAGGGCTCTCTACGATACATATTCAACATAACTTAGTTGAAGTCTACAGGAATAATAAATGTAAACTTTTTGCTATTTTTCAGTGAGAGTGAACCTGAAGTTATTGAAATTGAGTCAAAAAATAAGAAAGACAAAAAGAAGCATAAACACAAGCATAAACATAAGCATAAACATGAAAAAGGCGCGGATAAACACAAGCATAAACACAAGAAGAAAAAGACGCGAGCTTACCCATCGGATGATGACAGTGATCATGGGGCTAGTGCCAAACGACCACGACTGGTGGATGATACAGAAGGTGGATTCGATGAATCGGATCTGGATAAGTTAGAAGCTGCAAGAGCCGCACTTAAAGCCGAACTGAACGGTGAAACAGACCAACGTTACGATGCTCTGTTAGAGGAACAATACAATGCATTAACTGTTCAGTTAAAAGAATATTCCGATCATCAGGAACCTGGTGTCGAAAGATCAGGGGAAAGTCATGAACATGTCGAAAGTGGAAATTTTTATGGAAATGAGCTAGGTCTTGCAATTACTATTAAAGGTGATACTCAGGATAGTAGTAGGTTGGTATCTGGTAAAGGTCGAACGCGGAGTAATAGATCTAAAACGGACAGTGATTTATATCCGAGAGATCCTTATGGTACGGAACAGGGTCAGAGTGCAGCCGTTATAGGTCGGAATAATTCGGCTTCTATTAATTTGATTGCTGGATATGGTTCTAATGAGAATAGTGAATCGGAAGAAGAAGGTGAGATTGCTAATGATGAGAAAAAAGATGAACTTGCGGATGAATTGTTAGAGTATGCTATGAATGAAGACAGTTATTTAGCATCGAATAGATATAGAACTGATAATTATGGTAGAAAAAAGGAAGAAGCATTCAAAAGTTTCGAAAGGGAATATGAAGAAATAAAGAAAAGACGAGCAAGAGAAAAGGAAAAAAGGAAAGAAATGGAAAGAAAAGAACAAGAACGGGCAGAAAGGAAAGAACGGGAGAGAAGAAAAGAAAGAGAAAAGAAGGAAGCAAGAAGAAAGGAAAAAGAAGAGCAGAAAAGACAAAAAGAAATACAACAACAAATGGCAGAAAGAGAGAGAGAAAGGGAACGGGAAAGAGAAAAAGAAAGATCTCGGTAAGCTATCATATATAAATAAGTCTCTTCATTTACAGAAATTTTAAAGATGATGGTTTACTTTTTAAGAAGTCATTCAACTGTCAATGTATCAGGGCTTTTTCAAAGGTAGAGACTGGGCAAAATGTCAATTTTTGCAAGGGCAGAAAAAAACTTTCCTGGGAAAAGGCCTGTGTATGCATAAAGTTAAACATTTAAGAAGGTGGCTGTGTAAAACAGGTACTAACATGACTTGCTTAATGTGTAACTCAAATTTTACTGGTCAGGTTTTTATCAATTGGACTTTGAACAATTATACAATATCGATTTATTTTGAATCATGTAATGTGTTCATGTCTGTTCTGTTCTGGTTTACAGTTCAATATCGCGGAATTCTCCCAGTCATGATGATAGGAGGCGTGACCCAAGATCAGATAATCGACAACGTGGGGCAGAGTTACGTGATGATCGTCAGCACTTTGATGACAGGGGTCAACGCTTCGGTGACAGGGGTCAGCGCTTTGATGACAGAGATAGGGGACTGGATTGGGATATGGGCCGAGGGGATATGATGAGACGAGATGCAATGAATGGAAGAAGGTAAGAGATATTTATATTTAGTGGTTTTATTCCAGGGACATTCTGATTCAATCTGTATACGTACAGTATTGATATTAGTCTGTTTTTGTCATTCAGTAATATTAAATCTTTTAAGAAGAAATGTAAAATGTCAATTTGTCAAATGAGCCCCCTGAACTGGATTATAACATTAGTTCTCATAGCCTTCTGGAGGATAAATCCTGGCATATTCCTGAAATCAGTAGGTCCCTTTAAATTAGCATCAGCCATACTTTACTTTTTATGGAAAGTAGATGGGGAATGGAGATGTGGAAACCTGTAACGATGCACCTGTTCGTCCGTTTGTCAGTTATAAATGTTAAAGCTCAAATATCTTTTAAGTCCAGCAAGGCATTGCTTTCAAACTTGGCATATTTGTTTACCACCATTAACACAATACATTATCATAACCATGTAAAACTTAAAACATTTCAACAGAATTATGGCCCCTCGATGACTTAGCTACTTTGTTTGGACAATGCTTCCACCAGGGACATAAGCGTTTTTTAACGCAGTCATGTTTTATGTAGCAAATGCAACTGATATTGTAAACACTGAGGTTTATACATTCTAGGGATAGAAGTAACTCTAGATCTCGTATATGGTCGAGGGATCGGATGGGAAGCCCTGGTAGACGTAGAGACAGACGTTCTAGGTCACGTGATAGAAGAAGTAGGTCACGTGATAGACAGAAGAAAGATACAGATCAAGACAAGTTTAAGGGAAGTTTGTCGGAAGGAATGACCAAAAACGAAGCCTCTGACGACGACGATGTGTAAGTAATTTGTTGATTTTGGTGTAAGATCAAATTTTATTTCATTAAGTGATCACAGAAATCAATATATTTATGAGTGGCGCAGCCAGGAGTGAAAATATCATTTCCGGTGATAACAAGTGAAATGAAACAAGGTCTTTCACCAAAAATCAACAAATTCTTTGTTTACTTTTTGCTTTATTTTCTTGTATAATGGTACAGTGAAGTTCTGCTAATAAGACAAGTAAAAAAAGTGGTCTTAATAGCGAATCGGTCTTATTAGCGGACCTTTTTGTTCTAAATTTAATACTTTGGTACCTTAAACTGGCAAAAATCTGCATGATTTCAAAATAATCAAAGTGGTCTTATTAGCGGAACTTTACTGTACAGTAATGGGCTTCATTGGAAAAATTACATTGAAATTCGAACATCAAGAAGTGAAAATTATGGTCACATGTACCATAATGATGTCAGGATAATGTGTAGTCTTGGTATATCTGGCCTGGTGATTATAAACATTTCTCATTCTCATACTCCGAACTCCAAGCTCAAACTTGAAAATCAGGTTTTTTTTAGAATTTTGCATCTAAACCAACACCAACTTGTAGCTAATGATCAAACTAAGAAAATGAACCACCATTTCATATGTTTCCATTCAGTAATAAAGAAGTTACAGCAGTTTTTGGAACTAAGAAATGCTCCAATTGGAGTAGCCTGCTTTCCTGTGTTTTCGTGAACATAAGACTTGTTTTTGGAGAATGCTCAATTGTTTGTTGATTTATAAACATTTTTCTACGATGAAACTAATGCCTGAACCCCTCTCTACAAGTTAAATACAAAACATGATGAGAAATCATCGTATTTTCCATGTAGCAGCCATCTTACAGAGTGGACTCCAACTCTTCAATCAGAAGACAAGTTTCCTAAAGATTCATGAATTCTGATTGGCTGGTCAGTAAAAATCATTCTGGAACTCTGTTTTTATTGGTTCACAGCGGAATTCCATTGGGGGTTCTTCTAGCATGTGTATTGACAAAATGGTGGCTGTGTGATGATTCTAACGCACATAAATGATGAAATTATAGACATGGGGTCATCTGCTTCTCTGTCTAACTGAATTTTAGGGGTATTTTATAATTTTTGCATTAAAATTTGTTTTAAGAGACGTATGCTCAAAATATTTAGGAAAACTCATTTTTTAAATTCTTCAATCATTTGTCAATAATTTTGGACCTGCACGTTTAGCAGAAATGTGTCAAACAGGGTTCACGAAACCATAGGAATTCACGAAATTATAGGAAAGAAGGATACGAGTTGGAGCATGGAGTACATTCTCCAAAGTTTATAATCACCGGGCCTGGTATACTGTTGACCGACAGGAAAGAATTCAAACAATAACGAAGAAATGCATACTAACTATGTTGTGTGACTATTTCCAGGGTTGATTTTGATCCTGAGGCTGAAGAAGATGAAGAAACAATGATTGAAAGAAGAAGAAAAGAGAGAGAAGCTTTACTACAGGTAGGTTAACTTGTTTGTAATTAGGGCCCTGCAAATGTTTTGCAGGTGCCCTATAGTAATCACCCTGTCCGTCCGTCTGTCCCTCCACATTTTTCATGTTTTTTCTTAATAACTTGCAAACCGTTAAAGGTATCGACTTCAAACTTTAAACATAAGGTCACAGCAACAATACACTATTGTATGCAAAGTTATGTTACTCCAGCTACAATATTGTAAGAATTATGGCCCTTTGTAAAATTACAATTTTTCTCATTTTTCATCCGTTTTTTTACTTGGTTAGTATGTGTCGGATAGAATAGCATAGCAAACGACAGTCTTAGTATCGCCTCTTTATTAAATCTCTGTCAGGTGATATCTCATTTTTGGGGAAAATCAATTCCTTTAAAAGTCATTTTCCTTCAATTCCTGCAAAAGTCATTTTCCATACTTTTCAATGATAGTCCCCTATCCTACTTCGGTTGGTATCACAACTTACTTCCAATGAAAGTCTGTATTGGTCAAGTTACTTCCAGGAACCATGGTTTATACCTCAACAGACTTTTGGTAAAAGCACAACTTTATAACTGACATTCAGTCACTTCCCACAATTGACTTCCTATGGAGACACATCGTCTGGTGAAAGTCGGTTACGCCAATGACAATTTGGTACTACTAGTTGGTGCAAACTTTGATCTTGATTTCAAAAGTTTAAATATTACTTGGTCTGTTTCAGAAACTAAAACAGAGTGAAGAGACACCACAACCCGAGACTACTGAGGTTCCTGAAGAATCTGAGCAGTCAGAGCAAGTGGAACAGCAACATGGACTTATAATGCAACTAGAACCGGAACCTGTGCAGCCTGTTAGTGAACCACAAAATGACGTTCAATACCAGTATGCTCAGCAACAACATTCTGCTAGTCAACAACAGTATGGTGAACAGGACTATGCTCAGCAACAGTATGCTCAACAGGGGTATGGTCAACAACAGTATGGTCAGCAAGATTATGCTCAGTCGGAGTACACTCAAGAACAGTATGCGCAGCAACAGTATGCTCAACAGCAGTACGCTCTGCAACAACAGCAGTATGCTCAACAGACTCAAAAACAGACTGGTAAGTATAGCATACTGTAAACCTAGAAATTATTTCGTGCGATTTAAGTTCGCGGTTAGTAAAAATCCGCGAAAGTAAGTAGCCGCGAACATGTCCAGGACAAGAAAAACGCGAAAGTTTCTCGTTTTTGAAGGAAATTCATCATTTTGGTACGTTTATAAGACCGTATTATAAGTGCTATTTTGTCAAGAAAAGGAATGTTAAGTACTATGAACTTTTTCTGAATAAAGCCTTTTATGATCATGGTACAATAATGAAAACACATTTAAAAAACAATCTTGTGACAGGTTATCATATCAATAATTTTGTCACTATGCGACTTAGTGTTCGCGGAGTTCGTGGGAGATTTAAAACCGCGAAAATTTGTAGCCGCGAATATGCCGACTATCGGCAAAACGCGAAAGTTTGTAGCCGCGAAAGTTTCTAGGTTTACAGTATCACTTCTCAAGTCATATCTACTAAATTGTACCTCTCAATATTTGCAAAAGTCTATAGGCCTACAGTAAAACTTTGTTATGACAAGCACCAATATTATGAACATCTGCCCTGTGTGTTGCAAATTGCGCAGTCCAGATGAATTTGCTCTATATTTATCCCCCCATCTTTGATGACGGGGTATATTTCTTTGCACATGTCTGTTTGTCGATCAGTAGACCAAATGGTTTCCGTTCAATAACTCAATAATGCTTTGCCCTAGGATCTTCAAACTTTTCATGGTGGTTAGTCTGCAACTGTAGATGACCCTTATTGATTTTGAAGTTTAATGATTTACAAATTTATAATTTTAGAATCCTATGAAGATCCAGCTATTGCCGATGCTCCTGCTAGTCCTAGTTCAGCATCCAGTGACAGTTCGAGTAGTTCATCATCGTCATCATCATCTTCTTCATCGTCATCTTCAGACAACAGCGAGGACGACGAACAGAACGGCAAAAATATTACCCAGAAATCCTCAGGTTATAAAGGCGGCAGAAGCGATGTACGAGAGTCTGAGAGAGAAATAAGGTCAGAAAGAGAGGCTAGAGCAGACAGAGATAAAAGATCAGAAAGTCGAGTTAGCACACAGGACTCTGATAGAGAAATAAAGTCAGAAAGTAGGGTTAGTGCTGAAAGTGAGTCTGAAAAATTGGATGAAAGACATAGAAAAACTGAACAAAGAAATCGTGATAGTGAAAAAAGTGAAGAAGAAATGAGGTTAAGAATAGTTGAAAGAATTCGAAATGGAAAGGGGAAAGATAAACAGTGCAGGAAAGATGAAGGTGGTGGTGAGGATGTCAGGGGGGAGAGGAAACAAGACAGGAGAAAAGATGAACGGGAAAGTGATAGACGAAAGACTAGAGACAGTAGTGAGGAATTGGAAAGACGGTATAAAAAAATCGAACGAAAAGACGATCGGAAACGAAGTGATAACAGGAGATCTAATTATTCCTCAGATAGTGATACTGATAGGAGAAAAGATAGTAGAGATAGGAAAGATGATAGAAAGAAATCCAGTCGTGATAGTGAGCGAGAGCGTGACAGGGATAGATACGATAGACAGAGGAGGAGTAGATACGATAGCCCTGAGGAGTATAGCAGCAAGAGAGATCGGGACAGGAGACGAGAGAAAGAACGATCAAGGAAATATAGTGACGATGAAGATTCAGACCGGGACCATAAAAGTAAAAGTGATAGTCGAAGAAACCGACGAGATGACGAAAGTGATAGTCGAAGAAACAGACATGAGAATAGTGACAGTCGAAGGAGCAAACGTGAAGAAGAAAATGATAGTCGAAGAAGCAAGCGTGAAGAAGATAGTCGAAGACAAAGAGAGGATAGCAGGGACAAGAAATCCGACAAGAAAGACACAACAGGTGAAGAGAAAGTGGATAGTGATGCTGGGAATAAGGAGAAAGACATGAAGATCTATGATAACTTGGAAGATGAGAATACCGCAGACTTTGAAGAAACTGTCAGACAGAAAAGATTGTCACTGGAAGCATTTAATGAAGGTGTTTAAAATTTGGCATTGATTTTTTATTTCATTCTCTTTGAACTTTTTAAATGAATTCACTAGGTCTTGGATGCTTAAATTAGCTTAAGTAATCCTTTTAAAGATCAGCCTTGGGGCTGCAGTGTTTACAGCATACACCTGGAAAACCCCAGGTGACAGGTTTGATCCCAAGGAATGACCTGTATTCTAAATTAATTTTAACTATATTAGTATAACTATATACATGTAGCTTACTCATCCTTGCTTGGATGCTGGTTAAAAGTTTTGTTTTTCTTGCAATTTCAAATAGTGTGAATGACTAGGGACTCACTAGTCTCCATTTAACTGAACTGCTTGTGGTGTGGACAGAAACAAATAAATTATTAACCCTTTGTGTTGATTTTCTCCCAATTTAGGTGAAGAATCCAAGGAGGAAGACAAAGATAAACAATCTAAAGGCGTGGATATGTTCTCAGAAGATGCTGACATGTTTGCTGAAAATTATAATGTAAGCTACATATTTGATGGTCTTAATTTCTCTTATTACTTTAGTGCATTGGTTGGTCTTACAAGCTTAGAAATTAGAGCATTCAATGGATTGTTTATCTATTAAAAAGTATTTGAGCATTTCTTACTACTAGGTTACATACAATAGTTCTGAAATTTTGGTATCATGTAAAATTGTCTGTCACTGTGTGAAGTTCTGTACGTAGGGCCTAGATTAGAATTTGGCTGGAGCTAAGTATCACGAGTTGTGGGGTTCTTAGAAAACCTGCTCCAAATGGAATTTTTGTGCCCCTCACTTATTTATAAGTGAAAGCATATAACATTGGTGATCTCCTTTGGCTCTTTAGCTCAGTATCCACAGTTTGCATGGGTCACAAAGGTGGTTGTATAAATGGGATATAACGCTCAGTGATTGTGTTAAATATCTATCTAATTACATTGGCTACTATCTTATTTATATCAATCTATGTTATATTTGCAGTCACCTAATTTATCAGCCTACAAGGTGGGTAAGAATGAGAATCCGACATTGATGGATAACTGGGACGATGCTGAAGGATACTATAGTAAGTCATCTGTCAATCTCATTAAAATCAGATCCTAACATTTGCTCCTTTCCTTTAAGCTGTTAGTTAGATCTGACAACACAACATAAGAGGTCACATTAAAATGACCTCTCTAGTGCGTATTATATTGTGGCTATTCACCTGTATGTGTATTAAAGTCGGTCTAGCATAAACTCTGTGTATAAACTAACTCTCTCACTGTAAACTAGGGAGTACAGCAGAGATTCTCTTCATTTACAGATTTGTGAAAGTAGCGATTTGATTGGATGATGTAAAGTTAACATCGACATGTCATCAGATCCTATAAATGTATATCAGTGTAAAGTAGAGTGAAGCGTAACATGGGTCTTATTTAAATAAGATTGGTAATTTGTGTGTATTATTTGGACAAATCATGAACAGTATTATAGCAGAGCTGCAAAAAGTCTTTAAATTGCTTGAACAAGTAACAGAACATGTTAAAAATAAACCAAACGGTTTGGGCTTACTGTCTGTGTAATGTAGCGTAGGAAATATTTATGTTTGTCACACTTTTCTGCAGAAAGTATTGGCCAAGTTTTAATCATTTGAAATTTCATGTGCTGAATTTAACAATAGAACAATGTTTGAAACAGACATTTCGTGTTGGGATATGTGCTTAGAGCTCCTGTTTCAAACGTGTCTCAGTAGGACCCTGTGATAGGATGCTCCTGTGAAGCTGTTTCCATTACACACATGTATGTTTGCATATTTCAGGAGTACGTATTGGTGAGATATTAGACAAACGTTACACAGTGTATGGCTACACGGGTCAGGGTGTGTTCAGTAATGTTGTACGGTCCAGAGACCAGGCCAGAGGCAATCAGGAAACTGCAATCAAAATCATCAGAAACAATGAAATGATGTAAGTAGAAAGTTATCATTCTTTCATTATCTTAGTAATTATCTGTATCTCTGAATTATGTTCTTCGTGAGACATAATCTGCATGGCTAACAGGCAGTTAGTTAAGTTGGTTCAGATTGTTGTTTAATTCTGGAGCACTCTTCTGATTAATGGTCATGCCCTCCGCATGCAGATCAGATGACAACTGTGTGACAGCTTGAGGCTGGATTGCATGAACATGCTTCAGTCAAATCTTAGTCTTAAAATGCATTAAAATTCTTTAACAACAAGTTCAAATCTGCAAAGGGTGGATAATAACTTAATACAAACGCTCACATAGTTGCGATGCACAAATACACTGCAGAATAAAATGTATTTGCTTGATAATTTTTAAGATTTATTTGAAGACTTAAGGTTCAACCGCTATTTTACAGCAAACCGATACGCAAAACATGCTATGTGAAAAATGTACATACTTAAATACCATACTTAATCTGACAGTTTATACATTACTTTTCAGGCATAAAACAGGATTAAAAGAACTGGAATTCCTGAGAAAGTTGAATGATGCTGACCCAGATGATAAATTCCACTGTCTTAGACTGTACCGACATTTCTTTCACAAAAATCATCTCTGTCTTGTATTTGAATCTTTGAGGTGAGTAAATATATTTCCTTATCCCATTGTTACTGATGATTTAATCAGTAGTTATATATCAGGGGTATACTGTTCTCAGCTTGTTGTTCTGTCTGTCCGTAGCACGGATTCTTGTTGACGCAACTCCTCCTACAGTTATTGTAGGATTTCCTTCAAACTTTCACACATGAACAACCTTAACATGTAGGTGTGCATGACGGATGGAATTTGCACTGCGACGATTTTTGTTCGAATTATGGCCCTTTGTCAGCAGGGGTATATTAGTCTGCCGAATAGTGACAGTTCTAGTTTTAATTGGGGACTTATTGAAGAGTTTCAAGGTGAAGGTCATTATCTGAGGTTACAATTGAACAAGTCACCGTATAGATTGTCATGTAGGGTTGTATCATTGTCGTTTCTTGGAGGATTTTTTAAACATTTTTGGTTACATGTACATCGGTGTATAAGTTCAACAAATAACAGGTAACATCTGTGTCCTGTGGTAACATTTCAAGTTCTTTTTAATATGATACTTCCCATATATGGTTGGGTTATAATTATCAAGTTTGTTATCTTGTTGAAAAAATAAAAACACATTTAATTCAGTTTATTCAAGGTCTTGTTTTGATTATATAATAGTTATGCGTAATTTTCACCATGTTGAACAGAGGTGATTATTGTTTTGCTGTAGACCTATGGGTACGGGTAGTAATGAAAGGTGTTCAAGGTAATGTATGACATTCTTGTACAATACTTGACTTCCTTTATTGCTTTACCTAAATGTTGTAATAGGTAAGTAAAAGGAGGAAATATCCTCATGTTTACTCACTTCTGGTTTGACTCGTTCAGGGATAGTGTATCCTCTCCTTTGAGCAAATGCCTTTGCAGCAACAGTATTTTATTTAACCATGCTAGAGCAACAACTTTTTAACAACTGCTTGAATTGTATTGCGATGATAATAAACTGTAAGTCTTTACAATATTTCTCTGTTGTGTTCCTTGATGCAAACTTCATATGAGGAACTTTTCATGAACTGTTTCCATTTTTCTGGTTTTTAGCATGAATCTACGAGAAGTGATGAAGAAATATGGTAAGAATATAGGTTTACATATCAAGGCTGTACGAAGTTACTCACAACAATTACTGATGGCGTTGAAGCTTCTGAAGAAAGCCAGTCTGCTACATGCTGATATCAAACCTGATAATATACTGGTATGTTACTATAGCAATCATTTTACACAGTAAAATACTTCGGGTAGTTTTGAAAGAAATGTAAAATATCAAGTTTTGTGTGTGCCTCGGTAGCTCAGTGGTAAGTGAGTTGCTGCCTAACCCGGCGACCCAGGTTCAAATACGGGTAGAGGTACCCATATGCTTGCCATATTTCAGCAGAAAGCTGATTGGCAAATAAAGTCTTTGTTAGGCATATTTAAAAAAACCCATCAAATTTAGGCTGATTCTAAATAATGGCTTATTACCATAGTTATTCATGAAATTCTTTGTGACTCAACTTTGTTTAGACTTTAAGGAGGTTGAACAGGATAATGTCAGTACTGTCCAAGATGTCAGACCAATGGTCTGTTGAACTCAGTATCAAACGTCACATCAACTGATATTTCAAGAAAATGTAGTTCTCAGGAATTGTTTTATGAGTTTCAGTTTGTATGCTGTTGGTTCAGTGAAGTCAGGAATAATGTCCATTTATAGAACATGTCATCCTCAAACTTGGCAGATAAACCCTATTGCATTTGAGGTGGTCAAGACAATATCAAGGTCACAATGACTTTGTACATGAATTACTACTGTTGGGAGAAAACATGTTTAACATATATTTTATTTTGACATAATTTACTTTTCTACCAGTATTATGTGATTATGTTTGATATAAATTTTGTATGTTAATTTCTATGCTGATTGTTTATTTCGCAGGTGAATGATTCCAAGCTATTACTGAAGCTGTGTGATTTTGGTTCAGCATCTCATGTATCAGAAAATGACATTACTCCGTACCTTGTCAGTCGATTTTATAGGGCACCTGAAATCAGTACGTATTGTTTATAAATAACATTCAAATACGTTTTTAGAAGCTGTGTCTAATACTTACAAATTTGTTTTTTTATGATCAAATAAGCCAGTTTGATGATTGAATTCAAATACAAAATGTATTGAATTATTTATTGATATTTAATTGAAAACCACTTTTGAAGAACAGTGAGTTTATTCAGGGGTGTGAAAATCCTTATATTTTTTACTTGCCCATGGGCAAGTTGGACTGAAAAATCCACTTGCCCAAAGACTCAATCTTCTTGCCCAGGTACACATAAAGAGCAACACAGTTTCAGTTTCAATAATTCATTTATCTTGCCAAGCTTGATAGTACTGTGTACATGATATTTAAACCATTTTCAGTCAGGATTAAGGGATTCACTTTTGTTTATAGGCAAAATAGGACACTCAATTTTATTTTCTCATGATCATTTTGCACTTGCCCATGGGAAAACTGGGTAGAAAAATCAACTTGCCCGCATGTCAAAAAGCCCAAGTAGGGCGTTTCGGACACAGGAATTCCATACCCCTGGTTTATTTCTGGAGTATTATCCACTTGTGCTCCCCAACCACTCTTAATTTGGAGAGCTGTTGGTTCAAGGTCATGTTGACCTTCTACTAAACTGGTTCAGGCTTTAACTGATAACTCAAAGCAGTTAGGCATTATATGTTCCAGAATGGGGAGAAGCTGACTTAACATTATGTATGTCACATGACTTGAAACATTCTCACTATTTTGTATTACAGTTGTTGGTATAGGCTATGATCACGCCATAGACATGTTCTCTGTGGGGTGTACTATCTATGAACTGTACACAGGCAAGATATTGTTTGCTGGTACGTCTAACAATGAGATGTTAAAGTTTATGATGGATGTGAAAGGAAAGATCCCGAACAAGGTGATACGTAAGGGTATGTTTAGAGATCAACATTTTGATAGCAATTACAACTTCTTGTATCATGAAGTGGATAAAGTTACACACAGGGTAAGTTGATGAAGTTTCTTATCTTTTTTATTTGATGTGCGAAATTTTTTACGTTGGGGCAACTCCTACAAATTATTTCTCCCATATACACAGACAGGGTTGACACGGGCCTTGAAAAGTTCTTGAACTTGGTTTCAACCTTGAAAAATGTCAAAATGATCCTTGAATGTAACTGAAAGTCCTTTAATTTAGGCAAACAGCCTTGAATATACACAGAAATGTGAGGCCTGGAAAATGCAAATTATACCTTGACAAAAACCTTGGAAATCCCTTGAAATTTGGTGTGCGAATTATGTATGAACCACGTCAGGAGAGCAAGCCCTGAGAAGAGTCATAACGATTTGCCCTTAGTTAGTCTGTGCTTGTCCTGTTTTTAGCTCACCTGAGCACATGTTCAAGGTGAGCTTTTGTCATACCGAGTTGTCCGTCCTCATCGTCCGTCGTCAACAATTTCTTCAAACAACATCTCCTCCCAAACTGCTTGGCCAATTGCAACCAAACTTCACAGTAATGATCCTTGGGTGACCCTCTTTGAAAAATGCTAAAATCGTTCCGCTCCACTAAACAAGATGGCCTCCAGAGCTAAAAATAGAAATATCCTTTAAACGAGTTCTTTTCCTTAACCACTTGGCCGATTTCAATAAAATTCTACAGGAATGATCTTTAAATAAAATAGCTAAAATCGTTCCACTCTGCTAAACAAGATGGCCGCCAGAGCTTAAAATAGAAATATCCTTTAAAAGACTTCTTCTCCTTAACCACTTGGCCGATTTCAATAAAACTTTACAGGAATAATCTTTTGGTGACCCTTAACCAAAATAACTAAAATCGTTCCGCTCCACTAAACAAGATGGCCACCACAGCTAAAAATAGAAATATCCTTTAAACGACTTCTTCTCCTTAACCACTTGGCCGATTTCAATAAAATTTTACAGGAATGATCTTTGGGTGACCCTTAACCGAAATAGCTTAAATCGTTCGGCTCCGCTAAACAAGATGGCTGCCAGAGCTAAAAATAGAAATATCCTTTAAACGACTTCTTCTCCTTAACCGCTTGACAAATTTTAATAAAACTTTACAGAAATGATCTTTGGTTGACCTGTAATCAAAATAGCTAAAATTGTTCCGGTCGGCTAAACAAGATGGCCACCAGAGCTAAAAATAGAAATATCCTTTAAATGGCTACTTTTTCTTAACCGCTTGATGGATTTTGATAAAGCTTTACAGGAATGATCCTTCGGTGACCCTTATTCAAAATAGCTGAAATCGTTCCGCTCCGATAAACAAGATGGCCGCCAGAGTTAAAAAATAGAAAATATCTTTAAACAACTTCTTCTCCATAACCACCTGGCCAATTTTGATAAAACTTTACAGGAATGATCTTTGGAAGACACTTAACCAAACTAGCTAAAATCGTTCCGCTCCGCTTAACAAGATGGCCGCCAGAGCTAAAATAGAAATATCCTTTAAATGGCTTCTTCTCCTTAACCGTTTGGCAGATGTTGATTAAACTGTATCGGAATGATCTATGAGTGAAATCATATCAAGTGCTTGGCACAAAACTGAAATTTCCCCACATGACTCAGGTGAGCGTTACTGGCCCCTCAGGGGCCTCTTGTTTTAAGTCACTTTGTGCTTGCAAGCAGAAAAATATCGCATTTGTGCACTATTATTATGTTTATTGTCATTAATTACCACATACAAATTATAACTTGAGGTCATTATAACAAGAGTCAACTGTGTTTGATAAGTCTGCTTTTGTAAGTTATAGGCTTTCCAAAATATGTATGAATACATATCGAAATTTGTTTAATACACTGACATTTTGTTGACAGGACAAAGTGACTGTATTGAGCACTTTAGCACCGAACAGAGATCTACTGGCTGAACTTGTTGGTTATCAACGACTCCCTGAGGATCAGATGCGTAAAGTGAAGCAACTCAAAGATCTGTTAGAGGGAATTCTCATGTTAGACCCGGCTAAACGGATCTCAATCAACGGCGCACTCAGTCATCCATTTATCCAGGAGAAAATCTAAGGGAGACAATCTGTCTGGAAGAGATAATTCAGTGTGATTCAGATGTCAAGAGTTGTCTTACTTGGTAGGATATGAATTTTAAAAATCAAATTATGAATTGTGCAAGTATTTCATGAAATGAATGAGAAAACGACACCAAATTTTGCCCCCTGGCCCCACCAAAGGTTTAGAGTGCCATGAGGGGTACATTTAGATTTTAATATGTAATTATGTGTAAATGTTTAGTTTAGAAATTTAAAATTCTAATTATGGAGTGATAAAAGTGGCTGTATGGTTTGGACTTTATCATGGTAAGGCTTTTCTATCTACTTTTTATTCTTGTACAACATGTTTTTTGACTCACTGTAAATGTGTTTGCCATTTTTAAATTCATCTTTAAAATATTATTGTTAAAGAAACAAATCTTCTTTTCGGCTACAAATTCTTTGTTTAAACTGCATTTTAAACTTTAAAATCGTGAGAAATATTTTCAGTTTATTATTTAAATGTTGATGTTAAAAATGTACATTCATTGATTACTATGTGTTCAATTTAAGTGTTATTAAGATTCAAGACTTATTTTTTTTTTTTTTGATATTGTTTTAATTAATGATTCATTAGAGTTAAAGGTTAATTTGTTTATTTTGAAGGGTTTTGTGTAATTCAATGATTTAAGTATGAATATTGTTAAGACTGGCCTTAATTAGCAAAACTTTTTGAAGATAAAAAGTTGAGCTATTGCCTTTACAGGCTCTTGTTTTGATACTGTTTCTATGAAGTTTGGTTATTTTTGCAGATATATTTGGGTATCAGACTAGCAGCGATGGTGAAAATCTCCAAATACTAAAAATGGTAATTGCAAAAGTCATAGAAATGATTGAAAAGGAATTCTAGCATGTAATATGTGCCATATAATTTTTATCGACATTTGCCAACATTCCGTTATTTTGCCAAGTTCCTGCTAGTTTTTGACAAAGAATTTCTGAAGAAAATATGCTAACCTTAAAGATTATCAATCTTTTTTTCAACTCTTCTTGCATTGTTGCCCACTATTAATATGAGTTTGTACCTGAAAATGACCAACTTGTAAACTGATTTCATGTAAATACCATTTGTAAGAATTTGAAATATTGATTGTTTTGTTCAGGACTTTTTCTCACTCCTGTTTAAGTGTTTGTCTGCAAATATACTTTTATCTTTTGTTCCTGTATATAGTGTGCCCAGGATAATGTGAAAGGTGGGAACATTTGATATAGCCCACATAGGTTGTTTGACCAAGTGTACACGATTTATCAGTGTTATTTTGGTATAGAATTGACCACAGTTGTTTTCATAAGAAATCAATTTTTCAATAGTAGGCAACTCCAGTCAATGTTTGTAAATATGATTTAATATCACATTATCCTGGGCGTACTCTAATTTTGAGATAATTATGTCTTTGTTTTGAATCACAATTGTTGAGTCAAGTGTGCATTTTTATGATAAACATTTTGTTATGACTTCATATTTGATTCATTTTTGTATATATGCATTATGTATGTTTATTGATACAGATTTTGTGTTTGTGTATGTATAAAAGATGTTGATATATTATTCAGGTTAGAAGATGTGCTATATATGGGTCGGTACACCAGAAAGAGTATTAGATATTTGGTAATTGACTTACTGATGAGTCTTTATATTACATTCTTTGTAATTTGTCAGACTTAGATCTCAATGTTTTAGATTACTCTAATACTACTACTATTTTAGATGTGTAGGTCTTGGAGGGTGGTTATGGATGTGGGTCTTGAAAAGTTGTTTTAGAGGCTAGTCTTGAAGAATCGGTTTTAAAATCTGGCAACCATGTAGGATTGGAAACCAAACAATCATGATTCAAGGATTTCATTTGACTCTTAAAGCCACCTTTTGACCAGAAAAATTAAAATAAAACATTGTTTGACCCTCGGCAAAAAAAATTTCTGCCCCTATTACACCCTAGAGATGGTTAAACAGATAATTGCCCACCCAATATCTTTATTCAAAACCATTTTGTTGACTCTTTAAGTAAATTTATTGTTTTCTGTATGTAAGTGATTTTTGAATGTTTGCATTGGAAATAAAAATGTGTCATGAAACTTTACTTTTCTTTTACAACTCCTGGCAAACTACTAGGTTTGATGGGGAGCATAGCGTCATCCAGGCTGTACCTACACGGATTACAGATAGCTTAGCTCAAGTTGGATAACTGGATAGAGGCGACGTTTTCTCACGTAAACATGTAAAGCAAATGTACTGTGATACCCCAAAAACCAGATAACTTATGTACTGATTTTCAGTTCAAAGAATTCAGTAGAACTTTAATGCTTCAAGCTGTATTATGGACTTGAAATAAACATGTAGTTCAAGCCATCTAACTATTGAAGACATCTATTGTATATTGATTAGTGATACATCATCAGTTTGCCAAGATTTAATACTCTTTTCAAGGTTTCTAAGGCATTTGTGATTAAACCGTTTGAGGCATCGAAGTTCTACTGTGTTTAGTTTATGCATTTATTATCACAAGAAAATGCTTAATTCATGAATGGGTTACGTAGACCCATGATTATATGTCTTGTCATCTTTGCACCACTTGAGTATGTCAAAAAAATTGGAAGACAACATGAACAAATTTGTGATTCATTTACTGTTAAAGCACTTATTTTCGCTGGGTCAAAGTTATTTAAATTTTGAATATGTTTGCATGGAAGGCTACATTTTTGTGAATTGTAATTTTTTTTATTCCATTCGAACTATACTAATTTTCATAATTTTCATAAATTGTGAATAAATCGATAATGATAACCTCTCGAAAATTTCTGCTTTTACAGTATCTGTCATCTTCATATGTCAGCCATATGTGTACACATAGGATGTTTTGTTTTCTCTACAGGGTAATGTGCTGTTAGGGGTAGTATAGCCTCTGATGTCTATTCAGACTGGTCATGTTTTGCAGCATATTCCTTAAAAAATCGGAACTGCCTTTAAAACAATTACGTATCAAAATATTTTGACTCTCGGACCAACATGGTTTGTCTGTCAAATCGGCTATTGTCATGTAGAAAGTGGTAATTAAACAAACTTGTAGGAAGTTAGTACTGGTTCAATAACTTAGTCCAGGAAAACTGGTCTAATCAACTTGCAGCTTTATAATTTACGTAACTGAACTGCAAGTTATTGAAAAATCATGCAAAACCTGCCAAAAACGAAATATGATTCGTAAGTGCCTTAGTACTTCATGGCAATTTATCAATGGGAATGGAGCGTGTGTAAAAAGGTAGTTAATCAAGGGGACTAAATGCAAAAAAAACATGGGAGTAAAATTGAGTGGAATACTATTTTATAATTCCGACTTTTTGTTTTCAGCCTGTAGCAGCTGTCAGTGTATAACAAGGTGTATACCGGTAACACACATAGGGGTATTCCACACATAGTATCCTCATGTTTATACATGTCTTCTACAGTTGGAGTCAGGGAACCACTATTGTGCTTATATGATGGTAATTGCAAATGTGTTTGATGAAGTCATATATGAACTTCAAGGTGTTGAGAATATAAATGTTGTATTATTTATTTAACACCTAATTTTAATAGTCCCAAGAAGAAGCATTTGATTGCTGACTCTGCTCTATAAATATTTATGTTTTAAGACTTGCTGCTGTATTGAAAAATGTAAGAGTAAGGCTGGGAAATGTTCATGACTTATAAAAAAATCTTTGAATTGTAGGTAATGAAAGTCAATTTTTGAGAAATAAGGTTTTAAACTGTTGTTTAAGGATTGTCAGTACCTTCAACTTATTTCAGGTCTGAATAGTGTGTTTAGAATTAAAAAATTAACATTACACCTGTTGTCAATTAAGTTCTCTTTTATCCAAGGATTATTTTTTGGGGAAATTTAAGCAAATGATTGCATAATCCAATGAATTTATGTCTAGAATTCGTTCGAAGAACAGCCTTTTACTAATAATAAGGCAGAACTCTGCACCTGTGGCATGCCAACATAGGAATAAAATTAATTTCTGTATGTGTTTTTGAGAGAAAAAAGGAGAATAAATAATTAGGACTTTATTTTTCAGAGTATAGGTGGTTTTTTTTCTATATTAAGGCTAAACTGTTATATTTTTGTTCCAGAGACACGGACATATTCCTATTGAATGCAGCATTATCAGCACTAGATGAAATAGAATGAAGCAATATCCATCTTAGATCAAGACAAGAAACCTTAGTACCATCAGCCATTCATATTGGATTTTAGGGATACCAGGAAGACATAAAGAATTCACCAAGTTCACAGTATTAAATGTAACAAGCAACACAGACCATCTCTTTTTGGAATAGTTTGGGTGTTAATATTTACTGTACCTAGAATATATGCAAATACCGGTTGTGTATAAATCCAGGAAGTCATATTACCCTGTCAAAATATATAGAGGCTCTATCATGAGTTGTGAATAGGTATACATTTATATTTAACAAAATATGGAAATTTTATGAACTCAGCCACTGGCGAGCTTAATAATATTTCTTGAACAACTTTAATATAAATATATCAATTGACGAGTGTTAGATTCTTTATATCATATGACACTATTAACAAAAAACAGCATCTTTCTATTGAAAACCATACTCATTAGCTAACGTCATTTGAAGGTAATTACATATACATACTTGCTATACTAACCCTGATACAAGGAAAGTCATATGATATATACTTATTCAAATTGTGATGATACAGGCCATAAACATACACAGGCACTAGACATTTTGATTGGTTCCAAATATATTTTGAAAAAAGTATTTGTCAATAAGTATGCAAGCTGGGGATGTATATTTGTGATAGTGGTGTGTGTTAGTAACAATGCTGACTTCAATGTTGCATGACATACCATATACTGTGATTGTTTCAAGATGCGGACAAATTAGTTTGGAAAAAAGTTTTTGATCAGAGAAAATTTTCAAAAAATTGAACACCATGTCACATATTGATTGTGCATGGTGCCGTTCCAAATGCAATTGGCCTTTCACTAACATAGCTGTGAGGTTTCAAAAGAAGCTAGTATAGCATGTAGCTACTATCTAACATGCCTACAATTAATAAAATACAAAGACCACTTTCCCCCTCCCAAACCCCCCCCCCAAAAAAAAAACAAACAAATAAACACATATATTACATAGAACACATAATGACCGTGTTCAGGTACTGTTGACAATTTAAGGTTGTTTTAGTAAATAAATGGGTATGGTATATACGACATAGCATCAATTATGCCCCCATGATGAGTGTAAGTATTGGTTATAATTCTGGGCCAAGGTCTTGATAAGTATTTTTTTGCCGGGCATGGTATTGAATGTATCGATTTTGAAAGATCATAATTTTATGCTATATGATGGTTAATTCTATTGCAACTGTTTCTTTGTCTGTTTTGTTTATTTCTATCTAGAAACTAGAACAATGTAAAAACTTGTACCTACATGTTACTGTATTATTGATAAAGACTAAAACAAAAATTGTAAAATTTATATTTTTCTTTCTGTTGAAAAATATATTATCAATGATACGATAACCTTGTACTATGTCTACTGAACAATTACTTCTTCCCACTCTTTTAATTATTAAACTTTTCTATACTTTGTTTCAAGTTCTAATTTTCTTTCAGCTTCTTAATGATGAAAGATTATTGGTACCAGTAATTACTTGGCCTGGTTGTCTGCAGGAAAAGGGACTGTGGTTTTCGTCTTTTGTTGATGGATACTTTCCGGAAAGATTGAGATGTGCAGAGTTATTAATTAGAGTTTCATGACGTGTTTAATACAATCAGTTTGAATTAAAAGTGTAAAATCTATTATGTAATTAGATAATAAACTATTTTAATGTGACGCTTAAAGATTATAACCAAAATTTAGTGAAAAAGTGCCAACATTAGAATTTTCAGTGTTAAAATGTGATTTTAAGTCTATGGATTACAACTGACTGACTTCAGTGTGTAAAATGAAATATGTTACTTTTGAACTGGTATGAAAATTTCTCTACTGGCTCATATTGTATAAACATGTATTATGTATACATTATAAATCATTTCCATGCACAATGACCTGAATAGAATAGAATACATGATGTTTTTCCTTCTTTTGTCTCTTTATTGTGCCCCCCATCTTTGCTTATGCATATTGCATTGCACATCTCTGACTGGCTGTCGGAAGACTAAATGGTTTTAGTACTCTTTAAAACTCAAGAATGCAATGCCCTAGGATCTTCAGACGTTGTAACATAAATAACTCCTTTTTATTTTGAGGTCTGTGTCAAAGATCAAGGCAAGATCACTGTAACATTTACCATTTCCAACTATGAATTGGGGTGAACGTATTTTACAAACATTTCTTGTTTCTTTCTCTATAAGTAGAGATTACCTGTTCGTATAATTTTATGGCCCAATCTTTGCAGGGGCGTAGCTTGGCATATTTTCAGCGTATGCACATGATGAATGCAGAATTATTAGGGGGTCCGGGGGCATGCTCCACCGGGGAGTTGTTTATTTCTATGAAAGAATGCATTATTTTCCGAATATGCTTTTTATAGTTCCCATATAAATTACATTTTATTACATGGAAAATATGACTCACCCGGGTTAGGCATTGCATTTTTAAATCACTCAAAATTTGTCCGTTTTTCAAACTGCGTACGCACGTGCGTATTTGCGTATGGCCAGCTACGTCCCTGCTTTGGATGAGGGGTTGTATATTTGTATCACTTTGCACAATGTCATGTCGGTTTGTTTGTTGGCCCCTATTGCATTTGAGGTCAAAGATCAAGGTCACTGTGACATTTACCATTTGCAATTATTGGGCTCTCGTGAATGGGGCTTACAGTCATGTTTTACAAGCATCTCTTGTTTAAGTTGAAAGGTTATTGACCTTTGGAAATGTGTACATTACAGTAGTGTGCAAATATATACATATTTACACTTCCTTATACACGTACGAGGGTTGTTCATTTAATTCCCGGACGACCGATATTGCTGAATAACGATTGGACGGATATTAATGAAAACGCACACTAGCACAATCACACCATTCCTTGATTCACATACAAAATTTCAACTTGGTACGTTGAAGGGATTTCATAATATAAGCGTTTTAGTAAGCGCATGTAACGTTAGACAGGTCCAAGCCGATGTCAAAAATGGCGACGTTTTCGCAACTCAAACGCTACTTTTTGCATCATTTGATCATTATTCAGGGGTTTAGTAGTTGCCCGGACATATATTCGCCATGTTTAGTAGTGATGTACCGGTAATATGCTATAACTACGATACAATCGCATGTAGCTGCAATTTATACAGCACTTATTATTCTATAAGTTTCTACCGTCCAACAGGACTTGAATCTAAGACATTTTCTGTTGATGACTTCAGGTTTGCCCGGCCTTGGATCATCACATAGTGGTGCTATGTCATCGTAGAACGGTTTATTTAATATATAAACAACGGTTCGCATTTACGATGATTGTCTAAAGAGTTTTTCGTTACGGGAGTCTTAAGTTTTACAGGTGTACGGGCATTATTTTCAACAAATCGTTTCATTACCTGTTTTCTCTAAACAAATCGCGATATTCACAGAAGCACGCTATTCGTCATTAGAACGCAAAAGGCTATACGGAATTGACATCAAATGTTATATTACACGACATAGATACATACGTATTGTTGGCTGATGTTTTCGGCTTAAAATATACGAGAATAACAATACCCCTACCTAATTAACACTCTGCATACCACTACAAAATTGAGTTGGACCGGGTTGTCGTTTGTGTGATTACTATAGTAACCATAGTTTGTATTCGATTGAATAAAATGATTTCATGTTTAATTAAATAATCAAGTTGGTGACTAAGTCTCATGAAACGAAATTTTACTACAATTGCATGTTCCAATCAAGCGCTATGGCGATCGTCCGGGAATTGAATGAACAACCCTCGTACACCGTATCTAAAGGTGTTACATTTTCGAGAATTACACAGTAACATGTTAACAGCATTTACATTGGTGAAGAATGTACAGAAAGGAGGCATCTCAAACCATGACGTAGGCTGGTCCTTTATCCTGTGAAAATAGGATTCGGAACTCTACTTTCATACTGGGAAAATTGGAACAATATCATGCCCGGTTTCTATTTCATGTACACCTGCAAACCATTGGAAGGCAAGCTGGACTTTATTACTATCGTAATACGAGTCGTAGACGAGAAATACACATGGGACTTTTCTGTGGTGTTTATGTCTTTCAATTGGTGTCGAAGGGACTTTTCAGTGATTTCCGTGTGTCCGTGTAATTGAAATGATTCCCTGTAAACCATTGAAGAATCGACTGAGACACTTCGATGGCACTATAAGATTTATCACATGCGAACGATTGGACTACATCACCTCCAAACCCCTAACAGCGCACATGATGTGTTCAACGTTAGGAGCTACATGCACATGTACAACTGCTCGTTGTTGGATTACGGACATGTCATCCACATGTGGATATGTTTATAAATAGGTTTAATATAAAACAGAACAGTTAATTACGGTCATCAAGGCAAGACCAGTCCAACTTTCGTAGCAGAATCAAGGCAAGACCCCACTGGCATAGCTCCGGTCGGTCTTTTGGCGTCACTTTCTAACTTTACATGACACCCTTTAGAAGGTCAGTTTGGAGAGCTCATTCTTATTGGATGCAAAAGAATGAGCCTCAGCAATAGATGCTGGAAGGTTGTTCCACACAGGGATACAACGAGGGAAGAAGCATCAGAAGAAATGGAATAGCTAGGGCAGGAATCGGTGTTGTGAGGTGATCTTGGTATGCTTCGGGGGGGGGGGTCAAAAAGTGACCAGGATAAAAATATACTAAGTTGTTGATGATTTGGAAGAGCGAGTTGTGTTTAATTAATTCTAGGAAGACAGCTGGTTAGAACTGCTCGCCGTGTGTGTATTATTTCATAAGTTGAGAGGATAGGAAAAAAACCTTTTCGCAACAGTCAATATGCATCATCGTAACACGGATGGGCGAGAAAATTATTTCCTAAATCTAGTCACAAATGTCAAATAAATTATTTCATAATATTCAATAATTTCTCTACCGTGAAATTAAATTTATTCAGCAAAGCTGCATGTTACTATTTTTGTTATACGCGTAAATGCACTGAGCCTTGCATAAACCCGCATGTATACATAAAAAGCTATGTAGACACATAATCATAATAGATAAATAATCGCTCATATATTAAATTGTACGGTTTGGCTTAGACACAATTATCTATCACGTACATGTAGTTATTTCTTACGTGATACAGGATACCTGTATACATTGTACATACGTTTTTGATACGTACGATATGAATGTATATATACTACTTATTGTATTGTATATGAGTATGTGTAATATAATAATCTTTATACTTAGTACATATAAAAACGCACACAATTGTATCTCACCTCTGTCTCTAACATTTGCGATACTGCCCCAGAGTGGGTCCTGTAAATTACATGGAAGTTCGAAGAAGAAGGAGAAGAAGGAGAAGAAGAAGAATACAGATTATATTAAGTGTATTTGATGCTTCTGTACAGTTTCATTTTTAGCGAGACTTAGAAATAAAAAGTGGGGGTTTTGTCGTGACGGGATCGTCTGCGTCTGCGTTGGTTAAGTTTATTATCTGAGTCCTTTTCTCAAAGACTATCAAAGGTATCCACTTGAAACGCAACATAGTTATTGACTATCACAAGGGCAATCAATATGGACAAGGTTGATAACCATGTGACCTGTATTTAGTGAGTCATCTTCCCTTGTTATTATCAAAAAGGAGTTTTAAGTCGAGCGACCAGTACTCGCAGGCGGTGCTCTTGTTTGTTTTATTGTGTTTTTTTTGTATTCAAATATGGGGGGTGCCTTGGTGCTCTGGCACCGATCTCCCCAAACATCTCAAGTAGAAATCTCATCTCAAATTGAGATTTTGCTCAAACTATTGTCTGAATTTGAGACAAATCTAAAGTTAGAACTCTTTATAATTCAATGTAATACGCTAGAAATTGCATTATGCTGCTTTTGATGCCAATTATGAATCCATCCTCAAATGGAAATTATACGAGCGACACATTTTAGATTTATCTCAGGGGAAATCGGGGCCTGCTGTTTCTGTCCAGTGCAGTATTCTCTGTCGGATGTTCTATAATGCTATCGTTTTACAAGGGCATTCGGGTAAATGATTTCTAGATTAGATCTACTACCGGTAGTACAATTTATTTCGATTCTGTTTGTAGCCTATGCACGTTGCATGGTGTTTGCACGTGAAACGATTGGCACTAATCAATGTAAGAGTACTATGAGTATTGAAAAGTCGTTTTACAATTGACATGTGCGTTTTTAAATGTACGTAGTCTATGTATACTATTTTGGTCAGCCTACACATCTTTATTTACACATTCTATAAACCAAATCACTGTACGACTTATAGGATAACATGTACTATACCATTCAACTTGTATCATTCATTGCTATTAAAAGCACATGTAAAATCTGATCACTGTATGACTTATTGCCATTGCCGAAAATTGACTCATTTATACACAGTGGTTATAAGTGGTAGGATATCAAGGTGGTTGATCATGGGTTAGGAAAGTTTTAAATTCAAATTGGACATAAATTTTATTAAAATAAGGTAAGAAAATATGTATCATTTTCAGACATTTGTTTTTTAAATGTAGACAGGGCGTATGGATTATACAGTTTTTGTAATTATATGACCATTTCTTTCCCACAGTCGGTTTAGATTCATTAAAATCTAAAAAAGGCAGCTAAATGTGGTATTATTACACCTCGTGTTTAATTGGCTGTTTCTAATGAACAACAAAATAGCCGGAAAATGAACTAAAATGTACGAGCCGGTATATTTTTGATTAGTGTTTAATCAATCATAAAAATGCGCTCGATAGCGAAAGTAATTGTTGAAACTAATATACTGTAACATTTTTAAAAGGTTACCGTACTTGAAATGTCGCCATATCAACACATTTAGACTTATAATGAGAAGGTCGTAATTACTACTTACGACCTTATAATCGTAAGTTCGACCTTATAACTGATACATATTTAAAATTAGCATCACAAGGTCCTTCTTATGAGTCTATTTTCATGAATTTGTCATGTTGACTGCAAACTGAAGACGTTGGGTTTTCCATAAGTGAAGAGAAGTTTTCAGACAGTGTTTTTTTGTTTTCTCAAAATATCGATTTTGTACTTACGACCTTCTCATTCAGAGCCAGCGATTTTTATGGTGACTTTCTTAAGACATGCTAAAACTCGTACTGTTTTTCTCTAAACGTGTTTTTATAAATATTACTGACAGTACAAATGTTGACACTTTATGTTCCTTTTTTATCAACCTATAAACCAGGTGTGAAACAGTCACCTTGATACACTATGGACATTAATTACAGTTGGCCTTACTATATATACACACAAATGTATATTTCCGAATGATGGAAAGTCGTATTTTTCAATGAAAACAATCCGAACTCGGTACTTTTGTATATGCTTGTTCATGTGGGGATCGGTGGCCTAGAGATAGGACTCACGCTTCGGGATCGAGAGGTCCCGGGTTCGATCCCCCTCTGGACCACTGGTTAATTTCTCTAAGCAAGACCCACATGCTCCACTCCACCATGGTGTAAAATGGTACCTGTGAGGGCAGTGTCTATTCCTTGGCGCCGCAGAGCGATGTTGGCTGCCACACCCACAGGAGAAATAGTCTCCCCACGGAGACACGAGTGTAGGTTTCCATATGTAGCCCAATGACCAGGGGAAGCTTAAATGTCAAAGGGTGCTTGAGCGACCTAACAGCTGAAAAGAGCCCTAAAAATTTGTAACTTAACTTATATGTGAATATAACCTAGGCTAGCTTTGAAAATTAATGTGAAGTTTGGCTTTCCATATCATATTGAATCACTATTCGCTAAAACGACATTCTCGGCCCTCTTTAGAGCAACAACCTCTCTATAATAACACCTTCAAAATTTCCTTCATCGGATATTTACTATAGATTTAACCTGTGTTGAGCAACAACCTCTGGGCAAGGGACAAAAATTGTAGCTCCCAAATGATGTTGCTCTACAGAGGTTGTACTGTATTTTCAACAAACACACGTACGGTCGTTCTAACGAGGGTTAACTGTAAAGTGCATGTATTGAATAATAGATATATAATCAATCACTGACGGATAAATCTGATGTGTCGAAATCTGTTCGCGATGTACATAATGTACATCGACCAACCTTGAATTATCTTTGCTTCAAATGCACACAAAATGTGGTTTAAATTTCAACTTAAAATGTACGAACATATGTACGTATATGTACGAAGCATAACCTAGTGTTATAAGGTAAAGACTACGCTTTTCACATCTAGTGATTTATATGCACATTTGAAGATACGCATTTAAAACGCAGTATGTAGGGCCTACGGTTTAAGGAAGTTTTTGTTTTGTGTTTATTTATCTATATAATTAAGAAGTGCTGTGAAGCTATGGTTGTGAAAAGTGCGTTGGCGAGTATCATGTGGTATATCAATTCATTTGGATGTGCAACATATAACGCTTATTGATTATACGTACTTTCTCTTAATCAGTTCTCGTTGGTCTTGCTCGGGTTGTTTCACTGCAACACATGTAATGTTTTAATCATTTTAAGTATACTTATACATTCATATTGTCTACAACTCTATTTGGACATGCAAGGAATTGTGGAAATGACTGGATACTTATTGAAAATAGATCGAATCCGATGTATCTTACTGGATTTTACACTAGTCACATTGTGGCGTATGACTTTCAAACCGTTATGGTTTGGGACAACTGTGAACTAAAGGTAGGTGGTTTGTTGTTGTGGTTGTTGTCCAAAGACTTACTGGAAATAGTTTTCTAGTTCAGTCATATGGACACTCTCAGTTCTTAACTACCATCATGAGCGATGTTCCGGCAGTACATCTATGGTCAACATATTTGCATGTCGCAATTAGCGGGTAACACAAGATCAAGTACCATTGTTGGAAATCAAATATTGGACCAGGGACCTTATTCACCAACGTTGCAAGTCTAAAACTCAGATTTTATATTGCCAAATGTTCTATTCGCTTTCAAAAATGTACCGATTTTGATATAAATGGGTACACATTTTGAGTGGGAAACAACAAATTATCGCATACAATTTCACATGGTTAAATCTAATCGCAAAGAAGTTGCAGTGATGTTGTCAATTTTAAGCCTTAGTCTGAGTTTCAGTCTTACAATGTTGGTAAATAAGGCCCCAGTCCCTGAAATGTCTGTACTGATTTGTAACCATATACACCCGCCATGTATCTCTTTTGTGGGGGGGGGCAGAGATGTGATCCTGTGATACCAGCAGGGTCCCTTCGAACCTTACAAGTGTGCGTGCACCTTATTGCCAAGATGTTTATATATGATGTACATGATAACTCCAGATAACAAGAACAATACACATAGCTATATTCTAAAGTTTGTTATAATTATACTACATATAATTTACACTTTATCATCATAATTACATCATCAATGTAACAATCCAAATAAAGGGGACACGGGGACACACGTATAGATGAAATCACACCCTGGAGGACCCTGGGGGACCCTGTGCTATCAGTTAATGGTACAAAATGCACGCATCTGTCAATTAAATTTGTATCACGCACGCAAGATAACATCAGATACATTGTACGTAATAACTACATTGTTACATTGTATGTTTGTTAATTAGTAAAATGTCCTGTATGACAATTGCACTTCGTGTTTCTATGCGTAGTTTGTGATTTTGTGTACATGTATATGTTTGTTGATTAATTGATGCATATTTTATGGGACGAGGCGCTACCATGTTTTTGAATCTTGTGTTGCACAACCGATTTGTCAAGTTTGATTAATTATTAATTTTGGCAATAAAATATTTATGTTTAAAGAGATGCAATTTGAACAAAATAAAATACACCACCATGGATCTGTTGGATATTAATATAAGTTACATATGCTGCAAAAAGGATATGAGAAAAAAAACGGACAGGGAAGACAGCTCTCGACTTAAACCAGCCCAGCACATATTAAACACATCTACATGGTATTTATGAACCAGGTAAAGTTTTGTTACAATTTCTATAATGTTTCATCTTTTTATATCGTTTTACATATTTTGGTCAAAGTACCCTGGATAAGAATTTCCAAAATGGTTACGATTACATGTTTGTGTATCGGGCTTGTTACACGATCATGAACTATGTATTGCATGATTACTAACTTGTGCTGCCCGTCCAGCTAGAACAGAACTTTGGAAGGAAGTTCCATTGGCACCGTTCGAACCCTGGTCAAACTGGTTATATTTCTCTGACCACATTGGCAACGCGGGTCGTCCGTGTCCTACACTTTAAGATATTGGCAATGGGTTTCAGAAGAGTTAATGTGAACCGGTAGATAATTTAATAAGTGAAGTAGATTGGAATTAAATAGTCACTGCATACGACTTAATAAATTACGAATTGTCGTCTAGATACAGCTATGTTACCTGTGGAATACACGACAACCTTTTTCAGCATTTAGTAGACAATTTTGATCACGAAAACAAAACGAAAAAAATCTCATTTAGGTAATTTTTATATTTTTCCTTCTAGAAAAAGATAATTTTTACATTTATTTTTGTTTTACTCTTTAGCAATGGTACAGTAACCTGTTGTGTATCCATGTATAAAAAGCAAACCCACAAACCAAACTACAGAGGTCGCTGGTATCAACTTAATAATGTAAATGATGAATTGAATTTTCTAAAAAAACTTTAAAAAAAACCGAATAAATAGTATTTGGTCGAACTATATGATAGTATGTGTGTGGTCACTGGTCACGTCTGAAAGAAATATTACGACCATTTATAAATGGTGAACAAATGCCTTTGGGAACTGTCATCAGCAGCGAAAGAAATATTGGTACATATTAATCTATCTGAGTAGCTTTGGGTTGCATGTGACTACAGTCAAACATTCATATTAGCCACTACGTTAAAAAACTTAGAATTCCGACATCCCTTTACAAAAATGTATATAATCTGAATTATTTAAAAATTATTTTCAAGTTGTGAAATCGCGGTTACACTGCTGTTTTATTTACTTAGTATGTAATACATTTAGGCATGTAATTTTGTGTCATCTAGATTAAGAGTGTGGACCTGTATATCTATTATAGACTGACATATAACTCTTATTTCATCTCGACTCATATTTCACATTTCATTTGAATAAATGTACGTCGTTTATACATAGATCTTGCTGTATATGGATTTCTTCAGTTTTTTGTGTATATGACTCGAAATGAGGTTTATGTGCATTTTTGTAATTATGTACAATTTGTTAGCTTTAAGTGAATGAATGAACAACACTCTTTGGATTATAAGATATATACCATAACTTTGTTACACGTTTTTCGCAAAAATGGACAATTATATACAATGTGTTCGCTAAGTTTGTGAATGAAAGACAGTCTCAGGATTATTAGATCTATAAAATGACTTTCTTACAAGTGACTCAAAATGAGATTAACGTAAAAAATAAACAATTACATGTACATACAATTTGTTCGCTTTAAGTGAATGGATTCATGAACGACACTCCTTGGATCATAAGATCTATGTAAGGTTTTCAAACAATACACGTGAGTACTAAAACACTTACAAACTAGTATTTTACTGCTGCTTTTAAATTATGCGTACGTACGTGAATATGAAATTTATTTAATATTTTTAATTCACTTGAAGAAGACACAAGATGCGTCGAAACGTTATGAAATAAAACTACATATACAGGTGGAGTTAGTTGCTGTTTCAATTCAATATTCATTTTTATACAATGTAATATGAACCTGTCGCACCCATTGTAAATCGAGTGAAGCATAATTATGTAACTTCCATTCAGAAAGTATATGGTTTCGTAGTTCAAAACCCAATTTCAATTAAAACAACAGTCGACAGTACATAAATTGGGAACTATTAAGGAAAATATGGTAGATTGTTATACATTGGCTTCTTAAGACAGACGATTTCTTAATATAGCAAAGTGACGACTTAGTCCAGAATCTAGACGTTAAATATACTGAGCTACTTTGGTGAATGGAAGTATCCTGTTGGAAAATGAATGCCAAAATGTTAAAATACCAAACCGAAAGTCATATTTATAGGACTAGGTGACGACTGGGGTCTAGAAACTTTAAAAGTTTATTTATGTAGATCTACGCGTACGTTTTTGCATCAGTGATATATCGGAAGCTAGCATTGAGTCACTCAGCCTGGATTATTAAATATGAATTTTGTGTTTCGCCATGAAGCGTGAAATTGTACATATAGTTATCAAATTAAAATGCGACATAAAATGGTAATCTTATTTTCTTTATGAACTTCAGTATGAAAGTTACTATGGTTAAAATTTTTATTGCTTTCGGTACGAAAGTTGATTCACGTCGAAAGGATATTATTAAGTTCGGCTAGCTGGTACAACCTCTCTGGACCAACGTCCTTTAGGAATCACACAGATTGATTGTTGTAGAGGGGAAGTTGCTCTGGAAAGGTTACTGTTATACTAAATGGAAATTTCTGAAAGAGGGTTGTTGTTGCTCTATAGAGGACTGCCTTGGAGAGGTTAACACTTGATGAAGTGGATAGTATTGGAACTAAGGTTTTTGTCTTCGATACCCCTGTTGATTTCGTAAGATGTTGTAGAAACATATTGATTTCACATTCTAGAAGTAAAATGCGTGGATTGATGTCCGATTGTCGTTCATACAAATACAAAAGTGTAGTGACGACTCCTCAATGAACATCCTGTGTGGATGTCAGTAGGATTAGTCTTGTCGAAGTCGTATACAGAAACCCCACCCAGATCGAACATCTTGAGCTGTAAGATGTTAAGATTGTCTGACATAGATATTTAACCACCATGATCTACAAGTGTTCGCTGGTGATTTGTTGACGGTTATAAGGTGAAAGTGCGATCTTGAATTCCTGTATATACGTCTACAAATGTACAAAACAGTATTCCAAAGCGTTTGCTTACTTTGGATAATAATTTAGTACCCCGACCTTGTTGGTCTAGGGGGTTTGAGTTACACCTCGGGAGCTGGGTGGTTTCGGGTCATATCTCATATTGGCTGCTGTTTTAAAACGACCAAGTCGTTAAGCACCAGACTGATCGTGGATTCGATGACTATTTTCGCTGTATAAAGGGAGTCTTGTGTGTAGTGGTTTCCAACAAGCCAACTTAAAAAAACAACTTGCCGAGCATAGCCTATTTTGCCAGTCAACTTTCTGCTGTCGCCTGAAATATTACAGACCTATGAGTGCCCCCACCCGTAATAGAACCTGTGTCACCAGACTAAAGGGCATGCGCGCTGACCACTCCAAGCTACGAGCCCTAGAGGGATAGTGCAATCAGTCTATTTCATATTAAGTATAACTGTGTTGAAGATGCACCTGTTTTAAATTATCACACTTAAATGAAATCCTTGAAAAGAGGTTCGACTGTATGTATACCAATACATCATGATCAATATCACTGCGGTGTGATAAAACTGATCTTTTATGACAATACCAGTCATTTTTATAGAGTTTTTGGCAACTTTATCGGTCTAGAACTTGAAAAAATGATACCAGTAATAAAATGCCTGTAAATAGATCATAAGATAAAATATTGATAAGCATTTTCAATACTGCGAGTACTGTGGAATTCATACGTTCATATGATGAAAAACTTGAAAGAGCAAATTCTGTTATATCTCATCTGGATCATAATTATACAGTTAACCCCTCATAGAATGACCATTCCAATAATAAGACCACATCAAAGACTCACGTATGTTTTGGTCTTCAATCTTCTGCGCTTGTCGGCGACATGGGCAAGTAGTTTGCATTTTTATACAGTACCGCAGACTTAAGAAATTATACCACAAAATTAGTTTAGCATCTCCAAATTTTCACCCATTCATTAGATCAAATTTGTATAATAGTGAATGGAGGAAAATCGGGGAAGTAAACGTGACTGTAGCTTGTTGATATAGTTTCTTATACCTGTGACCTTTATACCTGTGACCTTTATACCTGTGACAGTACAAACGCATGCAGGTAAACTTGCAAACATACATGCACGACAGCCAAGCTAATAAAATATTCACAAGTTCAAAACGAAGGTGCGGGCTAGATGTGCATGCATGCGGACCCAATATCAAAATAGTTGTGTTTGGTGCATAGGTTACACATGAAGATTCAAAGGGCCGACGAGAAGAATTATAAACAACACACAATTTACATATATGATATAATATTCAAAGTCGAACACTTACAAAATGATATATTTGCGCCAATGATGTGTATTTTATGAATGCATATATTTCAATCTACCATTTTAATACATGTTTGTTGTACTTTGTTTCAGATTTAGCGGGAGTCAACTTACGAGCTATGAAACAAGTCATCAAAGGGTGGAATAATTAAATAGTGATGCATTTAGTAATAACAGTAGTGTAAACGAAAGTGCTGTTTAAAAGTGACCGAGTTATTTCGTAAATTTCTGCATAATTATGTAGAATTTACCAAAAAAGCATTGATCACTGGAAATATACGAGATCTATGGAATAATTAAGTAGTGGTATATTTAGTGATACCAGTAGTGTAACGAAAGTGTTGTTAAAGAATGATGTTTCGTGGGGATGTATAATTTACCAAAAGCATCACTGGAAACATACGATGCGGAGTAATTAAATACAGTACTGATCAATACATTTAGTGATAAAGCAGTGTAAACGAAAGTGTTGTTAATAAGTGACATTTGTGGGGATGTAGAATAAACCAAAAATCATCACTGGAAATGAACGATATGGAATAATTAAATATTGATATATTTAGTCATGGACCGAATAAATTTATTTTGCTTCCTGATTTAGTAATAAAGCAATGTAAACGAAAGTGTCGTCAAACAGTGATATTTTGTGGGAATATAGACTTTACCCCAAAATACTGGAAATATACAACATGGCCAACTCGGGTGTATTTGGATGGACTGGTGTAGGCCTTCTGCGAAACCTATCTAGCAGTATGACGAACACTTTCTGGAGTTATTTCGCTGCTAGTCCAGACAACGTTAGATCTGAGGTAAGAATAAGGGTAGTTCAATGACATGTTGCAAATCCCTAAACTACACTTCAGGCATTTGCACGTTTATATCACAATATAACGTAATGTGGCGACTGGCCAGTTCATGAAGTTTCAACAAATGATAATAAAAATGAGGATTTGCATTTCTTTTAATGTATGCACTTTCAGCAAAAAGAACCTGAAAATGCCAATCAACTGTTCGCAAAAAATCTCGGTCCGAAGGTTCATTGGACCTCTTTGGGTCTGTCGACTTACCAAATTTTTTTGGCCAAGCTGACGAAGCAGAATAACATGACCATGTATCTGAAATGACATATGACAAAAATAAGAGCAAAGACCTAAATTACCGTAATTTAGATCTTTGATAAGAGCAATATAACACACGTTTGTATTATCATTAAAAATAAGATTACATACATTTATGGGTGTGTAACCTCGGTGTAGTGACTGACCGAACATGTCCGAATGTTTTATGGCGCAGAACGCTCGAGATTCTGTGCGCTGATGATTCATAAAATGTTGTTGAAGCTGCTTAAGGATGGCGAACTTTGTGAGGAAATTAGTAAAGTGCATGCGATTCAAGTTATTGGTGGGTTTGTGTGTATCACCGATCTTGCGTTATGTTGTTCTAATTGTTTTTCAATTAACGTTTGTCCCCAGTCGTTTCGTATTCAATCACATTTGCCCAATAACTATATCAGTCCGAAAATATATCTTGTTACATGTTACTGTTAGTGTGGATTTTGGATATGTGTGTCGTATTATTATGCCGAAACTTAATTGATCATAATTTTGGTGCAGCCAAGTAATCATTAAATGGCCTAGTCCTATCAGTCATTTCTTTTTTGCAACCATAGCCCTCCCCCATACCTGGGGATTGGCAGTTGATAGTCCGGGAAATGACCATGTTTTTACCTTCCAGCTTCCCCCACACTATTGCGGTAAAGGGATATTTGTCTGTGAACCAGTACCCTAGGGACAATATTTATAATTTAGTTGTCAGGGGCCGGGGAAATACCAGCGATTTATAATTAAGCTGTCCACCGCAGATGGGTTTTACTTATGGGGTGTCAAATTCCCTGCCCATCCCCTGAGATGGGGCCGTAGATGCAACTGACTTATCAGTGCATTAGACAATGATCATTCCATATTATAAACTTCACAAAAACATGAATGGCTGAATGCTAAATTGATAAACAGTGCATGCTCTATACATATACTACAATACTATGCACCAATTGACTAAGGTTTTGTCATTTTGCCTACAAATAAATGTTGCTTTAAAGTTTAATACCCTTGGTTGATAAATCTCTTGTATGCAACATTGTTCATGATTGTTGTTGTTTTATTAAGGTAAATGATTGATGAACTTTGGTTTAACATACAAGTCAATGTACACCAACATCTATTGTTGCTTGCGCTTACAGGGGAGCCACAAAGACGAACCACTGAAGGAGATAGATGACATACAGGATGCATTGACAGAGTTATTTGGGGAGGTTACAGGCATTGCCTTGAAACAAGTCCTCTCTGTTCTCAAACATCAGTACAATGGAAACATGGACAGATTCCTGACAGAATTCTTCTGGCCTTCTGTTGAACTGCTGTCCAAACTCAAACAGGTAATGGTAGCTTTATTGGTACATAGTTCTCCCGGTATATTAATCTATGTTGTGTTCATGATAGCCACCATTGTACATTAACCCTTTACTTCATAGATATAGATACATTAATTCACAGGGCCGTATCCAGAAGCCAAAAAGAACTGAGGCAAATCCTTAGTTGTGTCTATTCGCTTGCTTTAGGTAAAGTTTTCTTTCAAAAATGAGCATATTTTCGAAATTCCTCTGTGCGCCTAAGCATGGCTACGTGCCTGATTCATGTCATTTTATTTCCAATGATTAGTATAGAAGGGAGACAATCCAATTATACAAATGAACTTGACAATACTTCCAGTCAAGGTAGGTAATTCTTGATATTTGTCCCAAAAACGCTACAAGTGAGAAGTTTGTTCACATTGTATTATATATATCTCTTATCTATAATATCAGTATGTTTTGAAAATGTGAAATTTATGCACAATTTTAAGAAAATAGTAACTGTTGCACTAAGGACCATATCAGGCCTGTTGGTTAAACATATTTCAGCCTGCTAGGTTAAAACTTATTGAGAACCCAGTGTTATGCTGGACCACCAATTGCTCTGTAGTGACATAGTTCACCACCAATATTATGACATTTGTTGATGTGTATGTCTAGTATAGATTGTAGGTGATGACCACTTGAACATGCATCCAACTGTGGATCAAATTGGTGATATATTGTCAGTATGTACAGTGCTAGGTGTCAATCATTGAATTGTTATTATAAGCCATGTGTGATTATTATGTTGCTTTTGTCAAGTTGTTGCCTTGTTAGGGTGTTTGTATGACAGTGAATATGTGTCTGTTGATTTGGGTATATGACATTTTGTGCCTGCTGTTTTGGCTAAATGATGGTATGTATACTGTAAAATCACTTAATTTCAATGGGGCAAAATTTTATGGCATTGGTCAAAAAGACCATTTCGAGGGACGTCAATTTTTGGATTTTGTGTTTCAGCTAATAAATAAAAGGGTCAAAATTATTGGTCGATGGGATTTAATTTCCTGGTTAAAGGCGAACCATGAAATCCACGATATTTAATCTCCCACGAAAATTAATGAATTTACAGTTTGTGCATTCTGTAAATGGTATGTTGTTTTTGTTATACGTTGCATGTCAGAATATAGTACATGAGGTGTGTCTGTGACTATCGTGAGTTTACATTCAGTATGTTAATCAACTGTGCTGGTTAACACATGCCAGTATGAATGTTTGACAGTTTGAATTTATTACATGTATATAGGTATATGAATGAGTGATATGCTACTTAGAGAAAGTTGACAGTTACATTTCCTTAAGTTTGGATATATTTGCTGGACTGCTGATTGAATGAATTGTGAAAGTTTTGGTGTTTGGGTTTCATCTGTAGTTGACATTTCCTACTGTGCTGTTTAGTTATATGTTCTGGACTGATAGCTAACATATTGGCGACATTATAAAGTTTAAAGTGTGGCATTTACTTAGTGGTGTTTCTTTCATCAGTGGTTCAGTGTTATGAGGATGCTTAAAATTGTGTAAGTATTGGCTGACATTGATATCTAGTGATACTAAAATATGCATAGTTTGGCTTTTATATATAAGGCCTATATCATGATGGGAAGGTGGTATGGCTTAGTATTTTGTGTCCAATTTTATTGGACATAGGGATACAATGAGTTATTTCCCTTCGTGTAATAAAACAAGAATTTGGCAGCTGATTGCCCCACTGTTCTTAACGTAATTATGTACCATGGGTTTCATGGTATCCAACGATGATTTTGATTATTTCCTGATAGTTTTCAGTTTTGAAATATTGTAGACCCTTGCCTATAGTACTTTGAAGTTTAGCTAATGAATTTTAAGTTTGATTCAGTGAAGAAGCTGATGGTTTTGTTAGATGGCCTACATTGAACATTTTATGATCTTATTCTGTGATCTATAAATTTTCCTTAGAATGAATATTAAAGTGTGTTTGATTGACTGGCTGTATAATTTGTATATGGAATGTCTGGTTAGTTTGTTATTGCTTGCAAAAACTTGTTCAAATGGACACTCCACATGCTACAAAGGCAGACAACTCATGATAAAGATCTTGTTTTCTTAGATGACATTACCTCCCCTGATTGTAAGTGCAGACATTCTTCTGATGCAGTTTACATAGATTCCTACATAGTCATCTCAAGTTTACTAGTATGGTACTGTCTCTATATGACTTAAATACTGTTGACCAGTTGGAACTAAAAATAAAATGTCAAATTAAGATATTTTTTTGACTTTTTAAATTTAGGTTTTTGGTCAAATTTCAACAAAATTCCACATGAATAGGTTGTGTTAAGCCAGAACCTTTTTGTCTGATGAATTCTGCATAAGGTTATGGCCCTTGGCTTAAGACATTGTTATATTGATGTGTCAAAAACCATTCTAGTTCTGTATTAACATGTTCAGTGACCAATTTATCTAAGTGAGTACTGAGCAGTATTGTAGGAAGGCTAGGGATCGACTTTTACATACTTTAGTAAAAACATTCCTATATATCCATGTTACTGGTAGGGTGTCGCTGGATAACTCTGTCATAATATAAGCCAATGTTCCCAGGATGTTTGTCAGTATAAAGTATGCGACCAGCTGTGAAGTTGATGTAACTTCATTACTTCAATGACTCACTAGCTACAAGCCTACTTAACATAATTACGTTTTAAAATGTAAGTTTATTGCCCCGGTCTTTGTAAATATCCCTCTATAATTGTCTAATGTATTGGGTTAATGATGTTTCTTCTATTCCTGTATTGTTTATCTCTGTTTTCCATTACAATAATTAGGATTTAATTTATTCTGCAGACAGACAGAATTTAGAGGTGTGTCACCTTCTACTTTTGTCTTTGTTAATCAAAGTGCTGAAAGGATTGTGCTCCACTTTTAGCCTAGTTTCTGTTTTCATTTGATAACTGTTCTGTAAAGTCATTGATTTTGCTTATACTCATATAAAACTATTATGATAAAGCATTAGGCGTTCCTTCTAGGAATAATGGGCCTTCTTTAGCTTTAAATATTGTTTTAAAAGTGCCACTAGTCAACATTATTTCAGTCATACAGAGACGACCCAGTCACACCATTCTGAACTCAAGCGAACCAGCAGTTACCTTGAGTGTCAAGGAAGATATCTACTGGTAACCACTTTAATGAATATGGTATTGCGCAGCAAGTTCTATTTGACATCAATCACACTCTTGAGACTCTTACAGTCAGAAAGCTTCTCTTGAAACTCAAATTATATTTGTGTCTTTTGATGCAGCTATTTGAGGGATTTGGCTGTGGTTCTCTAGCACTCAACATATAGGGGTAGTTCAGCAACTGGTTGGCCAAAGGCGTGGATAATGAAACTCTGTTGTCTTGATATTACTGAAACAAATTCTCTTGTTACTTTTAAACCCCAACATTTTGATATTTGACATGCATTTCATACAATGATTTGTTTATACTTGTATGCGACATATTGGCACTTGCTATTATATAAATAAAGATAATAAAAAATATAATTTGAAATACAAGTAGATACTAAATAGATTAATTGCACAAAAAAGATAGATTGCACAAATCAGGACAAGTATAGAAAAGTGGTGGTATATAGTGGTCTAATTTTTATATGGGTTAGGTAAATATTTTGTCTATGCCATTATAATATTGTGTTATTGTTTGTTTAATTGACAGTTGTTTACAATAGGACATAGATAACATTTATTTACCTACCTGTCGGTCCTTCAAAATCTACACATTCATGTAAAATCATCTATTATACATTGTCTACAAATATTTGGTGAATTACTGTGATAATATTGTTGGTGAGCTTGAAATTGAATCTTAATGTCTGGTAAATATATTTTCTGTAGATAAATTATGTCATCTGAAATTTGAAATTCATGAAATATGATAGGACTGCAGGGAATTGTCTTTTTTCAAAATTTAGGATAATGTTTTGCTTGTGAATATGCATAGTTTTATAGTATACTGTTGTCTTTGTCTATAACATAGGTCTGTATTGTCTCGATATGTAAATCTTTGCTTTAAAGCAATGTCTGAGAGCCATTTGATGGATACTATATTCAAATATCGGGATTTGGCAAGAAGTTTCATTAAAGTGTTCTGTTGTAAAATTCAATGAAATGCAGTTATTGATGTGTGCATAGCCTTTTTACTTTTCTCAAGTAAACGTAAAATGAGAGAATATAAGGTTTTTGACTTGACTTATTATAAAAAATGATTTATTTTCATTATGATTATTATAACCTGAAAAAGGAAATGTTTGTAATATTAATCAGGGGTCCTACAATTTAGGGAATTAATCGAGAATTGTCTTCTCTGCCTAAAATCTAAGTTACTTGATGAAATAATTCAAAGAATTGACAAAGTTATGATCATTTGATGTTCCAAAAAGACTCATTTTATGTCAAAATAAATCTATCTAAAATCTGAATGTTAACAATAATGTTGATGATGATGATGAAGTTGATGATGATAATGATATAGTTTTCCATGTGATTAAAATTTTTTTACTTTGGAGTTCCAACAGTTTTGCCTTGTAAGGTGAGTGAATGTTTTTTAATGTTAATCTTGTCCATTCATCATTTTTGGTAGCATAAAAATTAGATGATTGATTCGATTTTCAGCATATTTACATTCTCGTTCAACCAGCCTATTTTTCATCTGAATTATAGTCTGGAGACTCGACTAACCACTGATTTATGAAGAATGCATAATTTTAGATGCAAAAAAATTGTGCTGCAGATTATGACAGAAAACTGTCAGCTGTCAAGTGCTGCACAAATGTGCTGTAAAAACAACATATTATTATTAATTCCATGTGTGTAAAATGTGTGTCTGACTGTCGAATGTTTTAGAAATTGTGGAAAACAGAATAACCATTATAATTTAATGTCAGTAATGAAGTTATCTTTTAGCAGAGTAGGAGTAATGCAATGAAAGTCTAACTAGCTAGTGGTAGGAGATAGACTGGGTCTGTACTATGAGTGTGAGAGTTCTTGGGTTTGATCCCAGGCTGAGGAAAAGTAATGGTAGCCTAGCTAGTGGTAGAGTCATTCTTGGGTCATGTGTTTCATTCCAGATAGAGATTCATCAAAATGGTACATCTCCTTTGCTTGATGCTGACAGTCTTAAATTAGCTCTGGATATCTTTCTATACCAATGTGAGTGTGTTTATTGAAATTTATTTTATGCTTATCGGTGGTTTACAGTGGAATAACGGTGGATTATTCCCTGATAATTTCACAGTCCATAATTTCACGCAAACAGACTACTTTTTTAAAACAAATTTCCATGCCGCCAAAAATAAAATAATAAGAATTTTCACTTGTTCTCTTAATCTTTAAAAAATAACAGAACATTATATGTACATAAATGTAAAACAAATGGAGGAATTTGAAGCCATAGCAGAAGAACTACTTGATTGAAACTCGACTCGTGCATGGCGGGAAAACGATGTCACGCAAAACATTTGAGGTATATATTGGGTATTTCCATCATTTAAGCTATTTGAAGCATGAAATAAATAGAATATTAGTATTTTACCGCATATGATCGTTTGATTATTCACCTCGTGAGCAGCTGACTTATACTTTCACTCGTGGCTACGCCACTTGTGAAAATATTACATCAGCTGCTCACTCGGTGAATTATCAGACGATCATACACAGAAAAATACAAATATCCTCTATATAATTGATATACCTTACCTAACTCGTACAGACAACAAACACCACATAATTGGTGAACTTGAAATTAAAAAAACGCCAACAAACTATGGTTCACTTATTGTTTTATTCAATAAAACAAATCATTTAAGTGCAGTTGAAAGTTACGACTAGAAGTCAGGGTGTATAGTTGATGGTATCTATGAGGAGACAGTTGGTAACAGTTATCTATGTACTATGATCATCTAAATTGTTTAGGGTACCAATTAAATAAGCCAAAAGAAACTTTATTTCCAATTTTTCAGGCCTAAAATGTTATTTGCTTTTCCCCTCCTGGGACCCATGTCCTTTAAGGTTTGCAGGGATGTCAATTTTCCTGATTCATCTGGAATTCCGGTTTCATTATTCCTGAAAGACTACTGACCAAAATAAAAGTTATTTGATGTTAATATGTCAAGAAATGGCCAAGTTAATGCTTTCACTAATTTTGTCACCAACATGTTTTTATGATCTCCAAATTAAATAGATAATTCAATAAATAGATAAAACATCCGTTGTTATAGTCGTGAGATCCATATACTTATTTATTGTATCCAAATTAAATAGTAAATTTTCCCCAATTAATGATAAAATTAATTTGGGGTGTCGGGGAGATTTTTGGGGGTAGGACAAGAAACAAGCTATATTTTATTATAGCCCTTGTGCTGAATGTTATGAACCTGAAGCTGACTGTTGAAAGGTTTGAACTTTTATAGTAACAGGATGCAATTAGTGTTAACTTAAATTATCAGTTGATTGCTCTAATTACCAACAGGTAAAAAGTTCAATTTTCAATGAAGTTCAACTGGGACCACTTAATAGGTGATAATAGCCCCTGTACAATGTATGTTCTAAGGTTTGGGTTGGGTATACTGTTTTCAGCTTGTATGTCCGTCCATCTGTCTATCTGTCCGCAGACGGATTCTGGTGGACGCAACTCCTCCTACAGTTTCTGCAGGAGTTCTTTCAAACTTTCGCACATGAAGAACCTTAACATGTAGATGTATGTGTGTGATTTAAAGAATTTACGCTTCTGTGAATTTTGCCAGAGTTATGGCCCTTTGTCGACAGGGGGTATATTAGTCTGCAGAATGGTGACTGCTCTACTTCTAGTTTTAATTATGTTAACGAACATCTGGCGACATAGATTTAAGTTAACAACATGACGACAGATGTTTAAAGTTGTTTAAGACCATATTAATCAGTTTGTCATCCTATGTTCATCAATTTCGTGTTTGTCTATGTAATGAAGTTTTAACGGGTTTAAACAAACATCGTTGTTGATTAATGCACAGTATCTTATCTATATAAACATCCGTGATTGAATGAATCTTTCTTAAACTTGCATACTTTGCAATAATCCATCCATTGTATAAATTTGTAAAATTTGTTTTTCATATTTATTGGGCTCATAAACATAAATTGTGTCAATAAAGACTAACTGTAAATAATGTTCTCTTTATATGATACAGTCTTGAGTACAGAGATTTTGGTGTTATTTATTTTGTTGGTTTTAACAAAATGTGTAAGATTTTGGTTAATTTATTATCAAATGATGTCCACCTTGTAACGATTGACAGATTTTACACCTTTCAAATTAGCCGATAACTTGTTCTCACTTAAGTGTTCTTTCGTCCGCCTGGTTACTACTCGCCTGTCACCCTAGTGGGATCTTGGTTCCAATACCCGGTTGGGTGGATTATGCTCTCCTGTGACATTGACAAATGTCTTCAGCATGATAGTGCAGAAGTTGTCAGTTTTCTTCAGAAAAATTAACGATGTCCGGGTGTAAAAACTTTTTTTTTTAATTTTGAGGAATGCATTTTAAATATTTTTATTCTATTGTATACCCATTAAGACAACTGCTTGTGAATTTTAAAACACATGTATTGTCATTTAAGAGAGTAATTGCTATTTTCATTTCCTTACACCCAGCCTAAGAACGTACTGCACAAACAAATGGAGGCAACTCAGCATGCATGATAAATAAAATAAATTTCCAACAGATAACACAATAAAAACAAAAGTGTATTTAAATCTAATGATAATGATTATTTCTTCAATCAAAAGTGTAAAAATGATGTTTGGTCTAATAATGAAGTAGATAAAAATAAAAATGTAACCCCACCCTCCTCGAAATTAAGGCATTTTTTTGCATATTGCCAATAAGTACCCTATAGACCCTTTCAATTAAGCGATAATCGTATGTACAGAGTTACCTCCCGTAACCGGATGTGACGTCAAACGAGGGCTCTAAAATTAACGACACTATAAACGCAATAGCCAAGAGATTATTTAATCGCTTTTTTCGTTAATTGCATGTTTTGTAGCTGTTGCTTTTTCAATAAAGATGTTTATAATGTACTAACAATGTATGTATAATATGTTACATGTCATGGATGTGGAGGAAACGTGTGATTTCTCGGATTTTTTTCTATCAACAATGGTCAATTATCGGGCGTTAATTTCCAAAAAGATCTGTAGTTGTATTAATGTTGTTTTGTAATTCGGTTCATTGTCATGCACATTTCGTATTTTAAATTGAGCGTTAGTGCTAAGATAGAGTGTATATTTGTACTTTGATAAATGTATATTTTGCCGGGAATATAAAGCGCAAGTATTTTCACCTGGTTCTTCCAATACTACATCATTACCGCCATTAGACCTAGTTAACTCTGGATCATTGCTATGTCTCATTTCTTTTTACCAATACAATTCACAAGTTATGTGTTGTTTATTATGGATTGTAATAAAACAAAGACATAATTATTTAGGCCTTTGAATAAAACTACACGTATATTAGAGCCACAACGATTTATTGGAATGTCCTATCTGGTTACATACGCGCCATTTCGGGCAAATTCGGCTTAAAAAGCTGTATAAATGACAATTATGATATCAGTTGATTGTTATAAATTAATTTAAAAAATACATTATTTATATACAACTGCTCTTCAAACTAACATCACAATTAACAATATTTTGTTTTTAATATAAGAATTGTAAATCTTAATTCACAAAAAGTGACCTGAACTGCAATTCGAGTGATGGGAAAAACATAACAAATTAAAGTGAGACAGATACTTAAGAAGTTAAGGTGCTAAAACCCTAATGCATAAATAAAATCTTGTCAGATGATAAGGTGCTAAAACCCTAACAAATAAATTCTAGGTGCTGTATAATTATATAATGATTTACAATAAACAGCATGGATCCCCTAATATCAAGATAAGCCACCAAGACCATACTCTCAATTAGTTTCACAGCAGGGTACTAATATACAACCAATCAGTACTATGTTGTCACCATCTGTCATGTACAGTATATTGATCAGTGTTTTACCTTAAATGACTGACATTGATTGACACTTTTAAATCAACGTTTGGGTTACTTTTATAAAAAAGTATGAATTATGTCTATCCAAACCACGGAGGTCTCTCTAATTCCGTGTCCGAACAAAAAGTGTAAATTAATGGACATGCACCTGTATAACTTGTGCTACAATGCTCATTTTGATGTTTCAAATATATTTTATTGCAATATTTTTACACGTAGACACCATTTAAAATAAATAAAGCACTTTTCTCATTTACTTGTATATGAATTTCAAATGAACAAAGGTTTCATGATGGAAGAGTAAGATTTGAAACAGACTACATTGTATTGCCAAACAATTTAGTTTTACCTACATACAACAAAATTTTACATAGAATTGATTCTGATTTTAAGTTATTCGTCGTGTGAACTTTTCCGGTGATTCCTTACTTTCTTTGATTGCAGTAAACAACACATCAATGTACTCGTGTTAACACTAAACAAGTAAGCACATGCGGACATGTAAAATCATGCCGCCCGGATTTTAGTACAAACTATATCTAGAAAGAAATTTCCTCCTGTGTAAATTAACGTTTTTATTTCTGGCTGGATAGTCGTACTTTTGAAATGATATAGCTAATATTCTATACTTTTATGATGTGTGATGAATTATTAAAATACACAATTTTTTTATGCTAGTATAAAATGTAAGTCAGGTTTCAATGAGTGGATTGTGCGCGCGTGATGCATTGTATTTAGGTTCGAAAAGCATGGCTCTCCTTTTAAAACTTTAATAATATCTTTTAATAATATAATTGTTGGAAAGCTTAGTCACACAGTTCTTAAAACTGCAAATAATAAACATTTTGAGCAAGTTAAATGCCAATTGTTGAGTATTGAATTCTGTTCTTTATTTTTACATTTTCTCGCTCTTGAAATTTTCGTTCCGAAAACATGGCTTTTTATGTTTTATTATTGAAAATACATTAACAAAAGTTACATTATTAAAAAGTCTATACGATCTTGTTTTCGTAAGTGTTCATCTTTTAAAAATCGACATAGTAAAACGTGATTTACAGCGGTTTAAAGTTGACACATTTTTTATTTCCTTTACACGCTAACGGTAATCGGCTCGTGTATTCGCTTTGAGCCCTCGTTTGACGTCATCAAAGGGAGACAATTTAATTACGGTCTTAAATGAAAGGGTGTATAGATAAATGGAAATAAAATATGATCTAAACAATTGGCACCATTGATTTTTTTTCAAAAATAACTTCAATGTGTGTGTAATGTTTTAACACAATTTTAAAAGGTTTAACCGAGCGGTTTTGAAAATATACATTTCAGAAATCCTTAGTAACCCGATTTTCGTCTGTTTACCACATATTAATTCCTAAAAAATTAAAGAAAAAAAATAGAAAAAAAATTTTTTTCTCCAAATTACACTATAAAGTGATGTTACGAAGCAAAAACATTGTCTTATAACTAAAAATTAAAAAAAAAAGAAAAAAAAATATTTTGGCTCTAGTGGGGGTTGAACCCACGACCTACAGGAAATCAGTCAATTTGTCATAAAATTACTGAAATTGAGAACTCTTCAAAAGGAGATTCTTTATTAGACCCGGATATCCTTAAGTTTGTAATAGCTGAAAATTAATTTCTAGGATCAAGACTTTAAAAAATGCATTTCCAATATGTTTAAAAAATTTAGAAGTATATTTAGGTTTGAAAAAAATGGAAATTCTTTCTAAATTCAAAAGCAATTTAAATATGAATATTAAATTTAATTGCTTAGTTTGTGTGATCGCTTGTAACTAATCACTGCTAATACTGACAATTGTGGTTTGCTGAAAAATAATATATAATGTTCAAAATTTCGTGCTGAACTTATTTTCAATAGAACTCTACCCGTTTAATTTGTGCCACCACAAAATGTGGTCAAATATGTTCCATTACCTATTAAGATCCTAGATTTTGTTTAGATATAGTTGCATATTCATAATTTCCGATTGACTTGATTACAAATAAACTAGTATTTAATCCCCTAAATTGGGCTTCCTTTTTTGCAAGCTCAGGTCCACTTAAAGTGTTCTGACTATCCGCTCAAATCCAGTAATTGAAAGCTTAAAATCGACATTAGACCCCACTTTTCACAATGAGACCCAATTGATATCGACACAAAATCTCGGGATAGGTAAGCTTAGGTACATAATAAAACAGTTAACTTAATACTTATCCATTAATGTGTAGATGTAAGAGTTTACCTTAAGTTTTCAGTTTTGAAACATCGTAGATTAAGATTAATGAGTCATTGTATACGAACACCAGTCATTGTGTACAATAGGATAAGTCCAGCAGGTCACCATTGTGGTCAGTTGGTATTATAACTGTAAACTATTTGTGTAGTATATAACAGTTCATAGTTGCTGATGAAAATTCTGTACGATTGCTGGCACTGCATGCTGCTATAAAATGTAGGTAAATATTTTAATATATTGTTGTATTTTCAGTTGGGTTTTAAGTACTCGCCTCCGTAGCTCAGTGGTTAGTGGGCTTGTCATCTAATCTGGCGACCGGGGTTCAAATCAGAAAGCTGACTGGCAAAACAAGGCCAGGCTTGGTATTTGATAGTTCTTACGGTGTTTCACCGCTTTTGAGTTGGGCGGAAGTTTAAAAATCGTAGTCACTCGGGTGTATTCAGAGAGTCTGACAACCGAGATCAAATAATACAAAATGCTTAAAATTGATTTTTCAGCATCTTCCCATGTCTTGAAATCACGAGTGTACTGACTAGTTATTACGATTATATACTTTTAATAAAAATACAGAAACACCCTTAGCTCAATCCCTAAGGATGATTTATTCCAAATGATATTAAACACATAATCTAGCGAATTGGTTACAACGTATTTAAAACGTAGTTCTATGGGGTTGTCCCCAAAATCCAAGAATATCCTAAAAACTAGCCGAGCAAAACTGTTGAGATTTTCCAGAATGATTGTTGTAAATGTGTTCTTTATAAATACAACAGGTTTTATATGCATTGTACACAAAAATCCAACACCGTTAAAACACCTTAAGTCACATTGTCCTGGAATAGTTGTCAGTTGATTACAGATAAGCATGATTGTAAAGGTTGATTTACTTGTTACGTGAACTGTACACCATGGTGTGCATGCATGACAAATTATTTCAAAATGGCAATATTATATTAGATGATGACAATGTTTTCCTGTAAGTGATGGTTTGTTTATTATAGAAAGATACAAAGTAAATGGGGGCTGTATTGGAGTCCTACTTGAGGTTGGCCACAGTGTTGGTTGCTTTGTTGGTTGGTCTGTAAAATTTTTGTCCAAGCTGTTTCTCTGTAACCATTTGTTGGATTTCAATGAAAGCCTAGATGTGTATATTATCGGCTGACATCGGGCGGATACATTTTTAAGGGAGTTATGGCCCTTCGTTCTTCTTGCATGCACTGCACCTTTGTATGACATTGGTTGCTTATTAAATGTTTGGTCTACATGTTACAATGTGCCTGTATGATTATCAGTTGAATGTTCTCGTCTATGTGTTGCAGACATGTTTTGTATTGACATACTGTTGTATATTTATGTTACTCGGATATTTGGTTATACAAAATGCTGCGTATCCATGTGACAATGAGATTCTATTATATACATGTTGTCCGACCTAGTGACCAAATTTCTTACCTATTAGGGGTGTATGAATGACTAAGAAGAATAATAAAATGTTTTACTGTAAATTCAACAAGTAATACTAATGAGGGAACTATCCCATTCTAAAGAATAGTGATTCATACCGTTAACTCATGTATACCCAGTTAAAGCTTAGGATACAAGTAAACATTGTTTACCTGATGGAGGAGCTTATGTTTATAACCGTTATCAATTAACTCTGAACAGACTGTATGTCATATATGTTTCATATATTTATGTTTGTCTGTATTTATATATGATCTTCACTTTGTTTGTTCATTTCTGTACTATTGTAAATCAGAGTCCTGATTTGAGATTAATGAATTTACTGAATGACATGCTTTAAGATGCATTTTATATACTGGTATATTTATGACATCTTGTTCTGGGTAGCTGATTTGGTGGGTAACGTCACCTTGTTTTTCTGTGCTTGTTAGGTCCCTACCGTTTTTCAACCGGAGGGGACTAGGTTTGCCCTCCATTCCTTCGTCAGTCCATTAAACAGTCAAACTCGAAACTGTTTTCAAGCTAGCTTATGTGGATAATCAATAAGGAGATTATGCAAAAATTGTGGTTACCAAGTGGGGGACTTTGAATCAGTATTGCTTGCAATTCCTAATTACTTGTTCTCAGCAACAACGGGTCAGATTTCAGTAACACTTCACATGAATAGTTGATACCTGAAGCCTTGCTTTGCAGATTGTCAGCAATTTTAGGGTCAGAGGAATATTTCCAGAGAGCTCTTTGTGGTAACTCTCCACAATATTGATTGTAAATGACCCTTGCTGCTTATGTAAACTTTTAAAAGGCAAATATATGTAAGCACCCCCATCCAAAAAAAATCCACCAAAATCACCAGCTTAAAATAAAACAGTATTGTCAGGTAAAATTGTTTCATACAAAATCATTTTGTAATATTTACAAGTGTGTGATAATGCAGATGATTTATGGGTAATTATATGAACATTTTTTTATGGCTTCTGAAAACGAATTCTTTCTTGTTTTATGTCCCAAGAGTCATAACTTATGTTGTACCATGTCCCCATTTATTTTACTACCGTTTTTGTGGTCTGATATAAGGACGGGAATATATAGTGCGTTAGCGACTAAGCTGGACCCCCATAAACCTTAAATATCTTAAAAAGCGATTGTTCAATTTTATTGAAATTTGGCAGAGTTAACTTAATTACGTTTACCAACTCTGTGTTTAAATTTCAGATTTTTTTATTGTCTAATTAATGTTTTTCCCATTGGGTCTAATGTATTATTTTTAGTATTTTAATCAACAAATAGACAGGGAGTAAAATAAGCTATTACGATCAGCTAGTTAAGATTATGCTATTGTATTATGTATTAACTATAACGGTATAATTTTATAACTTTGACATACATTTGTCCGATCATCAATGTTTATATAGTTGAGGCCCATCTTCTGATTGGAAGGATCATTTATACAAACAAGAAATACATTGATTTTATTGCAAATATTGCTACGAAGTTGCTTCAGTTATACAAACTAAGATAAACGTTCGTGCATGGGCCTCAGTATATATTTTCAACAGTCACTGGTGTGTGACTAAATGTACAGTTATACTGGACCAAATTGTTGACCTTTGCTGTTCCGGTCACTTCCAATACACATACGTATTTACTCTGTTTTAGACTCAAAATTCTGCATTAGGCGTCTATGCATAGTACACTTTTCTGTGGACCGAAAATTCCGTTTTATTTTATGAGAGTTGGTAAGGGTGTTTTACGAGGACATACCCATTTTTGTTCTAATCGGCATTGTACTTTTTATGATATTTAAGGTTTATGGGGGTCCAGCTTAGTCGCTAACGCACTATACATGAACATTATATGTGAAAAGGTGGATATGATATTAGGCATGCAAAAAGATAAAAACAAATCTGACATAGCTTATTAGTTAGTGCCTTTGCTGCCTAATCTCAGACGACCCACATTCAAATCCCTTTGGAGATACTCATTATACCTACCATATTTCAGCAAAAAGCTGACTGGCAAATAAAGGCTTTGCTTGGCATGTTAAGAGAGAAAGAAATAAAGCAAAGAAAGACAAGGAAGGCAGAAGAACAAGAAACCATGGTCAATGACCACTCCATTTATGACTTGGTTGCTGCCAAATGGTTAATTCTATTTTTTGACAAATTTCACTTTGCGGACAATAGTTATTACTTCTTTATGGTAATATTTTATAAGTAATGCTTAAGCATACATTTGTATTTTGACTGACCTAGAAGTTGAACTTCTAAACGGCTGAACATTAGGGAGGGTTGGCTGTTATCCATGTTGGAAATGATGTTATGTCGGATGTTAAACATGACCATGAAATAATTAAACAGGTGTTTGTATGTGCTACGATCTTTGTGAACAAAAATTCAAACTTTACTTGAGACATATTTGTGTCACGCTTTTAGTTCTGTGTATAACCTTTGCTTAAACTGGTGAATTATGTTCGACATCTCTTTATCTTGTTGTTGTTGTGATACTGTTTTGATGTGATGCATTTTTATTGACACAAGTGAAGTAGCATGTTTGAGGAAGGAAGAACAGCCAAAACTGATGGAAGAGTGCAACAGGCTTCTTGAATGATGTTTTTATGAGACTTTTGGTGTATTTTCATTAAGATGTTTTGGTTTTTATATGCTTCTGCATTGCTTCAAATTGTCTATTCATGTAAAAGATAGTTAAAAATGCTGAACTGTGATAGCCATTTCCCATCCACCTGTATTTGAACAAGTCGGAACTACAGGTAACTCCTATGGAAATTTCAAATTTTTTATTTATTTCAATGGTGTCATCGTTGATCAAGGTGTCACAGAGAATAATGTCTTAGGACTGATGTACTTAATGTGTCCTATGAGTATATCTACGGTGCTGAACCAAAACCCTGTAACTCAATTTTGGCGCGAAAACTTTTTTTGCAGCATCCGCATCTGCTAGACGTCACGCGCATTTCTGTCTTGTCGCCATCTAACTAATGCGTTTGGCTATTTAAGTGATGACAAGACAGAAATGCGCGGGACATCTAGCAGATGTGGATGCAGCAAAAAAAAAATTCTCGCCAAAATTGAGTTACGGTGGTTTTGGTTCGGCACCGTCAATATGGTATGACCACTCTTATATTTTGTTCACTCATGTATTTCTACAATTATGGTCATTGTTCATCTACACAGGACACTTAGATTATCATAGCTTACGGGCTCCGAATATGTAGTTAGAATTATTTGAAGTGTTTTCGGTTGGGACACTCGCTGCAGGTTCAGTTTGGTTTATGTCCCTACCAAAACCTTAAATTGTTAGTTTAACTTAAGGCTGGTGTTTAACTGTGTATTTAACTCTGTATGAAAACTAAGATAATGAAGGTCACCTTAGGGTCGTCGTGAATTCCCGAATTAAGCAATGGTCGGAAAGCTTGATGAACAAGATAGACATTGACAAGCTCCGTATGGTGCTTCCTTTGATGTATTTACGAAAATTGACGAAATCAACATCAGGATTATCCCCCTATACCGTATTTAAACTGTTTAGACTGTCACCCCCTCGCCATGTGGTTAATCCTTATTGCTTCTGTATTGTCAGGTTAGCATGACTTTATACCTGTCTCCGGTGATGGGACGTAAGATAAACTTTACCGGAATGTCTCCGGTGATGGGACGTAAGATAAGTTTACCGGAATGTCTTAGGTGTTGAAAATATGCGATAGTGTTTTTGGCGGGCTAAGGGTTTTACTCCGCTTTACTCAAGCCAGGAGAAATATTACTTCATGCAAGGCATCATTTTGCTGCTATAGGTTTCCGTGACATCATTGTAACTGTTTTGTGTATCAATTGATGTGTTGATCAAAATTGACTGACTGACTGGCTGTGGCTGGCTGGCACATTCATAAGGGATTTATCATTGAAGAATAATTCATACAATGTGATTCTTTGTGATATTAGTTTCTTATTAACTGAAAATGGTCGTGTGATTTCATGGGAATATAAAGCAGCTATGATTTGGTATGTAGCATTTACTGCAGAATTATTAGATATTCAAAATTGTTCAGAAATGTCATTGATTTATAATAATGTCACTTTAATAGTAGTCTGGTTCCCGGTACCTAAATCTTTCATTACATTGCAGTATAGGTCCGGCGTAATCTAACAAATATGGTCGCTTCCATGTATAAAACAAGATGGCAGTTGAACATTAGCTTATATAGGGAATTTTAGAATATCCCCCAAAAATGAGTGTTGTGTTTGTGTCATATCGATGAGATTTTGTATATTAATGGGAAAATGTATGTTCTTTTCAATTAAACATGTTTCATTAAAATGACACAGCTGATATGTACAAAAAAACAACGCAATGTAAATTAAGAAAATTTCTGTACCAGCGTGCATATAAATCGCACCTGATATTAAATGCCCAGTTAGCTCAGTTGGTAAAGCGTTAAACCAGTAACATTGATGATGGAGGTTCGATACCAATATTGTCATTATTTTTATTATTATTTTTTTTTATATGTAACGTAATTTGCTATTAGTTTATACTTGATTAAGGAACATGATAAGAAAACAAAGTTTTTGTATTACACAAATTAAGCAAAATATTAAAAAAGGAAAACAATATAAACAATAAAACAGTACAGGGATCGAACCAAGGATCCCTTGATTACAAGTCAGTGACTCTACCAATTGTGCTAACTTGAACACTTATAAATTAATAAATTAATGGACTATTAAAACACTGCTACAAAAATATTTTAATCATTTCATAAACGTTATTTTGTAGATATTAATGCTGTTGTAGCGAATAAAATTCTATCATTGCAAAGACCATTATTTTTTCTATTACTATGCAAAGTCACATCAAAATGACACATACATAACATACACTTTAGGGGTATATTCTAAAATTACCTATATAAACTAACGTATGTCCGCCATTTTGATTTGACCACTGTAGTTATCGATTATTGGTTGCTGCCTGACCTAAACCACTGTAAGAATAAGGACAGGGAACCAGACTAACTTTAATAGGTGAAAAAGTAGAATTGTAACTTGGAAGCTGTGGTCAATTTGTTGATAATATTATACTACATGTGCTACATGCAGTCACGTGACATCTCCCGCAAATTTCCGTTTACGACGCACCCAACTCCTCTTGGGGCTTGTATTTCTAACCATGCTGCCTATTTTTGAGTTTTTGGAAATGGCCAGAATTTGCTAATGTCCTATTCTAGGTGTGGTAACAGTTATATATCCAGGTCCTAGATTGTACCCGAAACAACGCTGATGCCATGGGTTGGCAAATTATCATGGTATAACAGAATCTGATACATTTGAAGTTGTATGTGCGTTCTTTTCATAACCGATAGCAACTGAAATTTAATTACTGCTGCAAAAGTTTCTAATAACAGTAGACTTTCGAAGCAACATATTAATTACAAGTTATTCCATGTATGCCGCAAAATATTATGGGGTCAATACACTTTAACGACCGCCAATTGTAATGAAAAATGGTCGGCGAATATGCTTATCATCTTTGTGTGCTCCTCTATTGCCCTTAAAGCAATTCTTCAACATTGAAAATGCACTATTCCATTGCCAAGAGTCCCTATAAACTGCATGCAAATTTTCATGAATGTAGAAGACATATTTCCTGAGTAATTCATTGACACAAAACGTTACTCGGTCCAGTACTAGGCGACGCCATTTTTTATTACGAACGCCCATGGCATGATGTTCTAATGTTGCTATGACGTCATAAATCGTGACGTCAGCAATCATTTTTCATGCTGAATTAATTGGAGAATAAATTATCTTTGACCATGCAAACTTTCAATAAGCTATGTCAAAGCGTTATGAAACTTTGGAATTAGTTCACGAAATTATTGATGGGCCTACGTATCTCCATCAAAGCTACATTGCAATGGAGTCAATTCATAGTGCCAACAATTTCTTACATAGTCTGTCTAACATACCCTATGTTTAGAAAGACAACTCCTCAATGTACTATTTTTTCGTGAAATTATTTCCCTTTGCACCCTCAAACACCCATTGGCTTATTTTCTTTTTGTTATTCTACTTAGTGTTTGATCAGAGTAGATAATTAAGCCCAGAATAAAATCTAGCTAATAAAATCTAGCAAAATTTAAAAAAAGTGATGCTATTTGATTTATAAAATATATTATCTAGTCGGGTGACCAGATTAGTTCTTACACTGAATAACCTCAAGGGAAATTTAAAGCCATGAAGTGATTGGTATTATTGTATGTAATGTGTCAAATCAGCACAAAAATCAGCTTTCAATACAGTCAAATCCATGGGTTTATGGGGAACAGTTTTAATCGGTAAACAGTTGCCTGTTTATTTGACTAATGATATTATGCGGTGCTTTATAGGTTGTATTGGTTCACGTTCCTGTTTATTCGACTAATGATATTCAAGTGTTCAGCTTATACCTCCTCGTACTTGGTGGTCTACAAATATGGTACAAAATTGGCAACGTAAGTCATAATATTTAGAGTTAATTACATAATCTCTGACTAAAATGCTTTTTGCAGGCTTATAGATAATCCCACTTACAATTTATTGTATCTACAAAAAGATATGAGGAAATCGGACAGGGAAGGCAGCACTCAACTTAACCTGCCAAGCACAGAAAACAGTTACAACACAACACAAAAAACACGGAGCATTTGCCCACACTCAATTTTATCTTTTAACCGACTTTTGAACAAAATTGATATGCCTTTCACATGTACTCTGATATCAAGTTGATATCGGTATGCAAATTGTATGATTCTTATGTATGTTTTCAAACACAACAAGGTTTTCATTGCTGGGTTAGAATGAAAAGGTCGTAAGTAGAAGATTGATACATTTTAAAAATCAGCACCTCAAGGGGCTTCTTATGAACCCTATTTTCATGAATATTGGAACTTTTCATGTTGTCCAAATTGAAGTTTAAACAACTTAGTTTCACCATAAGTGTTATAAGAGTAATTGCGGACAGTTTTTTCTTGTTTTCTCAAAATATCGATTTTATTCTTACTACCTTCTCATTCTAAACCAGACAATACCTACCTTGATTTTCAAACTGAGCATCATTTCTAAATATAGATGAAGACATTTTCAAATAAAATAAGATGCAAATATATGAAGGGATGATTATACCTTAGAGGGTTTTAGTAGTCTTGACTATAACTGGTCTCTCATAATATTGTAAACCAAGAAATTATTTCATGTTATTTAATTTTGTGGACTTTGTGAGTGGTAGAAACTCCCAAAATTAAGTAGCAGCGAAAGTGTTCAAAACATTTGTATGGGCATCGTGATATAAAAACGTGAAAATTTGTATTCCAGAATATGACTAGCAAAACGCAAAAGTTAGTATTTGCTAAAGAAATTGGTTTACATTAGTCCATCCATATATCAAGGAAACAACATAAATTATTGTCATGTATGTGGTCATTAGACTCTATCGTTGACAAATGAATGAATTGGATACTTAATAATTGTAGTTTGCATATCAATGGTATAATATTATTACTCCAGATACCTGAATTATATCAGGACAAATTATATATGTAACTGATACTGGATGTGTAAACATATACATGTAGATATCTCACAGTATAGCTAATTTTACATTTCCTTACTTTTGAAAACTTTAAGCAAATTTGGAATTCTACAACCAAAATATCAATTTTTACGACTGTGTACACAATTTTCATACTAGAATGAACATTACACTTAATGGTGATTGCCTCATTGCCCATAATGCATCTGATGATGATGATGATGATGATGATGATGATGATGATGATGATGACGACGATGACGACGACGACGACGACGACGACGACGTTCAGTATCACGCAGATGGACATGCCCATGCAGTCTTAAATTCTCTGTGAGTACACATATGCATGGTAAATGGTATGACAAAAAGTATATAACATTAAGTAATTATTAAATGCGACACTCTAAAATAACTGCATGCAACCTTTATGAACTTTTTGTCAGTAACTTAAACCCCTATTAAATTAATGATAATTTTAAAGTTCTTCTAAGAGTATACCTATTACCCCACAAAGAAATCACTTCAAAAACAATGTCAATATTTTCCCATAACATTTAACCAAAAAAACATGTAATTTCATTTGTAATGTCAACAAATTTACACTTTACGTGTTCTTATTAATGTGTGATAAGCTTTCTTACAAACAGAAAATGGTCAATATTATTGAAATAAGCTGAATCTTTACTTTGATATTTGGCGCTTGTACTTTGTGATATACTCTTTTATGTTAATATTTTATTAAATGTAGTAGTATGTACTAGTATAGCTTGGCTATTTTGACCTGAGCCTGACCTTTATGTAAGAATATATTACAAGGTACTTGCTTTGAATATATCAATTTCCGCAAGCAAATCGTGCGATATCGGTATTTCAAATTTGTGTTTGTACTACATTTCGAGCGTCTTCGTGATACTCCCTGTTTATGAAAACATACAATCGGTATTGTAAATGTAGGCTATATATCGACTGTTAAATTATGCTTATCAAAAGGTCAGGCTCATGTCAAATTGGCCAAGCTATACTGGTATGTTATTTTTGAACATGGTCAAGTTCACCTTCGTATTATTAGCAGGTCAGTGGTGCCAAGTTTAATACTTCAACTTCAATGTTGTACTCTCCAACGCCACTAGGGCATTTACTGAAGAGGGTTTAAAACTATGCGCAGTGTAGAGTGCGGAGCGCTTCATAAAAAGTATGTAGCATTCGCCAAAAAGTTTAGCATGTATTTACACTATACAATACAATAATATTATTTTTACTGTCTATAACAATATTCAGGCTTGCCAAATGCTACTAAGTTTCTAAACATTGATCAATTTAAACATGAATTAGTATATAACAAAAGGAAAAGTTTAACATAATATGTCTGGTCCTGTTTATTACAACAATAATTGAATTGTTCCAACTGGATAAGATGGTGACTCAAAGTAAAAAAAAAACTCAAATTGAGCTGAGATTCTGTATTTGAAATGCTTAGGTAAGGCAATTTGGGATGGATCTGGCATGGGTTAATTTATCATTCAAGATCTTGTAAGATTGCCTTTCTTTTGTTGGTTTTGAAACAATTTTAAAGTTACCATTTCTTATTTTGGTCAATTTAACAAAATATGAAAAAAATGGGGGAGGGGGGTCACAAGGATTTGATAATGTAGGAAATTCTTTATTCTTTTTTTTTTTAAATGGTGTACAGAATCATCAGTCGTAAATTAAATTCCAGTATACTTCATTCATCATTCATTCAAATTCAATTTATTTGAAATTTAAAACTTTGTTTGAGAAATTGACAGTTGTCAAAGTCAACATACCTTTAGTTTAGGCTGACAATTGTCAATGATAGGTTTGTTGAGCTTCAGGGTATGAAAGTTGGGTAGTTAGTAATAATCATGACTACATTGTTCTCATGACACCTGTCACCATGACGACTGTCACCGTGGATGGTGTTACTGTCATGGCAACCTGTGCTTACCATGTCAGGGCAGATTGACTGTAGACTACCGGTATGTCATGGTGGTATATTAAGTACTCGGTACTTATTGTTACCCAGCCTCCGTATTCAAATCACAAATACCATAGCGAAAATTTTCCTATTGATCTTCAAATTGCTGAACTTATAGATAAATTGATGAAATGAATGATAAAATTTACTTTGACACTTCTTTACTTAGATCTCAAACCTATTTACCAAAATTGATAGTTATATAGTATGCCCAGGATAACGAGAAAGCAGGTAAAAAGTGGTATCGTCCGTAAAGGTGGAAAAAGCATGCATACACAATTTATCAGTGTTATTTTAGTATTGAAAATGTTATTGTAATTAATGTTTCTACATTGATATTGGGTAATTATAGAAGTTAATTAGCGCGCTTGACAACTAATTGTTGACCCATGGGGTTCAAATCCAGGTGGAGGCACTTATATTTTAGCAGAAAGCAGACTGGCAAAAAAGGCTGTGCTTAGCATGCTTTGAAACGCATTTGCATGTAAGTATTTTAGTTTAGCAGATACATCAAAGTATGCCCGTATGGAGTAAAGGACTAATCATTTCCGTACATCAGAAGAGGCAGAGCTTTGTTGCTATAACTCAACATTCTGCCATAAAATTATTTAATTTATAAAAATATTGCATACCTTACCATATATTTGTATATCACCTATACAAATATTATAGTATATCCTTACATGAGACTCCAACTCTTCAATTTAAAGTCGAATGTTTTCATTGAACGTTTCAACGTTAAGCTTGTTTGTATCACCCATATTGCATTTAAGACCAAATTTGAATAGACAGATTTAATGCAGGCTATTATACCCCACCCACTGAGTCAAACCATTAAATCCAGTAGTTTTCACTTCAAGTGTGCAATTTATGACATTTTAACCTTAAATAGACCCCGATCATACAATGTAAAAGGGGTCACAATGATTCTACCGTATGCCTTTAACAGGTGAAATCAAGTAGAGTGTTAAATCCGACAACATTTAGGTTGATTTGTCAAAGGTTAATATTAGGGTACAAGCATTATGATACCGTCTCAATCTGCCGATGGTTTATTTGTTAATGGTTTTATGCTTTCCCGTTTTTTTGCTGTCGTGACTTTATATACTGGCCATTCGCAATCAGATAACGGAGAAGTAAAAGGTTTTATTATCAAACTATTTGGATGATGTATCCTGTGATATTTGGCGGATATATTACGTTGACAATGAAAACAATTATTTGTCGCCACTAAATTTGGAGTATTGATCATCACTTATATAAACTAAAGGTAAAGTTATTATTATATTCATATCTATTTAGTTAATTATTTTTATTCCATTAAAGATACAGGACAGTTTTAACAATTTAAGTACATGTATTAATTATGCTCAATGTATTTATTGTACAGTAAATAATTAAAAGTTTGAATTTTATAGTATCACAATAAGTCATACAGTGATTTGGTTTATAGGCTGTGAGACTGAATTATTATTAATAATGTTCAATGCATTTATTGAATTAATGCAGTCTTGTTTCAGTCTAATAACCTATCAACCAAATCACTGTATGACTTATTGGAATACTAAATGTAATTCGAAACATATGAGAGTGATTGGGAGCATAAGCATCTATTATTTCCCATCACTGTATGACTTACAATGTACATAATGTATTGTGATTCTACTCAATTTGAAATTTTTATGACTGACTGTGAGGAAAATCATCTATTATTTTCGATCACTGTATGACTTATTGGGATGATGTACAATTCAATGTGTATGGCTTATTGCTATAACCAGAAGTTTATACATTGTGAGTCTGATTTGGCACTTGTTTCTCAGAGCTTGATATGGGCCATAAATTAATTTTAAATAAGCCGCTTGAGCCTATCCATCATGTATGGACTAATTCATTCAATATTATCTAGCTGTGCTGCATTGCAACATTTTAAATTTATATAAAAGCTATGACATCACATACAGTGAATTTATTTAAGGTATATCTCAGTTGGAAGATTTAGTGAATAGAAATACTTGAACACATGGTTGGGGGCAGATTCAAATATTTCACTTACATAAAGTATGTTGCCACTAAATATAATTTAGTTAAACAACATGTAAAATATTGGCCATCCTCCAAAACGGAAAAAGTATGTATCACTGAAACATTTAAACCATGATGAGGGCTACCAGGTTCACTATTTATAAGCCACCTGAATTTGTAATCTGTTTGCTTCCTGATCTTGGCAAGACTAATGATACTCTTCCATGAAAAAGTGACAATTTTGACAATGTTAATATTCCTCCTCATGTGAATTTGTTTGGTTTGTTATGCAAAACATTTTATAAACCCCAGTAAGACAAAATGGCTCAACTGAAGTGGATTCTCTTGAAATTTAATATGTTAAAAGTCATCTTGTGTGCCTCTGTAGCTAAATAGTGGTTATAACCCTACTTGTAGCCAAATCAGGCCAGCCAGGTTCAAATCCGGGTGGAGGCAGAATACTGACTGGCAAATAAAGGATATATAATGCTCTGCATATTTATAAAAAAATCATGTTGTATAGCTTGGAGAATTTGACCTGATCCGGATCTTTTTTCATGAATACATAACAAAAACCAGCTCTTGCTTTGAATATATCAATTTATGCAAGCAAAATGTGCAATATCTATAGGTTTGGATTAAATTTTGTGTTTGTATTACACTTCAAGCGTCTTTGTGATACTCGCTGCTTATGAAAACATACAATCTGTCTTTAATAAATGTAGGCAAGATGTCGGCTATAAAATTATGCTAATTAAAGGTCAGGATCGTGTAAATTATCTGGACTATAAGCGTGCTCGTCTGCAAACTTCATTGTTACCCCAGGTATCCACTTCCAATGTTGCTGTTTGTTAACCCGCTTAAATTTCACCATGACTTTTCAAAATGTTATACTTAAGTACAAAACATGACACCAAGAAGAAATATAAGTCATGAAATAGAGAATTCTAAATGCTAAATAGATCAGCAGTTTGAAATTTAATATGAAATGTGGGTGAAAATATGTATAAGTTGACTTCAATCATTGAAGTAAGCTTGTAAGATCGGTTAAAATGCAAGTTGGAAAATACTGTTGCTGCTACTTGTGTTGCTTATATAGTTGCTAGACTTTTTTGCGAGACTTTTTGTAGAAACAAAGTCGAATTTTTGTTGTGTCGGGATCGTGTGCATCTATGTGGGTGTTTGCATTGGTTAATTTTATTGTCAGAGTCATTGTCTCAGATACTATGGAAGGTATTCACTTGAATCTCATCATATTCACAATCACAAGTGGAGTCCATAAATTGAGCATCCAGCATTCATAGGTGAACCGAGTACTCTTGTTGTATAAGCCGATTGTGACATCATCATTTTGAAAATATTAAATATAATTTCAAGTTTATTTAGGTAAATTTCATTTTATCCATTTCATCCCCGGGAGTGTTAGATCTTTAAGTTATAATATTTTAGTCATGAATACTAAATGGTGTTTATATTTCGTCATTCAAGTATGCTATGACACTTCATTGTCAAATATTTGTAGTATTTTATCAGTATTTATTTTATGTAATAATGTTTAGCTGACCGTAATTAATACTTAATACTAATACTAAATCTTGAAATAACATTACCTAAGTAGGTAAATAACATATTAAAGCTATATTGGTTTATCTTAATAGTATAAGGATGTTAGGCTGAACATATTAGGACTTGCTTGGCATGATCAGAAAAAATTTTCACATCATCATTTTCCATGATTTTCCAATAAAACTACCACCAAAGATATCAGAAAGTATTTAAAAGTTTATTGGAATCACACGTAACTTTTTCGATGAATTTTTGTTGAAAATTTATGTTTACTATTTTGGAATGGTCTGAAAAGAAATGGTAGTCAATTCTGCTACAATTAATTAATTCAAGAACAACCTAGACAATTTCATAGGAAACGCACAGTACGTAGGGCCTTTATCAACTGAATCTGGAACAGAACTCAGGATTCAAAACTATGACAGGATTACAGAAGACCTGAATGGTGTCTTACAAACTTACAACAGATGTTTGGCCATCATGATGACTGACAAGTAATGTTTCATTATTTTGTTGCCTGATGATGGGTGGACTAGGTTAGGCAATGGTTCTTTGTGGTGTTATACCACCTCATCATGGTTGGAACCAGTATATTGATGGAACAGAATTTGTAATGGCCTATCACTGTGTTCTACCTTGGTCCTTGGTTGACCATGGTTGGACCTGATTTGGCAAGAATAGACAATTGTTACTGTAATTCAAAGTTAAACATTATAAGTCATGCAAAGGACTTGTATTTCATAGGCATCTATTAGTTGACTTGCTTTTGAATTTAACACTTAAATGTATATAAACCGTTTGCTTTTGTCCAATTGCAACCAGGATGTAGGATTTGTATTTGAGGGGAGGTAACTGGCTTGCGAGAGATCAATAGTTCAACCCCTGAATGAGTAGTTCCCAGCACCTGGAATGACTTATTGAACTCTATTGTCACATACCTATAAGTATTATAAATACTATACTGGTAGGGTTTGCGATCCTTGAAGATAGTAAAAGTGTTTCTCTTTTGTCAATTTTCAATTTTGAAGTGTAATCTTGATTCTAGCTGTCATTAAAATATTATATCCATTTTCTTCAAAATTGGGCAATTTCTTCAAAATTTTGGCAATTTCCTCAAAATTAGTGTAATTCATTTAACAGCCATTATCAGTTACTACAAATGTAGTTAAATGAACTATTGGGTGGTCCTGTCCAGTGTTAATCATGCTTACTAACCCAGAACAAATGCTTAACTGGATTAGCCCATTCAATCATTTGATCAACCCAGTAGATAATAGCCGCAATAAATCAATGTTTTAATTGAAATCTTTGAAATCTCGAAAATCTGATCGGAAGTTTGACAATAAATGACAAGATAGCATCAATCTTGCATGAAATATTAGCCGACACAAATATGGACGAGATATTGACGAGATATTGACGAGACAATGCCGATATTGGTGAATCAACTATTGTGGCCCGTTATCTTGATGATTTTAAATACTTATTGACTTATTGACTCATGTTCGAGTGAATTTGAAAGGCCTTGTGGTCAATCTTGGCCACAATAATCTTTGTTTTGTAATAAATTTGTAAAAAATTGAACTCCTGTGAGTCACTTGGGGGTAGTTTTGATGTTCCTCGATGTTTTGTAGTTGTTTCCTCGGATTTGATGCAGGTTTAAATTCGGTATTTTTTTTAGTCTGATGCATGCTGTTCTTGACTGAGTAGTTGACCGAAAACTGCTTTTTGGAATTAATTCTCTTCTAGTACTTAAACTAGCACTTCCCATATTTGCCCCACATGGATGTAGCCTAAACTGGGCGTAGTTCTAAATGATATTTTCACTGTTGATAATTATCATATACAACTTGTGATTTGCTTAATACTTAAAAATCTTGGGCTCGTATTTCAAAACTTTGGGTTTGTATTTCAAATAATTCCCCCCCCTCTGACATACAGTAACATGGGAAAATGGTTGCGGTAAGTTTTTTCGACGTTTATGTGAATGGGTTATTCAAATAATGACTAAATTGAAGCCCTCAATTGTACAGTTTCTTCAACTTTGTATTTTGAAACATTTTGTACCGATGGACTTCTCGCACAATTTAAATAAGTGTCATTATAAATCTGTAACATTCTTAAACATTGTTAAATACCTGTCTATAATTTATTTTAACCCTCTGTCAATAGACACATAGAAATGTCTTTAATGACATGGCCTCGGGTCAGATATAAATAGATAAATACCCTTAACTATGTTGAAAGTAATATTTTATAGTTTGTCCGAGTTTCCGATTTCATTTGACCCTAAAATAATGTGATAATCTATACAATTGATCAAAAATTCCCAAAATCATATATATAAATTCTTGTTTAATATATAAGTAATAGAAAGTTATTTTGGCAATTTAATTTTGTGGTGTTCGGGAGTGGTAGAAATTCTCAAATTAAGTAGCCGCCTAAGTGTTCCAAACATTAATATCGAAGTTGCGGGAGACTTAAAAATGCAAAAATTTGTAGTCACGAATCTGCAATTAAAACCAGAATGTAAGTATGCGCAAAAATAAATTGGTTTACAGTGCTTTTAACTATCGTTAATTAAGCAAGATGTATGATTGACAGTTGATCCAATCTTAATTATATCATGAAAAATGGTGTTAAAATGTTTAAGAACCCTATTGTTTCCCCCATCCCCATATCACTACCTCTATTATAATTAATACCTTCAAATGTTTAAGCTCTGTAAAGCAACAACCTCCATACAAAGGCCAATTTAAGCTGCTCTCAAAGAGTGCTTGGACAGTATTATGTCTAATGCATAGTAGATAGAATTTAATCATGAGCTATATAAGGTGTTTGGTAACATTGGATCCTATTGGAATTTCTGCCCCATACAAGCCCCGTCTAACAAAACTCCATGTGTTTTGACATGCGATACTTTTACATGCTTAAATTGGAAGATAGGACTGTAAGCCCTTATTTTGTTTGTTTTAACATTGTCTTATAAGCATTGATCTATCACATGGTCGCTAGGAGCCTATGAGCCTAATATCTCGGTGATAGTGGTATTCTACTTGTTTGGGAAGGGCCTGACTAAGCCCAAGGTTATATTATAATATCAATGAAGATATAGGGAAGGGCCTGACTTTTAAGGTCCTTCATGACATGATACCCATGTAGATACTGCAGGATCATCAGGTAGGTTATTCTCTTTTGTGACTAAAATTGCCCCCCAAGTGGCCATAATTGTCCTAGCTGCCTCCGTAGCTCAGTGGTTAGTGCGCTTGCCGTCTAATCTGGCGACCCGGGTTCAAATCCGGGTGGAGGTACATATATATGCCAGCCATGTTTCAGTAGAAATAAAGCAAATAAAGGCTATGCTCGGCATAATTCATTTTAAAAAAAATAAAATTGTCCTAAAATTTAATACGTGCTCCACAGGTGCACACAAATTCAGTTTATGAATTCCAACAAGAGTTGATACTACTTCAGCAGCACAAAGTGCCACAACTATGGTTTTATAGCTATGATATAGGACACTTGCAGAAGATTAACTTCTATGACATGTTAACTCATGTTCACTAATTGGTATGATGTCCTGCAATTTTGGAGAAGTTGTCAGGATCATTCTGACAAAGAAAGCAGCATTAAACAGTAACAGCAGACCCTCAAAGCCACTGCAATCATTGGTAAATCCATTGCAGGACTTAAATCAAGTGGCAACACACTACTTAGACTGTTTCAGCTGAACACAAACAATGCAGCAAAACATTAATCTTATAACAAGAAGCTTTTAATATCACAAATGAAACCAAAAGAATGAGAGGCAATAGACAGGCAAAGGACATAAACTAATCAATGGGACAGAAAAACCCTTCTCCAAATCTTGCAGGGCAAATTCCATGTATAAATATTGGTGGATAATTCCAGAGTACTGGATTAGGTGTTTCTGTCCACAGGATTGGCCAGTATGACTATCAGCATAAAACCTGGAAATTGCAACATCGGACACAATTGTTTATTGTTTGCCTTACAGTGACTTGTGCTTGCCAGTTATTCCAATCAAAGAAAGCATCCACTGCAAATGGGTTCTTCATACAATCATGTATTCATTTGTGCAGCAGCTGTCTATATGAATCAACCATTTACTCGTTTGAGTTTTCATGTGTTTCATGTGACGGTGCAGTTCATTAAAGGTACAATTATACCCCTGACTATTGGGTACTGGCGGGTAGTAATTAAATGTGACATACAGACCTAGTGAAACAGTTTCAGGATAATACTAGTGTTTAATGGTAACAAGATGCAAAGAGCTTTTTGTGCCTCATTTGGTTTAAAATATTGTTTATGGAAGTGTGAAATTCAACCGTTAGATTTGAAAGAAACCCTAATTTGGCCCTTATTTTTTGCATCAAAGGGTAACCGAGACACTGGCACGGTACAGCCAACAGTCTTCTAATCTATAATACTTTAAAATCATTTAATTTCAATGGGACGAAATTTCGTTGTTTTGGTTAAAAAGACCATTTAGATGGCACATTAATTCTTTGATTTTGCATTTCCGGCAATAAATACCATTGTCAAAATTATTGTTATATGGAATTTGATTTCGTGGTAGAAGGAGAACAACAAAATCTACAAACTTAAACACAACAAAAATTGATGATTTTACAATAGCTAACATAGAAACTGCACTTAGTGCAGCTGTATTTGTATCAACCATTGTTTGAATGCATAGACTGAGTTTGTATGCACATGCTTGTACCAGTAATTATAATATAATTAGTAATTGTAATACTATACGATGCACATGCAACTTTTTTTCAAGATTTTAGACTTTGTAACAAATTTGCCGACTGGTTCACTTACAGTCTATTGAATTCTTATTTGTGATTAATGGGAAACAGGAGACCAGTCTTGAGTGAAGTCAATGAGGGGTACACCAGACGATGACCTTAACGATAGGGGTTACTTGGTGGTAAATGACCTTATAAAGTTTGCCTGTTTTCTCTTTGTTTAATACAAACATCAGGCTAATGTTACATGAAAATGTAAAACGACCATCCGCCACCATCGCTGCTAGTGACCATCTGTCTAGAGTTACTGGTTTAATGGTTATTAAGGTGTGTGGTTCGGAAACCAAATACGGTCATTAGAACGTAATAAAAATGATTCGGGGGACCGATCCTTTATTGAGAGTTTCTTGCAGTGATTTTAGCTGACTCAGGATTTTTTCAACTTTGGGGTGAGTCTAAGAGCCATTACCTTGCAATTTGCTAAAAAATATTTTGTTTACATAGGAGAAACTGATCTTGACATTTGAGAAAAAATGTGCATGATTTTGCCCCCATCTTTGATGAGGGGTACATATGCTTTACTCATGTCGGTTGGTCGGTCTGTCAGTCGGTAGACCTAAATAAATAGTTTTTGCTCAATAAATCAATAACGCCTTGCCCTCGGATCTTTAAATTTTGCATGAAGGTCGGCCAGCTACTGCATATGACCTCTATTGATTTTGTGGTCAGTTGAGGTCAAATGTCAATGTCACTGTGACCCTTACTATTTCTAACTATTTGGCTGACATGGGGACATACATGTTTTACAAACATCTTGTTTCGATGAATTTTGCTTTATAAAGCACATCAAACAAATGATGGTTAATGGACAGGGAAGTCAACACTCAACTGAAACAGCTGAGCACAGAAAACAGAAAGATCATGGTGATGGAAGAAAGGGTTAAGAAACAAGAAATTATGTAATTTGGTATTGCTTAAGTTAGTTACAGTATAATAGTGGTATTTGACAATATGTCTGGGGTTTCAAGATTTGAAATGATATAATTTTGTTTCGCTTATTCCCGAGTATCATAGTATTGCTATATTGACTATGTCTGGGTTTCAAGCGGTAATTAAGTTATATATCTAATGCAGACGTAGCACAGCCAAAGTTTCTATCAATACTCGACGACCCACATGACATGCCAAGTCTATAATTAGACTTGATCTATAGTGTCTTGTGACTTACCAAAAATACGAAAAGATGGATCTGGCGGTCTCTATTGTTCATGGAAGGCGTACATAAAAGTGTTTGATTAATTGATACAAATTGCTGCATTCTCTCTTTGCGTTTTCTCTTTGCGTTAGTATATTCATTGACCTGGCAGGCACTCATTCATTTTTGTCTGTATCAATTTCGGATATATTTTTTTTTTGATGTTTTTGTCGTAGCATGTGACAAGCTATATTCGGGGAAAGCGTTATAATATTGAACGAACAGACGTGAGATCACATGGCAGTGTTCTGTTATGCTCAAAGGATGGAAAATTTATTTCGGAATATGCACAGAATATTCATGAGCTTCAGGTAAAAACTCGACACCATGGACACGCTATAACTCAGAGTGACATGGAACAAATGACTGTTGTCAAATTGTAGGAATTTAATTAGAGTGTGTGTTGTGTATTTTCTACCTGGCCTTCTATATAGTATTTTTAAAAAGGTAGGATTAGCTTTTGTAAGATGGAATTCTATTGAAATATTTTTATAGTTCAAGATTGACATGGAACAAATGACTGTTGTCAAATCGTACATAATTATTTGTGTGATGATGTTATTTGGAGAGTATGTATTCTGAATTTGATAACTTTTTCCTGGCATTCTATATATATGGTATTGTAAACCCCTGCGAAAATTTCAAGAGCAGTTCAAGAAAAGTTCTTGCACTGTTCTAGAACAGTGTTCATGAATTGTACTTGAACTGCTCATAGAGAGTTCAAGAACTGTTCAAGTACATTTTAAGAAATGTTAAATTGGACAAATCTTAAGAACAAGTGTTCTTAAAAAGTCCTTAGAACAGTTCTTGAACAATCTTGAACATTAGTTCTTGAACTGTTTAAGAACTCTTGTTCTTGAACAAATCATGAACTATTCGAGAACACTTTTAAGAACTTTACCAGAACAATAGTTCTTAATAATTTGTCCAATTTAACATTTCTTAAAATGCACTTGAACAGTTCTTGAACACTTTAAGAGCAGTTCTAGTCTAATTCTAGAACACTTCTTGACCTGTTCAAGAACTCATATTCTTGAAAAAAATTCTTAACATTTCTTAAAATGTACTTGAACAGTTCTTCTGAACAGCTTGCACCTTCAATGTTATTTCTGTGTCTTTAGTGCCAGGAAGTTTTTCTTTTAACACTTTATTTAAGCAAGCATACAATCTTGGATCAAATTTGGGTTTGGGCTTGAAGCATCATGGAAAAAACAAACAAACAACCAATGAAAACTTCAACGAACACGGAGTGTTGAAAATTTGTTTTACAAAACATAATGGAAATAATCAGAAAAGTGCATTTACCCGTGATTGCCGGTAAATGAAAAACATTAACAGAACTGGAACAAACAACGTCAACCTGCACTGAATAAATTGAATAATTTCTGTACAGAATCTGGCAATGAAAATTCAATATCCGAAACCACTTTGTCCGAAATCTTGAAAGTTTCTAGTACAAACTGGAACATTCAATGCTGTTGATTTAGTGCATCATAAAGTGAAAATAACAAGTATTAAAGTTGGCAACAAGTAAAGTTTACCTTTTGGGTGATTTGTTCATTCATTTCACCATCATAAACAACAGGAAACAAGCTAGCAGAAAGAAACAGAAGAGCCATGCTTTCTCCCAAACTACATTCAGATGGTGGCGCCACCTTGTTCCACAGGTTTGACCTTGATTGGTTCTGAAAATGTTCTTGATTTTCTTTCAGAACATTTGGAGTACATATGTTACATAAGTTATTGCTTTGAAACTTTCAACACTTGTTCAACATCAATACCTGTCCATGTCAAGCAAGACCCATAACTCTGATCTGCATTTTACGTGAGTTATTGCCCCTTTTTGGACTTAGTAAATTCCTTGGTTAAGTTTTGTGTTTAGGCTCACTTTTCTCATACGCTATGTGGGCTATTGCTTTTAAACTTTCAACACTTGTTCAGCATCAATACCTGACCATGTCAAGCGAGAACCGTTATTCTGATCTGCATTTTGCGTGAGTTATTGCCCCTTTGGGTTGTCTGCCTTTTGACAGTGACAGATATCAGATGAGCGTCTGCACCCGCAAGGCGGTGTTTTTTTTTCTTCCAAATTTGAGCCGGCCCAAATAACATTTGAGGCGGTCAAATTGGCCACCAGCCACCTCCTAATGAAAAACTGCTTCCCAATTTTATGAGAAGGAAAGGTGCATGTTTATGAACGGTATCCAGACCACGACTGTCCCTGATATTGTCTTAAACTGTACTTGAAATAAGATGTTCTTAAAACCTCCTTAAACAGTTCTTTAAATATCTTTAAGAACAATGACTGAACCTTTTAAGAACAAATTTTGTTCTTAAAAAGTCCTTCATATATTCAAAAACATTGTTAAGAACAGTTCAAGAACATCAGAAGGTATACGCTGTTCAAAAAAAGTCCTTAAAGTGTTCAAGAATAATTTAAGAATAATTCAAGAGCAGGAAAGGTCCTTAAAAAGTTCTTGAACTGTTCCTGAAGACTGTTCTTGAACAGTTCTAGTACAAATGTTCTTAAAATCCTCTAAGAACGGGTCAAGAACACTTACTTAGTTTTAAGAACTGTTCTTGAACTGCTCTTGACATAAGAACTTCATTTCGCAGGGGAAATAAGGTATGATTAACTTTTGTAATTAAATTTATTAAAGATGTTTTAAAACAATGGGATCTATTGGGTCTTAAGTGTCTTAGTCACAGAATTGTGAGATTGGTATTATATATTGAACCTTTACATGTAGTTCATGTGGGTCTAGTTGTAAAGGCTCAACCTTTATGTTTACCATTGTGACCTGTACTTGTGGTCATGACATGTGTGTTCTTTTTGTGCCTTACTTCAGGGGCCCGTTTTGAAAGCAAAGCGCTACGTAGCACTTTTCAAGGGAGGTAATCCATGCTTTCTGTATTCAATTGAGCGAGAGGTAACTGTATGAAGGCGTTTGGTGGTGCTTTGCTGAGGTAACGGACACCAGGTCTAATGTTTCTGTTTAAAGCTGCTTTTGCTTTCGCTTTCTGATTTCTCATTATCTTTATGCATATTGAATTAGTGATAAAAGGAAAATATGGAACCAGAATTTTGCTGGCTTGTTTATACATTGCGACACATACCAAAGCAATACTGATCAATTTGTATAATCTTATAATGTTTGAACTGTAAGTCGCATAATCTTTACCAATAAAATTGACCGTAATAGCACTTACTATGTTGACTAATCAGTGGTACTTCATTTCGTATCAAAAGGACCTGTCACATATAAGTGTGTACAATATGATAAATGTTATAGAAAGACAAACACATATATTTGAACAGTCAGATTGGTCAAGCTGTCCAGATTTCCCTGGACGGCGGCACCTTAATACCTAATTATTTCCTTTACCATATTTGCTGAGTAAGCAATTTTATGGCGATTTTATGTTCATGTTATTTGACTTCATATTTGAGTAATTAGACTTCATATTTGAGTAAGTATTTTTATTGACTGCACCTTAAATTAATATGTACTTAATTATTTTGTTACCGTGTTTACTTAGTCAGAATTTTTATGGCGATTTTATTTTCATGTTGTTGGACTTTATATTTGTTGGGATTGATTTAGTCAAGAATATATGGTGCAGAGAATTTGGCCTGATCCTAACCTTTATGCATGAATATAGTACAAGCTTCTTGCAGTGAATATACCAGGAATTCTGCAAGCAAATTGTGCAATATCTACTTACCTAAGTCTACCAAAGTATGTTCTGAAACCAGAATGCAGGAAAGTTGATTGCTCTGCAATATCTTAAATATCGGTCCTTAAGATTTGTGTTGGTATTGCACAATCATACAACTTGGATTAATTGAAGATCGAGACCGGGTCAAATTCTCTCTACAGCCTATAATTGTACTCCCTAGTATAGTCGACTGTAAGAAAAATTTAGATTGAAATAAATTGTTCTTAAACATATAATAATGAAAGATTTATTGTGAAAATCCTATGATTTAATACTTAATTTCTAATTCATGGTTTCCTTAAGATCAAAGGAAGTTGAATCACTATTTAATTGATGGGATTGCATGAGTAATCGTAATAAATAAGAAAAAAGCAGTGTGACTTTGTCTACAATTTGTCATTTTTTTCGTTAGTAAATAAGTCACTTTGACACTATAAATTTCTTTGATATTTTTGTATTATATAAATATCGTTTTTTTGCCCATTTGGCTCAACAAGGTTGTATCACCTTCAAAAAGCAGATGGAAAGATACAACATTTTTGTGCCAAAGAGATGAATTGAGAAATAATGACAGATTGCTGTACAATATACATAATTATAATTATCTCAGAATAAAAAAAAACTGATGAGAATTACACAGTTGTTACGAGGGGGTTATGTAATGCTTTGCACAGTCTAGTTGGTCAGTCTGTCTGGCGGTTTTATACTCTGACAATGCTTTGTTTATGCTCCGATTGGCCAATTAATAGGCATTGGATTTTGACTTTGAAGGAGGGGACATTTGTGTGATACAAGGAATGTGGGTATGATATAGTATACCCTAACCTATTCAGAATACCCGCAGATTTCTGTGTTCTTTCACAGTGCTCTGAATGTATTACCTTGATATACTGTAAAATCATTTAATTTCATTGGGACAAAATTTCGTGGTTTTGGTAAAAAAGACAATTTCAGTGGGACTTGAAGTCATGGATTTTTCATTTTAGGTAATAAAGCATGGGTCAAAATTAATGTTTGTTGGGATTAAAGTTTGTGGTTGAGGTGAACCACGAAATCCACGAAATTTAATCCCCCATGAAAATTAATGATTTTACAGTACACATCATAGGCTTCATTCTTCAAACATTGGGAACTTGTCACATAACTACCGGGCATATGTCTTTCCAGCGATTAAGGAAGATTGAACCTCTATCAGTGTTTGTCCTAGTTTTGCTGAGTGTTTGATAGAGCTTGTTGTAAACTTTCTATTCTGATCATAATTTATCAGAAACTTTGACATCTTGTTGATCCTCTGTCAACAGATCACCACAAACCACTTTGTTACTTTCATTAGTGTATCAACCCTCACTTACAAGGGTTGCTTGCAAAGCTGTAGTAACTACTTATAATTAAAGAAGGACATATTACAGTCTTGTAGGCAAAATCTTGTTCAAAACTATGATCGTTAAACATTAGGATCGAACAATGTTCCTCTAATTGTTCCGCCGGCACTGCAATTTTTTTTTAGAAAAAATGTATTTTTTTTCTGCAACAATTTCTGTTATTGCAGAAAGTCCCATAATTGTTCTTTGAGAACTTTGGTTATCAAAAATCCTCAATCATCTGATGTTTTGCAACAATTCCAGTCATTAATTTAAAAAAAAACATACCCCCACAAAATTTTGTTGAACAAAAACGTTATCTGGAGAGCAAAATTCAATTTTTACAATTTTGCAAAATGTTTCGTATTGATACATGGTGTGTTTATCAATGTTTTGAATCGTGATGGATTTCTGCTGATAACTGATAAATGATTTTTCGAAACCGACCCAGAAATCAACACCTGTGCTATATTCAATGTATGTGGAATTAAGTTCTTTGGCTCATATGATACCCACTTCAAAATTGACAAGTTGTAAGAATTTGTGGACTATTTTTAGTCTGGAAATCTTTTTAGATATTCGGTGTTTAGCTCTACTTTAGAATCATTTTGTGTACAAGCATTGAGGAACATTTAGTGTTTAGTGCTATGTAAAAATCATTTTGTGATTCATTTTGTGTTTAAGCATTGAGGGATATAAATTTGTTAGTTTTCAAATATAGATCAAGGATTGAAATTATCAATGTAAGTTATTAGAGATAAGTGAAATATAGTTTGATGTTTATATTCATTCTGGATATTTGTTTATGTGTAGGTAAGTATATTGAACTATTTAAGATTTGTGACAGTAGATTATCTGAGTTTTTGACCATGCTATATAATCAATGAAGTAATTTCTTAGTTCTGTAGTTCTATTTTTTGCCCGAAATTTCATCTTACTAGAAACTTTTGATTAAATTGAAATGTTTGTATAATTATAAATAATGACTGTTTTTTTGCTGAATATTTAAATGTTGGTGTTTCAAAAACACCTCAGCTGCCGTAACTAATTCACCAAAAGGAAGTACCTGCCTTAAGTCGTCCAATTTTTTATAGCTTTTTGCATGAACAATTTTATTAGTCACATTTCCGCGTATCAATTAACAATCGTTTTGCTCTAAAAACGGGCATAAAAATCTTGAGGTCAGCGATGTTTTACATCTATGTCGATGTACTGTATACGACAAAGACAGGCATGGTTTGGTCTCGTCTTTATACGGTCATTTAACATAGTTTGTCTGGCTGAACACTGACTCATGAAGTCCACATATAGCCAGCATACTGTTGTATACTATAGTATTAACTTTTTTTAACAAGGGGTGTTATACGCAATGTAGGTTTCTTCATAACTTAATGTTCTACGGTACTTTAAAAGTTTTAATTCATGTTTTACTTGGATTGAAGTATAAATTTTGACAGAATTTAAAGGATACTAAAATGTGAGTGAAAGTTTCTTAACATGTTGTTTTCAGGATTCTTGTAAAGAAGTCAAGCACAGGTAATTTCATCCTGTAACTTTTCTCATACTAATTATTTATTAAGATTTTATTGTGCGCTATGGTCAGGAGATTGCAAAACTTTATATGGGGAATCAACTAAGATATATTATTTGCCTACTTTATTTGAAATTGTAATATGTTATTGCTTGTTGATGGATAATATTGTACTTGTAAAAAAATGGGTTGTTACAGTCTGTTTCCTCAGGTGTAAGTCGGCTATATATTGTTGTCCTACCCTGTGTCTTCCAATTTTGGTGGTCCTTCATAAGTTGTTCGGATTTTGAGAAGGTTTGATCCTTAAATGCACCCTCGTGTTTCTAAATAAGTACTAGTACCCTGTAGCATTCAGGGAGCAAAAAAAATTGGAATATATACCCCAAATTCTCCAACATTTCCTCAGTGCCTTTGTGAACTATATTTTGACATTTTAGAACATTAGGTCTATTTAAGGGGAATGCGTTGTGGATAAGATAAATTATTGAATGTGCTAGTGTTTCAATTGTTCCACAGTATTCATCATAAACTATATTTTGTTAGGTATATTAACATAAAAACACAATTTTCATGATGCAAATATTATCTTTAGTAGGGTACGTTCGTCCCTTGAGGGGAAATTATGTCATACTTCGAAAAAAATATTACACCTGTTTAACAGTTAAATAATAATCATGGATTGAAGATATTGAAGATAGGTGTTTGATATATGTTGATAATGTAACTGACGTGAGGGTGATGGATGTTGACATAGTTTTATCTGATTGTCATATTGTCATACCTAGTGTCAGCAACAAACTGTTGTTTATGGACCGTACTTTTAAGTCTGGACGAGGATACAGTTGTGTTCATATGTGACTTATTGTGGATTATTGTGGATATAAGTGAATTAATATTCTGTTAATAAGATATTATTGTGTTTTCTGGAGGTAAATCTGTTAAGTTTAAGTTGTACATCCTATGGAGTACTTTTTATGTATGTTAATATACTGATGTCGGCCCAAACTTTGTTGTTTATGGAACATTGGTTTTGCTGTGCGTGTCTGGCGGTGCACCAACATGTGCCCCGGTTTCTTGACTAGAATCTGTTCATTTTGTGACTTCTTGCACCAACTTGTGCCCTGAGTTTCTCGACTAGAATCTGTTCATGTTGTGACCAAGTATTGTGGATAACCGGGTGTTAAAAGTGCTGCGAGTTTAACAGTACATTTTCGAAAAAAAGTTGTTAATTTTTTCAGGGCTATGTGTCTGTTAACTTGCTATTTTTGGATGATAGCTATATATGTTACAAACAAATTAAATAAAGTTACCACAACAATTTGCTGGCTCAGAATGAGAAGGTCCTAAGTACTTCTTACTATCTTATAAGACTGATACATATTTAAAATCGCAGCATTGCAAGGCGCTTCTTATGAGCCTATTTCTATGAAAATCAGAACTTGTCATGTTGACCAAACTCAGTGAAGTTGAAACAGCTTCCGACTTCTGTTTGGTCACCATAAGAAAAGAGTTATCTTGAAAATTGTTTTCTTGTTTTTTCAAAACTTCAATTTTGTACTGTGCTTACAACCTTCTGAGTGACATGTAACAAACAAATTAAATAAAGTTACAGCATCAATTAGTATATAAAGTTGTTTTGTGTGAGCTTTGTTGGTGCAAAAATTGTATTTTGTTGTTTTGTGTGAGTTTAGTTGATGCAAAACACTATTATATACACTTATCTGTATTTAATCTTTCAAGTAAAACTTACATTATAAGGGTTGCCTGCAAGACTGTTGTTACTGCTTATAAATTAAAGAAGGACTTACGACAATTTTGCAGGCAACCCTTGAAATTTATTATTTAATTTAGCTGTCCTGTGTTTTACAGTTTACAAAGACTGATGATGATGATAGTCATTTGTTTGTATTTGTGTGTATTTTAGTCTTAGCCATTAAGTCGTCTGCTTACCTTGTGGCTATAATGCTGCCTCGTGTAGGTAATTTACTTAAATTTATCCTCTCAGGTCGATTTTCAAGATTTTTACGAGATTTTTCGAGAAATTAAAAAGTTTCATCCCTGATTTATTTACCTTTTACTTGTATTTTTTGTAAGGCAACACTGCAACATTACTAGTCGTATTGTCTAAGTGGGTTTCAAGTTTTGCAAACAAATACATCAAGCAACTTAAGTTATACCTTGATGGATAGAGACCTCGTGAGTCGTTTAAGTGATGTATTATCATAGGCCTTTTGACTTTAAATTTAAAACTTTTTTTTTAACACACTAGTATGGTTCATACTCATATTTAATAACGTTTCGGCATTCAGCCTTTATCGAAAAATACATTTTAAAAACTTATTTTACATATTTGCTGGCATTGTTGTTGACCATTTTAAAATAATGGCCCAAAACAGGAAGTGACGTCATGACGTCACTATAAACAGGAAATGACGTCATAACAAAAGTACGCCAAATAGACTCATGACGTTACGTTGCAATGTATACAAATCAGTCTAATATAGGTAAAACTCCATACGTATTTTGAACTTATAAGGATAATATATTGGACATGACTATCTGTGGTTTATGTTTGGAATAGGTGTAGGCATCCCTAACCTGGAGTTTTACCTATATTAGACTGATTTGTATACATTGCAACGTAACGTCATGAGTCTATTTGGCGTACTTTTGTTATGACGTCATTTCCTGTTTATAGTGACGTCATGACGTCACTTCCTGTTTTGGGCCATTATTTTAAAATGGTCAACAACAATGCCAGCAAATATGTAAAATAAGTTTTTAAAATGTATTTTTCGATAAAGGCTGAATGCCGAAACGTTATTAAATAGGAGTATGAACCATACTAGTGTGTTATACAACTATTCCCTATGGAATTAAATCAGAGATAACTTTTTTTTTATTTTTAGGATGTTGACATTATTTTTCTTTGCTAAAGTTCAACTTTATTTTTATGCACTAGCTTGTTGTTTGCCAATAAAAGTTTTATTTAAATCATGTCCTAAGTTTAATATAATATTCAATGTAGAACTTCAAGTGATACATTTACAAAATTTGGCCTTCTCCTATTTTTCTCTGCTGAAGTTTGTCGTTTGCCCGGCCCCATTGAAGTTTAGTTTGATTAATAAACTTAAAATCATGTGCTTAAGTTATTCAATATAGAAAGTGAAAGGATATAGATAAAATTTGGCCTTCTCCTAAAAGCCGTCTTTATTTTTCTTTGCTTTAGTTTGTTGTTTGCCATTAGTAGTTAACTTTAATTCGTGTCCTAATTTCTTCTATGTAGAATGTAAATTAAGGAGTGACATACAGAAAACATAACCTTCTGAGTCCACAAAGCCGATTCAGTTTCTTTCATCAAATGAATTTGTCATGGACAGTACCTGTTTGTTCATTATAAGGTGTTTATCATATTCAAGGATTACTTGCAAATAATTTAACAAACTGAATGTTGTTTATTAACTGCCAAATTCAATTCAAGTTTACTTCAAATTATGTGTAAGCTCTTAAAACCCAAATAATCCAAAGGGTGAACTGATGTCCGTTGCCTAAGCAAAGCGCTACTTAGCGCTTATTCCAATGGAGGTAATTTATGCATTCTGTGATTAATTAAACAGGAGATGACTGAATGAAGGTGCTCGGCAGTGCTCGGCTTAGGCAACGGACACCAGGTGTTGTGAAGCAACTTGTGTGTTCATGTGCAGTTGTGGGCTGTTCAGGGGCTATTAAAGGGTTAACTGGTTAAAGCATTCCAGTGCTCCTAGCAAATTTATCAACATGTCATTGCAAAAAATGTCCACATTTGTACATTGTTATGTCTCTTTGGTAGGCCTTCAAATGTCATTCTAGTTTGTTTAATTTTATCATACATGAATTTATAAATAGCCTTAAGTATTTAGAGCATGCATAATGAATTAAACATTGTTTTGTATGCACCAAATAATCTTAATAACTGACAAACAAAGCTATTTAAATAACTTGTCAAGTGTCTACATTGCTCTTCAAAAACCTCTAGTAATTGTTAACGTTTTAGATAAAGGTTTAAATGCCTGTATCGTTGCTTTGTCAATTTGTTTTGATGTTAAAGTGCACCGAATTGCACTTAAATGGGCTTAAACATTGGTAAACATACCTTATGACTATGTTACAAAGCTCATATGCTTGCCATATTTTAGCGGAAAGCTGACAGACAAATAAAGAATATGCTTGTCACTTTAAAAAACATTTTGGCAATAACCTTATCCATGATTGCCAGCTGGTTTTCAACTCAGATTGGCCAATTTGGCGGTCACTCAGTTGTCTTTGCTATTTCAATATAATAAGTGCTGCTTAAAACTGACCTTTGGTAATTATCTTTTTACCTTTCCCATTATATTCAGACTGCAATTTGAAATAAAAATTTATGAATACCCTTGTCTATTAAATAGCTTTCTCAGAATAGTTAATAGCAAAAACGATTGACATTTAGTTGGCTTAGAATGAGATTTAGGTCGCAACTTGACTACTTACAACCTTATAAGACTGATACACATATTTGAAATCTGCACCAATAAGGCGCTTCCTCTGAGCCTATTTGCATGAAAATCGGAAATAGTCCAGTAAATTTTAGACAGTTTTTGCTTTGTTTTCTCAAAATATTTATGTTGTACTTACAACCTTCTCATTCTAAGCCAGCGACTTGTCAACGCATGTAACTCATAGCTTTCATATCATTTATATAATGTTAGCACAAACAATTCATGACCATCCGTTACAATGTCATTACAGTTGTCCTCATTTGATCTTTCTTTCATAATATCTTCATTGTCATAAAAAGCCTGTTAGGTATGTGACACTGATACTCAACAATACACTCTTCATGTCTTTGATATTCTCATAAACTTTGGTCATTGACACACTAAGTATAATCTGCCCATCCCTTTTTTACACCAGCTTCATAAGCAGATCCTGAATATTTTCTCAGAGGGGGTTACCACAAGTAGCAATTTTTTCACAGGAATCGGTGCAACTAGCTATTTTTCTCTTGAAAAGCCTGGCCTTTTGGGGTCAACTAGTATCTCTTTTCTTAGGAATGTGTGTGTCGGACCAGCTATTTTCCTCAAAAGGGGGTCCAACAAAGTTTTTATCAATGATTGTTTTGTACAGACTTTTAGCTCAAAAAACCACTGAATTTCAAGGTGGTCCGGACCTCCTGTCCCCCTCTAGATCCGCATATGAGGTAAGGTAATCTAGTGTTGTCATGTAGACAAGTTCAATACTTCAGGATTTCGGTCTTATGATCATCAAAAAGAGATTAGATGTTTTTTATAGCTCATTTCTAAACACTGATTCATTATTGAAATACTTAAGTTTGCAATTACGATAAATAAATGAGCTCATACTTACTGTGTAGTTTCATTGGTAAAATTTTCTTTCAGTGGAATTAAAATGTTAGCAAAGTGGTTGCCTGCAAGACTGTAGTAGTCCTTCTTTGATTATAAGCTGTTACTTTAGTCTTGCAGAAACCCTCTTATTGGCATTGGTGGGATGTTGCGTTTTAAACTTTGTTAAATTCCTAACTTTGCTTTTTAAGATTTGTTAAACCTGCATGTTGCCATGTTTTCAGCCTTCTAATGCTGTAACCCATACCTGCCAAGTTAGTTAAATCCAAAATAGGAGTGGAAATAAGATCATAAAATGAATCAAATGTACCTTTGTGCAGAGTAAGGTGAACTTAGAAAACCAGAAATTTATCAAAGAAAATGGGAGCTACTCCACTTTAATAGGAGTACTCGGCAGTTATGCCTATTGGCATTGGTGGGATATTGTATTTTAACTTAGTTGGATTTTTAACTTCATCTTTTAAGGTCTGTTAAATCTGTTGCCATATTTACAGCCTTCTATTGCTGTTGTTACCTCATTTCCTGGATTAAGTATGAGTGTCCAGATTGAGCCCGGGAGTGTGCCTCTTGACAACAATGAATCTACAGTAATAAATTACCCAATATTTCTTAAGATTAAATTCTTAACCTAAATTTTATTGAATTGATCTTTTTTTTATTTTGAGCCATAACACTGAAAATTTACTGTGTCAGTGATAACATTGTGGTCTACGTACAGGAAACTCATTCTTAATGTTGCCATAAATTGCTAAAAGATCAAAGGGTTCATTGACCACAATTATGTTTTTCGGATTAAAATTGAATTTCCAATGGCTTAATCATTGATGAAAATTTGACTTTATCATTGATGTAAATTCGTAACCAAAAGGTTACCGTTATGAAATGTTGGTATTTTTGGGTGTGTGTCACCTAGCTGTTTGTATGCCAGTATTGTAATGTGGTAACGGTATTGTATATGTGCCAAGGTTTTTGATCCAAACCAGATCATGATCGGTCTGATTGTTGTGTGAGATATATGGAAACATGTGATTTAATGGATGTATATTTTAGGCTGTCTTTCTTTAATACATTTTTATGCCATTCCTGTCTTTGGTGCAACAATGCTGTTTTTCCAAAGCCTATTCTGTAAAGTCAAATAATTTCAATTAACAAAATTTTGCCGTTTTTGTGAAAAAGGCAATTTCGAGGGGATGTATTTTCAAGGATACATAATCCACTTAGTCAGATATTATAGAATCATTAATATTTGTGGGGATTTCATTTCGTGGTTGAGGGCAGCCATGAAATCCATGAAATTAAATATCCCACAAAAATTAATGATTTTACAGTACACTATATATAATTTTTTACTGAGATACAACATTGTTGCACCATTGGGACACCTTGTTTAGACATTTATTACAATCTTATAGATATTTACTCTGATCATTTTGATAAGCGTTATAGATTGAAGAATTTTACCTGATCCTGGGGTATGGATATAGACAAGAAATCAGCTGTTAGATTATGCTAATTTAAAGGTCAGGATCGTGTCAAATTATCCAAGCTATACTTACACTGTTTGCTATTTGTTGCCATATGTTTCTGTTCTTATATCTTTTGGGGGTTTAAATTATCGGAAGATATATATGTGTCTGTATTTCACTTGGAATAATCTATGTTCTATAATATGCTAATCTAAAGGTCAGGATCATGTCATATTCTCCAAGCTATGTTTGCTTTTTGTTCCTATGTCTGAATCTTGTGGGGTTTTAACTTATCGGAAGATAGATATATGTGTCTGTATTTCACTTGGAATAATCTATGTTCTATATTTGGTATCAGACAGTCACTGTGTGATGGGAAACGTTTCTTGCATTGAAACTGATGTAATTAAGTTAATGCGACGTTCAATAGAGTCTCTACCATTTTGGTGAGGTTCATTGTTGCCAAAATTTTATGAACATTAAAATATTTCTTCTACAGATATTCAATTACGGGTAACTTCACTATTGTTAAGGATCAATATTTATTACTTAGTGTTTTTGAAGAATGGAAATTATGAGTAGAACACCTACCGCTGAGCACCCAGGATAACAATAAAGATGGGAAAATTTGGAAGCAACCACATAGGTAGCAAAAAAGCAAGCGTGCACAATTTATAGTGTTTATAGTATCAAAATTGACTGTATGTGTTCATATTAGTAACCAATTTTGCCGCAGTAGACCAATCTGGTCAATGTTCGTAAACATCAAATTATCCATAAAACTGCTACCAGAGTTCCTCATTGCTGTCTGTGTTTTGCAATATTTTCAATTTTCTCCCAAAGTAGAATGTATGGATGATATTTATTTATGAAAATTGATTGATTTCTATCATATTTTATTATTTATTTTCAGGCAGAGCAATCACATGTACAAGAAATACTGAAGGACATAGATAAAGAATTAAAGGATAAAGTCAAAGAAAACCCAGAGCATAAAGTCGGGGAAACACCAGAGGAAAAAGCTGATGCAAATGGTTTAGATCAGGAAAGTGACAACCAATCAAATTGCTCCATTTGTAAATGTAACCAATCAGGACAGGAGACGACAAATCAGAGTGGTTCAAATACAGGAGTTGTTATTTGTGACCTGCACCCAAGTGATAATGAAAGCGTGAATTCTGCTGACGCAAGTGAAGCAAGTGATAATACAGGAGTGAAAAGGGATAATTTGTCGTGTGTCTGTGATACTAAGGAGAGAACTGATGATTTCAACTGTGATAATTTTTGGCCTTTAGTGTGTCGTTCTTGTGTTATAGTGAATTTTATTGAATTATCGAGGGATAAATTCAGTTGTGGAGATTTATACCTGTATGTGAAGTTAAATGAATCTGATAATGTTGTGCTATGTGTAAAGTACCAGATTGGTACTGCAACAGATGAAATTGACATTCTGGAATCGCAGTTTGGTCAAATATTCACCATGGACTGGAAAGACGATTATGTGTCCGATTCGACCGACGAGTTGGGAGAAGTTTTAAAATGTTGCTTAGCTAGTCTTGAAGATAGTACGGAGAGGTTGCGATGGCAAGAAGTTGTGCCTTGTACTCCTGCTTTCAGACATGGGAATCATAGTAACCATGGTAACCATAGCGATGTTAGATTAAACAAATCTAGTGTTCATAACAAGCGAGAAAATTCAGGATTTCTTGATAATGGAAAAAGTGTGAAGAATATTCAGAATAATTGTGTGAAGTGTGACAAGCTCTCTTCTTCACCTGGGAATTACTTGGCTTATAGTGATAGTCATAAATGTGTGGATAAACCTTCTTCATATACTCCAACTTATGGTGGTCACACATTGGAATATAGTATGGGATTGTCCAGTAGTCAAGGTAAGAAATTTTCTGATATTTTTTTTTCTTAGCTCTAAATCTGATAAAATTATCAAAAAGATGTGATGATGACTCCACATTACTTTGATAGTTACAAGCAGTAAAAATGTAATGATGAATCTATTTGAAAGTTGCTAGCAACACTTTCGAAAAAAATAAAAGTGCTTCATCCAATAAAAGGAAAGGTACCGTAATAACAGACAAGACACACTGAAGTCACATCATCAGGTTCGGAATTGTGAACTGTAAGTACACATCAATCGATCTTGGTGTAGAAGTCTTCAGGATTTGGTTGACTTTTGATTTGGCTTCTTCCATGGTGCAACTTTCACGAAGATCAATTTTGTTATAATATTATTTTCTAAAACTGGACAACAAATGATTCACTGTATGTATCGCTTCAATATGTTTAGGGTTTATTGTATGCATGAACCTGAGTTATCTGGTATTACAATCCCTGTTTATGTCGATGTCACATAGGAGTGCTACAGTTCTGTGCTAAAATAATTTTAAGTACCATAGCCTACGTACCTTAATGTTATTATCTAATGCAATATGAATGAAATATGTTTTAATTTTCTTAAGTGAATTCTGAGCAAACGTTGTTCGTAACCACGGTAACTGCACTAGAAAGTGTTTTATTCAATTAACGGGAGGCAAGTTGTCTGCTTCATATTTTATAAACACATAGACTCTCTCGGTTGCAACATGTCATGTTGTCATTAAGATATGAATGTATGCATTATTAATATTGCCTGACCTGTCTGTTGGTACAAACTTGATTCAATTTGTAATTTCTGCACCATTTCGTACTACTTGGCTGTTTGACTACATTTTATCACATAATCTGCCGCCCAGAAGTGCTGTAAATCCGTGCCTGCAATATTGTTTGGCACTCCAAGAGTGTGCAATAAATATTTTTAAAAATTAGCCTGATGTCACATTCAGCCAATCTATGCCTTGAACGGTCCATGTGGTCAGAATAATACCAACTTTGGTTGAAACCCATGCAGAATAAGGTTCACACAGTTTGATAAAAAGAGCCTTACATTGCATGTTGCTTAATGCATATGATTCTATGGAACTCAGTGACATTTTATTTAGTCCACTTGTTTAATAATTTAAAACTAGTATACATGTAATGAACACTCATGAATTGAAAAGAATTAAAATGTCTTACTAATAAAAATGGTCCCTCATCCAAGCTTTAGTGCAGGATGAGGGTCATTATTTGAATGAAGCTGGAGGCTGAGCATGTACAATTAGCGCTATTAGTTCATGTAAAGCCAGGACTGGCTTCATGAAAAATAATGAGAGACATCTCCAATACTTTTCTGAAAGCTCTGAGAAAACTGTCTGAAGAAGTTTTTGTAACATATTCTATTTTTACTGCCCAGGTTTCAGATAGTGGACCCACCAGTTAAAAGGTTGTTGACATTTCTGTAATTATGATCTTGTCAACAGTTATGTTAATATATTTAAATGACTTCATAATGATGAACAGATTGGATAATTTAAGCATTAATCTTTTCTCCTGTTGTATTTGTACCAGAAGCTGTGTATCATTGTTTGTCCCATATACTCTATTGTAAAAATTGTTAAATTATGATAATAATATATCAACCTGGAAATATTTGCAAATTTTGTGGATTTATTTATTTTTTCTATCATAAATTTTGCTCTGAAGAAATAGATATGATATACATGCTAGCATTACTGTGTGATAAATGTGTGTTATTCATAATTTGTCATTTGCTTTTTTCGACCCATTGAAATATCTACTTATGCAGTTATTTCTTGAATTAAATTATTGTATTAATTCTGTTAATTAGTTAGTTTACATGAATAACTTGTAGCTTTTCATCTGCTTCTGATTACTTAAAGGCTGCCTCTATCGACAACAAAAATAATGATTAAAAACATGCATGATCGTATAATGCACCATTTAGATGCTTGGCTTCCGTTGAGTGTCTCATTTGATAACAAATGGCGTTTAATTAGTCTTCATTGCCGGAGAGCTGCCAACGATTTTCCGACTGAATACTATAATCATCAGATTAAGACGTGTAATATGTCCGACAAGTTTCAGTCGCACCACTGCTGTTAGGTCTCTACTATCATTATTTTTGTAATTATTTGGGTATTAGGCAAATTGGCTCGGAAAATTGAATCTTACTCGTGCTTGGACACAATTATGATTATCGCCTGAGGGGGTCAAAGAAATTGATACATGTCTGACCAACTTCATCTGTTTCCTTGTTGAAGACTATCCTATCAAACTGCTTTAGGGTACAGTTACTACCAATGTCTTTAGTATTGATTTTAGGTCCATCTCTGAAGTAAAGTATTGCTTGGTGTTAAATTAGTGTCTTTAATATCTTAGTTTCATTTTGTTTAATGCCTTCATAGTTAAATCTGACAGTTTGTTGACCTATCCAAGTTTGAAGGAATTGATTATGAACCAGTCAACTTAACTTCTAACAAGCTAGTGTCATTCTATAGAACTTCATGATTTCTCCATAGGGAAAAAAATATATACCAATTGTGAGAAAAGATTAAGTGTCTTTTGTCTTTGTTTCTTTGGTTTAACACCTTCAAGTTAAATATTACAGACTGTTAGTCTTGACATTTATATATATATAAACAAGTTTTCTAGGTACTGATTACAAACTTGTCAACCCAGCTTCCGTTTCTTTTGCAACTTTTCTGTTTATGGCAGACATGTCATGTCTTTGTCGTGAAATTGTCATATTAAACCAGGAATTAATTGCTTACATTATCAACCAAGGGACAGTCGGACATCTGACTGTACCCATTTGTTCTATCCACAATAGCTAGCTTGATCTCTTATTCAAAAAGATATGAGGAAATAGAATAGGGAAGGCAGCACTAAACCTATTGACCTTTTGACCTTTTAGTCAAGTGGTTATCCCAAGTCTGCAACATTATGTTCCAATAAATGGTATGCAGGGGAGACCACTCTAATATTGAAATGGACTTTATCAAGAAACATCATCAAGGGGGATCACTCTACTTATTTGTCACAAAAAGCTGCACCTGAGATGCTGTACTCATTTGCACAATTAAACTCATCTTTTGAATTATCTTATTACCAGAAGCATGGGGTTATGGAGTAAAGGGTCAATGTTGAATTTAGGTCAATCTCAAAGAAGTTTATTGTTTGTAACATCCTGGGATACATAATGTTATGGTACAGTGTGGTTGTAAAAAAATGAACCTATTATATAAAGCACCATTTAATGTTACATAAAACTCTGGTACGATTGTAAACCTGAATATTAATAAAATGTTTATGAGAAATTTACATAATTAGCATAAATATTTTTCAAACGAAGAAAATTAAGCGGCCTTTAGGATTCGCTTGGTTGAATAATTTCTGGGTCATATTTTATATTAATTTTTGGTATATTTGTAGTGTTAGCATATTATTATGTCAGAACATTAGTTTTCAAATGAGAGAGTTTTTATATATATGTATTTATAGTCGGGTGTATTTGATCCAAGAACCTTTGTATCCCATTTATGACCAAAGCGAAGTTTTAATGGCTGTTTTTCTATGCAATCTTAATATAATCTACATATTGAATATCATAATCATTTGAACTCTATAAAGTATCAATTATCATGTTAGAAATAGTAATTGTTAATTGGAGAAATGATTGACAGTTATTTGTTTTTGCATTGTTCTTTTTAACTTTATATGAACTTTTATTTTCCAAGGTCAGTTAAACAGATTATATAAGTTTGTAACAGTAGATCTGTATGTTACAAGGCATCATAAACTTGTTGGCAGGTGTGTCTTTAAAATATACTAAAGGATTTGTAGTTATTAAGCAGTTTCGGATTGCAACGTCTTTCAAGGTAATATTCTGTTTCTAGTGTGCAAAGACCTATTTTAACATTTTACTGAGCAGAGTTTTCCCTAGGATTTTTCATACGAGGGTCCCGGACCCTTAAGGTTTATATTAAGAGAGTCCCTGAGAACTTTTGGGGGTCCCTTCACTATACAGTAATGCATTTCAGGCTCATTATTAGTGAGCATCAAATTTATAAAAAGATAAAACAGCTAATTCAGATTGCTCAATGCAACACAAGACTTATTGCAATAAATAGCAGAAAGAAAAATGTTCCAGTTGAAATTTAAATGTCTATTCGAGGGATCCTATTGGGAGTCCCAAGGATGCGCAGTAATGCAGAAATGAGGGTCCCATGCCACAAAGTTGCGTCAGGGACGCAGAAAACCTGCATCAGGGAAATCCCTGCTGAGTTTTGCACTGATTTGGTTATAATATAATATGATAATTATATTGAATTCAAATTTATAAGAAAATGGGGGTAATTTTTAATTCACCCAAAATGTTAAATAATAATTTTAAAATGCTTAAAATATACGAACATAATATTAAATTATCATATAACCTGTGCTGTGGGAGTGCATTAAAGCCGTGCCGGAAATATCGTAATGCACTCCCAGCCCGTTACAGAAATATGCAAATAAGCTTAACAGTGGTTGGTTGATTGGTTCAGGATGATGTAACGTAAGCCAATACATGCCTTGAATCGACCTGTTAGACACCATGAAGTCCGTGTGTCACGCTCCAAGTACCACTAAATTTTGTTTGAAACCTCATGAACATATGCAGCATACATCATCATTTTTCTAAGATATTTAGCGTTTACTAAGGTTAAATGATAAATAAAATCTTACATTCGTGCTTATTCCCTAATATTTTTATTAAATTCGTTGACAAAAACTATATAACACTCGGCAGAGCCTCGTGTCATCTTGTTTTGTCAACTTGTTTATTAAAAATGGTAATGAATGAGCACTCATTCAAGATCCTCATTTTCTAAAATTCAAAGCCAAGTCAAGAAAAACTAGTGTGAAATATTACAATTTTTACAAACATAAGAATTTGCAAGTTTATTTAAAGTTGACTGATTTATTAACTGTAAATGAATCTTTTTTGTGTGAATGTGTTAACCGTGTAATTAGTCAAGTAGTGACTTAACTAAAAGTTTTTGCTTTGTGTCATGACATAAAATAACCTCTTGATACAAATTATGTCATTCTTAAAATTACTTCATTCAATTTCAAGTTTTTTTTCGAGATTTTATCTGATAGTTAAAAAATGAGAAAGTTCATGGTCTGTCATCATATCGGGTTGATCTCCATGTTACCCTATCAGATAAACTATAACCCACTTGAACTATAACCGTTCTTAAATTACATTTTAAATATATTTTAATTGCTATTTTTAAAATTGTTCAATTTTCATTTTTTCATGTTTGACATTTAGACAAAATACTAAGGCTCACAGGGAAGACTGGGCTTGCCCAACTGTGTTGCCCCTTTAAATAAAGTTAAAATTATTATTATTATTATGATAAAAAACTGTACAATTAAGTGTGTCATATCAATCATACTTGTACTTTATATCAAATCTGCCTCTATGATAGCGGCATTAGCTTAGCGTTAAAACATCTGATTTGTGAGCAAGAGGTCTATGGTTCGATCCCAGCCCAAATATAAATTATTTTATAAGTTGTTAAAAATGGTATTTGTATTTTGAGCTCCCTTGCTTGACACTCAGCAAAGTAAGTTTTAGGTGACTTGGCTATTTCACGTGTTGTCAGGATAATATGACTGCATGAGTAGGGTCCATACGACTGAAATACTGTTGATGCAAGAATGACTCCCGGATTGGAGCTGGGATAGTAATGTTTTTCTATGGCATACTCCTGTTCAGAATTATGGAAAAGTTGTCAATGGAGGAAAATCCTGTACATAGCTCATTTTTTTAATAGAGGAAAATGTGAAAGAATGGAAATTGTCAAAAATAGAAAAAAGCATTCATAAAAAAGCATAAAGATATATAATGAAAATGTCACCATGCTGTCTCACTCGACTTCGCATGTTGGTACATGTTTGCTTCACCTGCTGTATCCAATGAAGTGTATTAAAGTGTGCTTTATAGACGTACTGTTGTTTTTGTGAGATGGTGGTGTCACTATAATGTAAATATTAGGGCATATGTGGGCGTTTACAATTTCCTGTACTTTTTGGGAAAATTGTTTTGTCAAAAAATAGTGGTTTTAATATCTTTTTGTTTCATCAGGGATGCCCATTATAGTAATGCCGGGCATTATAGTCTTTAATAGCAACTAGCCATCATTTGATTTGCTTGATGGACTGATCTTTAAACCTACATGTGATATGATGCAGTCATACTTTAAGAATTACAATACTTAAATTTATGTACATTTTGAAAAATTTGACACTTAAAACTCCACTTAAAGTGTATAGAGCTATATTCTAACAGTCATTCAATGTCAAAATAATTACTTGCATTGTTTTTAGTATGATACTAGACTACCTTAATTGCAAATTAAAACTTTGGATGGGTTCCGTGTACTTTGATTCAATCGTCGAAAAATAGATGATTCTTATAGTTTCATAGGGTGTTCTAGAACACTTTCGTATGAAAACGGGCAGTTTGCATGTCAAATAAATCACAGAGAGAGTTTCTGTTAAAACTGAAGCGGAAATGATCTAATGGATATGAAAGCATAATTGTTTTTCAGTTTTCGAAACTTTAAAATAAAATATCTTCCGATATAGCTCTATACACTTTAAGTGAGTCTTTGTGAGTTTCATATTCTTTAATGAACAGTTTAAAATAATCTATTTATTTTCCAAAGAAATGGACTGAAAATATCTTCAAGTGTTAATACCATATTCATGCTTCTAGATTGGACTACCTCCCTTAGTATAAATTCTAACCACATTCTGTCAAGAGTTACTTCCCTTTTCCAGCATTATTCAGTATCTCTCTAGTACAATTATTGACAATTTCTTGTTGCATAATGACATGTATGGGATCTGGTACATATGTTTACATTATTACCTAGGTATTATAGTTAGCATATCGTACACTGTGGGATATTGCACATTGACGGAATAATTCATTGTATAGAAATTAGTAGTGCCGGCGGAATATACTCGACGGAGGATACTCATGTGTGTGATTCAATGATTGGATTTTACTATTCTGTCAAATCTGACAGTGTGACTTCTCTAGTGAAATATTGAAAAAGTATATAATTATCAGTGCTTGTTGCTTGAGTGTAAGAATTCATTGATATTTTCTCTATTTGATATATCTGCTCTGGAATTCTCATGGTATTCTCGGAATGTTTTTGTAGCCATGTGCTGACAGCATGTTACTCTCTAATATGGTGTGCTTTATATTTTGTGTCCATTGTTTTTTGGTCAGGGGCTATAAAGTTACATTGGTGTCTTTTAACTTAAGGCTTTGTGTTATTGGGTGTTGTTTTGGTAATCATCATCATCATCATCATCATCATCATCATCATCATCATCATCATCATCATCATCATCATCATCATCATCATCATCATCATCATCATCATCATCATCATCATCATCATCATCATCATCATCATCATCATCATCATCATCATCATCATCATCATCATCATCATCATCATCATCATCATCATCATCATCATCATCATCATCATCATCATCATCATCATCATCATCATCATCATCATCATCATCATCATCATCATCATCATCATCATCATTCTTCCGTCCGTCCGTCCGTCCGTCCGTCCGTCGTCCGTCGTCCGTCGTCCATCGTCCATCGTCCATCGTCCATCATCATCATCATCATCATCATCATCATCATCATCCGTAAAGCAGCAACACCAACATCTTATATAATGCTATTATTACGATCACTATCATCATTATCAACAACAACCACGACAGCAGCAACAGCAGCTGCAACAACAGCAGCAACAACAATCAATGGTTATCATTATCATCATCATTCATCAATATAATCACATTCATCATCATCATCATCAGAATGATTTTCATAAATATCCTTTTAATATCATGGATTCCAGGGTCATCAAGGTCATTTTACCTATTGTTGAGAATGTACTGGTCCTTCAAACTTCTAATGCAGCTCGAGTGACCATTAAAGAAGTAATCATGAATCATCAGTGTGTCCGAATCTTCAGACCAACATAGGAAATGGACCATAAAATCAAGTGTGTTGCCTGTGTGATAAAATAGTCAGTTCCATTACAAATAATCGACTTGCTCATAAAAATGGGATTCTGTAAATTGCACTCAGTCAAGTGAAAATCGTGCTCTAGGTTTAGAATGAAATTTTATTATATTCACTGTTGGAATAGCTGGCTTTATGATTATTTGATGTGATTTCACTGGGAGGCTTGAATCAATTTCAGCGTATTAGGCACCTCACCATAACCATAGCGACATCTGTAAGGCCAATATACATTTATTACTAAGTCTTGAATATTAACAAAACTTTTCTGTCTTTAAAAATGGGAAGAGTGCTTGATTTTGACAAAAGGATTAAATTCTGGGTTTGATTTTGTTGGTTTTCTTTCTTTGATAATGTTTTGATATGTTTTCAGCAGTCGAGGGATTGTTTTAGGGAAATTTTAGGTAAAGATGAATCATGTGACAGCTGGGTTGTCGTAACAAGAGGCGGCTTTAGGCCAAAGTTGCTGCGTCTCAAGTGTAACTTTGGCAGCCTCAAAACTAAGATATTGATATACTTATTCAAATTGAAGAATGAAATGTTTTGACTGCCTCGAATTGATGCAGCAAAATCTTCATGAAAATCCTGATTGAAAAATGCTGAAGAATTGTGCCAAAAAAAATGGATGATGACATGACAGAAGACAATGTCTCGAAAAATCATCTAAGAATTTATTCTTCTGGTCTTCATTTTTTTACTCCATCAAAAGATTGAAAAATGCTGAATTTTCAATTAACCAGGGAGAAAATTAATGGTTATTTGATTGATAAATTTGTGGCAACATCAGCATTTTTTGTGACATGCTCTCAAAAATATTAGTTATTGCCAGGGATATTTATCATTAATCAAATGTGAAATTGGGTCTCTAGGGTTTATCTTCCCTGTAACCCTGTCTTTGCTGAGCTTTAATAAAATTGGCTTTGTTTTTGAAACCTGGTTTTGGTAGAATTTCATGTTTCTTGTTTATGTGTTAGCATTTCTGAGGAGATTTTTGTTTAGGTTGTCCTTAAGATTAATTGCAACCTTCCAGGCATGAGAGTTGGAATAATGAAATTAGTAGTCTTGGTGTATTCTTTACTAAAATATCTTATTCATGGTTGAGTATTATTGAGATGGAATAGGTACTTAGTACTTTGTGTATGGACCATTTGGCCAATTTTTGTACAGAAAATACTTGGTTGAGTATTGTAATCATTAGCTGAACTTAATGGTCTATTGTTGGGCCACTGTACTATTCTTTAACTCTGTTTCGAAAGGTACAGTCAAGCCTCCCTACAAAGACCACCCTCGTGGGAAAAAGCCAGTAGCCAAGAGTAGTTTTTGTTGACAGGAACTGGTGTTCCCAATTAAATAGGGTAAATATAGTTGAAAATGATTTGATGGGTGATAAAATTGACTTTAGGTCTTAGCAAACAAGTTATGAAGTGGTGTTTGTTAGAAGATGGTCTGTATCACATGTTTGTCTGTATCTTTAAGTTATTTTTTGTTTTAGATGAGGTCCTGTATTCTCAACTGTTTCAAATTCGGTGCAAATTCTGTGCTTTGTAAATCACTGTGTAGTGGGAAACATTTCCTTCAGCATCTGCAGCATTTACCTGAGAACATAAATATAATGTTTTGGCACCTGGTGAAGCAGTAAAGACAGGAAAGTTAATTATCAATGTAATTTCTACATTTCCTGTTGCACTCCAACAAGTTACATGAAAACATCAGAGAATTTGTTGATTTTGCCAGACATTCAATTATTTGTTTTGGATGATTTCCCTCTTGTCATTCAGCCTGACATGTTTGCATTATAGGGGAACACCTTCTACCCTTTGCTTGATTGCCACACAGAGGTAAGCACTCTATCCCTGCATCAGGTGCTTCAGGTTTTGTACCTTTTGTCAATACAAGCTTTGGGGTTTGTTTACCAGTGACACAGTGTCATATTGTTGGTCATATTGACTGGCATCGTCGTGTCGTCTTGTAATTTAACCATGTACTCCATAAATACAGTTATTACATCAAATCATTCACATATCTGTTGTCAGACGCCATTTACATTTAATATTTTATCTATGAAGGGGAGACAATCCAATCTCAGAAATGCATTATCTAAGGGAGATGACTCTTGATATTTGTCACAAAAAGCTGCAAATGAGAACTGATGAGAATAGAATGAAGCACATCTCTTATCAGAAAAACTGTGAGCGGTGTAAATTTATTTTGCCTGAGTTTAAAACTATCAATGATCAGAAGAAAGTCACAAATATGAACAAAAACATTATATAAAACAAAGTAAAGCAATGATTTGTGTCCCTTTGTGGTTGCAAGAGCAGCATATGTTATGAAGCCTCCCATAATGACATTACGTTTATATCTTGTACCATCTTAAAAAAGTGGATTTCTTAAATGGGAAATGGCTAACTCCTATGTTCATCAAAATGTCTAACACCAAAGTGTTCATCAACAGAGGAGAACAGACAAAAGACCATGGTGATTGAATTAACAGTGAGTGCCAGATAATATTGCTTCTTTACATCTCATCTGACAGTTCCAATGTAGGGGTCTGTAGGGGTCACTCCCTTTACCATCTGCCCTTATATTTTTATGTGTTAGTTCACGATTCAAACAGTTAGTGTCTCCCTATGACAAATGACATGGAATTACTGTAAAATTGGTCTGATTAGATTAGGGGCGGGACCAAATCCGACATTACAGTAAATTGTGAGTCGTGACCTTTCTCCAATTGTCACTTGGAGTATGTGTAATTATTTTGGTTCAATTTGGTCAAAGGTTCGCTGTTATTTCAGCCTTGCTGTTTTGAGTAGATCTATATATTTTGCAGATTTTTGATTTAATGATTTATGTTTTGCTTCGTTTTCAAAACCTGTTCTCTCTATATTTTCAAAAAGGTCATTGGCTCAGATCAAAAACAAGATGTAGTGTATACCCAAAGGATACAGCTCAGTGGTCATATTCTATCTAATTTTTTGCCAGCATGTTACTATACCAACAGTGAGTTGCAGCACTTCAATGCCACAGATGAAAACCTCAGTATTTGATCTGTAAATATGCATTATGCATCATTTGCACTGAATCTGTATCATTAGTACAATGCCTCAGAAATTGATCTATAAATAGGCATTATGCATCATTTGTACAGAATCTGTATCAATTTCTCAAGGTAGTTGTACTGCACTAACGCAATAACCTTGTTGATTGCGAAACAGTTATTTCTTGGAATTTCTCAAAGACTCAGAAGTTGATCGTACAGGCATTATGCCTCATCTGTACAAAACCTGTGTCATTTTCACAAGGTAACACTGCACTAACATACCTGTAACAACCTTGTTGATTGCAGAACAGTTATTTCTGGGAATTTCTCAAAGACTCAGAGGTTGATCGTTAATGCATCATGCATCATTTGTACAGAATCTGTGTCATTTTCTCAAGGTAGCACTGCACTGGCATTACAATAACCTTGTTGATTGCAGTTATTTCTGGAAATTATCTCTGATTCTCAGAACATGAGATTTCTCAGCACTTGTAATCTATCTCTGGCTGATATCTCACACATATATTGGATTCTGATCTATCTCCACCACATAAAATATATGTGTATATATACTATATATAAACCAATTGTATAATCAATAACCACGAGACAGTGAGACTCACTCGCACTTCTGTGTCTCAGAAATTATTCCAGAAAAAACTGACCTTGAATCATTCTGACTTATGATGAGTTTGTTTTTATTGATTCTGCGCCAAAAGCGTTTATCACCAGTTTGACATAACCTGCTTTTGTGGTATTTATCATGTACCTGTCAACCAAAATGACTGTTTTAAAAAGTGATGACTTTTCCACATGTGGACGTCATGGGTATAGTCACTTAGATAATAAAGCGTATGACACAATGACCAACCTAAAACCAAACCAAATAAGTCAATGGCACAATCTGGCAAGCTATTTAACTCAACCAATTCAGAGCCACAAACCTGATGCTTGCTGTTTGAATATAAAGGGGATATTTTGGGTATTGTCGAAAATATTCACTGTATTCAAACATTTGATTCCAAAATATTTTAACTAAAGCTAAACTAAAGTTAAACACAGTAAAACTGTTCATTCTTATCTGTTTAAAGTATGTTGTAAGGTGTCCACCTAATGTCAACAGTACAACAAGAGAATTGATGCTATCTATTCAATTGTTAAACCTTTCCTTTCATATAATTTAATTTACCAGATTAAAGGTTAAGTATCAATAAGTCAGTAAGTGAGAAGGTCAGCTTTAAATGGATTTTAGCATCTTTTTATTGAAATACCATAAAATACCATGAAATACCTTGTAATTATTGAAATTAAATTGTAAACAGCTGATAAAATCTGTGAGGTCATCAGGTCAGATGTGCTGTAATGAAGGACTGTAACAGTTATAAAAGGGAGATAATAAATTTGATAAGTGGTGGTTGTGACATTTTGGCTTGATATGCCTTGTAGTTGGATATGGGTGGCTGTCAAATATTTACTAAAGTACTGATGGAATTAGAGAACTTGGTAGTTATTGACCATTCAAAAATGCCCATTTGCTAAAAAAGCTCTTGTTGTTGGATTCAATGATTCAGAGTACATTTAATAATTCTACTCAAGGTTATTTAATTCACTCTTGTGCTACCTAAATAAAATTCCTTTCTCTGTCGTTTACCTGAATGTTTTACAATTCTTTCTAAAATATTTCTAGTGCTCCTGTGTCCTTGTTTCTGAAGTTCAATTGTGAAGTCTTCAGTGGTCATGATCGGAAAATAACTACCATACTCTCATATGGTTTCAGTAATTTTCTTGAAGTTGACATTTTGATTGCATGAATGTGAATATTTTGCTTCCATGCTTTGTTAGCACTATATTGTATTGTCTTTTTGTTTCATAGTGAACTGGATTTTATTTCATTCATTTAATGAATTTAAGATGTGTGGTGTTTTTGTTTAGACTTTTGTGCCTTCATTGATGGATAGAAAGTGTGGCAACGAGATGTGAATAAAAGTATTATATTGTGTTAAATTATTGAAATGAAGTAGTTTTGTGTCTTTAAATGTCATTATTATTGGTTCAAAGAGGATATTAATATTTAAACAAAACATCTTGGAATAGTTATTAAGGCTTGCATCATGTATTCTTTGTGCTTGTAATCAGCTGAAACTTAATTCCGAGTTTCAAATTGTTCCCATGTCAATGCCAATGGTGTATCTTTAAGGTAGAGGAATAATTCCCTATTTTTGCAGTGTATACAGTTTTTTGTTGGATGTGCAGGAGTGCCATAGAATCATTCATTTTGGGAAGCATTCATTTTTGCGTGCAAGTGGGTTCAAATTTGTGTTTCAGCATTTTAGTATTTGCGACTACAATCAATATCGTTGTCATCTGGAAATATTTAAAACGCTGGCAAGCGCGACTAAATCTTCGGACACCAGATAGGTTGACCGAAGTATTTGCTGCCAAGATTTAACGGGTATATCAATATTTTGGCAATCACTGTAATATTTTGTTGTTTGTTTGCAGAGTAGTTCTTAGATATGTAAGAAAAAGTTCGTAAAATAGGCAGCGCCTTAGTTCATAATATTGTAAATGTAAGTGAGTCAAAGAATTATTTTGATGTTGAAGTAAAAAAAAAGTATGTTAGCACTTGATGAATAGCAACAATTCTTCTCTTGCCATGCTTTCACAGACTTCATTCAAGACTTTAGTGTCAGGCATGCCATTTGCCCTTATTTTGGATTTGTACACGGTTTCTTTGCTCTTGAGTTTTTTCATTTTTCCATATAAGGCGTATTTACAGTCAATTCAATAAGTATTTACTAATGAGGGAACTATGACCCCTTCGAAAGAAGCGGTGAATGCCTTTAACTCAGGTATCCCTAGTTAAACCTAGATAAACATAGTTTACCAGCAGGACGATTTTATATTTACAACTGTTCTCATTTGACTTTAAAAGTACTGTAGAAACATCCCATTTTGGTGTGGTATGAAGTGTCTAGTCTCATTAACTTGATATTTATCATACACCGGTTTGTATTTGTGTTAGCTTTGGGCAAAAACTGCAAATTTCAGAAGTTAAACTTCAAATGGACCGATGAAGATAATTAGAGGCTGTACTTTACTGGTTCTGAGTCTCTGGGGTCTAAATTATTTAAACACTTTCGACATGCTGTTATTAACTTATTATCAATGGGGTAATAATGTCAAGCTGTTGTCAGTGAATGGTCCTCGGCATCTAGGTGTTTATGGGGACGCCAGATGTTCCCGGGATTTCTCCCTAACCTCATTTAAGTCAGCATATTTTCTTATTGTTTGTGAAAATTAATTACAGATTCTCGACATTCTTGGAATACTCCTGTGATAGCTTGAAGCACAAGCCACCACAAATCAGGCTTTAATTGTTCTTGAAAATTGTATGGAAATATTTTCATGTTACATGGTTTTCCTTAAAGTTTCAATTAAAGTTTACTACTCAGTGAAAGTGAAACTAATAAACTAATTCAGTGAATGTTATATTTGATATTTTAATGCTTCATGAATGTTTTATGATTTGTTACTTCATAACAGGCATGTGTTTTGTTCTGACTATTAACATGAAGAGTATGGTTTTATAGTCGACAATATACTGCTAAATTATTAATATTCGTGGCAGATTTAATTGCTTGGATTTTGTGGATGACCTCAACCATTAAATTAAATCCTCCATGAAAATAAATGATTTTATAGTATCATTCTGACGTAGTGGATAATGAATGCTTGAAATTGCGTCCAATGAAATGGTCTTTTTCACGAAAACCACAAAAATTTTGCAACATTGAAATTAAATGATTTTACAGTAATGAATACAATGAACTTCTACTGTAATGGTTGTTGTTGAGAAATATAAAGGTGAAGAGTGTGCAAGGTTTTTGCTTTGTGATAACATTCTGAGAATAATTGGCTTGTATTATTGTTGTGTTATTTTATTTCTGTTGCTGAACTACATTTTGGATATTTTGATAAATGTTTATGACAACAGAATGAATTCTATGGATTTATAAACTGATTGTGCTATTGAATGGTGACCACAATGGTGTATGTTGCCTAAGCAAAGCACTACCGAGCACCTCCAATTTTAGTTACCTCCCGTTCAATTAAATACAGAAGGCATGGGTTATCTCCCCTGAAAAGCACTATGCGGCGCTTTGTTTTGGCATTATGGACACCAGATTTCATTCAGTATATTTCTGTACATTAAGTTGCTGACTCAGAGCGGAGTGTAGTTGGTAAACTGTGGTAGTTGGTAATAGCACTGACTGACTGACTAGCCTGTCAGTGGTTCTTTGACATTTGATGACCGTGGTCGCATGGCCTTCACATTCGATTAGTTATTGCAGTTCTGTCAGGTGTTTATTGTCTTAGTCTGTTGTTAATGGATGATCACATTGTTCGTTTTTCTCTGTGGGGATTGGCAAATGACCTTGAACTTTGAGGGAGTGAAATGAACGCAAAGACGTTCAGGTTAAAAATTATGATAACCAAGCTCTTTATGTTCTAATGGTATTGAACAAAGTCCAAGAACATATCAAGAGCTGTCCATGAATAGTTCTTTAACGGCATTTCACGGGGGTATTGCTGATACATGCAAGACTGTAGCCTTAAAAATGTGTTACCAGCTGTTGTAAAGAGCAAGTGACTACCAGTTTGGAATGGTCAATAATAAATGATGAATAATGCATCAATAATAATATGGAGATTTCTTTTGCTATCAGGTTGATGTGGTGAATTTGATCCAAATGTGTTATAAGCTGATGAAATATTAATGACATGGTTGCTGTGATTGGTAGGGGGATATTATTACCTTAAATGCTGTATCCTGATCAAGTATTAAATGGTTAATTCTCTGGAAGTTTCTGACAAAAAATATGTTTGTTTGAAAAATATTTCAAGGGCTTGGTGCAATTAAAACTATGGTAACTACATAAATTTATAAAGGCATGTACCATAGTTTTTCAAAATTTGGTGTGGGTAATTAACTTGTTCTTGTGAGTTTTTCTGGCATTAAGATTGAAATGTTAATTGTCTAATTACAAGTGGATTTTCTTTGCTGACATTTCAACTTGGCACTGGCCAAGAAAAGCATAAAGTTCTTTGACTTCTTTCTTATATTTCCCTGTTAATTTGCTCTGCTGTAAACATATATGAAATCGAAGGCCAAAAAAGTGCTCTTTGCCGCTTCCCCTTACTGACCTTATGTTTTTGTCCCCTACCCTAGTTTTAGAACAAAATTGAGAAAAAAAATCTTGACCTATTCTTTCAGAACATTTTTGTTCTTGCTGTATTTCTTTATCAAGGAATGTGTCTGTGGGTATTCTAGACATAAAAGTGGATGATTTAAAGGTCAACTGAGTATTTTTTCTAAAAAAAAATATTAACAATTATTTCCTAACTATCGACCCTATTTTTTTCAAAGCAGGTAGCGGAAACAAGCAATTTTTTGGCCTATGTATTTTCATGGTAATTTGCTCTGTTGTTAATATAATTTGAAATCTAATAGGAGATGTTGCTAATATTTGATTGGATTCTTGATGCCATGGTGATGCATTTGTCACTAAATTACACTCGCTGACCACTGGAAGTAATTGCATTCTTTTTTTCAATGCATTTTGTGTCCCGTAGACTTCATTAACTTGTACCATTGACATAATTACCGGCCATACTTCAGCGGTACTTCCTCGGTGTAAAAATATTCTCAGATTTTCTCAATCAATCTTAATCATATTTTATCGGACAAAGAACTCGGACATGATTGTTAGATGGACATTGTAGGCAGATTTGTTTCAGCTATCTAAGATTAATCCTTTGTCTGGTCGTCATTATGCATGACAGACTGGTTATCATATCATAATCTATAGGCTGGTTCTCTATATTTGTAGTTAAACGTAGCCAAAGTACTTTAATGACCCTAAAGGATGTTTAAGAACTGGAAAGAATAATATATACGGAATATGTAAACTATATTCGACTTTGAGTGACACTTTGTTGAAACTCACCATAAAGGGTGATTAAAAACTGAAAAGACTATTGGAATATGACATAAAGTTTAAACTATAAATTCTATGATCATAAAGGATGATTAAGGGCTTGAAAAAGTGTATGAATTATGAAAATTTATATTCAACTATGAATAAAATTTAGTGAAAATGATTATAACAAAAGAATAAAATTATGGAACTTAGTTAACTAGTGGATGAAAAACGTTTAGCTGGGAAAAAGTGTCGTACTCAGGTGAAGTGAAGGGAAATAAATGGATATGATAGAATCAAGTGTTAAGCATTGGATTATTGGATTGGAAGATTTAAGGTGTTGAAATTATATTGAATCAAATTTTATAATCTTACGCTCTGACGCCTCCTGCATTTCCATATCATATTTAATTAAATCTGGATTAAAGTGACTGGTTTGGCTAAGTGACTTAACTGCATGACACAGTTATGAATGTTTTTAGATTTTTTTTCGTGAATAATATTATAAATTGAATAAATTTTGTGACATTGATTCAGGATTCATCTCAGCACAGCTTCTAAGATTCTGCTGTGGAGAGTTTTAAATACCAAGCCCCAAACATGGTGATAATGTTACGAAGTCATTCAGACAGTTTTCTCAGTGATAGTAACCAGTTACGTAGAAAACATCATCAGCGGAAATTATTATCTCGGATATTTTCAATTCTACATCTGGATCGATGTGTCAACTTGTATCATTCAAACTCGTTATTGACATGTGCACATTGTATTTCTCCAGACTTAAGGTCACGGACGATGGAAGGTACGGACGGACGGGAGATAGACAAGCCACCGAGGAGTCCACGTACGGGAGGACTACATCAACATCGACACCTAGAACCACCTAAAACTATACTGGATGTGGACTATAAGCTGTTACAGTCTGGTGTCGCTATATTACCTGGTGAGTCATTTTCATATATATATAATATATGTACACTGCCCTTCAAAAGTTCCTTAACATTCCTAGAATTACTGAATTTTTTTTTGGTGGTTTAATTTTGTGGATTTTCTTGTTCCCATTCAACCACGAAATAATTTCCATGGAACAGTAATGATTATTTTTACCCTGGTATTTGTTACCCAAAATGCAAATCCACAAATGAACGTCCCATCGAAATAGTATTTTTACTAAAAATCACAAAAAAAAAATTCCCATCGAAATTTAAGATTTTACAGTATTATAACAGACTGTTAGAACCCATAGGGAATAAACAACAGGTACATAATAATGGCACCTATCAAAACATTGGCACAGCATTGATTAATATTGTCTGGAATATGAGAGGTGATTGTTCAGCTAATGTGTAGTCTGTCTAACATACCCTATGTTTAGAAAGACAACTCCTCAATCTACTCTTTTCTCATGAAATTATTTCCCTTTGTACCCTCAAACATAGATAATCAAGCCAAAAATAAAATCTAGCGAAAATCGAAAAATGTTATGCTATTTGATTGATAAAATATATTATCTAGTCGGGCAGCCAGACTACAGCTAATGTAGAGCAAAGAGATGAATATTGCAAATTCCTTAAATTTTGTGCTTTTTCCTGATGTCCATATTTGGAGAAGAAATATTATAGACACATTTCAGTATGACGAAACCATTCATATGTTAATCGCCATCCATGTTCTACCAGAAATCTATTGGCTGAATAGTGAACAATACAAACTAGTCACTGACCAATAACACATTGTATATCAATTTGTATATGAATGCCCCGGTATATAAACATGAAATGTGTCTATTTAATGACTAAAAACTCATAGATTAGAAAAAAAACATACACAAAAAAACCCCGAAACAAACTATCCATGAATGGAAAGTACTATGTTCATGTTTGCCGCAATATTGATTAATATTGTCTGGAATTGAGGGGTGATTGACTTTGCTAAGCTAATGTAGAGCAAAAAGATGAAGAAAAACCAAAACAAACTACCCATGAATGGAAAAATCTTCCTGACACTTTGCCCTGTTAGGGTTTTAAAAAATCAATAATATCTCTACTGGAAATCGTATTTGCATAACTGCTGAATCATCAAAATTCATTAGAAATATGATCACAAGTTAAATAACAGCTGAACAGACTCCTGATTTCACGATAATAGTGTTTTTATCGGTCTATTGTCTAAAAAACCACCACCATTGTTATGTTTTGGTTCACCAAGAGTTCATTGCCCATGTGATTCATATGTGAAATATTAGCAACAACATACAACATCCAGATCAAAACATGATATGGTATTCATTGAATCCAATCAATAATTAAGGAGTGTTTATCTAGTAGGTTGTTTGATGTCAATTAAATACCACATAATTATATCTTTAATAATGGTATTGTCATGTCTTTTCTTTGTTTTAAAATATTTCATTCATTTAACGAGTAAGTATTTGGGTTAATTGGGTTAATTGGCAATAAATTGATATCTTAGTAATGCACGCTATTTATGATTAAGTAGACCTGTAAGAGTACATAATTGGTTATTTGATAGTCCTTAAGACATGCTTATTATTGTCTTCCGGCATCTGATGCCAGCTTTGCCCATATTTGATATTTGAAATTTCATAATTGCTTACAAGCAACAGCAATTAATCTACTCAATCTTGCAACATTCACAACTTGGCATCTTTGGCTACTTTAACTCTCAGATGCTTTAATTGTTATCCTATTTTATCTGATTATTATTTTCCCCAAATTTGACCACAACTGTTCAAAGCCCCATTTTCTAAAATACATCTAGGGATTGAACTTCCGGCAACCTTCCGTTTCACATGCACGCACTGCAATCTTGGGGAAGTCAATGAATCAACCTGATCACGCCTTAATTGTTGGACAGACATTGTCAATGATTGTAAGCGAATGGACTTGATAATTTTTTTAAATTGTGAGCATGTTCCAAATTTCTAAATACTTTCATTGCATGGCTATCTTCAAGTGAATTCTCAGTTCTATCCTATAAGCAATAATGCCATAAGGACTGATAAGGTCAATTGCATCAACAATCAAGTAAACATGTATAGTGTTACACTGTCTGAGTGCCTAATTAAGGTTTTTACTCCTAAGTTGTGATGTACTGATAATTATGCACTCATTTACCTTGAAATGAAATATCCCTGATATAATTAAGTCATATCTAAGATAAGCCTAACAATGTTTATGATTATTTCAAGATAAGATAAGTGAAGAACTGCCCTATTATCTCCCCAGCCACAAACTTCAACCTTCTCTAGTGTAGCTCTATATTGCTGGCTTAGAATGAGAAGGTTGTTACTACAAAATCAATATTTCGAGGAAAACAGGCAAACTGTCTGACAATCACTCTCTACTTACCGTAAAACAAGCTTTTTCAACTTCATTTTGGTCACGATGACAAGTTCTGATTTTCATGAAAATAGGCTTATTAGAATCGCCTTGTGATGCTGATTGCAAATGAAAATCAGTCTTAAAAGGTCGTAAGTAGTAGTTACGACCTTCTCATTCTAAACTAGCGATATATCTCTCCTATTGGAACTCTCGAGCTTCTCTAAGTATTGCTGTCCATCTTCTGTTAATGACTTGTGATCCACACTTTACATATTAATGAATAGTCAATGAGGCTGTGGTTGATATTTCCTTGTTTTCATTGGCTTTTGCACTCTGACAACAACTTTTCAGTTCTTTAGCTTTATAAAGGCTTGACAATATGTAGTTCTGGATATCATAACTAAATGATCTTTTATCAATACTGACATCAATCTTTTAAATAAAATTGAATTATTATCATTGAAGAGCTTGGACTAGACAATATTTAGTTCATTCACAATACAAGTTTTAAAAGAATTATTATCTACCAGTGTTAAAAGTTCTGTTACCCAATGCTCCATTGTACTGGACAATCAAGTGCAAGGTATTAACTTGCTCTTCCACTGGCAAATGACTTCTCCACATGCGGAAGACTAATTGTCATTTACAACGATATTCTCCGTTTGAGTAACATGCTAGTTTTGTGGCGTCTAACCAAAATGAAATAAAAAGTGATGTTAATGTACAAAAGTCATTAGGCAATGTATATATAAATGATGCTACATAGTTCAAGGAGGGGACACATCCAATGTGTTCCCAACATGCCTCACTGAGACTGACCATAATTACACTATAATGTTACTACAATAACTGATGTTAATAGCTTCCTATCAAAATGTACATTGATTAGCCACTATCATCTACTGTACACCAATTTACTTTCGGAAATACTAAATTTCGTGTTTTGTCGATTGTCGGCATATTCGTGACTACAAATTTTTGCGTTTATAAATCTCCCCCAATGTCCATATCAATATTTAAACACTTTCGGGGAAACTTAATTTCGTGAATTTCTACCACTCGCAAACTCGCAAAGTTAAATTGCGCAAATAATTTCTTGGTTTACTATCATCTATATGTATCAACGATCAACTAATAATCCACCAATTCTCTTCCATATTTGTCCATATTTGTCATATAATGGCAACACTTATAATGTTCAAACCAAGGCCATATAGTTGATTGACAAACATTATCATATACAATAATGATCTCTCATCACTCCATAGATTGATGTATGATAATGGTTGTAACCAATACATTCGTTGTTGCTGATTTGCTTCCATTTTACACCAATCCAGGCTCCTTGATAACTGTCACTAACAGTCAGTCTTCAAGTCCTGATTGACAAATTTTGAATCAGACTGACAGAAAATCCTGTATTTTTCTATTCATTCATTTTACCAATTTGGACTGACACGTTGAAAAACGTTTTGTGGAGCCTGCTAGTCCATGTAACAGCTATATTTGACTTTCAATTTCTAATAGATACATCAATTCACTCCCTTTACTCCATAAAGTAAGTCTATCCAACAATGTATGGAAAGGGAGACAATCCATTGAATTATGGGAAATTGTCTAACAAGACTCTTTCAATAAGGGAGATTATTCTTGTTGTATTCAACTGGGCCTTTTCCATTGAGCTTAAGTATCTTGCTAATACTTAACCTGATTTTCCAGTTAACAAAATAAAGTAGTGTCGTCACCAGCATAAATGTAAAGCAATAAAAGATAATGTCAAACACAATAGATAAACTTAAACTTTATTGTTTCAATTTTAACCAATTGAAGAGTGATTCTAAATGGTATATAAGAATAGCTAATTAGTGCTTCAGATAAATATGCCTCTTGGTGATCTAAGTAATCATAATAGCTTGTTATTGTTGTTGTTGTTGTTGTTGTTGTTGTCCTAAATATTTGTCTGTCTGTGAAGGAGATTATTTTGATAACCTTCCCACCCTGTTCCTAGTTAAGTACCTGTATATCTTAAATATCTTAAATAGCCCCACAATATGTGTCCATCATGATCCAATATTGGACTAAATCTCTGATATGCCTAACTATTGTATGCAATATTACAATATTAGATTTAATTGTTAAATAACGATGACATAAAGTCTGGCTTATCCTTATGGTGAGATTGTCTGAAGATTTTATATGTTTTTTTGAGGGCCCTTTACTCAGAGTCAAGTGTTTTATATGACTATTTGGCTTTTGAACAAGTTAAGTTATTTAAATAATTTTGACTATTTAACAAGATTGTTTGTTTGAATTATTTGTATATTTTTTCTCTTAAAATGAAATATTTATTTTATTTTTGTGTCTGGCTAGTATTTTGCCGCAGGTAAGAGTATGTTTTATGTTTTATATTAAGTAATGAAAATAATATAATTTGATAAAAGGCTATTTTTCACCTGTGTAATATATTATATTTTGTTTTTGAAAATGAATTCCCAAACTTTAATTTTTAAAAAGGTTCTGAACATTTTGCTTGCTGCATAAGTATTAAAACATTGCTAGCAAAAAATAAAATGTATCTAATTACGATGTTAAGTGGTACTGCAGACTCTGTAAGGTTTCGTGTGATTATTTTATTAAAGACAGAGCTGGTCACTCCTTGAGAAGAATAAAACATTCCTGCCAAAAATTTTAAATTGTATATGTTGCTTGAACAAAATAAAAAAACTAAATAGTTACATTACATGTTTTCAACACAATACTTGCTTATTCTGGTCTTTCTTTAAAGTTTGTTTTGGGGCATTATTAAGTGTCACTGTGTGCCTTAGCATGACTTTATGCCTGATACAGAGTTGTTGCCCTTGCAAAGTTTTAAACATGTTACAAAGTTTTACCGACAGGTGTTGAAAAATTATGTCAATAAAAACTGAGTTGTGGCCTTTGTGCAAAACTTACCATATCTGCATGATATAATCTATATGTTAAATGTATGTATTCAAAACATAATTAAAATCATACCGGGAAGGCAGTACTGCCAACTCGAACAGCTGAGCACAGAAAACATTAAAAAATAAAGACCAAAATCACACAACTCAATACCCAACACACATCTGAACCAGAAAATGGACTTGACCCCTAAAGATCCAAGTTTCAGCTGTGAAAGGGTCAATTTGCTTAGCTGTCAAATAGGTTAAATACTACTAGTTTCAGCTATGAATGGGCAGAACCCTGATTATCGCTGAAATCTATACGATATACCAGTACAGTACAGCCTGGGTAGAACAACACCCATTTATTCTTGTGTTGTCATAGAGAACCTATTGCACTACTGAGGGGCGCTTTAGAGAGGTAGTACTATTGTTATGAGTACCGTTTATTAAATATTTCAGGTTGTCGAGATTTGGATGGTAATGCTGTGGTACTGATATTCACCAGTAGTTCACTGTGGAAGAATCAACTCATCAACAGTACAGATCTAGCAAGGCTCATCATGTATTATCACTCTATACCAAGGTTTGATATTGTTTCATACTCAATCTCATTAAAATCAGGTCCATTCCATTACCTGTTAGTTAGATCTGACAACACTGCATAAGAGGTCACATTGAAATGACCACTCTTGTACAGAGTATGGCTATTCACCTGTATGTGTACTAAAGTCAGTCTAGTATAAACTCTGTGTATAAACCATCTCTCTCACTGTTAACAAGGTAGTACAGCAGAGAGATTCTCTGCACATTCAGATTTGTTAAAGTAGCAATTTGATTTCATGATGTAAAGTTCACATCCACATGACCCCATATGGGATGGGGTTAGATCCTATAGCGTAAAGTAGTGGAGAATATTATGGGTCTGATTTAAATGAGATTGTTTCATCCTTTACATTTGTATTAAAAAGTAAAGAAATGTAGTATAAGTTGTAACTCTTCATGAATGTTTTAACGACCATGGCAATCAATTTGGCTTGGAAAAAAAATACATAAATTATAGTCAGTGCTATTTTTCATATTACAAATTTCTGCGCATCCTTTTTTGTGAGGTGCTTGTTACAATAGCAATCATGTGTGCATAATTTGCATTGTTAGGCAATAAAGTAAAACATTGAATCCTACTTAGATGTAAAAGGTAAAGTGTTTGTTTGTTATTGTGTCACCCCTATTTAAAGGCCAGCCAATTTGACTTATGAGACACCTATTTTTCTTGTGCACAATACCTCCTAAATCCCTTCTCGTATTGCCGTGTATCTGGCAGAGATGGGCATTAGGTAACCGTTCTTTAACTAGCTGGCGGCTCACCAACCTGCAGCATCTCGCCCTAAGCTTCTGTTAGAATTCCAACCTCCCACTCGAACCCTAACCACTTACCCACAGTGGCCATATGAGCACAGTGTTATACAGATTTTCACAATAATGATGTATCTTTACAGGGAGACGGTTCGATGTCGTGGACTTACAATAGTGGCGGACATACGTGGTTGTACAACATCAACAATCAATACATTGTTAGAATCACTCTATTTGTTTGAGGTAAGAAATCTGCTAACAAACTGCTTACACACCTTATTATACTATCCAAAAATGTGTTTAAGTTACAGGTTCAATCTCTGCTGTTGTGACAAAGCCATAGCAGGCATACTATAAATGGCTCGGATGAAACTGCCCAAAGCTGGTTCTCCAGAGTGCTAGCATTATAGGCATATACCGATGCACCTGTTTGTCCGTTGGGGTTTCCATTACAAAATATTGAAATTAAAATATTTTTAAGTCCATCAAAGCATTCAATGATTTCAAACTTGGCATACTTTTTACCATCATAAACTCAGTATATTATCAAAGCCATGTAACACTATAAAAAATTTCAACAGAATTATGGCACCTGATTGCTTTAACTATTTGTTACGGACTTTCACCAGGGCATAAGCATTTACTGTTCTAAAAAATACTCTGTAGTATAAATGCGGTACTAATACTAAGTTCCATGGTATAACTGCTAAATCTTTTTATATAGTAGATTAATAATTTCATAACATATGTTCAGTAGTCACTACTAGTCAGTACTGATTGACTTCAATATTATAGATTATCAATGATATTCTAACTTCTAGACTGATATTTATCGCCTACCTTTAATGCTTTTTTGGCAACCCTCCCTAGTATGATACTGTAAAATCATTTAATTTCGATAGGACAAAATTTTGTGGTTTTGGTAAAAAAGACCATTTCGATGGGACGTTATTCTGTGGAATTTGCATTTCAGGTAATAAATATAACGGTCAAAATTATTGTTCGATGGGACATAATTTCGTGGTTGAAAATGCACCACGAAATTCATGAAATTTAATCCCCTACGGAAATGAATGATTTTACCGTATATATAAATATATAGAGATAATATAAGTTCACCTTACTTCATATTACCAAACTCTTTAACAGCAGATTATACAAGATTATGTCAATCAATGATTGCCGATTAACTTAATCTTTTTAAACAAGTCAGCGATTTCAATATACCCGGGTACATAGTCAAATTCTGAAGTTGATTTTTTTTTCAAATTGTTTTCCCCACATGTATTTGATTAAATAATTGTGATTTATTATAATAAGAGGAAAAATAGTGCACATGCAGTACACTTCTGGATTTTCCAAATAAATTGGACTTGAAATATTTTGGATAATATTTTGGACTATTTAATTATATATTTGGACTGACTTACAGGTATACCAAAACGGGTTCTTGCTATTTTTATTTGAAATTTTATAGGTTGCAATTCTTTGAAAACCAGTTGTTAATTTCAAAATACTGTTAATAATTATTAATATCATATCTAATTTAATTTCTTTGGAATGACTGCCAGGCACATCAAAAGGTTAATTGTGAAATATTTATATATTGAGTAATTTGAAATATCTATTTTTTTCCAAATTTTATTGGTATACCGGTAGTATTATATATATATTAAATAAGGCAATACTGTTTATGATTATTTATATTAGTACCTTTGGGCTGACAGCCATACCCTTTCTATTTTTATTTTGAAATTCATATTTTGCAATACATCAGAACAATAGTTTAAATAGTCATGTATTTTGAAATACTGTTTATGATAAAGTATCAGTCTGAAATTTGACTGGCTGCATGTATACATGTATAATAATTATGTTCTTTGAAAGATCATATAATTATTCAAATAATTTTTCTAGATAGCAAGCATGTTTAAGACTAGTGCTTTAAGTTACATTTTCACGCAGCATGTTAAAAATTTTATTCACTTAAAAAGTTGAAATTGTCATTTTCACGTAGCATGTTTTAGATTTTATTCACATAAAAAGTTGAAATAGTTGTTAGTGTATATACCACATCATTGAATATATCCACAACATCATTATTGATTGTCATCTTTTGTTATTCAGAGTCTTAGTTGTAGAAAGGTAAAGCTATATTTATATTTTCCAAAGTGCTTGCTTTTTTGTTACTTTTATGTCACTCACTCGTTGTTCGCTTTTATTGCACCTGGATTTTGGCTACTGTGCAAGTTTTGTCAGTTTTCAGTTGACACACGTTCACGTTCTTTTTAAGTTGTGAATGATTTATTTATATTAGTTATTTAGGTGTTTACATTGTAACCTTTGAAGGATGCTTAATTGCCATGCTTTAGGGGGATAACTATGAATCTTCAGAGAGTTAGATGCCTAGGTTTGGGGCTGTATTCTATATTTTAATGTCTTGATGTGTGATTTTGAGCATTATGTGATGCTGCTTCGTACACAAAAGGTGGCATTGCTTTTCATATGTGCATCCAATGAAAATACCAATAAGTTTCTGTTCAATGGCTAAAATAGATTGCATGTGACTGGTATTGAGTTAAAAAGCTATCTAGACAACAGCCCTATATTATGTAAGGACAGAAGCCTGGCATCCCAAAATAAGTTATTGTAACATCTTGTAATTCTGTAAACAAAGTTTTTAATGGAGTGAGTTTATTTTCTGTCATTATTGCATTCAGTTTAATTTATGATTATTATTGTGTTAAGTTATTTGGTACTTTGTTTTGTTTTGTTTTTTATACCCTTAAATTTGCAAGATTCTATGATATTTTAATATTGTATGCTCAGTTTATTAAAATTGCCTGTCTTTTATTTACTTTTCTGCTACCGTAAGCTTCATGTGCATTGACTGTTCCCTGCTTTGTTTGCCTCATGTTTGCAAAAGTCAGACATAGAATAATTATTATGTTGTCTTCAATTGTTCTTTATTCATTATCATTATATAGAATTCCCAAAAAAGCTGACAAGTTTTGAAAGGCACCATTGATGGTCTTATATATTATCATACCCCACAAAACTAAGTTGGGGTGGAGAAGGGGGGGGGGGGGGGGTAAGGAACTTTGAAGCGAGCATATATAAACTGTATAATCGGAAAAAACTAAAATTTTGATTTTCAGGGCCTTCTCTGAATTTTTTTAAGCTTTCGTCACTACATTCCACAAATGAAAAAAGTTGTTGCCAATTTTGTCCCACTTGCGCCAAATCTTCTAAAGTTTTGAGTTTTTACTATTTATAAGACATTATTTAAGCCTTTCATGCTGTATCTGTAAGAATTGATATATTATGGTACTCTAAACAAGGTTTTGTTATCAAGACAATCTAGGTAATATTGATGTATAACATTTATCTTTTAGATTAAACATTAGAGCACCAGGAGGGCTGGGAGGGGGGTAAACTTGGAGAGAATATCTGATGGATTAAATTTGGATGTATAGAAAGTAGGCTGGCTAATAAATATAGCTTGGCGAATTTGACACGATCCTGACCTTTAAATTAGCATGATTTTACAGCCGATTTATTGTCTATATTTTTAGCCCCTGTGGTTTGTTTTCATAATGGGGGAGTATCACAAAGATTCTCGAGATGTTCTACAAACGCAAATTTGAAATACCGATATTGCACGATTTGCTTGGGGAAAAAGATATATTCAAAGCAAGAACCTTGTTATATATTCATGCATAAAAAAGAGCAGGTCAAATTCTCCAAGCTTTGCATAGTTTGATCACCCATTGTGTGAACATATGGATTTACCATGTAATAGACATATCTGTTCATCTTTATTGGTTCATAATTGGCCTGATTTGAAATCTAATACTGTGGCATGATGATCGAGACAATGGTTTGTTGATAAAATTACGTAATGCACAAATAACTGTATATATATTGTTGACAAATTAATAAAGCTCTGTTTGCCTTGTAGCTGGTTCCATTCAAAGTAATTATGTACATTATTGCGGAAAAATGGACATAGGAAATATATTTTATTTTCATTTTGTCAGCTACGGCTTGCTTTATCACTGGGGGACTGTAGCTTTTAAATTGCCTCATATATTTTAAAGGATATGAATAAAAAATGGGGTCATATTGTGAGACCAAAAGCACCCTGGCTGTCTGGGAAATATTTTTTATTTTTTGCACAACCCTTATAAATCAGAATGACCAATGAGTCAGACTATATTTAGTTACAAGTTAAAAGTTTACACAATGAACTGTATGTCAATCAAGTACTCTTAATCTGATGACCAGTAATAAGATTATAATTATTATTGCACATGTCCGCATAATCCACAGAATTTATTGATATACTATAAATTCAACAAACAACTGTGAACAGTGGCATATTGTCAAACACCAACTTTCCTACCTTATCCACTGTGACTCAATTTTTTTCTGGGAAGGGCCAATTTTATCAAACAAACATTCATACTTGCATGGCCTAAGTCTTAACAGTTTCGTAGTTTTACATGTGAAACAATGCATTGTATTTTTAAATTAATATCCTAATATTTTTACTGTTTTCGCATAAAACAAGACATATTGATATGGCATGGCCTATTAAAAGTTCGTAGTTTTGCACTTTTATATTTTTGAACAAACAAAATTATTTTATAGCAATTGGCCTAAGCCTTCCCTGGCCTAATAGTTACCTAACTTTTATATTGGCCAGTCTATGTGTATTAAAGTAAGCAAGAATGTTAATCATGTTTATGTCTGTGATGGGTTGAGATTGTGAGATTGTGAGATTATGTCCTTATCTCATTGATAGCCGGCCTTGAGCCGGCTATCTAATGGAATAGGAAATAAATTTCTGCCATGTAGGTGAAAGGACAAGTTACTGATAGTTAATAAAATGAATAAATTTGTTTACGTGGATATTGAAGCTTTCAATTGATTACTATTTTAACACAATGAATTACTTATTTATTCCACCATAAATTACATTTTTTGGATGGATAATGTTCATAAGTAAAATAGAAAATGTTTCCGTTTTAATAATTCAATTGCTGATCCCTTTTAGCGTAGACTTGCTGGGGTGTCTATTTTTTTTTTTACTACTGAACTGATCGCTAGTTTTATCGTTAGTTTTATTCGTTTTCCGATGATGCTAATGATTTTGCGTGATAACAATAATATAAAGTTTCATATAAATGTTCTTATTTATCAAATATAGATAATGAAAAGAAAATATATTGCTGAAATTTATCGTTAAACATTTTGTGTATCACCGGGTTAAGTCTATTTATAAATTCATTACTACATGTATGGACCCCTTTCATCAAATCTCCACCTGACTGATAAGCTCATGAATTATATAATGTAGGCTGGTGATAAGCCTCCAGTAGTAAATTCAGTATACATGTGAAAGTATTTGCAACAATATGGTACATAACTGTTGCATTGCTGGTTGTGGGAACCGCCAGAATAAAGAAAAGGGAGTAGTATTGAATAGAATTCCTAAATATCCCATGTTGCTGAGAGAGGCATGGTTTAAAAACATTAACTGACTTCATAAAGACTCAACTCATTCAGAGCAAAATTCATGGACAAATACTTCTCGTGTTTGTAGATCTAATATGAATTTCATAGCAGGTGTTTTTGCATTTATACTGCATTTATACTGCATTTACACAAATCTTTTTATTTATAAATTATTATTTTATATTCCGTGTTTATAGTATAGTATGCACATTTTCAAGTAAAACAACCTAGATCTACTAGCAAGCAGTCATACTTGAAAGCTTCCTGAAATGTTGTGATTAAATACCTACATACGATCACCTAAGGTAGTGTGCTAAAATAGTTACCACATTAGCAGGTTGTCTTTTATTTTATTTATTAATTCTTTATAATAATCTACATGCATGTGGTTTCAGAAAGACAAGCACATGACCACTTCCTTAAGATCATCAGTCAATGTTTTGCCTCCAGCTGAACATGTGGTCAAGATAATGATATACATAGGGCTATTTTTAGTAACGGTGAAAAGGGTCTATAAATAGCCTTTTATTTTGTTGCTGGTCCACTCATAACTCTTACCGAGTGAATCGGGAACCAAGCGAAGTGACGCTATAGTCTAACATGCATACTAAGTTTGAATCAAATATCTTTGACGGTTACTGAGAAATGGACCTGAACGAAAAGGTTAACCAACGCCGCCGCCGACGAGTGGGTCATGACAATTATAGCTCCACTTTTTTCTTCGAAAAGTGAAACTAAAAACGAAACAATGTTTTTTTTGGAAATTTGTATTTTAATTTTTTTTTCGTTTTCAACGATACAGTTACCTGTGATTTCATATTTGATATTAAAATGTGTAATCAGTATCTTTATTATGTTGTCATTTTACCTTATTGTTACCTGCAAACCGATTTCTAAAGAACGGTTGGAAATAGGATTCTCAAAGTTTACATGGATGTTGATCTTCATTAGAAAATCACCTTTATTGATGTTGAGGTCACCAGATCAAAAGTTATGATTACTGTGACCTTAGACTGGAAACAGTTTCCATTAGATTATTTGGCTGACATAGGCGCATACAGGTATGTTGGTCATCAGCAGTATATATGACATAATTTAATTTTGAGTCCACTAACAGAAGTTCACTGTGACTGTTGCCTGCAGTGCAAACAATACTCCAATATTATGTCAAGATCCCTGTGGCAGTATCCATGTGTATTTAATTTAGTACTTAGTACATATCATATAAATCCCAAACAATATCATTTGATATTGATTACTGTATTAGAAATTTCAGTTGATAGAATAATTTATAACAGCGTTATTGTTGATGCTTTATATAACGGTATTCATGTCATGTAAACCACACAATTGCGGCTATTTTGATGCATTGCATCAACATTTGTCTTGGTATGTACTTGATTAGGGTCTAGATCTCTATCTCAGTCTCTATCTTCATTATTTATTTATTACCTGGGTACTAAGTATCCCGAGTCAAGTGCATCAGTGGGTGGGGTATCTGACACCTTCAGGTGTTTATCTTGTATAATGTATAATTCTGTTGATTAGTGCACAGTGTGTCTGAAGTCCGGAGTGTGTTTGGATATGGGTGATTTTATGAGATTTTTATGAGATTTTTTTAATGAAAGTAAGTTTTCTTTGATTTTTTTTTCACGTTTGATTATTCATATCTGTAGTATTAATTTATACATAATTTCGACTATTCACTAACGTATTGAGGTTAAAGGTTTTACGTGCATGATACTGGTCAAATAGTCTCTACAGTAAATTTCGCAATTCAAACATTTGAAATGTTAGTGAGATTTCATACTTCTTCGACAAGTCTATAGTATGTGCTTGAGTTCCTTGTGAACCCAGATCTATAATTATTAGAATTAAGAAATGTTAACAATTTTTGTAAATTCATGAATTTCATAAATATTTCTGCGTATAGGGGATTAATTTTGTTAATTTCAATCCCATCAAACAATTATTCTGACCCTAGTATATATTACTTGAAATGCAAAATCCACAAATTAACTTTTTACCAAAACCACAAAATTTCATCCCATCATAATTAAATGATTTTACAGTTTTAAGTTAATTCAATAATCCTGGTGTCCTAAGACAAATGGCTGCTGCAATCATTTTTGTATCCACAGTACACATGTTTACCTGTACTGCAAAATCATTAATTTGAATTTTACAAAGTTTCATGGTTTTGGTAAAAAAGACCATTTTGAATGGGACGTTACTTTGTGAACATTGCATTTCAGGTTATAAATATGAAGGTAAAAATTGTTCAATGGGATTTGTTTTCGTGGTTGATGATGAACAACAAAATCCACAAAATTTAATTCCCCTAGAATATTAATGGTTAACAGTAGTTGATGGCCTCATTAATACAGTTGCTAATTATGTTAACTATAATTAAATTAACCCAGATGTTCCACATCACATGTTACAGTCTACAGATTTATGACACAACATTAATTGCATGAAACTTAATTTTACGGTCAATTTCAATATTTCTGAAAGTAAAAGGCATGCTTTCCAACTTTCATGAATCATCCGTGAAATTATGTGTCAAACCCAGAATTAAGTGTCAAACTAGCAGCCATTATTTTAAAGAGTGGAAGCAGTCCAAATCTGGACCAAAAATATTTTCAAAACTGATAGGGTTTACCTCTCTTTGCACATCTGAAAATAACAAACTTTATTGAACCGAAAATGTTCTAGTCCATTTTCAGTTATTTTGTATTTGTTGTTCAACTTCAATATTATTAATTTAAACCCACCCCTATAAAGAGGCCACTTTTAAAAGTCACAAAGGGAACCCTATTATTAAGGTTTCACTGTAGGCACTAAGTTAATGAAGGATTTAGGTTGCATTGTAAGGAACAGGCTGATTAGCTATGGGCTCTCTCATGGTGGCTTGCCTGAGTGGCCTTGAACCGGTAAGTAAATAGAATGAAGGCTTTATGTTGCCAGTAGGAACCGGCTGAATTGCTATGGGTCTCTCACAGTGCTCTTAAGTGACCTTGACTTCAAATAGAAATAAGGATTGAGATTGTTTATTTCTATTGGAACCATTTTGAGGGCTCAGTGCAAAACTATGGTACATACCTCTATAAATTGATGTAGTTACCATTGTTTTGCACCGAGCCCTTGATTTAGAAACTTAAATGTTCCATGGAATGTTGTGAAAGCATTAGTACAATAAAATATTGGAAGTAAACAGGATGGGAACAAGGTGGTAGATAGGTTATTAATGGAGCATGATAAATGAGTACTGAAAGCTCTGTTTGTTGTGGAGTTGTGCTCTCACCTTGTAAACCTGAATCCTGGTATAATACATAGGCCATCACGATGGTACTGTTGGTTTTGCGTGATCAAATGCGTAAGCCTTTCACCAGGCTACATTCTAGTAGGCCTTTAAAACATATCCACTGCCCAGCAAGTGCATCCGAGTGGGTAGTTTTGAATGTCAAAAATATTTTAATATGCTGTATAGTAGACAAGGCTTGTGGGCATCATATCTTGGTGAAGTTGATGATCAGCATAGAATTTGTCACCAGCCTTCAGAGAATATATATTATGGCCATTGCATTACATTAAATGTGGAATTATTTATTTGTCCGCAAGGGTTTTGTCTGTTTCGCATCAAACTTGCTGACTTTGCGCATGTTTATTGGCTTTTATTTCCCAATCAATATTTTATGATTTTGCGATAGTAAATTAAGGCACTCATATTTAATACTTCAAAAGTAAATGTCCAAACCTGATGTCAGTTGCCTAAGTAAAGCGCTACCCAGCTCCTGTATTAAGTTTTCTTCAACTCAAATAAATATAGAACGCATGGATTACCTCCTGTGGAAAGTGCTATGTAGCGCTTTGCTTAGGAAACGGTACCTGAGATCTCTTATTTATCAAAACTATATATCATAGATTGTCAGGTTGGGCTAAGCAAAAACAAATATTTTTTCATGGTTGCCTGAAATTGTTTTTGAAGTACCATTTGTACATAATATGTTTGTATCTCTGGACTGTCTTCCTTAATACATAACCCACCACTATTACATTTGAGGGGAGTGCTCTATTATATTGGTCGGATTATTGTTTATTTGAGGTGTTAAGCTTGAATAGTGTTGAACAGTGGATTAAAGAGAAAGATTAATAGTGACCTCAGTCTGATATAGTATTCAGTGTTACAACTTTCATATATTGGAATTTATATACCTATTACAGAATTTTATGCATTATTTTACGATGTGTATTTTACTGAAATATGTTTTTGACTGTTTTATACTGTTGTAAACAAGATTCTTGACGAAGTGCTTTCTGGATTAGCGGAGCTTAACACTTAATTTCTGTGACGCTAAAAATATCATGCACTTTCCTTGTGATATTTTATGGAATATTTAAACAGGAGGAATAAAATAATTAAAAAGGTTTATTATAATTACAATTTTGTCATTTAATTTCTAATTAAGGTTTGTATGTTTTATTTTATCAATGATACAATTTGCACGAATCCCTACTTGAATCTTGGCCCCTATGATTGATGGTGATATAGTTAGAATACTATTGTAATAGTTTTTGACATATTTAACTTAAAATGAAAGAAAATACTAGGAAAGAAACTTGTAATGATGTCAGACCGAAATTTTATCTTTGTGATTGCACATGACATTGTTGTTGACTATGATTGTTCAATGTGGCTTGTCGTTTGACCACTGACCCCTGGCATACCACTTTGGCTATCCAAATACCAACATTGCTAAACAGTTGATGTATGCTATACCTGTGTATGTATGTTGCTATCATTTATATTTGGAATTTTAATCAGAAATATTGTTGAATATTGTGTGAGGTCACCACGATTCCTTCCTGTGAAACTGTGAGAACTTTTGATTATAAAATCATAGCCAGATAATAAATGTACAATTAATTAAAAGCTAAAATGTAAACATTGCCTGTACTGTAATTTTCACAGGTGTTCAAATTTTACAATTTTAGAAAATTTCGGGCAAATATTGATTTTCGTCAAATATACGATACTAGAGAGTATTAACTTTTAGCCCTCTACTCCATTTCGATACCATGTATCGTAATAAGAGACTAATTAGTATGCAATTGTATTTCAGGAAAATTTAGATTTTGTACAATTTTCAAGTTCAATAGATAATACTTTTTGCATGGCACTTTATTGCATAGTCCTCTAATAATAAATGTGAGACTTAAATTGGATTTTGTACAGTCCAGTTAGGGTATATATAGAGTGATACAGCGGTAGAATCAAATTATTTAGGCTTACTGGCAAAGAAGTGATGACCGGACACAATTGGCATAAAATACGTCGTATGAACTTAAAAATCGACTTTTCCTCACAAAATTTTGTGTTGACACATACCTGTGTTCAAGGTCGTTGCTAAAAATAGATCACCCAAAAATTTGATGTCACGTGAACTGCCAAATTCGAGCCGAAACATGTGTACTTTTGGCGCCTTTTTCAACGATGTACAGAAGTAATGACTGGATAGTCTGTTGCGAATATTTCTCGATTAATATTTTGAAAAATATGACCAGGAATGTTTAGAACAGTATCCTTACTTCGCATGCAACATGCAAAAATATTCATGCTTTACGATATAACAACACGTGACACACAATGTTTTCCTGATAGGGTGCGTTCTGAGACAGGCTAAAATCAATAATATACCGTACCGTGTTTATTGACCAAAAAATCAAGAAAAATATTTTCAAACGACTTGAAAGTCTTAAAAATGTATGGACATGATATTAAAATGTTTAATTATCTGATATCCGAGAACACACTTTATTATAATTGCGGTAAAATAAGTGTTGGATAGAAATTAAAAAAAAAAATTTAAAAAAAAATTAGCCGCCGAGGAGATTCAAACCTGTGGCCTTTACAAGTTAAACAAAGCGAGGAGACCGTTTGTCCGGTCATTACTAGCGGCCGGTCATCACTCCTTTGCCAGTACCCCAACATGTACAGTAAAATGTCAAAGCTAAGCCAGATTCTACCTGTTCTGGCAATGGGTACACATAAATGGCTACATCACTCCCAAAATATCCGAACTGAACTGTACATCATTATGATCATCTCCGTATAAATCATTTGAGCATAATTGTCATTAGATCAACACCTGCCATTAAGGGATGTCAGGGATTATAGTCATTGAGTAATTTAGGGTTAAAATTGTTCAATCAATATCTAATCCCCTGATGAATGTTTTCTTAATCGAGCATGATTCATTCATATTCTACTGTAAAACCATTAAATGTCAATGGGACAAAATTTTGTGTATTTTGGTGATAAACACAATTGGGGGGGGGGGGGGGGGTTAATTTCAAGGATTCCAGGATTTTAGGAACAAATGACAAGGACTAAATAATAGGTCAAAGCCACTATAAATTTGATATTTTCATTCATTGGGAATTTAATTTCCTGATTTGAGGTCATCCATAAAATCTATTTAATTAAACCCCCAACAAAGTTAAGATTTTACAGCATATGAAGTGACGTCTTATTTTGAGCATATTTTGTATTTTTCTATTTGCAGGGTAACATACCACAAGCTATATCAGTTGTACATCTTCTATCAGACAAGCATACACAGTCCTTGGTATTAAAGTCACCAATCTACGATGTCCACGCTTCATTCCAGGTCAGTACTATGTCAAAATATCTGTTGTTTATTTCGTGATGCTGGTATTATTATTGCCATAATTATTATACAATTATTGTCCTTTTACACTGATATTGAACTCAGAACACCATGTGCAACCTGCCACTGAGATCAGATGAATTTATAGGTATGCATGTCTAATGCAGTGAAGTACTAACATACAATGTCCAAGTATAATGTTGGTTGGGCTTTAAGAACTTGTACAAGTCCACCAATTTCAGAATTTTTACAAAATTGTAGTATGCTGACAATTGCTTGATCAATAAAGTCATAGTTCTACTTTCTGTGACACGATTCCCTGTGAAATGTCTCTAATGTCTTCAGTTACGCATCTCGGAAGCATTTCAATTAAATAATAGCAACGCATCTCTGAAGCATTTCAATTAAATAAAAGCAAATTTTCGGATTTTGGTCAATTTTTTTGTTAGTATTGCTTCAACTTCAAGCAATTGATTCTGTGTTAAAATTTAATTGACATTCAGGTTCTTGATGCAAACTGCAGATCTCCAGAAACATCTCAACTAGAAATCTCAGCTCAAATTGAGATTTTACTTAAATTAGAGTCTTAATTAACATGGTTATTAACTGAGGGCCAGCTAGCTGTCTCTTTTGTTCTTGAACTCTAAGTCTTACCAATTTGATGGTTAAATGCGGGCAGAGTAAAGCAATGATACCGTGGACCAACGCTCTGAATTTGTCTTAATTTTCTGATGGTCTTCAAGTAATAGGTTTTCGCTCGGCATAGAAATTGTTGGAAACACATTTGTAATTGGAGTCTACAGTCCATTTAAAGTTAAATGAGAACGGTTGTAAACATTGGCTCGTCCTTCAGGTAAACTGTGTTCATCTAGGTGTAACTGGGTGTAACAGAGTTTACTTTAATCCTTGGTATTCTATCGATTGGGATATTTCCCTCTTTAGTATTACTTATTGAATCAGCAGTATGGACCTAAACTGTGATTTAGGTCTTCTAAGTTGGTCTTCAAGTACAAGGTTTTTGCTTGGTATTGAAATTGTGGGAAATACATTAGTAATTGAAGTCTACAGCAAACAGCTAATAGGAATATTGGTTTGGTGTTCTGTTTGATGTTTCTGCTGTACATGTGTATGTTATAGTAATGATGTTAGTAATGATGTGTATACATGTCCCCGGATGTTTTGTTTATTACTCTGTCAACAGATCAGGTTGTATTGGTTGTACTGGTGTATGATCTACTTGTAGATAAAAGCCAGGTACTAATGAGGCAGATCAGTTATTTGCTGGGCAACCTGTTGTTGAAATACTTAACATATGTACTGCTAATAGAATAGACAGTTCTGTCATAATGATGATTGCTCACGGTGTATTAGCCTAGCTATTGACTGCTGACTCCATTATAGTTGTGATCGTATTAGCCTTGCTATTGGCTGCTAACTTCTTCAACAAGATACTTAGGTATAATGCCCGAAAATTGCTGAAACATTGCATGATGTGCACAATTGGAACATGTGATTACTTACTGAAAATAAACAGTACTGAAACAATTAAAGTTTGGATGGAATTCAAAGAACTTTAGTTATACACTTCAGTTCCAAGCTTAGGTAACCCTTGATCAAATTTCAATGAAACAGGAATCATAAGAACCAAACCAAAGTTTATCATTTATATCCTCTTAACCTAATTTATCTTTGTCATGTGGTATCTGGGGTTATTTAGCATCATCATTAATATATCCTGCTTCATCTTTTTGTTCAGAATTGGGACAATAATCACGAATGATCTTCCTTGATAGGTGTCCTTTGTGGTAATATCTGTCTCTGAGCTTCTGATTGTGGGAATATCTTTTATGATATATGTTCATATGGAGTTAGGGGTTAATGAAATATTGTGTACTGTTGTAGTATTCTAATGAGAGAACTATCCCATTCGAAAGAATAGCAGTGACTACTGTAACTCAGTTACACCGAGTTAAACCTAGATAACCATAGTTTACCTGATGATCAAGCTTATGTTTATAACTGTTCTCATTTAACTTTGTTGATATATTTACAGATAGATCTGTTATTATTGTCTAGTCTCCTATATTCCTACATATCTACTGATCAACTACCTGACAGTCAAGCTTATGTTTATAACCGTTCTCATTTAACTTTGTTGATTACAGATAGATTTATTATTGTCATCTAGTCTACTATATTCCTACATATCTACTGACCAGCTACCTCCAGTGTTAGAGGGATCCTTTCAGTACAACCATGATGACTGGATCAGGTTTCATATGGTATGTATAATAGTAAGGGGTCACCGTTTTACATAGACTTATATAGGGAAAACATATAAAAATCTTCTTCTCTAAAACTACAATGCCTAGAGCTTTGATATTTGGTATGAAGCATCATCTAGAGGTCCCCTACCAAGATTGTTCATATTATGCCCCTGGGGTCAAAATTGGCCCCGCCCCGGGGGTCACCATTTTACATAGACTTATATAGGGAAAACATATAAAAATCTTCTTCTCTAAAACTACAATGCCTAGAGCTTTGATATTTGGTATGAAGCATCATCTAGTGGTCCCCTACCAAGATTGTTCAAATAATGCCCCTGGGGTCAAAATTGGCCCCGCCCCGGGGGTCACCAGTTTTACATAGACTCATATAGGGAAGACATATAAAAATCTTCTTCTCTAAAACTACAATGCCTAGAGCTTTGATATTTGGTATGTAGCATCATCTAGTGGTCCCCTACAAAGATTGTTCAAATTATGCCCCTGGGGTCAAAATTGACCCCGCCCCGGGGGTCACCAGTTTCTATATTTATGCTCTACCTTTGTTAGTCTAAATTGTGCAGGGCTTCATTTATAATCAGGTGAGCGATATAGGGCCATCATGGCCCTCTTGTTAAAATTTTCCAATGTACAATGGAATAAATGTTTTTTGGATTCCCAAATTTGGTGAACAGTGACAGGTTACAAAATAAACCAGGAATGTTTGTTACAATTGTGAAGATGTGCATCTGTTGTTTGGCTTGGCCTGAACTCAGTTTTAGAAGAGTTACAGAACTGACCTCAGTTTTAGAAGAGTTACAGAACTGACCTCAGTTTTAGAAGAGTTACAGAACTGACCGCAGTTTTACAAGAGTTACAGAACTGACCGCAGTTTTACAAGAGTTACAGAACTGAACTCAGTTTTAGAAGAGTTACAGAACTGAACTCAGTTTTAGAAGAGTTACAGAACTGACCGCAGTTTTGGAAGAGTTACAGAACTGAACTCAGTTTTAAAAGAGTTACAGAACTGACCTCAGTTTAAGAAAATTTACAGAACTGAACTCAGTTTTAGAAGAGTTACAGAACTGACCGCAGTTTTAGAAGAGTTACAGAACTGAACTCAGTTTTAGAAGAGTTACAGAACTGACCTCAGTTTTAGAAGAGTTACAGAACTGAACTCAGCTTTAGAAGAGTTACAGAACTGAACTCAGTTTTTTTAGAAGAGTTACAGAGCTTATTCCCATGAACACACTGTGTGTTTCCATGTAGCTCAACTTTCGAAGAAAACATACACGCTATTGTCATAGCCTGGCCGCTAGCATCGGCTTTGGCTCAACTTTGGCGTCGGCATCCTCGGTAGTTAAGTTTATTGTTAAAGTCAATTTCTGGAAAACTACAACACCCGTTGGCGGTGCTCTTGTTAAGAAGATCACGATTATTGAAATGATGTTTTTATTCACATTTCTATTAATTTTATTTTCAGAGATTAGATCCATTTTTAGCTAACTGTAGATCTGTTGCTCGCTACCTCGCTAATGTAATACAAGAACTATCCGTTGTTGATCAAGTGCCTGCGTCGGCCAAAGAGGCGTCACATCTCGTCGACCATCATGAGAATCTGATAAGAGCTACGTTTGAAGATCCTCGTGTGAAACGTATCCAGAATGAGGGCGATGCTATGTTACAGTCCCTACAACGTGAAGAAATAAACATCGGACATACAGACGACTATAGGTATATAGATAATACTGTAGGATTTCTTTACTCAACACATCATAAGTCCTTCGACTCATATGCAGATTCACATGTTTCAGCAGAAAGCTGACAGGCAAATAAAATGTTTGCTCGGCATTTCCTTCCTGATTTTAGGAATGTGTTCATTATGACTACAAAAAGGCTCTAGTGATCTATTGGTTAGGGCACACACCTTTGTTATTTGTAGATAGGCTTGCAGGTTTGATCTGGTGCATCGACGTACCCATTAGGTTAACAATGGTATTTTGACATAGCTCCCTTATGCTTGGTGCATTGTGTACTTGAGTATTTTCAGTACTGGTTGGCCTGTGAAGTTGTCTACACATGACTGAAATGTTATGCACTTTCAATGGGACTTGAAACAACAAAAGTGTACTTTGATATACTTATAGTATTCATTGTGTAAATTTGAAATGATATTCACATTCTATTTTATTTTAACAACATTCAATACAATTTCATATATTTCCTTGAAGCCAACATGGTCATTATAACAAGTTGTAACTGTTACTTCTGTTGATATGAATTATTGATCAAAAGTTTTTGTGCTCATTGTCTTATATGCTAACACTTTGTTGCGTGTGTTACATGGTGACATTGTCTGTTGTGTTATTTCAGATACGGGATGGAGGACATTACGAGACTATACCGACATGTTCAAGACACGATATCACGACTGATGCGTCTGTCGGACACACGAATCACTCGTCTAGAAAAATGTTATCAACTGAAGGACTTTGATGAAGAGTGCAGCAAGGTGAGTTCTGATTACAGTCACACCTCAATAATGAGGGGTTCAAATAATTAGCGGCAAGCAACCCTGGGTGAATTAGACATTTTCACTTTCTTGACATCTAAATCCCCCACCCAGCTTCTCAATCCCCAGGGTCAAGACACATAATCACATAGTTATAGTAATTCCCAGGTCTTGGAGGCGACCAGAGTCTATTCCGGGACTAGGTTGTCAAATTCTTGCCATTCAGGAAGAGTTGTTTGTCTTATAATCCTTTGTATCCTCCCTGGATGGCATAATATTGACTGGTACATAATGGCTCGGTATAACTCTTACGCGATAATCTGCAATGTCAATATAAACAGAAATCACTGACCATTACATCGATTTAGGGGGATCATCACTTTAATTACCAAGTAAATTCAAATTACGGTACGCATTGAAAAGATAATCTCTTTTCAAAATTAATAGTCTTGTGTTTTATACCTGGTAAACCTGTTTATTTTAAGTGGCACATGTCCAAATACCGCGTTAGAGTTATACCAATCTTTAGAAAGGGAGACAATCTGTATTTTACTTTTTTCAAATAACAAAAATGAGTACAGATTGTCTCCCTTTGTTATGCATAAATAAGATTCTCAGAGTTGCCTCCTTTGATTTGCAGCTCCCAAAGGTTTTTGCTCTGCAGATGTTGTACTGTATTACTTAACTTTTGAGGAATAGTAACTTTTTAGCTCACCTGTCACAAAGTGACAGAGTGAGCTTTTGTGATCACTCTTCGTCCGTCGTCCGTCCGTCCGTCCGTCCGTCCGTACGAATGCACCGGTAGTTGTGGGGTGTGGAACAATAGGCTATTTTAAGATTCCATTCATTCCGTCACTTGTGGGGTGCAAAATGCTACTTGTGGGTTGCAACCAAACAAAAGAAAGAACAAAAGAAAACCCCACAAATACCGTCTCATGAGTACGTCCGTCTGTCCGTCCGTCAACAATTGGGTTGTGTCCTCTCTAGCGGTCACAATTTTGGCCTAATCTTTATGAAACTTGGTCACAATGATCATCTTAACAAAATCTAGGTCAAGTTCGATATTGGGTCTTCTGGGGTCAAAAACTAGGTCACTAGGTCAAATCAAAGGAAAACCTTGTGAACACATTAGAGGTCACAATTTGAGCCTAATCTTTATGAAACTTGATCACAATGATCATCTCTGTAAAATCTAGGTCAAGTTCGATATTGGGTCATCTGGGGTCAAAAACTAGGTCACTAGGCCAAATCATTGAAAAATCTTGTGAACACATTAGAGGTCACAATTTGTGACTTATCTTTATGAAAATTGATCACAGTGATCATCTCTATAAAATCTAGGTCAAGATCGATATTGGGTCATCTGGGGTCAAAAACTAGGTCACTAGGTCAAATCAAAGGAAAACCTTGTGAACACACTAGAGGTCACAATTTGAGACTAATCTTTATGAAACTTGATCACAATGATCATCTAAAAAAAAATCTAGGTCAAGTTCGAGATTGGGTCATCTGGGGTCAAAAACTAGGTCACTAGGCCAAATCATTGAAAAACCTTGTGAACACATTAGAGATCACAATTTGTGACTTATCTTTATGAAAATTGATCACAATGATCATCTCTATAAAATCTAGGTCAAGTTCGATATTGGGTCATCTGGGGTCAAAAACTAGGTCACAAGGCCAAATCATTGAAAAAGCTTGTGAACACACTAAAGGTCACAATTTTAGACTAATCTTTATGAAAATTGATCACAATGATCATCTCTATACAATCTACGTCAAGTTCGATATTGGTTACAAACCACTAAATGCCTCCGCGAACCAAAATAGGATACACTCAAATAGTCCCTAAATAAACTTGTGATTGTGTTTAAATGGTAGTATGCTTTGACAAGGTGGAACTGGAATCATCTAATTGGGTTTACAGGCATTGTATACATGTATGTGATGTATTGAAACTGTTTTATTTTACATATTTTGAGATTTTGGCCAAAATACCAAAGCGAAAGTAGGGTAGGGTAAAACCCGGATTTGGTCGGTCCGCGCGCCTGTAAAAATATGTTCACCGCGTTGGACGGACAAAATGTTTCTTATATGATACGTGACCCCCTGTTTTTTTTGTATTTTCTTAAAGCTGGTAGCCCCTTCTTTTCATTGATATATGTCTGCCACCTGGCCATAGACTTTAACATGTATCAACCTGGGACTGACTATTGTAACTTTACATTGAGCTAAAGAACAAATTTATTTAGTGGTTTGTGACCTATTGGGTCATCCGGGGTCAAAAACTAGGTCACAAGCCTTTGAAGGCCAAATCATTGAAAAAGCTTGTGAACACACTAGAGGTCACAATTTGAGCCTAATCTTTATGAAACTTGATCACAATGATCATCACTATAAAATTTTGGTCAACTTCGATATTGGGTCATCCGGAGTCAAAACTAGGTCACGAGGCCAAATCATTGAAAAAGCTTGTGAACACACTAGAGGTCACAATTTTGACCTTATCTTTATGAAACTTGATCACAATGATCATCATTATAAAATTTAGGTCAAGTTCGATATTGGGTCATCTGGGGTCAAAAACTAGGTCACGAGGCCAAATCATTGAAAAATCTTGTGAACACACTAGAGGTCACAATTTTGACTCTATCTTTATGAAACTTGGTCACAATGTTTATCTCTATAAAATCTAGGTCAAGTTAGATACTGTGTCATTTGGGCCAAAATCTAGGTCACTAGGCCAAACAGGTGAGCGACCCAGGGCCCTTTGGACCCTCTTGTTGTAATGATATCTATTTTAGTAAATAAATGTAGGCTCTCTCTCCACGTTGGTCTGTTTTAGCCAACCTCTGTGCTCTTGAGTTTAGAGTACCTGTACTATTATCAAACTTTGGCTACAGCTTTCTAGTAGATCAAGCGTGTAATTACAATAATTATTTCATATCAACTATGTAATCGTCTGTATACCATAATTTGCTCAACCAATCGTAAAATCATCTCTTACTAATTTCATTCATCCCTCCGTCCATACATCAATCTACTGTGAATAATAACCAGAATATAAGGAACATTGACCCATAGATGTAATAAACGATTGGCAAACGGCTCCTTTATTCTTTCTCCAGGAAACAAATGAGTTCTGTTCTATTCTATATTGTTCTGACTGCTTGAAGGAATAGTCTTAGACTCTTGGTCTTCATTCTATATCATAAATTATCTGATTATCAGATAAGAAAGAAATTAAGTAGCCTTCTCTTAACCCTGTTATATATTTTTGATAAGATGTATTTTCCATTGTTACCTTTATTATCTTTGTTAAATAGGAGATATTTTCTTTACTTATCATAATGATCTGCTTGTGTCTTTATCTGATTCTCCCCTTGTCTGATGAACAACTTAATTGAACAATTAGCACCTTGTCATCCTATAACAGGTTGCAATACCCTGACTTTATTGTTTCCTGTTGTAGTTTGGCTGTTCTAAATATGAAAGTTTTTGTGGCCCCCCCCCCCACTAATTTATAAATGGGGGCAAATAGCATTGGTGCTGTCTGTCCATCTGGCTGTATGTGTTAACATGTATGTAACTCAAACCTCGCATATGGTTGGAAAGAATTTCTTCAAACTTTCACTGATAAACAACCTTAATGTATAATTGACCATATGTTACATGAGTTACAGCCCTTTGATACTTTTACTATATTCCCCAATGGTGGCACCCATGTTGCATGGACAAATATCTAGTATGCAGCTGCTATGTTTAGTCATGTGCCTGTATTTAACACAGACTTGCATTAAACGGCCATATTTGTTTTAACCATTAACTGGGTGCATGCTTAAGACAGGTTTGATGACTGTGGTAGGGGAACAATTCCAGGTAAAAATGGTTGAACCCTACCATTCATTTTAACAAGCTGAGTCATACCTTAAAATGTTCCTAAATGATTGTGCGTTACGATCCATGACATTTTTTACCATACTCATGGTGGCATTTTGAGAAATCCAAGATGGCGTCCAAGATGGCCGCCAAAAAAGTAAACATCACATTTTATCAAATTACAGCCTCTGGGACATTGGATATGATATTTATTATGGGAATAAGTCGTTTTTACAATAGAATGTATGTTGTTCTTGTCATATTAGGTGATTTTGGTGGAACATTGGTGTGATTTAATTTTTTTCACCATATTTATCACCAAATAAAGGCAAAAAATAGGGGGTAGGGGTAGGATTTTTAACAACCAAGGAAAATTTTGACCGCATATATAGCATTTCTGTTGTTAAGTATATGCTATATAATTGGGGGAAATGAAAATATTTGCAAATATACAATATAAAAGTCCTTAAATGATGACAATTGACAATCAAAGTGGGCGGGGTACGATTTTATTAAAATCTGAAAAGTGGTAATATTTTACCTTTGATACATATTTCAGACACTATAACATAAATTGTTTACGTGTTCTCACACCTTCAGTTAGGACAGTTGATATATGTTTCATTTATGCATCTTTCAATCAGTATTTCAAGCATTTTCTCAATTTTTGTCTTAATTTGGCCCAAAAAATGACAATTTTTTAGGGTAGGGGTAATTTTGTTTATAATGAAACCTTTTCAGCGATGGCATAGACTGGACTTGTCAATGATGAAGAAGAATTTTAGCATTAGTGCACTTGTAACAAAATTTGTAACAATACAAGGTTTGTCAACATTGATGTCAAGGTCATATTAGAGGTCAAATGTCAAATTCTGAAGGAATTTTTGCAATATGTATGCATGCACACAAACAGGTAAAATGTACAGGAATAAATGTCTTATGTTCATATCACTTTCTTTATCAATGTACAAGTACAGCTTATTTCTTTGATAAAAGAAAACATTTCTTAGCCATGTCAAAGGGAAATATGGTTTCCAATATGGCGGCCATCATCTCCATGTATATATTATATTATTCATAATCCAGCCAAATTAGCATTAATATGAAGGTAATTGTTCATGTTTTTATTGCACCCTCTCTGTATGTGCAAGATTATGACACTGGTTGACTTCTTACCACACTTGCCAGTCGTCCTTATGGATAAGGATGACAGATCCCAACAATGGTGAATCCCAATAAATGGCTGTTGCCAACATTGATAAATTCCAATAATAGACAGAGAGACAGTTCTTTACACTTGTGAGTCCGTCGTATTACACAGACTGACAGTTGGTACATTGGTGAATCCCCCATCATACAAAGGAAGATAGTTCCCTACACTGGTGAGTCCCCCATAATACATAGGAAGACAGTCCCCTACACTGGTCTGTCTCCCATAGGACATATGACGATAGTTCCCTACACTGGAGAGTCCCTCATAATACACAGAATAGCAGTTCTCTACACTGATGTGTCTCCCATAGGACATATGATGATAGTTCCCTACACTGGAGAGTCCCTAATAATACATAGGAAGACAGTTCCCTACACTGGTGTGTCTCCCATAGGACATAGGGTGGTAGTTCCCTACACTGGAGAGTCCCTCATAATACACAGAATAGCAGTTCTCTACACTGATGTGTCTCCCATAGGACATATGATGATAGTTCCCTACACTGGAGAGTCCCTAATAATACATAGGAAGACAGTTCCCTACACTGGTGTGTCTCCCATAGGACATAGAGTGGTAGTTCCCTACACTGGAGAGTGCCTCATAATACACAGAATAGCAGTTCCCTACACTGGTGTGTCTCCCATAGGACATAGGGTGGTAGTTCCCTACACTGGCGAGTGCCTCATAATACACAGAATAGCAGTTCCCTACACTGATGTGTCTCCCATAGGACATAGGGTGGTAGTTCTCTACACTGGAGAGTGCCTCATAATACACAGAATAGCAGTTCCCTACACTGATGTGTCTCCCATAGGACATATGATGATAGTTTCCTACACTGGAGAGTCCCTCATAATACATAGAATGGATGTTTCCAACACTGATGTGTCTCACATAGGACATAGGATGGTAGTTCCCTACACTGATGTGTCTCCAATAGGATATAGGATGGTAGTTCCCTACACTGGAGAGTCCCTCATATTACATAGAATGACAGTTTCCTACACTGGAGGGTCCCTCATAATACATAGAATGACAGTTTCCTACACTGATGTGTCTCCCATAGGACATAGGATGGTAGTTCCCTACACTGGAGGGTCCCTCATAATATATAGATTGACAGTTTCCTACACTGGAGGGTCCCTCATAATACATAGAATGGCTGTTTCCAACACTGATGTGTCTCCCATAGGACATAGGATGGTAGTTCCCTACACTGGTGATTCCCCATTGAGCTTATAATGATGGTTCCCGACAGTGGAGGGTCATCCATTGTGCATATTGCAAGGCAGTTCCCTACACAGGAGAGTTCTTCATAGGGCCTAGATTTACAGTTGTGAACGATGTGGAGACCTCCATTAAGCCTAGAATGACAGTTCCTAACTCTTAAGAGTCCTCTATATGGCTTTGGAAGATAGTTCCATGCACCGGAATGTCCTCAATAGGGCCTATAATGACAGTTTCCAACACCAATAGGTCCAATATATTGCCCAGAAGGACAGTTTTCAACGCTGTTGAGACCTCCATTGAGCCTAGAATGAAGTTCCTAACACTGAAGAGTCCACCATAGGGCCTTGGAAGACAGTTCCCAGCACTGGAGAATCCTCCACAGGGCCTAGAATGACAGTTGCCAACACTGATGGGTTCTCCATATATACCCGAATGACAGTTTTTAACGCTGTTGAGACCTTCATTAGACCTAAGATGACAATAGCCTACACTGGCGAGTCCCCACAGGGCCTGGAATGACAAGTGCCAACACTTGCGAGTTGCCAATATGGCATACGATAACTTGTTCTGTAACTTCTGAGTCCCCCATAGAACCAAGGATGACAACTTTCAATACTAGCTAGTCCCTCATAGGACATTGGAATACTGTTTGCTACACTGGTGAGTCCCCATAGTGACAGTTTTTAACATTGGCAAGTCCCTCATAAGATATACCATGACTCTTTGGTACTTTGAGTCCCCATATATGGGATTGTATGAATATTTCCAACACGCATGAGTCCCACATAACCTAATACAAGTCTATAGTTCCAACAAATTTGAAGGTGTCTAGAATTTGAACCTTGAAATGGTCATTAATTGATATTGGTTTGAGTAACTTTAAATTAAAACTAGTACATACTTTGTAGCATTTAATGGTAATTACTGCCACAACTAATGTAATAATAACATATATTGATGATATGAACCATCAATTTGAAGATTTCTTGGATATCATTTATTTCATTCAAATGGCTTTTATCACTAAGCTGTAATGTTCTAAATAAAACATACAATGTCTACTGAAGAAATACATTCTAAACAACTTAGTTTATACCATATTGAAAGGCAGGAATGTATATTATGTCAACACAAATATAGAAGAAATACGTATACTTAATTTTTTCCCATTTTGACCTTGAAAAATCCTTGACCTTGCACTTACTGTAGTTACTGTTGAAATTCAATATGATGACCGCTAGTTAATAAACATTTTCAATCCAAGTATGTGGTCACTATATCTATTTATGAAATTATCACTTTGGCATTTACTATTTTGAGTTTATGCATTTTACCATTCGTGGCAACCATATTGGACACCATCTTGGACTTTTCCCCTTTCCCAACTGCATTTTTAAGGACTTTTTTCTGTTGATCAGCTTATGAATAAATTTCTTTTAAAACGCAAACATGTTTCTGTTGCAATTAGTTTCACTTTCAGTGCGAATTTGACTGGATTATAAATTATGTCTTATGTACATTATATTTGTTCGTATGCGAAGATGATGGCGGCCATATTGGAAACCATATTTCCGGGTGCAATGGTTACACAATGTAACAATGTTTTCCTATATCAAAGAACCAAGATGTGTTCGTATTTTGTTATTTTTTATTTTTGTTAAATATATACTTTAGTCCTGCCAGTACATTTTACATGTACCTTTTTGTGGTAATATATACATATTGCAAGTTCTGAAAATCCTTCAGAATTTGACATTTGACCTTGACATTAATGTTGACGAAGGCCATATTGTTACAAATATTGTAACAAGTTCACTAATACTAAAATTCATCTTTAATATTTCAAAAGTTAGTTAACAAGTTTAGATCGTGACATCGCTGGAAGGGTTTTCATTTTTACCAAAATTACCCCTACGCCTAAGGAAATTGTTGTTTTTTTGGAACCAAATCATGAAAAATAGTGAGTAAATGCATAAAATACTAGTTAACAATACATAAATAACACATAATGCCAACTTTCTTAACTGTAGGAGTGTGAACACTAAACCAATTTATGGTATAGTGGCTCAAATATGTATCAAAGGTAAAATATTACCACTTTTCAGATTTTAAGAAAATCGTACCCCACCCACTTTGATTGTCAATTGTCATCATTAAAGTACCTTTATTTTACGGTATTTGTAAATATTGACATTCCTCTTACTATATAGCATAAACTTAACAACAGAAATGCTATATGTATCGTAAAAAAAATTCCTGGGTAGTTAAAAATCTTACCCCTACCCCCTATTTTTTGCCTTTATTTGGCGATAAATATGATGAAAAAAATTAAATCACACCAATGTTCCACCAAAATCACCTAATATGACAAGAACAACATACATTCTATTGTAAAAACAACTTATTCCGGTAATAAATGCCATATCAAATGTCCCAGAGGCTGTAATTTGACAAAATGAGATGTTTACTTTTTTGGCGGCCATCTTGGACGCCATCTTGGATTTCTCAAAATGCCACCATGAGTATGGTAAAAAATTACCATTGTCATAAAGTACAAACATTTAGGAACATTTTAAGGTATGACTCAGCTTGTTAAAATGAATGGTAGGGTAACTCCAAAAATAGAGGCCTAAACTGGCATTTGTTCCTCTACCACTGGAAAATAATTATTATATTAAATTTGATGATTGAAGGAATATGCAGGTGTGTTCCCCATACAATCAGGTGTGTTCCCATGAGGATCAGCGTCATTATAAACTGATATTTCATTATAATATGAATGATGGTGTAATGCTGAGACTTGTGACTGGTTTAATGCTGTGAACAGTATGTCTGTGATTAATTTGTTCATCAAGACTGTCATATCAAACTGTGCCCAATGTAATGCATGAAAATGTAATACGGTTTGACTAAATTAATGCTGTGGCGACTGAAGTCTTAACTGAGGCTGGTGAATCTATACTAGACGGAAAAAGAAAAGCAGGGTACCTAAAACGTGTCAAACTGTGCCAATGTAATGCATGAAAATGTAATACCGGTGTTCACTAAGTTAATGCTGTGTTTCGTGGCGACTGAAGTCTAACTGAGGCTATGGTATCTAACTGTGGCATGCAGCAGATGAAAGCATTAATCCAGGTTCATTTAGAATCATACTGTAAACCAAGAATTATTTAGCTCAAGTTATTTTAGCCGATTTCGCAATTTGTAGAAATTTGTGAAATTAAGTAGCCTCAAAATACTTCAAAACATTAATATGGACATAGCAGGAGGCTTAAAAATGCTAACAATTCGTGATCACGAATATGCCAACGATTGGAAAAACGCGATAGTTAGTACTTACGAAAGTAAGTTTTGAACAATACAACCTTGATTAAGTTTGTTCATGGAGCCTGATGTTTTTGACTGAGTTGATTCTTATTGAAGAAAATATAATTCCAGTTGGGTATATAAATTATTTTAATGTTGTGAGCAGTGCGACCTTGATTATATATGTTCATAGAGTCTTAGGTGTCTAACTTTGCCAATGTAAAAAATGTATGAAAATGTTATACCTGAGTTGTCTACATAGTATGATACATTATATGATACATCATATAAAAACTGTCGATTCAATTAGTAAAACTTATGAGGGAGCTATTCCATTTGAAAGAATAGCGGGTTCTACAGTTAACTCAATTACACCCAGTTAAACCAAGATAAGCATAGTTTACCTGATAGACCAGCTTATGTTTATAACTCAGTGGCATCCAGTTAAACCCAGATAAGCATAGTTTAACCTGACAGACCAGCTTATGTTTATAACCGCTCTCATTTAACTTTGAACAGACTGTACAATATATAAATCCTGTGAGCAGTATAACCTTGATAAATATAATAATATTCATTGAGTCTTTGGCATCTAACTGTGCCAATATAAAGGATGTTTTATGCTGTATCAGGTGCTACTAAGCTTGAATGAGTCATGTGTTTATCTAGCTGTACCTAAAACCCATTTGTATTTTATTTCTTACGCAATCTTTACGTTTACGTTGTACAAATGTTTTGATCTGTGATTACAGTACTGAATTGTTAATATTTGCAGGGGATTTTATTCATGTATTTTGTGGCTCCGACCTCAACCATGAACTTAAATCACTCACAAATATTAATGACTCTATAGTATTTCACTTGTAGTCATTCAACAAGTAATACTAATGAGGGAATTATCCCATTCGAAAGAATAGCGGTGAATACTCAGGTATACCCAGTTAAACCTCAATAAACATAGTTTACCTGTCAGGTATACCCAGTTAAACCTCAATAAACATAGTTTACCTGTCAGATGATAGTATGATTACAATCATTCTCCTTTGACTTTGAAATGACTGAAGTGGATGATGTATCCTCGAAATTATGTCCCCAATGAAATGGACTTTTTATCACAAAAAAAAAAAAAATTTGTCCCATTGAAATGAAATGATTTTACAGTGTACTTACAAGCTGATTGTGGTACCCTGGCAGGAGAATGCTTTGATAATGAACTGTACATGATTTAATTTGCCAAGAAACTTTTATTCGGTAATAGGTCTGGTGAATGGTGATTGCTTGTGCTTGGAACTGGTAATTTGCCCAGTCTAATGGTCTGGACAAGCTGATTGGCAATTGATTTACCCTTTACATGAATTACCCTTCACTGTTCTGATTATAGATGAGCTAGATTGCATACACTTTCTATGTCAGGCATCTACTGATGCTGAGGTACATAGGGATGCACAAGTTCGTGTCCATTCATCCGTTCGTTTGTCCCTCACAAAATATTGAAAATTGAAGTCAATCAAGGCATTGCTTTCAAACTTGGCATACTTGTTAACCATCATAAACACATTGCATTGTCAAAACCATGCAATACTATCCAACATTTCAACAAAATTATGACCCCTGAATTACTTCGCTATGAACAAGGCTACCACCTGGGCAAATACATTTACTGAACACAGTCTTCTTCTCTTGTGCAGCTTTTACAGGAACATAAAAAAACCTTGACTTGATTTGAACTTTTCTATTCTGAATCACAGTACCCCTTTTGCAGCTTTTTGTGACAAAAATTGAGAGTGATCTCCCTTGGCTAGTTGTCATTTTATGCCCATTTCTGTAATTGGATTGTCTCCCCGTCATACTCACTATGGACTTGGGATAGGGTGGGAATTGATAAGTGAATTGAGAAGACGGACAATGGGTTTAGCATGGAATAACTGATTACAAATTTGAATGCAATATTGACAAGATTTTTATTACTCTGGAGACTTGGGCTTTTAACTATTTCGTTTGGATGATGTGTGGGCAATGCTCTGTGTTATGTTGTGTTGTTGCTGAATTCTGTGCTTGGTTGGTTAAGTTGAGTGCTGCCTCCTGTGTCTAATTTACTCATATCTTTTTTGTGTTCAACAAGACCTAATATACTTCAACAACTCACAATATTTTGGCTTATTTTTGGATCCCCACTGAGTCTGTGATGCTGGCAGGGAGGCAAGCAAATGAATTAGTAAAACTTATATCCGACTCATTACAATTACTGTTGAAGGTTTATTAATTGAATTTACATGGAATTATTGTATTTCAAATTGCCGTCTACAAGAAGCTTAACTAATGACGGGTAATGACGTAAACGGTAATTTGTTGAAGTGGGGCGTTTACAGGTCTAGTACTTCATATATCAACAATTATGTTTATGTGAAAATCTGTTGTACCCATCTTCAAGTAGAATTATGTATAAATATTTGTATGATATTATTTCTGGATGTATCGAGTGTTAGATACTTGGGGTTCAGGTGGTTGAGGTGATTAAAGTGGTGTAAACTTTGTGATTTTTCCCATTCGGTATAAAATGTTAAAACTAAATCATATTTAAGGTCCATCAAGGCATTGCTTTCAAAACCTGAAAATGAATGCAATTAGATTTTCCTGATTTTTGTTGGTTCTCTTTCTAACCAAACATTATTTAGAGCATAACATTCTAGTGTCTATTATAAGAAACACCCATTCTCTCCAATTCTGTTGACTTTTTTGTAAGTTAGAAGTTAATCTGAAAGTATCTTTCTAAAAAAAGGTGCAAGGGTTAATGTTATCTATAAAAATAATCTTCTTGAATTAAATGATCAAAGTGGATCAGAACTTATGTTGAAAGTAAGTTAAGTCAGTAACATCTACTGGTTGACTCAACTTTGTCTGTCTTGGGGTATAGAAGATCGTTGATCGGTTGATCGCCAGGAGAAAAAAACAAGATAAGCACAACTTCTAGTTTGTTTTTCATTATTAATCTATTATCTCATAATCAGGTTTCATTATCTTGTTATATGTATACTCACTAAGAAAGAACACTAAGAAAGAACACTGTGGTCTTTGTTAAATAGAGGATTTTTTGGCTAACTGTTCATTGATTGATTTGGCTAGGTGATGTGAGAGGGTGAATGGTGAATTAAAGGCAATAGATGGTGAATTTGTGAACACTTGTCCGATTGCATATTTCTCAATTCTGTTGGCTCTCAATCTCTGCCAGTCTGGATATGCTTTATGTTTTAGCTGGATTCTAATGAATTTGCGGATAATTTTTAAGAGTAGTGCTATGTTAGGATAAATTGGATTTTGTTATTGTGAGACAGAGAAATTGATGGTTTGGCTTTTTTTCCCCATTTTGCTGCATTTGTTGACTCTCTGAGTGTTTTAGCTCTCTGTTTGCAGAGTTCTTGGATAAATTTACTAAATTATTTTAAGAAATGTGCAAGGATGACTTTGATAGTGGATTTGTGAGGCTTTGAAATGAATGGTTTAGCGATTTTTATCGGATATTATTTAAATACTATTTCCTATTGCGCAAAAATAAATATGAGTGTCTTCTTAATCTTTTAAAAAAAAAGAAAGTCAGTCTTCAAACTTTCAATCTTTATATTCTTTGAAGTAATTATGATTAATAAGAAATTTTTATTCTCAATTTTGAGATTTTAATTTGTTTTCAAGGATATTAAAATTAGAACATTATATGATGATACTGCTCTTGATAGTTTTTGAAGTACTATCAAATTTTATTTTAAAAAGATAAACATGGTACTTAAAATCATTTAAGAGCCCCAGTCTCATATATAGAAAGTGAATTGAGATTGTACTGTTTTTTCCTAGAAAATCCCGAATTTAAATGAATGATATAAGGGGTCATTTGCCTAAGCAAAGTGCTATGTTTCACTTTCCACAGGATTTCATCCTTGCCTTCTAAATTTAATTTAAAAGGAGGTGATTGAATGAAAGCACTCAATAGCGCTTAGATGAGCACTTAGATAGAGTGCTTAGCTTAGAAAAGGACACAAGATTTTTATACTCTGAAGTTAATTTAAGTTCAGGTGCATGCACTCAATTTTTCCCAGGAACATTGAATGAGAACATTGAACCCAAGGTTGATATAATGTGATGGATCAAAAACAACAATACTGATTTATGTAAAGCAATTTTGTTTATTTGATGCTTCGAAATCAGTAGATATTTATACAGGTGCAAACACATTGGAAGTTTTTTTCATGATTTTCATTGGAATATTTTTCTTGGAATATTTTTCTTGGTATATTTTTCTTTGAAATAGAGCATACTGCAATTACTGTTATCAAGTGGATGTAGATATAGTATGTTATGACTCTCGGATGATTTTATTTAAGTGCAGTAACATTGTTTATCACATTTGAATAGGTAAAAGCATTGCATTAGGATTCAATTAAGTTTTATATTATTATGTTATATAAGTGCGAAAATATTGGAATTTTTTTGATGATTCATTCTGAAATACGGTAGTACATTACTTTAGTACATTACGACTCGACTCGGTAGTACATTACGACTCTATGCAGATATTATTTTAGTACAAGTGTTGCATCAATAGGTAAAAGCAATGATTCACTTTTAATAGACGTGTAGATTTGATCTTGTAGTGCAGATTCAAATTTCTTTTCATGATTTTATTTTCGGAATATTTTTCTTTGAAAATTGGAGCCTACTGCAGTTGTAATGTCGATGTACGATAGTATATCGGCAGATAGACGCAAGCGTTACATCAATAGGTAAAAGCAATGATTTATTTAGTGTAGATTTGATCTTGTGCAGATTTGAAATTTTGACAGGGAATTGGCAGATATACAGGTTGTGAAACTGAAATACGTTTGGTAGTTTTTGTGTTAAACATTGTGGCTGAATATTGTATCGACAGTTGTACAAAAAAGTTGGACATCGTACATGGCTTGATATTATAATATTTTGACAAAAAAATTTAATTTGATTGTTTTCAAACAATAGGAGCATTGTTCTGCTGTAACTAAAATTATTCGAAACATGTGACTTGATGCTTTTTAATTGCCGGTGTGTGTCTAATTGTGTGGATTGTAGGTTTTCCTGTCCAAATAACGGACGTAGACTAGAAAATTGCCAAAAGTGTTTTGAGTTGGATATATTCATATATTGTGGCTCTTTTTAACTGTCACATGGTGTAAAGTGCTTAATTTTTGTTATATTGTGACTTAATATTTAAAAATTTCATATAAACCCTCAACCGGTTGGGTGGAATTTATTGATCAAACCCACGATCCAGTGTGTGAGTTATATTATTAATACCTCAAACAAGTTACTCAGATGGATATAACGAGAAATAAAATGTCCAATGTGTCAAGAAGGGCATCATTTCCAAGCCGCTTGAGATCATATGACAATAATCGGTCTGGGATAGAAGTGAACGTAAAACGTTGTAGCCTCACATCTGAGGTTCTCATCTGGCATTCAATGTCAGATAACTCAGTGAATGGTTCAAATGTAAGTTGTCTGTCTTGTGCCATGACCTTCTTTATTGCCATGTCATGTTCTTTGATGACAGTTTTTAGTGAAAGATTATATTCAATGTACAATGCTTGTTTGTGTTTGTAAGTGGTCATCCAGTTTTTTCCCTGCCCAATTTCCCAATGACATTCGAGGGACGGAGTTATGCACTAGCCAATTGAAACCATGGCCCAAACCCCAGAGAATGGCAGGGTTTTTTTCTTTCACTTTTTCTTACCCCTGGTATGATCCCCCTGCGAAAACTTCAAGAACTGTTCTTGATTAAATTCTTGAACTTGTTCCAGAACATTCAAGAACAGAAAATGGCCGTTCTTGAATAACGATTTCCAGAACTCAGTTCAAGAACTTGTTCAAGAACAGGAAAAAAATATTCTGGAACATGTACCAGAAAAGTTCAAGAACACATTCTAGAGATTCTTGATTAAATTCTTGAACTTGTTCCAGAACATTCAAGAACAGAAAATGGCCGTTCTTGAATAACGATTTCCAGAACTCAGTTCAAGATCTTGTTCAAGAACAGGAAAAAATTATTCTGGAACATGTACCAGAAAAGTTCAAGAACACATTCTAGAGATTCTTGATTAAATTCTTGAACTTGTTCCAGAACAGTCAAGAACATTAAATAGCTGTTCTTAATCAAGATTTCCAGAACTAAGTTCAAGAACAGAAATGTATGTACATCCTTTTAAAATCAAATAAAAGATGGCATTGTTCTTGAACTTTACTAGAACATGTTCCAGAATTATTTTTTTCTGTTCATTACTATACATAGCAACAAAAGTTCGATATGGTTTCCTACCAACAATTTATTTACATAAACTTTTTGTAGTCAAAAACATGCACAGTGGTATGCATTTACTGTTTGAATTGAAAAACGTGAAGAATTTGAACAAATATGAGACAGAAAACTGGTTCAAGTACATGACAAATGCTTGCAAGAAAATTTAAAGAAATAAGGAAATTAAGGCTTTTACATTAGCATTAAAACAAAGATAAAACATATAAAAGGTAATATTTAAAGTGACTCTACTAAATATGTTCATTAAGTTGTAAACAATACCAGGTTTAGCTACTTTCTATCAGTCATATTTCTGTACAAAATATCAGTTCTTATCACTCATGTAAACAAACAGTCGGTCAATGTATCATATTTCCCTTGTATAACTTTAAATTTCCATTTTCTACAACTACCGCTAAGAGCAATACTGTTTTAATCCAGGATTATTTCAAGAACAGTTCTTGAACACTTATGGCATGAAGCGTTCAAGAACTGTTCTTGAGTCAGACAGATGTGTTGAAAGTATGAACAGTAAATATACTATCTTTATAATGAATGCCTCATGATGCTTCAAAGTAGAATAGAATAATATTATGTTCATGTTCCCAGAGGTTTCAAATAGTAAAAATAGCTGAAGGATGATCAATTTGCCTGTCAACTTAGCTTAATAGTTCAGCTATTATTCATGGAACCTCATGTTAAAAATACCCCACCCACTTACTAATTTGTTTTCCTATATTTTAAGTTTGCACCACTATTCTTATGAGCAAGATATTAGTCACACAAGATACTTATACACTAAACTTGCTAAACTATGCAACTTACCTGTTATAAGATTGCTTATTTAGATGAAAACAACCACTAAATGTTTCAAACATCTGAGCACATGTCATACTGGCAGCCATTTTGAAAATCTGTGATGTCATCAATAATTGTGCACATAATCATGTTCAGGAACAGTTCATGAACCATTTGGGTTCTAGAACCATAGTTCAAGAACAGGTGGTCTAGTTCAAGAGCATCTAAGATTCTAGAACCAAGGTTCAAGAACTGTTGGTCTAGTTCAAGAACTCACAATGTTCTGGAACTATGGTTCAAGAATGATGTTACTAGTTCAAGAACAGTTCTTAAAGTTCTTTGAAAGTTCTTGAATGCTCTAGAACTTACTCAAGGTTCTAGAACATTTGTCGCAGGGGTCCCTGCCCCAGTGCCATACAGATGGTAAAACTCCCACAAATTACCCCCAACCTGAACTTTTGAAATATTATTGGCTATATTTTCCCACTATTTTGACACGAGTGCCAGAACACCAAACGGGTAAAAAAGGGGACAGTTCCCCTGCTATCCCAATTGACTGGTGCATTATACAACTGATGAAAATATTTGTATTAAAAGTAATGTTGAGGTGAAAAATTGCTGTTGATATTGTATTTGTGAAATGTCATATATTTGACCTTGTCTCATGTGCAGCTTGTTGTATATTTTCAGGTGATATCATGGCTACATACTCAGGGTAATGAATGTTTACAGCGACATCTAGTGATGGCCGACAACTTGAAAGCTGTCAGGATGCAGCAAAAAGACTTTGAGAAATTCTACTATGCTGCTATGGTAAGATTACGTTTAAATTTTTACTTCAAGGGTCTCCGAGCATAACGAAGGGTGCCTGCAATAAGTCCTTCTTTATCTATATGCAGTTACTACAGTCTTGCGGGCACCCCTCAATGATCAAAGTGGCTGATATTGGCTGTATGTTAGGGCATGGTACTATGCATTCCATATTTTGTTGTCTTAATGTAATTTTCCAGCAACTCATCAGTGTAACAAAGTATTTCAATACTTATTGTGAGTGGTAAATCACTGATTCAAATGACCAATTTACAGCTTGTATTTAAAGATACCTACTTGCGCTGAAGTGTATACATACCATGGACCCATCAGCTGTTACCTCCCTTTTATACCTATGTTGTGTTCGGAACATAATTATGTTGCGTTCGGCGGAATATTTGTAATTGTTTAAAGGGATTTCCCCAGATTGTTTTCTAAGCGCAATAGGGGTGGGAACGGGAGGGGTGTCCCGTCCCATATTTTGAAAAAAATCAATTTGGGGATGAAATGGTGTAAATTTGGGAGGTTTTAGGGGCCATATTACAGATGCAATAAAATGAATAAGATACCTTCTTTTCCTCATGAAATGAAAGCCAATTAACACATTCTTGAATGTGATGCATTGTTTGTAAGACATATTTAATTTCTCGGGTATGACTTTTTACGCGCAATTTCAAGCGCAATTCAAATTGTAAGTGCACTGGCTAACTGGATTTTGGAATCCAAGCGCACTGGGCCCAGACATTAAAATACTATGGAAGGGAGACAATCCACTTGAAATGGACTTAACAAGACGCAAGACAGCATCAAGGGAGACTATTCTTGATATTTGTCCACAGAAGCTGCATTTGAGATGTGTATGTACAATGTAGCGGATCTCTTGGAGGAAAGGGTTAAAACAAACAAGAAAAATATAAAAGATCAGGGATGATATTTTTGCCAAGTTTATAGAATGAGATTAATTGCTTCAAGATGTTAGTTATTTAACATGGTCTTATATAACAAATCTAATACTTTCTGTAGTTAATTGGATACAGATCTGAAGTGATTTTGAAATTAGTATAAATCTTAGTGAAATTAGTGAAGTATTTAATTGCCTCCAGCGATTTCATACAAAGATTTTCCATTAGTAAACACATGTTTAAGATAACGTATCAGATCATTCAGTAATAGAAGATTAAATATACAGGTATATCTAGGTAAAAAAATACATTCAATTAATTGTGTAACGACCCTTTTGATGCCTTATTACTGAATTGTTTATTTTTCCAAACTTTTTTCCCAAAATTGGATGAAAAGGATTTCATTTTCAGGATTTTTTAACTTGATATATTTTAAGAGACTAGAAATTGTTAAATATTGATAGCTTCATATCTCAGTGGCGATCCAGGTTCCCCTGCCATATTCAGCTGAAAGCCGACTGGCAAATATAGGCTATATGCTCGGCTCTTTGTTATTTTGCTAGATTGCTTGGTTACCGCCTTTCTGGTTTTGATTTGGACCAATTTTATCTTTAAGTGGTATGATAATATGATAGTAATTATTTACAAGTGTAAATATCTTTGTGTCCAGTTACAATTATTTATGTCATTCATGGGGTGGACATCTAGATATTATTGTATCACACTTGCATAATCGTCTGAAAGTAAGAACGCTTATCAGCATGTGAAATTATGCACCTGCGTGTATAGTTTGTTTGTGAACCGATCCTAATCAAGAGTTATGGGCCATGATTGAAAACCTGGTTATCATAAATTTTCATTTTTTTTGTGCTTTATTTTTTCTGCCTCAGTGTTGATAATGAATTTTTTGCATGCAATTTCTAAATTTTTATAGTATGGTTATCATAAATTTTCGTTTTTTTCTCGTTTTAATTTTTTGCTGCCTCAGTGTTGGTAATGATTTTTTGTGCAATTCGTAAATTTTTATGGTAGGAACATGGTCTATAGTTCCGCCATTCGTTTTTTTCCCGATTTTAGCGGAACCAGATTTTTTATTTTTTATTTTTTACATTACCTGTGAGATTTGTTTTAAACAGATGTTTATGAATACATCTGTTATAGTTTTTCTTTGTTACAAATATTTCTCCAACTGCACGGTTGTATGTTTTTCCGTTATTCCATCAAACATGAATCACAAGATCATTATAAGCCAAACTGTACACCTTTTGACGGTAAACAGAAAACCTGCCGAAAGCCTGCCAGTTGGATTGGATGAATTTTGACAGTTTATAGATTTCTTCACTTTTCATGGATCAGTTATTAATCTTGTTTTTTTCGTGTCTGTTTGTATTATATTACATTACAAACTTCTCCCTTGATGGTTTTGAATGATGTACTCGGAGAAAAACTACATTTGTTTCACTGACAGGTCCCATCTATATTATCAGTTCCAAGGAACCTCTGATGGATTTTTACAGAGTTTCATTCTGACAGAAATTGATTTAACTAGGGTTTTGGTATTAAGTAGCCTTGGCGCTTTCGGAATGAATATTTGTTAATTATTTTCTATTTTTTGGCTCTTTCATTATAATGTTTATTTACAGTTCATTTTGGGTCAGGCTTATTTTCTGGTTTTCCCATCTAGTGATAGAGTTATCATCATGTTTTGAAGTGTGTTGAAAAACATGTCTGGAGTATAATTGTTATTGGTGCCTGTTGAATTGATGTTGTTTTCTGGATAATTATGTTGTGTATTAGGTGTTTACTGGTTTACAAACTTTACTGATGAAGATGGTTATAAAGTTGTCACAATCATGGTTCCAATTATCTATCTGTCTGTCTATCCGTCTGTTCATTTATTTTATTTTGTGATTGATCCATAACTTTGTCATTGAACGTTGGATTTTAAAAACACTTGAATTATAAAAATCAAAATAAGTCACAAAACCGGTGACATATAGGTCCATTGGGCCGGGTGTTTTCAATTTATATTATAATTGCTTGTAAATATATGTTATACACATGTCACGTTAATAAACTATTTACTTACTTACTTACTTACTATAAGCCGATCAATCACCACTACGAATCGTGACCCTCATGCAAATAAATGGTCTCATTGTCGTAAAGGTCCAGGCTACATTGGTACCCTACAATGAAGATTCAAACACAGTTTGATCTAGTGTCAGAACCTGACCCTAGAACACCCTTAAATTATCAAAAAGGTCATATCGTGTAAAGTGTCAAATGTTAAAGGAAAATAACACCATTTTGGTGGTAGATACGATCAATGACATGATTATCTTACATAGTTTAATGTTGCTGATTTTTTCTGAACCATATTGTTGTATATATGCAGTAAAGGTCATCTGAATTACTGAAAAATCTATTAATTTTCATGGTGGATAAAATTTCGTGGATTTTGTGGTTCACCTTCAACCATGAAATCAAATCCCATCAAACAATTATTTTGACCATCATATTTATTGCCTGAAATGCAAAATCCACGAATTAACGTTCCATCAAAATAGCCTTTTTCACCATTTCTCGAAATTTCGTCCCATCGAAATTAAATGATTTTACAGTTAGAAAAAATAGATAAACTATGCAACTGATAAAAAAATTGCTCTACATTATCCTAAATTTTTGGGTGTTGCCTTGGAATAGATTGCAGGTACAATTAACATTTAACCTACACATAAATGGGCTACTTGATTAAGCCGAGAAATACTATTGACATCATGTTATATTGCTGGCTCTGTTTGTTGTTTAATTGCTTGAGAAATATCCAAGCAATTATGCTTTGATGTTTCATAGTAAACTTTATCTTTATCATTATTTTTGATAAGACATCGGAATTGTTTTGTTCTTTGAAATGGTTTCAATGAACCGTTTAGATAAAGAAGAATTAATCTGAGTAGCATGGGATGTCTGATCGCCTGATAAATGTACATGTACCATATTCACCAGAATATTGTAGGGTGTTTGGACGAAACAGTTCAGCTGCCAATTTAGCTAATTTACCCAAATTAGGAAAGCCTTATAAATACTGAAACACCTGTAGTGAATAATCACCTGCTTTTAACAATATTTTATTAATTTGTCCTTGAGGATGCTTAAGAAAGGTTGGACTGTATATGTACATGTAACAATATTTGTATCCCATCTTCTGATTGCTACCCTGTGTTTAAGATAGGATAATGGACCTGTCTTAATCAAAGATAACGCTAAGTAAATAGTTTGTTAAATATCTGGTCTGTTTATTTATATATTTAAGGTCATAAGGCCTGATCTAACCTGCTATCTGTTGGAATGCATATGTTTCTTACATATACATTTTGTACATACAGGATTCTTAGACTAAGCTGATTCTTTTAAACACCATACATTATTCTATGATCGGAATATGTGTGAGAGCTCACAGGTAGACTTTTGGAGATTTTGGAGATTTTTTTTATATATTTAGGAAATATAGTCCTTGAAAATTGCTGAGGATTTTTAATGTTGCTATTATCCGATTAACAAGTGTGAGAATTCACAGGTAGAAATTGGGATATTCTGTGATCTTTTTTAGGAAAAATGATCTTTGAAACTTGCTGAAGATTTTTATGTTTACTTATAATAATACCACAGGGAGGAAGATACTTGGCTAGTATACATCGTTCGTTCATATCTACAATACATGTTTAGATAAATTTTAGATTTTTTATGGAGAATAATTTTTGATTTTTTTGTATGAAGAATATGGAGTTTTTTTCGTATTCATGGAGTTGAGCAGCATTCTTGGAATTTATTAGAAATTTGTACTTTTGTAATGTGATTGTGTTTTGCTGCATATAGGGCTTGGTATTTGTACTCTTATGACGTGAGTGGGTTTTCTCAATATGAGGGTTTGGTATTTCTGATTTGTACTTTAGTGATTCTAAGATTTGGTCTTTCTGCGTATGAGGGATTGTAGCAAGTAATTATCGTGTCTCACAGGTCTGTAGTGTGGGAGGCGTATCGATTTTGTGCAGGATGTCACAAACTTTGTCTGCACTTGCTCTCTTCTTAGGTTGAGTTTCTATTTGACTTCACATTCATGAACACCATTACGTGATAGATCTTTTATTTAGAGATATGCACTAAAAACACATACCATTGTTTTAATGAACATTATATTGATACAAAAAAAAATGATGATGGCTGATGGCCTCTTCATTAGCTAAAGTTATTTTTGAACATTATCATTCTTAATGAAAATGATGACTTCCACATCATTCATTATCTGCATTATTCCTTTTCCATGCTACTACTGATTTCTGGTTGCTATGGAAACCGTCATAGTGCATTATGTAAGCTTTACCAAAGTGTTAGGTCACATGACAGCTAGCTGATTGTGAATTCTCCTCTGGTGACAAACATTCTGACATTGTCTATTGATTTTGTTGCTTAGATTGTATTATTTGCCTCACCTGAAGTTATCCAATGAAGGGATGCAGCTTTCTTGTTGCTTTTCTGAAGTAAATCTATGGCAGTGAAGGATATGTCTGTTTTCGTGCTAACTTGCTATTTCCATTCAGAAAGCATTCTAGTTCTAGCTGTTGCATTTTCCATACTTTAAGCATCTGGATGTGTCGATATTTGATATTTGTGTGAATGTAATTTTAAACTGGTTATGAAATACATTGATTATTTTGAAGAAGGAAATTAGAATTTATAATTATGGTTGCAAAATGACTGCAGATTTGTGAATAATATTTTGGTATTCCTCGATGAATCTGGAGTTTAAAAGCTGGTACATGAAATGTGCTGATAAGTGTTTTCTAGGCTTGATCTGATTACATTATTGCTGTAGACAATGTGATTTGTGAAAAGTTAAAAAAATATTTCCTGAGGCTTCATATCGCTGTTTAATGAAATGTTGTTGTGATTATGTGAATAAGAAAATTAACCACCAAACACGTATAAATTAAAATGAATCGTTAATTTATTTACTTGGCGACGTTTCTCTTAACGGCTTCATCAGGTCATAACAAATTAATAACAATAAACAACAATGATGACGTAACGTCAACATGCACTGAAAAGCGGACGCGCCAAATGACGTTACATATAATGCACAATACATATTTAAAACAATGTTAAATATATTAAGTACGTAAAGGAACAATATAGCTAATAAACAATATACAGTACATGTACAACCTCTAAAGAGCATTGCTGGTGATTATGTGGAATAATCGGTGTTGAAACTCTGTGATTTATAGAACATGGTGAGATTTATTGTTGACTTTGAGTTCATTTAGGCTCTTTGACCTTAAACCTAAAAAACATGATTTGGCTCTTTCAGGATTGAAACTGGGTACTAGAACTAACTCCCTCTGTTGCGGTGGTCCCTAAAAATGTCAAAATAAACAGAGCAAGTCTGGTAGGCTTGAAAAGTGCCGAATTTTAACAAATGAGTAAAAAATAGCTGATGTTGATCAATGTTGATTCCTCTAGGAACAATAAAAGTTGTCCAATTTTCTGACTATTTTTTCCTGTTTCCATTATGGTTGAAAAACTTACCATAAATGAGATGTTTTGATGTGAATGCTGGAATTTTATTGTGGGTCATTAAACGTTTCTGCCAAAATTTTGCCAATTTAATCAATAATTATCCATTAAATATGTCTTTCTTTTAATCATTCAATGTCAGGCTTGACAGAAAATTGAAATTTATGCGTAAGCTAATGGAAAGAAATAAAAATGTCTAAACTAATGTTCTACCAGCTGATTGATCATTTTGCTCTGTATCTTATAATTGTCTTAGGAGTATAATGGTGTTATACTTAGCATAACTGTAGCTTGTATTTTGAGTTTTGGTGATTTCTAATGGTGAGCATAGCCTTTAATTGCCAGTCAGCTTTCTGCTGAATATGGCAGGCATATGTATGGCTCCACCCGGATTTAAAACCTGGTCACCGGTTTAGGCGGCAAGCTCGCTAACCACTGAGCATGGAAGTTTGTACATACTGTTCACAAAGTGTTTATATATTCGTGTACCGAAATGGTATCTAGCTAGCAGACATACTTTTTCAAGATAAGTGTATGGTGGTCTGTTTGTCAATGGACCAAACCCTGTTATTTTGATAACTTAATTAAAAGACCACTTTATTAAGCAAGGTTGTCCATATCTGGGGGTCAAACAGCAAGACCATTGACATTTTTCTTACTGAAAAGTGAGACACCAGGGTCAAGGGGGATAATTCATGTCTCAATATCATAAGGATTTGTCAAACTTGGGCAAGGGAGACAATTTATGTCATAAAAAAATCAAAGGATTTGTCTACCTTGTGAATGCTATTATATCTTGTTTATTTTCTTTGTTCAGTAAAAAATGAAAATAAAACAACAAATCTCGAAATACAAAAAAACTTAAATTGTTTATATTTCTATTTTCAGTCTCATATTGAGAAAGGCAATGATTTGCTGGAAGAGGCCAGTACATTAGCACAGTCCGGTGATTTTGATGAGGTCACTGGGTACAAAGAACTTGCCAGAATGTTAAAACGCCATCTACACGACTTCTCGGAAAGACTCGAGGAAACAAGGGAGAGAATCGAAGGAACTTCGAAATGTTATCAACTGTTAGATAAGGTAATATAAAAAAAATCACATGGTTTACCTGACGGACAAGCTTATGCTTATAACCTTTCTCATTTAACTTTGAATTAAATGTAATATAACTATCCCACAGTTTACCTGACGGCCAAGCTTTTGTTTATACCCGTTCTCATTTAACTTTTATCTGAAGGTAATATGAATATCACATTATGAGTTTACCTGACGGACGAGCTTATGTTTATAACCGTTCTCAATTAACTTTGAACTAAAGATAATATAAATATCACATAGTTTACCTGTCGGACAAGCTTATGTTAACAGTTTATAACCGTTCTCATTTAACTTCGAACTGAAGGTAATATAACTAACACATAGTTTACCTGACGGACAAGCTTTTGTTAACATTTTATAACCGTTCTCATTTAACTTTTATCTGAAGGTAATATAAATATCACATAGTTTACCTGATGGACAAGCTTATGTTTATAACCGAGTTTATGTTTATAAACGTTCTCATTTAACTTTGAACTGACTGTAACACGAATGTCACATAGTTTACCTGACGGAAGAGCTTATGTTTACAAATGTTCTCATCTATTTTTGAAAGATTGGTAATATAAATATCAAATAGTTGACTTGATGGACAAGCTTTTGTTAATATTTTATAACCGTTCAACTATTCTCATTTAACTTTACAAGGACTGTAATATAAATATCACATAGTTTACCTGACCGACGAGCTTATGTTTATAAACAAGCTAATGTGTATAACCGTTCTCATTTAACTTTGAACTTAAGGTAATATAAATATCACACCGACCATATATGGATGAACTTCAGAGTTGATTAACCTTGGTACAATTGAGTGACATTTGTCTATGTGTTTATAGATACATCTAGTGACAAGTGTATGTTTGTATAATACAGTTCTGGATGCTTTTATAATTTGGCTGATATACAAATATGACAAAGGATTTGATGTTTTTATAAAGCAAGTGTACTTGGTACTCTCGGTCTCCCTGTATATACTTATATTAGTGAATCATTTGATCATTGGTGTTTGGATATGGTTGTTCATTTTTAAGTATTTTTGATGTTTTAATGGATGTTTTAGTGTGATATTGTCATATTTATGTGATTAATATGTTCAAATTTTTGTTATTCAAAAAGACATGTAGTGTACCTCAACTACCATATACCCATGATCACTTGGATTTTATTCTTCGTTGTGATTTTCTGCAACAAATGTATTATTTGTGTTAAAAATGTTCTACCTAAATACATATGGCTTGAAGTAAAAAGTATCTTATGCTTTGGTATTGTTGTGTGCATTGATGGACTTTAATATTCATTCTTCCAATTGCTTAGTGAACTGTTGGATATTACAGAGGGGTGACTAAATGCTGAAAGAAACACATTTTCATTAATTTTGTTTACTGTTAAAAAGATAGTTGAAGCATCAATAAATTAAACAAATTTAAAATTTTATGTTAATTTGTGTTAATTCTGTTATTTGTCACAAAGTCATAACGAATGTGACATAAGTTATATTTTAGTTGCATTGCCATCACAATGGTTCTTATTATTCATGTTTTGACCAATGTGACTACTGAACTGATTGAACCAAATTTAAAAAACTTTAAATCAAATAATTTTTTGGATTTTTCAGACTTACGAATGGGCGCTGGAAGCTATGAAATATGTGGCTAGTATGAAAATGGAACATTGTGCTACACCGGAAGGACTTGAAAAATTGTTACACAGTCTGGAACTGTACTTACAGGAACATCCACCAATAGCAGACGACACGTTTGCTAGTATGTCAGATATCGCTCAGAAGCTTGGAAACGACAAGTTGCTTGATCAGTGTCTTACCGCGCAAAATCGGTGTCAGGAAACCCAGAAAATGTTGACGTGTCGAGGAAATACTTTACAACAATTTCGGGATCAACTGGAGCAGGATGCGTCTGCTGCAAGGACCAAGTCATCTCCGTTAAATTCTTCGAATTCTTTAAGGAGTTATTCAGATTCGAATCGTTATTCCTCATATAGTTCAAGTTCTCATGATATTAATCCATTGACTCCAAGTACCGGGCTGGGTACCGGTTCTCCTAGTACCGGGCTGGGTACCGGTGCTCCAAGTACCGGGCTTGGTACCGGTACCAAGTCAAACTGGGAACCAAAGGATATGAGTACACCAGTTGTGCCTAAGACTTATTCACGTACGCTAATGGAACGACTGAGGAAATCAACTTCATTATCATCATCGTCATCATCGCCAGCGTCATCACCGAGTCATTCATTAGCATCGACGAATTCACCGAGCCATATATCACGGTCACCTGACATCTCACCCGTACACTCAGTCATGTCATCCCCATTCAACTTTCAAGGACCAATCACCAATGACTATCAGGGTCAAAATAGTGATAAAAATGTAAGTGTAAATTCTGAAAGATCTGGGAATGATTTATCAAAGGAGAACGTTCTCGATCGACCGCGCAACTTTCTGACACCAAATAGTGCAGATATAAAAGTGACTTCACCGAATAAAGCGAAAAATTATTTTAAACGTGCAATATCTACCCCTCAAACTACCGGACTTTCTCCTCCAATTCTTGAAGAGGAACAAGGGAGTGAATCACAAAGTAACAGAGTTCTCTCCCTTAGACAGAACGGAAGAACAGACAGTATGATTACAGGAAGTTCTGACAGCTTGCCAAGGTAGGTTTGATCCCTTCAATAGCTGACCATTTACTCCATAGATCTGTTAACTTTTTTGAGGCCAACATGGAGATTGGGAAACCAAATGTGTGGCGTCCTTAAATAAATTCTTTACTCTCTTACTTAACCTATTTACATGCACAGGAAATTCTTACAGCTTGCCAAGGTTGGTTTGAACCCTTCAATAGTGAACCATCTACTTTAAGGAACCTTTAACTTATTTCCATTCATCAGAATATATTTTGATGAGAAGCTATAGTTAAGTCCAACTTGACTGCATAGTCCACTCATTTAACAACTTGTCTTTATAGGCAATCCATGTGGATAGCAAAGTGCTCTCTTAACAGATAAAAATCATTGAAAATAGTCTTGATTAGATTAAAATGGGTGGTCTTTGCAAAAAGGTTTTGTAACAGTTACTTCGTTTGCAAGTGAACTAGCACATGTTTAACATATATTAAGTACATCAGAGTAGAATAGTTAAGTGAAGACAAAATATTTTTTGGTGTGAATGACAATTGTTTCAATGCTGTCTAAAGGAAGTAATTCTGGAGGGAATTCTGTCCAAATAGAACCAAGCAATAATAAAGTTTGTTGATATGATAGCCCTAATGTCTGTTGTTGACTCTTAGTTGTAAACCCTTTCTACAATTTTACTTTATAATTGATAATAAGTTCATATGATGAATGATTTCAGTCTACCAGAAGAGGATGAGGGTGTGGTTACCAATACAACAGAAGATCAGGAATTATATATGAAGAAAGAATGGACGCCAGTACCTGTGAATACACATCTAACTGAGCAATCATGTAACACTACACCATTACAACCTTCATCCAATCTGAAAATGTCTGACGAAGAAGTGAAAAGCAGACGGTAGGAAATAAATGTTACTTTTTGTGTTAAATAACAAAGATTTGTGTTTAAATTGCTACTGTTTTCATAAATTAATATATTGTTCATGAAATGGGTATGTCAAGAAAGTGGCCATCTTGGAAACCATTTTTGAATTCCCTCTTGGAAGGCATATCGGAAGCCATCTGGTATTTCTCAAATTAGCCCCACCATTCTTGGCAGGTTCTGATTTTGAAGACTGTACGAAACTTTGCAATATACTATCATTAACAGTAGTTGGAGGACGGAATTGTTCATCAATGACATTATAATGTGAGAGCGTAGTCTTCATGTGACAAATACTCTGTTGACGAAATTAAATCCACATATTGGTTGTTGAGCGTTTGAAATTTATTGATTTGATCACATGTTTAAAGCATAATGAAATTAGTTGTATTATGCAGTGATTCATTTTGGAGCGCATCCCGAGTCCCTGACTCACAAAATCTGCTGGGGACTCATTAAATTTTGAAAATACTTTATTTTTACATAGTGGGACTCATTGATTTTCTAGGTTCAATGGAATGGGACTCATAGTTTTCAAAACCAAAATGAAACACTGATTATGGTGTCAAAATGTAATTGTTTAAGCTATACGTTCATGGTGTGTGACTCATGACTTTTGGCTCTGAGGTTTCGTTGTTTAGCATTTATTAATCTTCTATGGTCTTTGTTTTTCAGAACACTTTCCTTGATAATGAGTGAAATGGTTCAGACAGAGCGAGATTACGTCTGCTCGTTACGTTTTATCGTGGAACATTATATCCCAGAGATGGAGAGGGAGGACGTGCCGCAAGCTTTGAGGGGAAAAAGAAATGTCATCTTTGGAAACATTGAAAAGATCTTTCAATTTCATCAACAATATTTCTTACAAGAAATGGAAGCGTCAAAAAGGAATCCATTCTTGATAGCTCGATACTTCCTCATGCACGTAAGCAAATTTGTTGTTGCAATTGTTTACTGGTATATTTTGAAGTGTAAAATTTGTTCATTTTATTAGGCAGCTTTGTCATATTATGGGACTTTTTAATGTTTTAATGAATGGAAGGACAGGCACAATGTCACATTCAAACGTCTGCAAGTTTGCCTGGATTGTTGAACTTTTATGCCTCTCTCCTAAGAAGTGATTGGTATTTAGCTGTGCTTTTGTAGTCAGCGGAACCTGGTATGAATTTGTACAAATATCTGATGTGCCTATGTAGCTCAGTCATGTATGTACCTGTATGTGTACACTGAATATGTATTAAACTTTGAAATGATATATCTGTTGCAGGAGAACCAGTTCCATCTGTATGCTTTATACAACAAGAATAAACCTAAATCTGATGCTCTCATGGCAGAATATGGAAAACTCTTCTTCAGGGTAAGTTTGCTTTGTTAGTCATGTATCACACATAAAATATAGTGAGGGAGTTATGGCCCTTTGTTGGAGACTTAGTTATTGCCCCATTGTTTTACCTTTATCTAATGTTTGGCTGCATGCTGTGATCTAGGCTTAGAATGTACGCTGTCAAAAAGCGCTAGAATTGCTTTTATACTGGAGTCGTACTATTGAAAAGGAAGGGAAATAGCTACCAGGTAGGCATTAGGACTTAGGCAGCTGCAACCAGAGTTGTACAGGATTTAGTCAAATGGAAGAGATTCATTCGTAGCACATAGAGAGAAGGAAGTTTGTTAAGACTTAATTTATTGGTCAAAATGTAAATTTGTAATCAGTCATTGGATCCTCCATACACATACAATTATGATACCATATTAATTATTATCTTAACTATTTCAGGAAAAGCAGCTTAACCTTGGTGACAAGATGGACTTGTCTAGTTACTTGTTAAAGCCAGTACAAAGAATGGGAAAATATGCCTTGCTAATCAAACAAGTATTGAAGGAATGTCCTCGCACAGCACCGGAATACCAGGACCTCAAGGCTGCTGAGGAGATGGTACGGTTCCAGCTTCGCCATGGCAACGATCTCCTTGCAATGGACGCTCTCCGAGACTGTGATGTAAGTATAATGTTAGAAGTATTTGTATAGCACAAAGAATTTGACGTGATCCTGACCATTAATAACGGTTCTATAGATTTGTGTTTGTATTACACATCCAGTGTTTTCATGATACTCCCTGCTTATGAAAACATAGAACCAGGGAATGAATTTATACAAGTTACCAGCTGTTAAATCTATATGCTAATTAAAGGTTGAGGATTGTATCAAATTCTCTGGACTATAATTGATACTTATTTATGTGAAAGTATTGGTTGACGCCTAATTTCTCAATATAAGGAAAGATAATGCCCGGAAACTTAAGATTCTGATTTAAAATATGAATGCTGTAACAGGGGAGGTAACTGCTTTATGCTCCGGCCTGTAACCAGAAACGCAAAAGCATCGAGGAAAACATTTTCTTGGATCTATTTTAGGTATTTTTCTTGCATAAACTTTCATATTGTTGATACTCTCTCTAATTTTGACAGAGGCAAGCGCCTCGGTGTACTTCAGGCTTCAGGCTTGATGATCAAGATTTAATGAAGATTTTAACATAAAAATTTAATAATGTGATTTACTATTTTCAGGTGAATTTACAAGAACAGGGGAGACTAATACGTCAAGATGAGTTTCTGGTGTACCATGGTCGACGTAAATTTATGCGCCATGTTTTCTTGTTTGAAGATCTGATACTGTTCAGTAAGACCAAACGAAGTAGAAGTGGTTTTCAGGATACATACTTATATAAATTCAGCTTTAAGGTAAATAAGGGTCATATTTATATCTCCTGTTCAACCTGTCTGAATCAGTGCTCCCTTGTGCCTCTATTAAGAAACAGCATCATTTTTTTCAGTTTCAGGAGTAGTCATTTACTATCATTTCTCTTACCTATGTACAACAACCAAACCTTTCTTTTTTCTAAACCACTGTATTGTACTTGTAATTGTTCTGCTACACATGATTCGAGTATTTAAACTTGACGCCTACTGGGATAGCTCAGTTGGGAGTACACCATACTGTCAGTCACACAAAAAAAAACAAAAAAAAAACAACTTTGAATCTCAGTCTGAAAACTAGTGATGACCCCTACCTGTAGCTGATATTATGCCCTCCTAGTAGAAGAGTGGTTGGTTAGTTGCTAGTTGAAGAGTCTTTTGAAAACAGGTTTATAGTTTTATAGCAGAAAGAATAGCAGAAAAATGGTCTGGTGAAATGATCACAATATTTCAATGAAAAAATTGTTAAATAACAGCAATGAACATGATAAGCATAACAAACTGTTCTTTCATCAGAGTTTGAGATCTTGTTGCTTTGATAATTGAATTAAAGATTTCCTTAATTATTTGTAGATGTCAGACATTGGCTTGACACAAGATTTCGAAGGTTCAGGTTACAAGTTTGAGATCTGGTGGAGACGTCGGAACTCTGGAGAAAGTTACGTACTTCAAGCACCGAGTTCGGAACACAAGAAATGTTGGGTCAAGGAAATGACCAAAATTCTATGGAATCAAGCAATTAGAAACAGAGGTAAGAGTAATAATGATGGTTATACCACAATAATAATCAGGGGTGTCAATTTTCCTTATTTATTAGGAATTCTGGATTTATCGTTTCTGAAAGTGCGGCAACTTCTGACCAACAAAAGTTATTGGATGAAAATATCTCCAGAAATTGACAAAGTTATGGTAAATTTCATCTGTTTTGAAGGATTTTCTTTCTTATAAACTAAATAATGTCACTGAAGGCCTCTTGTTTGGCAAAAATGCTCAGCTGCATGAGATTTTCCTGATTTTTAATTTGGCCCTGTTGACACCCCTGTAATAATAACAAAGACTTTAGGTATAGAGGCAAAACAGTTTGGCATGCCCAGTATTCCCTTGTGTGACTCTTTATTTAGTGTTGGATAAATATGGTGTGGCTAGTATTTGTTATGCCCTGGCATCTACTGATGCGGAGGCATATAGTTACGCACCTGTCCGTCTGTTTGTTTGTCTGCTTGCCGGCTTGTTTGTTCGTCCTTCTGTCTGTTTGTTACAAAATTTCTAGTTGATTTAGCTAGACTTAGCTAGTTATGATGGACAAGGCTACCACCAGCGCGTAAATTGTTTACTGAACGCAGTCCCCTTAATGGCCAAGTTGCTTGTGGAAACACAAACCAAAGTTAGATATAATAGGCAATAAATTGTGCTAACATATGCTGATAGAAGCTAAGAGGACCAGCTTAATTTGTTTGAGCTAAAACTGACAATGTTGTTTTGCATCTAATGTGTAATTAATAAGTTGAAAATCGACTTTCTGAGTTAGCAACAATGAGTATAGAAAATGTAATAAATGAGTTCAAATTTTATTTCAGAAATCGACTTTCTGAGTTGGCAACAATGAGTATAGAAAATGTAATAAATGAGTTTAAATTTTATTTCAGAAAATCGACTTTCTGAGTTAGCGACCATGGGTATAGGGAACAAGCCGTGTTTGGATATAAAACCTTCTTCAGATAACATCAATGACCGGTTCATCAACATTGCTGTGGGCAGTAGAGATGGTAAGTAATAATAATAATAACGTTTTTAATTTTTGTGGATAACTTAATTAGTAAACCAATATTCATTATTGCTTCTTAAGTGATCACTGATCAATATTACTATAATATTAGACTATAACAATCAAATTATTCTAACAAGTATCAGAAAATGTGCTGGTTCTTACGAAATATGTAAGAATTTGCAACTTTCTTCCATTGCATTAAGGACGTCCTCTCTGGAGAGTGTACAAGATGAGTACGAGTCTTGTGACGTCATACTAGCTGTATGACGTCACCAAGACTATAATTAAGTCGTTTTGTCTTGTTACTACTATCAATTAGTTTTTAAAATGTCTTTTGTTAGAAAATGACTGATTAAAACTCAATTTCAAATTACGTGCCCTTATTGTTACCTCACAGGTTAATAATTAAACAAAACATGAGAATTTGTGCAAGTTATATTTACGAGTTCATGGATTTTATATCCTCAATTTCAAGAGTTCATGATCAATTTATGAAATTCAAAAAACCATAGTAATTACTTATTATGAATTTTTCATCCTCACTACAAATCAGAATAACATTATTGTAACATAATAATAATTATTATTCTTTTAATTATCCTAAAAAAAATTTTTTTCCAGCTCGGTCCAGAAATTCCATTGCCGTCTGCTCCAATGATCTTCTACGTCAGGGAAACAAACGACCTCATTCTATTATCTCCGTTAGCAGTAATTCATCATCTAACAGTAGCCAGTCAGGATTTGGTGCCATCAATTTAGCCGCTGGTCATGCGGATAGTCCACGGACATATAGAAGATCACTTACATTTATGTCATCAGGTGAGTTACAAGTGCTGTGAAATCATTAATTTTCGTGGGGGATTAAATTTCTATGATTTCGTGGTTCTCCTTTAAACACTTAATCAAATCCCATCGAACACTGATTTTGGCACTTGTATATATTACCTGAAATGCAATATGAACGAAATAATGTCCCATTGAAATGGTCTTTCCTACCAAAACCATGAAATTTCATCCCAATGAAATTAAATGATTTTACATTATCCGAACTGATGAAACAAGGTCTTCAAGCTTTTTAACCGCTAGGACTTGGATTAAAGTGTCCTAACCTTAAAATGTCAAGCTAATTTTCTCGTCCAGTTGTGTGTTTGGCATTGAACCTTGTTATTGTGCCATTTAATTTTTTATGCACCGGCATTGCCTGGTATTAAATGTTAACAAATATTTTCACAGTGCATCTAGTCATTGCATTCAAACTTGGCACACTTAAAGTCTTGTTTACCATCATAAACATATTATTACATTATCAAAGCTATGTAACACTAGTTATAATGGACAGGGCTTTCACCGGGCATAAGCGTTTTTTGTACATAGTTGTAGTAAGCTGTTAAAATTGAGTGCTGCCTTCCCTATATGATCTATAAATAAAAATTTACAGTTATCTTTTTCATAAGGTTTTAAAGAGACATGGCAGCAGGCTTGTCTACAACAATATGTGGCTAAAGCATGCTAGCTATTTGTGATTGGTTAATGGCACAAAACAAAATGTCCCATATTATCTAACAATTATTGACAATAAATTGTTGACATCCTCTATGGCTAGCTCAGTACATAGCTGTACATTTGTTGAACATAATTATCATACATGCCATGTTTTGCTGAAGCCAATGCAGGAGATTGGTGATGGAAATGCAGGAGATTTCAATGAAATGCAGGAGAGTTTTCTTGCTCAAACTTTAAACTTGATTAAATGAAGCTAATATGCAGTTTTCACCTACTTTACTTGTAGGACATAACCATCAAGCTTCATACAGCAAATTGAATTAATATTTGTTATCATTTTCATCATGCAAAAAAAATGTCAAGGTTCCATTATTCCAAGAAATGCAGGAGATTTGATAAATTTGCCTAAAATCATGTAGGAGTAGACTCTCCAATGCAGAAGACTCCTGCGTGATGCAGGAGATCTGGCATGTATGAATTATGTGGAAAATTAATGACAGCAATTGTATAAAAAATTACTTTCTTGTCTTCAGAGAGTGGTATAGGAACCAGTATAGCAAGTGGAGCAGACATGGATTCTACTATGAAAAATGATCTGGCAGACTTTTTAAGGGCCCAGTCCCCACCACCATACGCTGATTTCCAAAGACCTCATAGTGCAAATATTTTAGATCGGGAATTCGTTAAACCTCGTGTTGTCAATTTGCCTTCTCATGCTGAGGAAATGACGGATGTTTGATAAGACGCTGATGCTGATTTTATGCTCTCGGTACGTTAAATACATCTTGTTTGTGAGATCGCTGATCTTACGTAGAACTTCAAGGACTTGGAACAGTTTCCCCTCAAGTACCATAGAAACATGGAACAATTTATTTGGTCCTGACAAAATAATGACGATTATAAGAGTAGAATTATATTCCGGGGATTGTGGATGTTTCAAAACAGATCGATCCAACATTTTTGCTAATTTGAAGGACAGTTTAGAACATAGAAGATCTACATGAGGGTTTAAATGTATGTAGTAGGAATTAATCTTGATGGATCTGAACTTGTGTAGTAAGATGCAGTATATTAGATTGATTATTCAGGCCAGTCACATCTTGATATTTAACAGTAGATCCACATTGAAATACCTCTGATTAATGTATGTTTTAAAAGGGCCTCAACTCCAGTTTGACAAGCAGTTTTCAGTATTTTGATTTTTTTTAAACTTTTACCCATGTTATAAAGCTTAGGGCATAAACTTTTGGTTTTCATTTGCCTTTTTCTTCAGTTTAAAAAATACACAATACAGTAGTTTCAAAGTCAAACGAGAATGGTTGTAAATATACTATCGTCCAGCAGGTAAACTATGTTGATCTAGGTTTAACTAGGTATACCTAAGTTCTTTTTAATTGGACAGATTCCCTAGTATTACTTTTTTTTTTTTTTTTTTTTTAACTTATTGAATTGACTATCCAAGACTTGAAGTGACTGGCCTAAATAAGCAGACTATAGATATATTATACTATATAAACAGCTGGTCTGTAAATGGTATACACAAACATTGTCCGAAAGTTTACTCTAAAACCACTTTTATTCAATATGTGTATTAGCATTGTTAGGATTTGGTGAAATATGCAAACTCCTAAGTATTTTGAAGTCATGGAATGGTATTCAGGTGCAAGTTTTGCAAGTGGAGATTTTGGATTTTGATAAAAACCAAATTTTTATTAAATTCCTAAGAAAAAGAAATAGGAAAACTCACCTTCTATAATTTTATGGTACATGACTCTGTATTTGAGTGCATGACTTGTTGTTGCTGACATAAGGGGTGGGGAGAAATATGTCAAGAATCGATCTCAGTAATTTGAAATTTAAATCTCAAATTGTGCTTTAGTATATTACTACTAAAGACATATTAAAATAACGCCAGTGATTTTTTGTGTTTTTTTTTTACTTGTATGTTTCCCACTTTCTAACAGATTGAACGAGAATTCAAAAGAAATTGGAAAAAAATGTTTAGTAAATTTATACTTGTTACACAATTACCAAGAAAATTTCTTTCATTTTCTATCATATTTTTCGGAAAGGAATTTTACATTGGCTTGTAATGTGATACGAAGTTATAAACTAAATGGATGATAATCAGTTTGGTTTTTATAAAAAAAAATACTGTTTTCGCTCACACTGTTAGCAGAAAATTTAGATGGCTTTCTTTGATTATTTTTTTCTATGTTTCTACCTTATGCATGCTCAGACTGTGGTTCAAATTGCAACTGTATGTTCACATGATGCATGCAATTTAGATTATTTTACTGTGTTTTGTTCAATGTGCCAGTTGCAAGAATTAAATATTTGGTATTATTTATATGAATATTTCATACAATGCATTTACATGATCATGATATTATTTATTTAAGCTTGTTTATTTTGTATATATATATACATACTGTACTATCATTAATTTTCGAGATGGATTAAATTTTGTGGATTTCGTGGTACACCTTCAACCTCAAATCCTATGGAACAGTACTTTTGACCATGGTATTTATTACCTGAAATGCAACATCCATGAATTAATGTCCCATTGAAATCACAGGTAATGAACCATTGATAAAGACAATTTGAAAACTAAAAACAATTTTTTTTGTAAATTTTTGTTTTTCTTTTCGTTTTTCAACAATACAGTTACCTTTGATTGAAATGGTCTTTTTTACAAAAAACACAAAATTTCGTCCCATCGAAATTAAATGATTTTACATTATTACAATGTAGATGAAAGTGCTCTCTTTTTGCCTACATGTACCCCCTAATTTACCTTCTTTATGTTCAAAAGATTAAAATTATTAGCTACTGGATTATTATTATAGCAAACTTTTTTAACACCATGTACTTGAATTTATTATAATAACTTGCCATGTCATTGACTTTGAGGTGCTTACTCTTATAATAAGTGTATCGTTATTTTTTTTATACATTTTCACAGCTGTTACATGAAGTTTGAGTGATGTGTGAATTTCTTACTCAAATTTCAGTGTCCTGGACCCGTATTCACCAAGTTTCTGTACAGATATTTACTTAAGAAAGTTGGAAAATATTTCACTGAAATTCTTGAAAATAATTTTTATTCATTTTCTTATTTTTGATAATTCTAAAAAAAAAATTGTCAAATGCATAGAAAAGAAACCTTGCATAATAGTTACGATTTTTCACGTTAAAATCTTAGCAAATCGTTCTTAAAAAATACTTTTGGAGAAATTTTGTAAATTTAGGCCCTGGTAGTATGCTTACACTATAACAGCATTTAATGTATCGGTACTCAAGCTTGCTATACGTAAAATTATGGAGTTTACCGCTTTAATCCTATTGCGTAAACAATATTATACTGTCATACCATTGCAAATCCTGCTTCGCAGTACAAATGATGAAGACTGTACAGTAAAAAGCCATTTTCTTGGCATTAAACCAAACTTCAATCTTTAAAATATTTGAATTTAGCTTTTCGAGTGTATTTTTTATACATAATTCCTGATTTGAATGAGATCTACTATTTATTCCAAAATATGTTATTTACTGTTACAATATAACTAGAAAGAGATCAGAACAGAGTATTGAGTTGTGACTGCACTTTTAGCAGTATACTTTATATATAGTGAATTCCCTAAGGTCACAGCTCAAAGGATCTGAGTTTCTTACTATAGTCAGTTTGATAAGATTTGAGTTTTCTTTTAACATCAGAGAATTTTCCTGTAGTTTGTCCCACAGGTAACTGTATCTTTGAAAACGAAAAAAAAATATATTTTTTTGAAAATAAATATTTTTTTGAAAATAAATATTCATTTTTTGTTTTCATCGATACAGTTACCTGTGATTTGTCCATATAATATTTATGTACATTATGACATATTGTATAGAGTACCTGGGGAGATACACGTGTAAAGTTTGAATCCATGTGATTATAAATTATGTTTCCCTTGTCTATTGTGTAAGCTTGTAAAATAATGTAAAGAAAATTAAAAGTCTTCCATTTGTCTTCAATTTCTTGTTGTTTTTTTTTATTTGGAAACTTAAAGCTTGTTGTCTCACTTATGCGGTTATTACAGTTATATGAACTAAGGCACTGCCTTTTATGAATATTCAGTTATATGAACTAAGGCACTGCCTTTTATGAAGATTCAGTTATATGAACTAAGGCACTGCCTTTTATGAAGATTCAGTTATATGAACTAAGGCACTGCCTTTTATGAAGATTCAGTTATATGAACTAAGGCACTGCCTTTTATGAAGATTCAGTTATATGAACTAAGGCACTGCCTTTTATGAAGATTCAGTTATATGAACTAAGGCACTGCCTTTTATGAAGATTCAGTTATATGAACTAAGGCACTGCCTTTTATGAAGATTCAGTTATATGAACTAAGGCACTGCCTTTTATGAAGATTCAGTTATATGAACTAAGGCACTGCCTTTTATGAAGATTCAGTTATATGAACTAAGGCACTGCCTTTTATGAAGATTCAGTTATATGAACTAAGGCACTGCCTTTTATGAAGATTCAGTTATATGAACTAAGGCACTGCCTTTTATGAAGATTCAGTTATATGAACTAAGGCACTGCCTTTTATGAAGATTCAGTTATATGAACTAAGGCACTGCCTTTTATGAAGATTCAGTTATATGAACTAAGGCACTGCCTTTTATGAAGATTCAGTTATATGAACTAAGGCACTGCCTTTTATGAAGATTCAGTTATATGAACTAAGGCACTGCCTTTTATGAAGATTCAGTTATATGAACTAAGGCACTGCCTTTTATGAAGATTCAGTTATATGAACTAAGGCACTGCCTTTTATGAAGATTCAGTTATATGAACTAAGGCACTGCCTTTTATGAAGATTCAGTTATATGAACTAAGGCACTGCCTTTTATGAAGATTCAGTTATATGAACTAAGGCACTGCCTTTTATGAAGATTCAGTTATATGAACTAAGGCACTGCCTTTTATGAAGATTCAGTTATATGAACTAAGGCACTGCCTTTAATGGAGATTCAGTAATATGAACTGAGACACTGTCTTTAATGGAGATTCTGTAAAATGAACAAAGGCTGCCTCTAATGGAAATTCTGTACTATGACTAAAGCACTGTCTTTAATGGAGATTCTGTAATATGAACTAAGGCACTGCCTTTAATGGAGATTCTGTAATATGAACTGAGGCACTGTCTTTAATGGAGATTCTGTAATATGAACTAAGGCACTGCCTTTAATGGAGATTCTGTAATATGAACCGAGGCACTGTCTTTAATGGCGATTCTGTAATATGAACTAAGGCACTGTCTTTAATGGAGAATCAGTAATATGACCAAAGTATGGCCATACACTCAAATGCATAGATAGTACATAATTTCTGTGTATGTCGAATGACCTGCATTTCACAGCACAACAAGGCATGGTACGCATAGCATTGAATAATTCTTTCCTTGGAAAGTTTTATTATGGGGATGCAGTGGCCTAGAGTGCTCACTTCGGGATCAAAAGATCCTGGATTCAGCCCTGTCTGGGCCACTGGTTAATTTCTTTGAGAAAGAATAACCCTTATACTCCACTCCACCAAGGTACATATTAGTACATGTGAGGACAGTGTCTATTTCTTGGCACCACAGATCGATGTTGGCTACCACAGAGAGAGAGAAATGGCCTCCCAAGGGAGACTTGAACACAAGTTTTCTTTAGTAGCCTAATGACCAGGGGAAGTTAATTGTAATTCTATATTCAAACCAGGCAAATTCAGACATGGTTGTCCACGCATAGTCTCAGATTTTAAAAATATTTTGCCACTTTTTTGGTATTCACCCATAAAAACGATTTCATGGCTCAAAACTTTTTTCATTCCGTCAAAATCTGAGACTATGCGTGGACAACCATGTCTGGGGTAAACATAGAATAAGTTTTAAAATGTCAGAGGGTGGTAAATCGGCTGAACAGCTGAAAACTGGTTATTGGGCTTAGTAAAAGACGTGAACAGGTGGCATCATCAATTGTTTGTTCTAGAGTGTTAATTAAAGCACACCATCAACTCCTCTATGTGCATGCAAAGTGCAAACTCGGAAGCAGTCCTCCAAAAAACAAGAAACCCATAAGCAACAAAATAACTTTTTCCAGAAGTAACCATTTGTCATAAATCATACCTCTAATGCCTGCAGGGCCCGTTTTCATAAAGCTCCTAAGGGGAAAATATTCCTTAGGTTGATAATTTACCTGAGGTTTTGTAGGAATTCCCTTAGTTTTATATGATTTCACCTTTGATAACTGAAACCTTCTTAACGATGTACTTTCAGTTATCAAAGGTGAAATCATATAAAACTAAGGGAATTCCCATAAAACCTTAGGTAAATTATCAACCTAAGGAATATTTTCCCATTAGGAGCTTTATGAAGACGGGCCCAGAACTACAACCTCAGCGTAACAACCAAACTTTAGTTTTCACAAATGGTCATGATGTTAATGTTAAGTTTCTGGTTATTTTATAATCATATTTACTATTGACATTACGTGAATCCATTCTTAAAAAAAGGTATGAGAAAATCCGGCAGGGAAGGTAGCACTCGACCCAACCAACCGAGCACAGAAATCAGAAACCCCACGACACAACTACCCTGAGCAGTGCCCACAGAAACCCATGCCAAAACGGCGACCACATGAGGCACAAAAACCCCGGGGCGTGACCTATGTTAAAACACTAAGGACAGTGACCTAACGTTATGCGACCTAAAGAGGCACATCTACGACTTGACCTAGTTAAAATATGGGCAAGGTAGGAATGGGGTGGGAAATAATATTACATATTCCTAGCAACTACAATGAGCAATGCCCCGACATAAACCGAAGAAACAATTATAGATCCATGTCCCCGCCGATGAAATGCAGGATAACCCACATTCACAAGGAAATTATATAACACATGAAGGGGAAAATAAATAAAGTGGTAATGAACAAATCAGAAACCAAAACATGTATACAAATGTGCATTTTTATTCAACATTATAATTATTATAACAACAAAAACATGCAATATCTAATTTTGTGAATAAATAAATACATGTGTACATAAAACAGTTCGTACATGATAAGCATCATAATGGTCCGAAGATGAAATGACTTGAAAAAATGGTGGTTTCCCTATACACTAAGAATTTGCACTTCAAGGACAGGCAAGCAAAATTATACAAATATGTGTACCTATTTCATAACAATATATTAACTTGTCATTAATTGCTTTTGATCGAGGGGAAACAACCACGCTTTTGTCATTAATTGCCTTTGGTCGAGGGGAAACAACCTACCTTGTCAATAATTGCATTTGGTCCAGGGGAACAACCACGCTTTTGTCATTAATTGCTTCTGGTCGAGGGGAAACAACCACGCTTTTGTCATTAATTGCTTTTGGTCGAAGGGAAACAACCACGCATTTGTCAATAATTGCCTTTGGTCCAGGGGAAGCAACCCACCTTTGTCAATAATTGCCTTTGGTCGAGGGGAAACAACCATGCTTTTGTCATTAATTGATTTTGGTCGAGGGGAAACAACCCCGACCTTTGACATTAATTGCTAGTGGTCAAGGAGAAATAACTATATTTATCAGATATGTTGGTGATAGAGTTGTTTCCCCTTGACCATCAGAAATTATTTATGAAGAATGAGCGTTTTGCATAATTTAATCACAGATACGCTGCAAATGAATCAAATTTATACAAGCCTTGCACTAATGTATTTAATATTTGTGTATTCTTATACTTCGAATGAACAACATTCATATACTTGGTCCCATCGGGGAGTGGCTATTTCAGTTTATAAAGAAGCATTTATGTGAAACTGCGAGTAAATTGAACTGAATTGCAAGCATGTAGTCGGAAAACAAGGACGGTAACATGTACCTACGAAATGACAAACCCACTGATACACGTCTATCATAACCTTATAATGCACAATTATTACATTTATGTTCTTATCAAGCAGTATTAACTAATATATGCTATCATAATAAGTCTGTAGCATTTGTTGTATACATGATGACCTTTTCAAAATAAGGCTAAAAGCGTGCACATGAATGGTAACAATAATAACTAATGAGCGTAACTGTTCTAATGGTGACTTTTCGAAACCGAAATAAAATGAAAGGCGTATTAATTGCGGAGAAAAAACACTATTTTCGCAATTAATACAGTTTTCGAAATTAAATGAAAGCACTAAAGTTGTGGAGAAAAACTGTTTTCGAAATCTTATAAAAGCACAAAAATTGTGGCGAACAAATATTGTCAAAGTCTCGTATGTTTAGCTTTTCCTAAGTCTTATCAGACAAATGCAGATGGCATTGTCAAAGTGCTGGCTCGGAATAGGTTAGGTTGTGGCCCTTGTGGGTCTTCAGTTCCATTGTCGGTGAGTACCGTTTCATCATACTGCACAATAGTGTCCTCTATAATCGTATCCATTATACTCGTAGGCCTAGCAAATGAAAAGAATACTATTTGAGATACTAGCATAACTATATACAGGAGCCAGCGACCAGGATAATCAAACGCTAAAAGTATATGGATCATTTGTTAAATATGTTTTTCAAAAACTAGAACATGTAATGTACGTAAAACGTAATACTATGCACCCCCTCCCCTGAAATAACCAAATCATAATGGTATATTGTATAATATAATATTGATAGACTCTCATAGGAAAGAAATATTCATGTTGAAAAATGATCGACTCAAATTTCTAATTTTCGGGTTCATGTCCTTCATCAGGATTTACTGTCCTATAATAAATCCTGATGTAGGACATGAGCCCGAAAATTAGAAATTTGAGTCGATTAATTTTCAACATTATGGTATATATTTTGCCCCGTCATCTACTGATGAGGGAAAGCTTTTTTATTGTCCTTGTACCGTCACGTTGAAAATGCTAGCTTTAATTTTTCGTACTCAAATATGCATTGCTTTCAACCTTGATGTTCTTATTTACAACCATGTAAACCTTCAATTGTCTAGTAACCCTAGCAAAATTTCAGAAGAATTATGATCCCTGGTCGCAAATGTTAACCAATTTTTTTCAAGGTTTCGAAACTCAATTATTTCAGCAGAATGATATGGTCCCTAGTTGTCTCAGTTAGTTATTATAGACAAGTCTTCCTCCGGGAACCACCAAAATAAATGACTCATACATTTATAGGAACAACTTCTTCTGTATTTTTGGACTAATTACTTTTAAGATGAAATACATCTCCTGTATCAATACAAGTAATGCAATATACTTCTAATATTGCAAATCTGCTCGATATCTAGTTGAAGTACTACAACAAGTTCGGATCACAGCCACCTCATTTTTGAGAAGGCTTATTGAGGCACCAGTAACATACAGAAGAAGACAATTCAGTTCCTCACCAAATACAAACCGAAGATATCAACGGCCTTAAAAATGGTCTGCAGTAGAAGGTATAATACAACAACACTATTACTGTACACTGCAGCCTAAAATTATAAGAGTTTGTCTAATTTACAAACACCAGGTCCCAATAATAGTTTCTTCTGATGAAACACAATGTGAAAGTTACTTACGGGGCAGCCTTGTACCTTGGCAATGCAGGTATTGCCGTGCTGGGCATCGTGCTGGAATTGAAAGAAAAATGAGCATAGTTTAGAACAACAACGACAAAAACAAATGAGTCATAGTACCATAAATCTAAACCATTTTGTATGTCTTTAATTTAAACACAACATCTTCAAATTAAACACAACACCTTTAAATTAAACACAACACCTCGAAATAAAACACAACACCTCCAAATTAAACACAACACCTTCAAATTAAACTCAACACTTCCAAATTAAACACGACACCTTTAAATTAAACACGACACCTTTAAATTAAACACACCACCTCCAAATTAAACACAACACCTCTAAATTAATCACAACACCCTTAAATTAAGCACACCACCTTCAAATTAGACACAACACCTCCAAATTAAACACAACACCTCCAAAATAATCACAACACTACACTCACCTTGCTTCAAGTTCATTAAGTTTCGGTCTTTTCTTTCTATAAACTGGATCAATCCGGCGACCGGCCCCACAGACTAATACCACCATCAGGAACACGCCCACAGAAGGCAACGTCAGAAACGCTGCAATACTCTTTGGTTCGCAAGGTACTTCATCACACCTGGAAAGGATCATTCATTAGTATCTCCTTCGACAAAAAACGTTTTAGAGAAACATGTCACGTGATTGATTATTCTGGACCACCCCTCTAATCATGAATATAAAATATGGAACAACATACCATAGTCATTGTGTTTCAACTGTTCGTAAATTAAAGATTTGTCCTTGTCATCAATAGTCCGATTACGTGTTATAACCTTATCTCTTAGAATACGTAACGGGACTATCAGTGACTATGAAAAATTGTTAATTTACGCCCAGGAAGCGTATCTCGTAGGGCACGTAACGGGACTATCGGTGACTATGAAAAACCATTAATCTACGCCCAGCAAGCGTATCTCTAAGGGCACGTAACGGAACTATCGGTGACTATGAAAAATCATTAATCTACGCACAGCAAGCGTATCTCGTAGGGCACGTAGAGGGACTATCGGTGACTATGAAAAACCATTAATCTACGCCCAGCAAGCGTATCTCTAAGGGCACGTAACGGGACTATCGGTGACTATGAAAAATCATTAATCTACGCCCAGCAAGCGTATCTCGTAGGGCACGTAGAGGGACTATCAGTGACTATGAAAAACCATTAATCTACGCCCAGCAAGCGTATCTCGTAGGGCACGTAGAGGGACTATCAGTGACTATGAAAAACCATTAATCTACGCCCAGCAAGCGTATCTCTAAGGGCACGTAACGGGACTATCGGTGACTATGAAAAATCATTAATCTACGCACAGCAAGCGTATCTCGTAGGGCACATAGAGGGACTATCGGTGACTATGAAAAACCATTAATCTACGCACAGCAAGCGTATCTCTTAGGGCACGTAACGGGACTATCGGTGACTATGAAAAATCATTAATCTACGCACAGCAAGCGTATCTCTTAGGGCACGTAACGGGACTATCGGTGACTATAAAACATCATTAATCTACGCACAGCAAGCGTATCTGTTAGGGCACGTAACGGGACTATCGGTGACTATGAAAAACCATTAATCTACGCATAACAAGCGTATCTCTTAGGGCACGCAACGGGACTATCAGTGACTAGGAAAAATCGTTAATTTACGCACAGCAAGCGTATCTCTAAGGGCACGTACGGCGGGACTATCGGTGACTAGGGAAAATAATAAATTTACGCACAGCAAGCGTATCTCTTAGGGCACGCAACCGGACTATCGGTTATAAGGAAACTGATTAATTTACGCACAGTAAGGGTATCTCTAAGGGCACGTAACGGGACTATCGGTGATGAGGAAAATCTTTAATTTACGCACAGCTGAAACCAAAAACCTAAGCAACTTACAAGCATTTTGTTTCATTTTGGTCCCGAATGCAAAGTTTATTCTCCACACAGATCTCCAGATGTTGATACCAGAAGCATTTCGATTTAACAGGAGCTAGAAAATAAAAAAATACAACTAAGTTAAAGATAAACCTTGCCAATCTTAATTAACAAGTAACAACAACATATTCAATCCTTTAGAGGATCACCATTTGATGTTCTGAGGAGGGGATGGCGTTAAATTCTAACAAATTTTCGGTCTTCGAGGAGGTAAGTAAAGTCTTTATTTTACTAGGCATCAATGTGCAATCTTCATATGAGTCAGTCTCAGAGAAATTAAGCCATGACCCAGGTTGGTATCCAATCTCTGACCGTGCGATATAGGCCACACCACCCATCATATTTTACAATGTACTCAGAAACATGAGACAGATAACTATAATAGATGCAGTGGTCTCATCAATTTTTGTGTCATAAAGTAGTATCCTCTTTCAACAAATAGTTTGTAGATTTAGATAATAAACAGAAATTATCAAAAGAACTAATCCACACGACAAACCTAATTCTGGCAGCCCGTAGAAGAATTCCGGAATCTTCATGTGAATTGTTTTGCTTGTGTTTGACTTTAATTTGAATTCCTTTTCTCTCAAGGGTTCTAAAAATGCAAGACCTATTTGTGATATTGTAGTCCCGTTCAATGGTGAGGGCTCAAAGTGAACTTCTACTTTGTATGTTTTATCCCCAGTAGACAACACTCTGAAATAGAATATTACCGTCAATAGTTCTGACAACACTTAATACAATTGCGTTAGCAAAATGTCCCGGGTAACGAGTGTATACGTATACTGACTTAATACAAAGAGCATTTTCAAGACAACCTATTGTCATAAAATGATGTTAGTACTAGTATGTTAAAGTGTCAGTTCATCGGATGTCGTTAAATATAAACAAAGACCAGCCTGGGGCCTTATTTACCAATGTTGTAAGTCTAAAACTCAGACTTAGACTTAAAAAGAAAATATTCATAATCACTGCCATTTCTTAACAATAACATTTAACAATATGAAATTCTATCTGATTGTTTTTTGTTACCCACTGAACATGTTTACCTATTTATATGAAAGTCAGTACATTTATAACAACTTGAGAGCTAATAGACCATTTGAGGATTTAAAGTCTAAGTCTATATTTTAGACTTACGTCGTTAGTGAATAAGGCCCCTGAGTGCACATATGCTTTACTTCTCCTTCGTGGCCATTACGTTTTAACCGTTCTGATAATAATTGTACATTTGGTTTGAAATTGATGATTTTCATACATGTACATGTAGTTCAATATTCCAACTTCAGTACGTTTGAGCATTAAAGAAGTATTTGCACGGAGTTTTGCAAAAAAAACCCAGAAAGTTACGGGTTATGCTCATGGTTTTTGCAAAGACCTAAATGACCTAATTTAGGTATTTGGTTCTTGCAAGCAAGTGAGAAACATTTACATTTCGGCTTTAAACTGTTTACACTTTTTTAAACATGGATTATTACTAAACGGAGGAGTTAATGCAATGTCGTAAATGAGAGTACAATCATGCTTCATTAATTATTTAATGTTTCATAACTTGGCAAATGAGACAATCAATGCTGTTTGATATTTGTTGAATTTATTTCTAAATTATCCTTAGTTTTACAATGCCTAAGCGGAAATTGTTAAAATCATTTTAGCCAATGACTCCACACATATATCGCTGGTAAACGGCATGTTTAAAAAAAACCAAGAGCACCGCCTTGCGGGTGCAGACGCTCATCTGATATATGTCACTGTCAAAAAGCAGATAACTTGAGCATGAAGTAGGACAGAGTTATGTGTCCTGCTTTACAGAGTAAGGTATTGATGGAATAAGTAATGAAGCAAGTCCAAAAAGGAGCAATAACTCTTGCAAAATACAGATCAGAGTTATGGTTATTGCTTGACATGGTGAGGTGTTGATGGTGAACAAGTGCAATAGCCCACATAAGGTATGAGAAAAGTGGACCAAAACACAAAACTTCACCAAGGAATTTACTAAGTCCAAAAAGAGGCAATAATTCTTAAAAGCATGCAGATCAGATTTATGAGTCTTGCTTAACATGGTCAGGTATTGATGGCGAACAAGTGTTGCAAGTTTCAAAGCAATAGCTTTGATAGTTTTTGAAAACAGTTTACCTAAACACAAAACTTAACCATGCAACGCCGACGCTGACACCGACGCCGAGGACGATCAAGTGATGACAATAACTCATCTTTTTTTCAAAAATCAGATGAGCTAATAAGATTCAGATTTTTTTTCATTTTGACCAAATGCATGGTCTTATGGAAAAATAGCGCATTGCCTGTATTGGCAAGCTATGCATACTTACTTATAAAATTGTACATCCGTACCAGCAACCTCATTTTTACCACCAAGTAGTATTTCACGGACAGCCTAAAATGTCAAATAAATCGGAAGCATGACAAATACAGACATGCATTTAAAATAAAACTTAACATGACATTCGAACTAAGTGGAAAAGACAATTAATAAAATAAAAATTAACATGACACTTGAAATGAGTGGAAAAGACAAATAATATAAACAGCGATTGTCTTTATTTTAAGAGCCTTTTGGTTTCGCAGCTTAAATTTGCATGTAGCTCCATATTCTGGTTCAGTTGGATATTTTGCCGTGTAACTATGGTTTGTGTTGCCTCTGATTTTTGTCTTCCGTTGTTTCAGATGAGTGGTACCTCTTTTCATTCGGTTTCTGGTACAATCTATGCATAGCTATGGGCTTAATTATATTATGACATTATTAAGGTCCGCCAGTCATGTTTATCACACGTTTTGTTCAGATTACAGACGTCGCGTCACAAGTTGGAGCTAGTTTGCGTAACGTCAAACGCTGTTATTTTAGCTAAATATGGTCGGCGTTAATTTACCGTATTATTGTCATTATAATTAAATCCCGGACGCACAATTACATCAAGGTTAGCACACTATTTGAGTTCTAATGTGTATTGGGGGCACATCCCAGGAATGGCAGAAATTAACTATGGAAAAATAAATGACAATTAACAACAATAAAGCGATAATTTAGCGACAAAAATGGTTGATTGTAAATAACCACAACGCCTTTGTTGTTGTGCTTTACTTTGCATACATGCATGTGTTACGAGTTACGACTGAGGAAATTTTTTATATCATTCTTAAATTAAAAACATACTAAAATGCATTTAACAAAAGTATACGAATAATATATGTACAGTAGATCCACATATAACTTATTTCAAATCATTTCTAACCTACCTCTATATATACATGTACATATCCAGTAAAAGGTATGGTTGTAAATATAATATTTTCCATTTAAAACTCTCCTTTCAGCATATTCATCAAATGCATGATGTTTTATAAAAGGGTTACGCATATAACTAATCAATGACATGCAAAAAGAAGTAGTACTTGTAGAATACACGAAGCGTTTTAAGTAGACATTAACGTCAGCGTCGCCTAAAACGTGCCGTGGGACATTTCTGTGGACATGGATTATTACGTACCATTTTATAATCCTTGGAGTAATTAACATCATATTACGTGTATAGATTCAGAAGAAAAACAATATTTTATTTTTTCAGTCGTTTTCTTGCAATTCACAAAGCATAAAACATAAAGAAGAAACGAAAATTACGGTTTACATAACGAACGTATTTTTGACGCAAGTGGGACATTTCTGTGGACATAGAAAAACAAGGAAAAATCATTGTTTATGTCATTTTATCACTTGAGTTTTCACACATTTTTATCTATGAAAAAACAATATTTGAGTATTCTAATATTTAAAATGTGCGTTGAAAATGATAGGCGTCATTCACATTTTAAATTCTTACTTGTAGTCGATACGCTATTTTTTCCGAAATCTCTACATCAATATTTTTCTTCAAACCATGTTTATTTTTCAACTTTCGGTTCCGTTAAGCGAATTTACGGAACTTATATCTGAAGCACATGGTTTAAATTCTTGTCACGCAAAATTTAAACGTTTTTTGGCGTTAAAGTATTGACGAAAATTAGGTTTTACTGCAACTGCTCGACAAAATGTGTTACATCTCTACAACGTGTATTTTGTAGCTTTTTAGTATTTCAAACAAACTGACGTCTTAATCATTTATCATTTTTAAAGGAAAACTAAACATTTGTGTAAAACATTTGTTTCTCTTTAAAATGGTGTATAACATTATATGGTTACGCGACGGGTGAACAACAGAATCACTTAACAAGAAATAAAATCGCCACAAAAGTAAAATAGCTCCAACTTGTGACGCGACGTCACAATTTAACTTATTGCCTTATGATACAGACGTAGGTGATATTCATAACTAAGGTCTGGCACTAAGGCTCGACCCTTTAACTCGTATATAAATTTGAATAACATTAATTTTATATCTAACTCGGTAATAAAATATGTTCAAACTAAACGAAGTAATGCACTATTTTGAACACTTATATTGATATTGCTGTTCGGCTAAATCTACAATCTTATTATTTTATACCCCAATAAGTTCATCATTCGTCATATTTTGATCTGAAATAGCTGACAGTATAATCATTGGTGCTGACGTAAACCTTTGAGGAAGGGTGGCTTTATCTGAAATAAAAGCGAAATATAAGTTTTCAAATTGTGTTTTTATTCCTATGCTATTTCATTTTGCTGACAATTATTCCCACTGCGGCACAAACCATAGACATTTGATTTCAAATGTGCGTAAATTAATAAAAACTAATTAATTTACGCACATTTGAAATGAAATGCCTATGGCATAAACTACAAATACAGGGTAAATGTTGGTGCCTATGAGTGTATCTGCTGGACACATTCTATGTATTTTGCATGATTTTCTCGTCGTTTTCTTATCAGTTTATAAAACTATCAAAACATGTACATTGGAATTAACTTATAACGAAATGTGACGAAAAATCGTGCTACGCACTTGTGATTTGATTAATTACTACGCACCCAGATTCGTTACCATGCTATATTCTACGATAAAACTACGGTACATATCTTAGACTATTATATCTTAAATATACGTGGGGTGTTCCACAATTAATAGGACTTTTTTCATAGCAGCACGGCAGATAAAAAATTAAGAAAACTAATCATATATAATTAAATTTCTATCTTTCACTGTCAAACATGCAAAATTTCAAAGAAATTGGATGAAAAATAAGTGATATATTAAACATTAAATATGCTATGTATCAAGGAGGCGGGTCGCACCATGACGTTATTATGACGTAGCATTTCAAGCACAGACTTTTTACATAAAGAAACATTTAATATGTTTGTTTATAGTCATTCTGACTTTCTCAGCAGATCTAATAACACTGCTCCGACTGTTTAAATGTGTTTTTATACCCCTGTTTACAAAAATGTCTCGCAATGATGTTAGAAATTGCTCAAATCTTGAAGCGTCTGTCAGGGTACTAACAGTGTTTGTGAACGTCAACATAATTTTCTATGACCTCACCCCAGCTTATTTGTAAGTTTATAAATCCGCGATCTGTACACAGTTTGAGCCAACAGAACACAAGTGGCTGCTTAACGCCACTACATTACATGCATTTCATTATTTTATTGGTTGGCACTGTTGGTTTTCACACTGTATACCATTATTTGACAATCGCGCGGTTTCTGTTTATTGGTGTAGACGTCATATTCATCCATGACGCGATTGGATACATACCATTGATTACTGGCTTGTGGTAACAAACAAGGGCCGATTTCTTCGAAAGTTTGCATGCACATGTCAAAGTCATCCACGAAATGACATACAATTAGATCACGAGGTTATTGAGATATTCACATTTTTAATAAGGATGGTAATGACAAATAAAAGTGTGACCCGCCTTGGCGTTACATTGTTTCTATGACAACGCTTTGTATGAGAATCACCAGCAACAACGAAATTCTGTTTCTACCAGTATATAGAGCGTACATTGCTTAGAATATGAGACGAATTTCATTAAAATGTAAGCTTCGAGTACGAAGTTATGAGAAAAGTCCTTTTATTTCTGGAACTCCCCTCGTATATTAAAGAAATAGATTGCCATACTTATACAGTTTGCTTACTATTTATGCATTCAGGGACTTCGTCGCTCCAAACGGCGGTAGAAAGACAATTTATAGTCGATTGACCCTTCAATATGTGCCCTTTATTACACGAAAATTTTGCTACTGCTCCTTCGTAGTCTCCAGAGGTTTCCACTTTTCCATTTTTAGGGGAATTTATTCTTCCACACACTGAAAATATATACATATGCATTAAAAGAATTAAAAGAAATATGTTGTGATCTGAAATAACTGTACTGAAAAAAGCACACACACAGAACACTAGGCTAGCTACAAAGATATATATCAGGACCAGAAATATATACATATTGTAGATACTTTCAAGTACTGCATTTGAACAACGCTTTGATATATTCAAGCAACTGAGATATGAAGGATAAATCAGGAAGCTGTATAATTCAGTATATACGGTCCATATAAATGCATTACCACAATATATCTAATTGTTGTCCATAGGATTACAGAAGGGTGCACACTTTGCCAAATCACAGATAAATATGCACTACAACTCCCGAAAAGAATCTGCTAAAACAGCACAAATATATCAAACCACTATCCAATTCCATGTCGACGATGGAAGGCAAGCACCATACAGTGTGTATTATTAGTTTTACTGGTGAGCTGAATGTTGGAAGATGACTGAGTAGGACGTACACAGTCATACTATCTAGTTTTTATGATGAATGGCTTAGAAAAATATCAGGAATATTCTAGTCCTCAAAGTAGTCAAATAAACACCTGCATGGACTAACTAAAACACAGAAGGTGACCCTTCACAAATAGCTGGTTTAGAATGAGAAGGTGTTATATGAAAGCACAAAATCGATATTTTTAGAAAAAGAAAAAAAAACTGTCTAAAATTTACTCATTATTAATGAAATAAAGTTTTAAAAACTTCATTTTAGTCAACATAACAAGTTCTGATTTTCATGAAAATAGGCTCATAAAAGGGCCTTATGTTGAAAGTTTTAAATGTGCTTTGATCAGTCTTATCAGGTGGTAAGTATCAGTTAAGACATTTTCATTCTAAACCAGCGAAATGTACCTATACAAATTCCAATGACATTACCTTTGACACATGTGTCATTTATTCTCACATACGATGGTTGACAAACACACACTTGCGATTCACATTTGGAATGAGGATCATTGCAATCTTTCTTTGTAGAACAAGCTATTCCCAATTCTGAAATTAAAATGCCCAAATATGGTAGAATGAGTTTGAACTGTGTAATATTGTAAGACGTTATGCAAAATCAGTTGGATAATAATTTATACCACAAGTGTAAAAACGTAAAAGTGCAATATCACATACGATTGTTGAATGACACACTCTTTTGATTCACATTTAGTTTGAGGATTTAAAAAAATACACGATAGAATAAGTATTAACTGTGTAATATTGTAAGAGATTTTCCCTAATCAAATGTATATGCCACAAGTGAAGAACACGTTAAGGTCCAATATCGCTCATCCTGTCACTTTGTGATAATACCATGGAGATAAAGAATGACGTTCCTATAGAAACAATATAACAACAAGTGACCTCTGCGACATGAATCATTTTGACCCAGGTCATGCTTTGAACAAACTAGGCAAACAATAGAACCATGATGGTCATATACCACTCAGCTGAGTATCTTAACATCTTAAATGCAGATTTTCTAAAAGACAAAACTGTAAAAAAGTGACCCATGAAGCAGGGCCAATTTTGATCAGGATTTGAACAGACAATACTACAAACACTTTTATATTTTGATATTTTGTTAGTATATTTCCATTTGGCTGCCATGGTAACTAGAATTCTGCGAACTAAGTTTTTTTAACAACTTTGGGTTTAGAACCACAATGCAGAATCATCCCTGGTTAGAATTGTTAAGATTGGCCCATTGGTTGAGGAGCAGAGGACGACGGACGCTTAAACATAGAAAGCCAGCCGCCCAAAAATGCCAAAATACCTTCGACACACCAAAGACTAAATTCGCTATACAATCTTTGTGCATGTATTACTAGCAACACTGCGAACGAAACTGTACTTCATATGACATATTCCAATTCCCAGTAGTCAGATCGGTTGACAGCCATAATAAAAGTATCAAAATTGAATATGTGTTTTTCGTTTGAAGTATCGTACTTCTGTGCATCAAAGTTTACCTGCTAAACATTCGCCACCATCATCCGCATCATTCGTATCTTTGTAACCAGGTTTACACATGCAAGTATCGGACGTCAAGTCACATACAGCATCCGGATCAAAACAAAGCTCCCTTGCATTTGCACAGTTCGTTCCAAGTTCTGAAAATGTGAAATGATCATGAAAATGATAGTTCTTTCAGAGCAAGTAGTATTTAGGTTGATTGTTTTTGGGTCATTTTGCATCTATTTATAGGATAGATTCTCATACTGCATCATTATGGAAGGTGACATATAGTAAAAAATTACGAATGAACTACTAAAACCGATTGTGGAGTGTAATCCAGTCTTGAAGATGTCTAGATGACAATTAAACATTAAATTCATATCATCTAGAAAGCAATAAGTTACTCAACTAAATTATAAAGTATTTATCCCAATTATGAAAATATGATCAAATATAGAAAACTTATAGATTACCTTTCCAACACATGTTGTTGCTTTCCACGTGACCATTCGTACATTCACATACATCCGTTGTATCGTCACAGTACGCATTTGTATCATAACATTCATTTGTCAGAGGACAGCTCTCCGACAGTTCTATGAAATATATGCATTAATTTTGTTATATCATTTCAATGACCGGGGTTTGATTGAATCATCAAAAGACACCCAATCGTGGCTAGCAAAAACAGACAGCAAGTGAATCAAGACTGGTTTTAGAAGAATAGCTAACATGTCAGACATACTTACTTAGAAAAAGCTGATTATCATTGATTTGTGCTAAATTGTCACTCGGATAAACACCCCCTACATGTTCAAATCGACATAGAACATAATATATATCTTGTTAATAAGCATATTCACCGAGTACTATTAGTTAGCCCGTTTCCCAAAACCTTATACATCACCGGAGCAGTCTATCCCATAATATAATCACCCTTCAAATTATAATGCTTCTTTCAATACACATGTATACCGCAGTTGCATTGAATATCTCTCGGCTTAAATCAGACTTTGAACATTTATATAACCATTGGTATTGAGTCTTAATAAATATGAACTATACTGAGAAAATACGACGTAATAAAATAAGAACAATTTCTTAATAACGACTTTACACGTCAAGAAGCCCTGAATTAACTTTCATAGCCAAAATTAATTTCTTTTAACTTAATGCAAAAACCTACTGTGTAATTGAGATAAACAACATGGGAAATAACCAAATATGGTGAAATTGAAAAGCATTTTACCTGCAGGGCAACCTGGCGCTGCACTCCACGTTCCGTCGGCTGTGCACTCTATGGTCGAATCACCTTGAATAATGTGCCCGTCAATACAGTCATATGTTACTGTAGAATCTTCAAATGTACTTTCATAAGATTGCACACTTGCATATGGAACATTTGGCGGAGTACCACACTCTAAAATTATAATGAAAATGTCAATGCATTGAATGTTACAGACGACTGTAGAGCGTTTTAGATTGCATTTCTGTCACAGTTAATTTGAAACGCCAACTAATTGATGACAACATTAGCGTATTGGAAATATACTAAGGTTGAGGAGGTGGTTGTAGAAATTCTAACCGGCTGTACAGAAGGTAGATGGGTGGTAAATGTCGGAGCCGACTCTGTTTGACACTTTTAATGCCTTTTCGTTTCCATATGTCATTTTTGTTTCTTTCCTGGTTGAATTTGCTGTTATTGCGTTCGTGTTATATATTCCCTTAGTTTCGTATTGTTATTGAAGTTATTAAATGAGAAATTAGGTTTAATTATCGCTCCAATGCCATTTATAGTGGAGTTATTCCGTCTTATTTACTCAATCAAATGTCATAATTTCTCAGCATTTGTCATTTTGACATTTAAATTGAGGTCTGGCTTTTCTGTAAGATTGTCTATTTTCCTTGTAGAGGGACATCCCTAGTTATTCCACTGAGATATCTGCTTAGCATTTAATTACCACGCGTATAACAGGTGTGTTTTAGCAAGTTCCCTAATAAATCAAAACACAATATTTAACCATGTCTGTCCGTATTTGTGACTTACAGCTCCATTTCATGCACACCTTGATTCAATATTGAACGTGAAATCACTGAGCCAAATGTATGTGAAGTACATTTTGTACGTTCAATATCAATATGTGGCTACTAGACAATTTAGTCATAAACCTTATTGTCCAATCGGAACGGTCCGTACGGCATTTATCTTTTTGATAAAATACCTCGGATGTCAATCGGAACGGTCCGTACGGCATTAATCTTTTTGAAAACATTACTCTGGTTCCCGGTACCTAAATCTTTCATTACATTACAGTATAGGTCCGGCGTAATGTAACAAATATGGTCGCTTTCATGTGTAAAACAAGATGGCGGTTGAACATTAGCTTATATAGGGAATTTTAGAATAACCCCAAAAAGTGTGTGTTATGTATATGTCATTTCGATGAGATTTTGTATATTAATGTGAAAATATAACTTCTTTGCAATTAAAAATGTTTCATTAAAATGACACGACTGATATGTACAAAAACGCAAAGTAAATTAAGAAAATTTCTGTACCAGCGTGTATATAGTGCATATAAATCGCACCTAATATCATATGCCCGGTTAGCTCAGTTGGTAAAAGCGCCAAACCAGTAACATTGATGTTGGAGGTTCGAAACCACTATTGTCATTATTAATTTTATTATTATTTATATGTAACGTTATTCGCTATAAGTTTATATTTGAATTAGGAACATGATGAGAAAATAAAGTTTTTGTATTACACAAATTAAGCAAAATATTAAAAAAAGGAAAACAACAACTGGCCAATACAGGGGCTCTACCGATTGCGCTAACAGCTGGAGCACTTGAAAGCTTACAAATTAATGGACTATATAAACCCTGCTACAAAAATATTTGAATCATTTTATAAACGTTACTTTGTAGATATTAGTGTTGTTGTAGCAATAAACTTCTATCATTGCAAAGATCATTATTTTTCCCATTACTACACTCAACCGCTTTAAAAACGCACCACTATTGAAAATAATCAAATTTTGTCAAAATACATTTTTTGCTAAAATTGATAGATCACAGGGTTTGTTCAGTTCATAAGCTTGACCTAATTAAAAAAAACGATTTATTTTTCATTCGGAATACCCCGTCCAGAGAACTTTTTTGATTTTGCATGTTTTGCGCGTGCAGCTCGATCGAGTCGACTTGTGTGATCAATATTACTTTTAAATTGTACGCTGTTGGTTTACACATTGAAAAAACAACATAAACAATATTGGCTAAAGGTATTTTTATGCTGCCAATATCTCGAATATTTGTTCTCAATGATTGTGCCTTCGCTTCCAACTGAAAAGAGCCCCGGTGCCTTAGCATGGCGGTTCAACTGCCACCATACAATGCATGTGGGCTTAGAACATCGATTCCTAGTGATTGGCACATTCAAAGACCGACCTGGATGAAACCAGCTAAAGGTATTGAGCCCGAGCTATGAGGAAACATGGCACAGATTGTGTCACTGTAATTGGTTCCGCATGGCTGCACACAGTGTCAAAATAATGACGGACGTCAATCAACAAGCCAAAAGTACAATATTGCATTTTAATAATTATTTCTTTCATAATTGTCAATAAAAAAGAAAATTGTTTTAGTACATTTTTTTATGAGTTTTCTCCCGTTAAGGGCCTAAAGTCTCAATTTTTTGTCTTCAAGCTCCTTCATGGTGTTGATTTGAGGTGTCATAGAAGCACCACGGGATATGTCCTGAAAGTCTGATGCTCATAACCAAGACTTCAAGTTTAAATAAGGCTTGAATCAATCTTAGGTTCACATAATGCGCATATCTTAACCGCACTCGGTCGTATGGTATTAGCCAGACAGCCATAGCCACATAACATTTATAATTCAAGTCAAACTTTGCTTGAATGGTGGGGAAAATCACGTCGAACATTATTCTATCCTATTACGTAATTAATGTTATGCTTTAGGATGAGATACCACGTGCATGCATCAATGTATCGGGCTCTTATACTTCCTTTGAAATTGTGACTTTCACTTTCATGGGTCTCAGTGTTATCTATATCATAATTCATTTCAAACTCGTAATAACTGCATGAAAATCACACACATCGTTGAATATAGCCTGAATATTATTTATCCGAAAATAAATAACCATAAATTGACGTTTTCATCACTAAAACCGATATTTCATATGTGGTGCGTTTTTAAAGCGGTTGAGTGTATGCAAAGTCACATCAAAATGACTCATACATAACATCCATTTTAGGGGAATATTCTAAAATTGCCTATATAAACTGACGTACATCGGCCATTTTTATTTGACCACTGAAGTTATCGATTATTGGTTGCTGCCTGACCTAAACCACTGTAAGATTTAGGACAGGGAACCAGACTTTGAAAACATATTATTAGATTTGAGATTTGTACGAGGTGTTCCGATTGCTTATTGTCATGAAAGTTAGTTTCACATTGTTGGGCTGGTACTCGAGTTTGATTAGAAACATAATTGTAATAAAAATAGAAAGTAGCGGAAAATATTGAACACAAAAATGTGATTCTTTCGGATTCGGTGGACTAAATGTCTTATTTAAGTTTTCATAATAATTAATCTCACCTGTATACACATATTAACCTAAAGTACCACAATTAGTGGCATATTTGATGTAGAAATGTGATAAACTAAAAAATCAAAAAGATCGATTTTTGGAATCGGAACGGAGCTTAAATAACATCAATTTACTCTTATTAGGTATAAGGTTGCATGCAGTTTAAAATAGCAAAAGAGAGTACCATGTTCTAAAATACATAGTATTAGTGTACATTTAACTGAGATAGAAAATTAAATTCAAAATGTTTATTCTTGGCTTAAAGTAACTGCGTCAAACATTCATAACACGAGCAGTACAATGGTATTTCATTATCAACACTCTAAGTGTTAAGAATTACCATTGTTTAACTATCGATTGTAACATACCCTTTGGTAGGCAGACATCGGAACCACTTGGAAATGGCTCCCACGAACCACTGGCTAAACACTCATATTCTTCGTCTACGTCCTCCGCCAACTGATAGCCTGTCTCACAAGAAAGTATCAGAGATTCGCCGACTACTTTTTCATCGGGATATGAGATATCACTATGTGCAGGTATGAACGAAAGAGCTATGTCAGCACACTCTGAAATAAATCATGACACAAAGCATATGTTTATTATTCATACGAGAGAATCACACACGCACGGTAAAACGCCAATCAAAATGAGAACCATTCAGGCTAACGAGATATTGACTTGGAGAAGATATAGTGTATATTTAACAGAGGGGATTATCCTAGTAAAGTGTCCGTTGTAAAACAATCGCCAATTATTGTATTAAAATCATTTTTTAAAATTTCAATGCGAATCCGCTTAACAATTGTATCCGGATGATGTAAATGCTAAACGATACTGCAACCGTTGCGGAAAAATAGAGGATATTTGTATTTTTCCGTGTATGATCGGCTGATAATTCACCGAGTGAGCAGCTGATGTAATATTTCCACGAGTGGCGTAGCCACGAGTGAAAATATAAGTCAGCTGCTCACAAGGTGAATATCACAGGACGCCCACCTGCTTACGTGTAGCACGTTCAATACTCCGTGCAATATGTGAACCTTTGCTAGGGATGTATGGAAACATATCTTAGCATTGACTCTATACTTAAAGTATCTGTGACTTATTAACACAAGACTAAATAAATATATATGAAGAGCGTATTTAATAAGCAACGCTACGTTAAGTTTAATACTTAATTCATTTTTCGACTATCGATTGTAACTTACCCTTTGGTACGCATACATCGGAACCAGTAGGAAGTTGAGCCCACACGCCCGTATTTAAACACTCATATTCTTCATCTACGTCCTCCGCCAATTCATAACCTGTCTCACAAGAAAGTGTCAGAGATTCGCCGACTACTTTTTCATCGGGATATGAGATATCACCATGTGCAGGTATGAACGAAAGAGCAATGTCTGCACACTCTGAAATAACCATTACACAAAGCATATGTTTATTATTCATACGGGAGAATCACACACACACACGGTAAAACGCCAATCAAAATGAGAACCATTCAGGCTAACGAGATATTGACTTAGAGAAGATATAGTGTATATTTAGCAGAGAGGATTGTCCTAGTAAAGTGTCCGTTGTAGAACAATCGCCAATTATTGTATTAAAATTGTTTTTTGTGTGGCGATAAGCCACACAATGTAATAACTATCTTTCAGCTTTATATATACTACCAAGTTAACGCCTTTATGCCTTCACCAATAAATAGTTCTATGATTTAAACAATATTACAAGCATGCTACACAGGTTACACGTATCATTGAACCCGATTTGTTTACATTACCAACATTTATTAATATTAAGACCAACAATTATATCAGACTTTTATTTTTTGAGGATATTTATAGCAAATCATTCCGCATGGACTATATTCCTACTACCAAAGGCCTACGAACCGCCAAGGACCGTCAAGAAGGTTGAGAAAGTAATCCCACGGTTTCATGTTTACATATCGGGGCATTCATATGCAAATTGATAGACAACGAGCTATTGGTCAGTGACTAGATTGTATTGTTTATTCAGCCAATAGATTTCTGGTGGAACACGGATGAACTGAAATGTGTCTATTAAAATCACTCCGCCGCTGAACATTGGTAGACGATGACCTAATTATGTTGTTTACAAACATTGATGCTATAAATAGAAACAACATGTTATCACTGGTGGCGGGAAGCTGAATTAGTTCAAGGTCTATCTATCCGCTAGCAGACGATCGATACACTAACTTGATTAGCGTGCGTGTTTAGTTTAGACAGGATCTACTATAGATCTCAGGTTTAGAACAGTACTGTCACGCAATATTCAATAAATTACAGTTCCGTCAATTACTATCGGATTTTGACAAAATAAATTGTGTCAATACCATGAAATATTTCAATTTATTAATATCAAATTAAATTTAAATTATAAAATAATATGAATTCACATTGGCGAGTTAAATAGCGAGTCCCAAGATTTTCTATTCACGAATTGCGCAAATTTTCGGAACTACGTGAGGTTTCAAATCGTCAGTAACAATTTTGTTTTCGAATTTACATAAACAAATAATACCTCACTGAAAAGAGGAAACTTTCAACTTCAAGAAAATGTGCAACATTTATATCGGTCTCAATTAATAAGCACACGACAGCGAGTTAAACGCGCATCGTGCGAACTAATTGTGCTATTCATAGCGGCTAATTTCAACACGTAACGCTATTTAGGATTTGAATTGAGAGAGAATAATTAAGCAATAAACGAGAATTCAGTAAAGTATTTTCGGATTAAAAGAAATTGTCAATACTATGACATATTAAAGATCACTTATAACAATTTAATTTGCGGTTATAAAATAAATGCGGTTATAAAATAAATGAACTAATGCTGACGAGTTAAAAAGCGAGCACTTACATTTTCTATTCATGAATTGCGCGATTTATAGCAACAACCTGGTGTCGTAAATCACCAATTATATTTTTACGTTCCAAGTAACATAAACAACTAAAAGCTATTTTAAAGACGGTACGTTCAGTTTCATTAAGATGTGTGACTTTCATATAGATCTCATTTAATAAACACTCTACGGCGAGTTTAAACGCGCAACATGCGAACTAATATGCATTTTAAAGCGTAATATATTTTCACAAGGTTTCGAATTGAAAAGAAGTCAGCGGTAATTGGATTAATAGGCCGTTAATTATTATATACACGTTGGGCAAACCAAAGACCTAAATAACAGGTCTTAACCAAAGACCTTTGGGCAAACATACTTCAATAATTATAAATAATTAATAAGCTCCTCCCACTTAATGTGCAGTTATAAAGCCCATTAATGCATATCTAATTAGCTCTCCCACAAGCCACGTTGTGCAATATTATCTATGCATTCTTTAATTAGCCCCTTCTTATTATGTAACATTACATAATCCTAGCTAGATCTATATTTTGACAAGAAATTTGTAATCAATTATTGAAGCTGCATGAGGCAGGAAATTGACCATACAATCTGGTAAACTTCAAGGGGTTGTATATTGGTAGGTCGTTAGTAACTTGTTTTGGGACAGTTGGGGTCATGTAACACAGGGATCTATGTTTTTACAAGGGATTGAACACACCATGAGACAGGAAATAGACCGTTAAAACTATTTTTAATGAATTGGGTTGTATATCGGGTTCTTGTTAGTTAATTTGGAGACAGCTGCAGAAGTAAGGAATTTAGGGTCATAAAATTTACTGGTATAAAAAAGGGTTTACAACTTTGATACTCAGAATTTAGAAGTTAGATACATTCTTCTTGATATGGATTTAATAAGAAATAATGTATTTGAAAACTATCAGCTTTCCACTGCCCATCACCTGGGATGGGACCATGGTCGCACACTGACTGGTGCATAAAAATTATGCTTAATACAACATAATATAGCTATAATAAATATCACCCGCTGACTAGCGCGAGTTCATATTTGGGAACAGAATACACAATATTTAAATAATTACCAATACATAAATAATCGTCAGATTTTCAAACAATAACTTGTAGTATATTCCAAAATATATAATTGACCTGTTTTAAATACGATTTTATTAACATATCGGACAGAATGCTATAGAATTTACACTGAGTATGGTCCGAAAGTCTGTTCGTAAGTTTAGTTATGTTACTCCGAAAAACATTTCCGCTCTTGATCCGGCGGGAGTACGGACAACCTTCATTATAATCATATCAGTAGGCAATAGCCCTTACCACTGGACCACTTGTCCACCTAAATTCAATTGATCGACTTTAAATATATATGTATATGGCATCTAAGAGAATTGCTGTGACATGAAACCATAATTCTATCTGGTTCCATTCTTGAATTATTTCATTCAACCAAAAAAAAGTCATGATATTACCATTGATATCATTTTCTTATATTTTCCATCTATTGCAATCTGGTTCTATCTTATTAATTACCTCCCTTTGTTTAATTTTCCCAACATATTTCTACCTAGTCCTGTTTCTAGAGCAGGGGGGGGGGCCATCTCATTTGTTGTGATTTAATTCCCAGTTCATCAGTTGTATGGAGACTACCCAGTCACTCATCTTGACACCGACGCTTGGTGTCTTGAGACCAGCACAAACATTCGAGTGAGTCCGGGCTTATCAGAACTCTGACACAGCATGTTGGTGCAGCCTTTATTTGATTGGTCAAAATGACGTCAGTACGCCACACATCAGTACTTTCAGTGCTTTGATTTAAAATTTCAATGCGAATCCGCTTAACAATAGTATCCGGATGATGTGAATGCAAAACGATACTGCAACCGTTGTGGAATAAATAGAGGATATTTGTATTTTTCCGTGTATGATCGGCTGATAATTCACCGAGTGAGCAGCTGATGTAATATTTCCACGAGTGGCATAGCCACGAGTGAAAATATAAGTCAGCTGCTAACGAGGTGAATATCACAGGACGCCCACCTGCTTACATGTAGCACGTTCAATACTCCGTGCAATATGTGAACCTTTGCTAGGGATGTATGGAAACATATCCTAGCATTGACTCTATACTTAAAGTACCTATGACTAATTAACATAAGACTAAATAAATATACTTGGCAACTTTTCTAAGTCCTCACTTATATTTTGCTACATAACTTTGTCAATCATGTTTGTATCTCAATGAAATTTGGTTATACTATATGCGTCAATTATCAGTTGTCATAATTGTACAACAAAAAGTTGAGTTTGATATGCATTTATTAAATTGAATCAATTTTCACATATCAACAAAGGGAGGTAAAAAGTCACAAATTCATATTTTGATACATTTGATGACCCCTATGTAGTCTGATTATTCTACTTGCAGTCATGGGCACGAGTTATATGCATTGTTGAATGTATCGATTTGATGAATTTTACCATCTGTACGTAGATTGCAGTCACGTCTCCGAAAAGCGCGATATTACGTCATAAAGTCACTTCAATACCAAAAACACTCGCAACCAGCATAGTTAATCTGACAAACAATACGTTTACCTTTCTTTATATACCTATAAACACGTTTTCGTCTTAAATCAACCAACCGGAGATGTTTTGGGTAATTGTTCGTACACGTCGGCAGAATATACCACTATACCACATTAAAGACGTCACGTCATCTTTGTTCTGACATCATCTGACGCATAACTGTGGTGTTATAATTAATTTTCGGATGTTTTTCAAACGTGTTGTGTCCATGTGCATAATTCGGAAGTGTTTGGAACAAATTATGTGTACGTGTAGCTGCGTGGGGGCAGAAAAACATGAAACGCACGTGCATCTTGGACCGAACAAACCACGTAACGTATGGCTTGTTTCTGACGCGAATAATTTTGACTGTCTTGTATAAACTTTACTTGTGAAATTTCAGCACGTTACTTTTTACAATAAAAAAGTTATACATCAATGAAAATGAGGACTTAGAAAAGTTGTTAAGTATATGAAGAGCGTATTTAATAAGCAACGCTACGTTAAGTTTAATACTTAATTCATTTTTCGACTATCGATTGTAACTTACCCTTTGGTACGCATACATCGGAACCAGTAGGAAGTTGAGCCCACACGCCCGTATTTAAACACTCATATTCTTCATCTACGTCCTCCGCCAATTCATAACCTGTCTCACAAGAAAGTGTCAGAGATTCGCCGACTACTTTTTGATCGGGATACGAGATTACGCCATTTTCAGGTAAGTTCGTAGGATCTATGTCTGCACAAGCTGGAATAATTATTACACGATGCATATGATTACAATTTGTTCGTAAGAACTATAAACGCGGAGGCACCCAACTCCAAAATAGTGACCATGTATTTGGACGAATAATTCATGACAAGAAATGCAGATAAAAACAATATTTGCCTAACAATCGACAATCACTGAATGAAAAGCTTTTCTTCAACTCAAAATGAAACCTGTATCTATAACGATTAGATTGAGTGGGTCTTCAGTACATGTACTTTAGTACTGTATGGTTAAAACAAGAAAAAACATTTTGTCCAAATAGGACGACAGCGACTAAAAAGTAAATAACAAATATACGTTTTGAAACAATTATTTTGGTGCAGATCTATTTATTAGATGATATTCAAGTTGATCAAAAACAAAATAGAATACTCTATTTATTTTGTTGAGATTATATGCGTGTAAAACAAAAGAAATCCACGATATCGTATTTTGTGATCACATGTCCGTCCTTTTCGCTGAGCAATGTACTTTTCGGATTTTAATTATACCGTTCCGTGGTTTCCGTGAAGTTGTTATTGTCAAATAAAAGGCTGGAAGCGATATGTTATTTTTAAAATTTAGTTATATATTTTGATCATTATGGAGACATTTTTCGGCACATGTTCTTCTTACATTTTGTATGGTAATGTCTATCATGGAACATTGTGCTTTTGTGAATTTCATCTTGATTGGTGGTGTTGTTCGATTCATGTTTTAACCGTAAAAGAAATTAACTGATTTGATGAAATTTGGACAACTTCGCTCTAGCATGTTGTTTATACTATTTTTTGTTAGCAAATGCCAATTTTAATTACAAACATATCAATAAAACACCTAAGCGTTTGGTAAGCAGTTTTGCTAAGTATAGAGCGATTGTCAGACAAAGACGGAACGCTAGTCAATGATAACAGCAGCAACAACATATTGACAACACACACTTAGATTGCCAACAACATATTGACATCAACATATTTACAACACAAGTTTCAATTGACAACAACATATTGACACCAACATATTGCCAACACAAGTTTAAAGTGACAGCAACAAATTGACAACACAAACTTACTTTCGGATGATGAATCTTCCTCATCACTTGAAGAAGAGTCATCTGTAGAGAGATGAAACAATGTGAAAGCTCAATTAGATGCAACAAATGGCCCCAATGTCACTCACCTGACATTATAGTGAATACAGGAGCATTATTCATCAACATTGTAAGTCTAAAAATCAGACTTAGACTTTTTATTTTCAAATGTTCTATTCCCTCTCATATTGTTATAAATGTACCAATTTTGATATAAATTGGTGTATATGTTTAATGGGTTACAACAAATAATCAGATACATTTTCACATGGTCAAATCTAATTGCAAAGAAATGGCGGTGATTATAAATATTGTAAATTTTAAGTCTACGAGGGGTGATCAATATATTCGAGGACTTTCCTTCTCAATTTTGAAATATTGGAACTAGAGGAATGAAATTTACAGCTGATGTAGATCAATCAATTATCTCGCGATTTGCCTAAAGTTCTTTATGAAAGCGTCACTATCTACTTTATGACGTCACTTTTTGTAACCATGGTGAAGCGCGCACCGGCGAGCATCTCGGACGTAATGTTATTTCTGAGAAACGACACGCTATGAAAATTAACGCAAAACTTGTAAATTCCTCGCACTACCTCTAAAGGACTTGACTAAATTGTGCATGGATTCTGTGCGCGCCCAATTAGCCATTTTCATATGATTCCGTTGTTTATGTGATTGTAGTGTCTCTGTCAAACGGTTGAGTCAATAAAATTAGGATAAATAGCAAAAATAACACCGTGTTGGGGACACTTTCCGTTAAATTCTGCGAAATAAGACGCACCGATCTCAATCAAATGTAACTGGCAAAAACAAAGACTAGTATAGGCTAGAACACATAAAATTGTTGACTCCAAATCAAAAGGGTTATTTCGATATTGCGTCCTAAACCTGATAGGTCCTGTTTCAGTCCTAATTGAAATAATCTAATTTTGTAAAGCCAACCGCCCTTTTCCGAGTTTTGTTTCCAATAACGCGTCGATACTCTTTTTATTCCACTTCACATTCCAGAATCGGCTATTAACTACTTATTTCAGTAGTAAAAGACAACCAGTCTCATACATGGAACCGGGTATCAGTCCAGAAAGGAGGTAGGTGCTGGTCCGACGGTGACGCTTGGAATGACGTCGCGTGACGTCAAACGTCACGCGCCCCTTGTATGAATCAAATCATTTTATTAGTGCATTCGGTCCGAGACATCTTATTCCGAATGATGTTAAATGGCTTTGAGCCTTACTGCCAATATAGACTTGCTAGATGAAAAGTCCTCGAATATATTGATCACCCCTCGTAAGTCTGAGTTTCAGTCTTACAATGTTGGTGAATAAGGACTCTGGTCCATATTATTACCAAAATTACAGCTTGTATAGCATGTAGAGCACATACATACATACATACAGGGTCTATCACTAGTTGTGAATTGATGTATCTATACCAAGCGAATTCTGGAAAAAAAATAATCGAGCCTCTGGCGAGCTCCATAATATTTCATAGACAAATTAATATCAACTGACAACGCGTATAAGATTCTTCATATTGCCATATGGTGTTCTAGAACACTTTCGTTTGAAACCTGACAATACGCATGTCCAATAAATCACAGAGAGAGTTTCTGGTAATGCTAAGCGAAAAAAGATCTAATGGATATGAAAGAATAATTGTTTTTCAGTTTTTGCTTATAAAAAAACTATTGTCAATATAGCTCAATACACTTCAACCCAAAAATACACATCTCTCCAAAAAACCCAGACTTATTTAATGACGTCATTTGAACGCTATGCTACATATGTGTATATACATATAGTCCAGTCATTGAAGCTAAAAAATATGGTCAACCTCAAACAAATTGCAAAACAGAGTTTCTTTGCATTTTCATCATCTACAGACTATTATCGACTACAGACAAAATATGCGAGTTCAGTGGGGAAAATACAAAAAAATCGACATGTTTAAGGTCACTTTTGGTAGCAATTTCAGCATTTTCCTTATTTCATACTACATGGGGAATTTTAAGTTCTAATAATACCCGTGTTAGTCGTTAAATATTTACTAATTGCACATTAAAGCTTATATTTTCTGAAAGATACAACCTTCTTATATCGAATACAAATATTGATTTTATCATCAGACAATTTACTTTTCATATATATGCCAGTCTACGTGTTTGTATACTACCCATTCAAATGTCGACAAAATGACTCAAAATAGCATTGGAAGTGGAAACAAAAGTTTTATTCATTTCTTTAATATTAATCCAATTTGTTTAAAATTTACACGTATCATGTATTGTATACATGTGTGTCTTATGGAAAAAGGATATTTGTGTTTGGACAGTATAAAATACAGACAATATACAAAATGTACACGAATCTATCGATTCTGGAGAAATAGTGATTGTTCTCTTTGTCTGTTCGTCCACAATTGCATTTGTATTCACAATTTTGACTTTATGATTATGAAACTTGGTCAGAGTTATCATCTGAACAAAATTTAGGCCAAGGTAGAAAATGGATGATCAAGGGTAAAAAACTAGGTCACTAGGTCAAATTGTTCAAAACCTTGTATAGTCGCTACAGGTCATAATGTTGACCTTATATTTATGAAACTTTGTCACAATAATAATATCAACAAAATATAGGTCAAAGTTATAAATTGGGTCATCCGGGGTCAAAAAGTAGGTCGTTAGTTAAAATCAAAGATAAACATCGTGTAGGTACAAAATTCAAAATTTTGGTCTAATATTTATGCAACTTGGTCACAATGCTCATATCAAACATCTAAGACAAGTATGTTATTGAGTTATTTGGGTCAAAATTAGGTCAATAGGTTAAATTAATTGATGCGACTTTTTGGCGCATGAAGGTTTGTCTATTATTTGACCTAGTGACCTAGTTTTAACTCATGATAAGTAAATATTGAATTTGACCTACATTTTGTCTTCATGATCCATGTGACATGGTTTCATAAGGATTAGGTAAAAAGGGTGCATTCTAAAGATTTGTTCTATAATTTGGCCTAGTGACCTAGTTATTAACTCAGGTTAATCCAATTTCATACATGACCTTGATTTTGTAAGGTGATCATTGTGACTAAACTTCACAGATGTTAGGTCAAAATTGCAACCCCTGGTGACTATATCTTGTTTTTTTCTATGTTTTGACCTAGTGACATAGATTTTGGCTCCGGTTAACTCAAAACTTTATTTTACCTAGATTAGCTTCCTATGATCATTACTGCCAAGTTTCATAAAAATCAGACCAAAATTGCGACCACTAAGCACGATGTAAAAATAAGTTACTCGTACAAGTCAAGATTTATTTACATCAAAAGTGACCAATATCAAAAACATGTGACATTTCAATATATTTGTAAATATCTCAAAAAGTCCCACAAATATTCAATTAGGACATTTGGTACATTGCTAAGGATAGCTTTACGCACCATATAAAAACAAAACTGTTTGTTTTGCAATTAGTTTGAGGTTAAAAGTTAAAATGACTGGACTAATATGCATACTCGCTATACTAACCCGGGTGCAATGAAAGGCGTGTGATATAAAAATATATTTTGTATCATTTGACCTTGTGATTTAAGTATTGATTCCAAATAACCCATGCTTAAACTCAATTAAGATTAACATAACAAATAATTGTGACTTTCACATCGATACAGTAAAAAACACAGCCTACGAAATAATATTTACACTATACAATTTCACTACAAGTCATAGAACCGCTAAAAGGTAGAACAATGCCGTAACAAACACTTACCATACCTAGTGTTATTTTTTTAGTGCAACAAAAATGTGTTTAACCTCTGTTTAATATGACTATGCATATTCAATCTTGGGCGCTTCAACCGTACATGTATATTATGTAATGATTATACTTATTATCAATATAGAAATGTTTTTATTTCGTAGGCAACTAATAGTAAAGTCGAATTAATATTCTAAGATACGCTGAACTGTGTTAATGTTGAAGTATAAATTTAACTTTCTAAATTAACATACCCTTTTTACATTGTGGAGCTTCAGATGGATCCCATTGACCAGACCCTAAACATGACCTCGTAGGTGAACCCACCAAGGTATAGCTATTTGCAGTATCGCAGCTATATGCTGCAATTGTGCCATCATATGGACTGTCTGTTGATATTGATACATCACCATTGTCCGGTGCAAGAAGTTCCGCACACACTGAAATAATATTCACACTATACCATTTCACCACATAGAACCGCAAAATGGTAGAACAATGCCGTAACAAACACATACCATACCTTGTGTTATTTTTGTAGTGAGACAAAAATGTGACTAACCTTTGTAATGTATGTACTATGTATATTCATTCTTTGGCACTTCTACATTACATGTATATTATGTGATGATTATATTTATTATCAATATAGAAATGTTTTAATTCCGTAGGCAACTAATAGTAAAATCGTATTTAATATTCTAAGATACGCTGAACTGTGTTAATGTTGAAGTATAAATTTAACTATCTAATTTAACATACACTTTTTACATTGTGGAGCTTCAGATGGATCCCATTGACCAGACCCTAAACATGTCCTCGTAGGTGAACCCACCAAGGTATAGCTATTTGCAGTATCGCAGCTATATGTTGCAATTGTGCCATCATATGGACTGTCTGTTGATATTGATACATCACCATTGTCCGGTGTAAGAAGTTCCGCACACACTGAAATAATATTTACACTATACCATTTCACCACATAGAACGGCTAAATGGTAGAACAATGCCGTAACAAACACATACCATACCTTGTGTTATTTTTGTAGTGAGACAAAAATGTGATTAACCTTTGTAATGTATGTACTATGTTTATTCATTCTTTGGCGCTTCTACATTACATGTATATTATGTGATGATTATACTTATTATCAATATAGAAATGTTTTTATTCCATAGGCAACAAATAGTAAAATCGTATTTAATATTCTAAGATACGCTGAACTGTGTTACTGTTGAAGTATAAATTTAACTATCTAAATTAACATACCCTTTTTACATTGTGGAGCTTCAGATGGATCCCATTGACCAGACCCTAAACATGTCCTCGTAGGTGAACCCACCAAGGTATAGCTATTCACAGTATCGCAGCTATATGTTGCAATTGTGCCATCATATGGACTGTCTGTTGATATTGATACATCACCATTGTCCGGTGCAAGAAGTTCCGCACACACTGAAATAATATTTACACTATACCATTTCACCAAAAAGAACCGCTAACCGGTAGAACAATGCCGTACCAAACACATACCATACCTAGTGTTATTTTTGTAGTGCGACAAAAATGTATTTAACCTTTGTAATAAATGTACTGTGTATATTCAATCATGGGCGCTTCTACCATACATGTATAATATGTGATGATTATACTAATTATCAATATTGAAATGTTTTTATTCCGTAGGCAACTAATAGTAAAATCGTATTTAATATTCTAAGATACGCTGAACTGTGTTAATGTTGAAGTATAATTTTAACTATCTAAACTTACGTACCCTTTTTACATTGTGGAGCTTCAGATGGATCCCATTGTCCAGACCCTAAACATGTCCTCGTAGGTGAACCCACCAAGGTATAGCTATTCGCAGTATCGCAGCTATATGTTGCAATTGTGCCATCATATGGACTGTCTGTTGATATTGATACATCACCATTGTCCGGTGCAAGAAGTTCCGCACACACTGAAATAATATTTACACTATACCATTTCACCACAAAGAACCGCTAACCGGTAGAACAATGCCGTACCAAACACATGCCATACCTAATGTTATTTTTGTAGTGCGACAAAAAAGTGTTTAACCTTTGTAATATATGTACTATGTATATTCAATCTTGGGCGCTTCTACCATACATGTATAGTATGTGATGATTATACTTATTATCAATATTGAAATGTTTTTTTTCCGTAGGCATCTAATAGTAAAATCGTATTTAATATTCTAAGATACGCTGAACTGTGTTAATGTTGAAGTATAAATTTAACTATCTAAATTAACATACCCTTTTTACATTGTGGAGCTTCAGATGGATCCCATTGTCCAGACCCTAAACATGTCCTCGTAGGTGAACCCACCAAGGTATAGCTATTCACAGTATCGCAGCTATATGTTGCAATTGTGCCATCATATGGACTGTCTGTTGATATTGATACATCACCATTGTCCGGTGCAAGAAGTTCCGCACACACTGAAATAATATTTACACTATACCATTTCACCACATAGAACCGCTTAATGGTAGAACAATGCCGTAACAAACACATACCACACCTTGTGTTATTTTTGTAGTGAGACAAAAATGCGTTTAACCTTTGTAATGTATGTATTATGTATATTCATTCTTTGGCGCTTCTACAATACATGTATAGTATGTGATCATTATACTTATTATCAATATAGAAATGTTTTTATTCCGTAGGCAACTAATAGTAAAATCGTATTTAATATTCTAAGATACGCTAAACTGTGTTAATGTTGAAGTATAAATTTAACTATCTAAACTAACGTACCCTTTTTACATTGTGGAGCTTCAGATGGATCCCATTGTCCAGACCCTAAACATGTCCTTGTAGGTGAACCAACCAAGGTATAGCTATTCGCAGTATCGCAGCTATATGTTGCAATTGTGCCATCATATGGACTGTCTGTTGATATTGATACATCACCATTGTCCGGTGCAAGAAGTTCCGCACACACTGAAATAATATTTACACTATACCATTTCACCACAAAGAACCGCTAAACGGTAGAACAATGCCGTACCAAACACATACCATACCTAGTGTTATTTTTGTAGTGCGACAAAAATATGTTTAACCTATGTAATATATGAACTATGTATATTCAATCTTGGGCGCTTCCACCATACATGTATAATATGTGATGATTATACTTATTATCAATATTGAAATGTATTTATTTCGTAGGCAACTGATAGTAAAATCGTATTTAATATTCTAAGATACGCTGAACTGTGTTAATGTTGAAGTATAATTTTAACTATCTAAACTTACGTACCCTTTTTACATTGTGGAGCTTCAGATGGATCCCATTGTCCAGACCCTAAACATGTCCTCGTAGGTGAACCCACCAAGGTATAGCTATTCGCAGTATCGCAGCTATATGTTGCAATTGTGCCATCATATGGACTGTCTGTTGATATTGATACATCACCATTGTCCGGTGCAAGAAGTTCCGCACACACTGAAATAATATTTACACTATACCATTTCACCACAAAGAACCGCTAACCGATAGAACAATGCCGTACCAAACACATACCATACCAAGTGTTATTTTTGTAGTGCGACAAAAATGCGTTTAACCTTTGTAATGTATGTACTATGTATATTCATTCTTTGGCGCTTCTACAATTCATGTATATTATGTGATGATTATACTTATTATCAATATAGAAATGTTTTTATTCCGTAGGCAACTAATAGTAAAATCGTATTTAATATTCTAAGATACGCTGAACTTTATTAATGTTGAAGTATAATTTTAACTATCTAAACTAACGTACCCTTTTTACATTGTGGAGCTTCAGATGGATCCCATTGTCCAGACCCTAAACATGTCCTCGTAGGTAAGCCCACCAAGGTATAGCTATTCGCAGTATCGCAGCTATATGTTGCAATTGTGCCATCATATGGACTGTCTGTTGATATTGATACATCACCATTGTCCGGTGCAAGAAGTTCCGCACACACTGAAATAATATTTACACGATACCATTTCACCACATTGAACCGCTAACCAGTAGAACAATGCCGTACCAAACACATACCATACCTTGTGTTATTTTTGTAGTGCGACAAAAATGTGTTTAACCTATGTAATATATGAACTATGTATATTCAATCTTGGTCGCTTCCACCATACATATTTAATTTGTGATGATTATACTTATTATCAATATTGAAATGTTTTTATTCCGTAGGCAACTAATAGTAAAATCGTATTTAATATTCTAAGATACGCTGAACTTTGTTAATGTTGAAGTATAATTTTAACTATCTAAACTAACGTACCCTTTTTACATTGTGGAGCTTCAGATGGATCCCATTGTCCAGACCCTAAACATGTCCTCGTAGGTGAACCCACCAAGGTATAGCTATTCGCAGTATCGCAGCTATATGTTGCAATTGTGCCATCATATGGACTGTCTGTTGATATTGATACATCACCATTGTCCGGTGCAAGAAGTTCCGCACAATCTGAAATAATATTTACACTATACCATTTCACCACATAGAACCGCTAAATGGTAGAACAATGCCGTAACAAACACATACCATACCTTGTGTTATTTTTGTAGTGAGACAAAAATGCGTTTAACCTTTGTAATGTATGTACTATGTATATTCATTCTTTGGCGCTTCTACAATACATGTATATTATGTGATGATTATACTTATTATCAATATAGAAATGTTTTTATTCCGTAGGCAACTAATAGTAAAATCGTATTTAATATTCTAAGATACGCTGAACTGTGTTAATGTTGAAGTATAAATTTAACTATCTAAATTAACATACCCTTTTTACATTGTGGAGCTTCAGATGGATCCCATTGACCAGACCCTAAACATGTCCTCGTAGGTGAACCCACCAAGGTATAGCTATTCGCAGTATCGCAGCTATATGTTGCAATTGTGCCATCATATGGACTGTCTGTTGATATTGATACATCACCATTGTCCGGTGCAAGAAGTTCCGCACACACTGAAATAATATTTACACTATACCATTTCACCACAAAGAACCGCTAACCGGTAGAACAATGCCGTACCAAACACATACCATACCAAGTGTTATTTTTGTAGTGCGACAAAAATGCGTTTAACCTTTGTAATGTATGTACTATGTATATTCATTCTTTGGCGCTTCTACAATACATGTATATTATGTGATGATTATACTTATTATCAATATAGAAATGTTTTTATTCCGTAGGCAACTAATAGTAAAATCGTATTTAATATTCTAAGATACGCTGAACTGTGTTAATGTTGAAGTATAATTTTAACTATCTAAACTAACGTACCCTTTTTACATTGTGGAGCTTCAGATGGATCCCATTGTCCAGACCCTAAACATGTCCTCGTAGGTAAGCCCACCAAGGTATAGCTATTCGCAGTATCGCAGCTATATGTTGCAATTGTGCCATCATATGGACTGTCTGTTGATATTGATACATCACCATTGTCCGGTGCAAGAAGTTCCGCACACACTGAAATAATATTTACACGATACCATTTCACCACAAAGAACCGCTAACCAGTAGAACAATGCCGTACCAAACACATACCATACCTTGTGTTATTTTTGTAGTGCGACAAAAATGTGTTTAACCTATGTAATATATGAACTATGTATATTCAATCTTGGTCGCTTCCACCATACATATTTAATTTGTGATGATTATACTTATTATCAATATTGAAATGTTTTTATTCCGTAGGCAACTAATAGTAAAATCGTATTTAATATTCTAAGATACGCTGAACTGTGTTAATGTTGAAGTATAATTTTAACTATCTAAATTAACATACCCTTTTTACATTGTGGAGCTTCAGATGGATCCCATTGTCCAGACCCTAAACATGTCCTCGTAGGTGAACCCACCAAGGTATAGCTATTCGCAGTATCGCAGCTATATGTTGCAATTGTGCCATCATATGGACTGTCTGTCGATATTGATACATCACCATTGTCCGGTGCAAGAAGTTCCGCACACACTATAATAATATTTACACTATACCATTTCACCACATAGAACCGCTAAATGGTAGAACAATGCCGTAACAAACACATACCATACCTTGTGTTATTTTTGTAGTGAGAAAAAAATGCGTTTAACCTTTGTAATGTATGTACTATGTATATTCATTCTTTGGCGCTTTTACAGTACATGTATATTATGTGATGATTATACTTATTATCAATATAGAAATGTTTTTATTCCGTAGGCAACTAATAGTAAAATCGTATTTAATATTCTAAGATACGCTGAACTTTGTTAATGTTGAAGTATAATTTTAACTATCTAAACTAACGTACCCTTTTTACATTGTGGAGCTTCAGATGGATCCCATTGTCCAGACCCTAAACATGTCCTCGTAGGTGAACCCACCAAGGTATAGCTATTCGCAGTATCGCAGCTATATGTTGCAATTGTGCCATCATATGGACTGTCTGTTGATATTGATACATCACCATTGTCCGGTGCAAGAAGTTCCGCACACACTGAAATAATATTTACACTATACCATTTCACCACAAAGAACCGCTAACCGGTAGAACAATGCCGTACCAAACACATACCATACCTAGTGTTATTTTTGTAGTGCGAAAAAAATGTGTTTAACCTATGTAATATATGAACTATGTATATTCAATCTTGGGCGCTTCTACCATACATGTATAATATGTGATGATTATACTTATTATCAATATAGAAATGTTTTTATTCCGTAGGCAACTAATAGTAAAATCGTATTTAATATTCTAAGATACACTGAACTTTGTTAATGTTGTAGTATAATTTTAACTATCTAAACTAACGTACCCTTTTTACATTGTGGAGCTTCAGATGGATCCCATTGACTAGACCCTAAACATGTCCTCGTAGGTGAACCCACCAAGGTATAGCTATTCGCAGTATCGCAGCTATATGTTGCAATTGTGCCATCATATGGACTGTCTGTCGATATTGATACATCACCATTGTCCGGTGCAAGAAGTTCCGCACACACTGAAATAATATTTACACTATACCATTTCACCACAAAGAACCGCTAACCGGTAGAACAATGCCGTACCAAACACATACCATACCTAGTGTTATTTTAGTAGTGCGACAAAAATGCGTTTAACCTTTGTAATGTATGTACTATGTATATTCATTCTTTGGCGCTTTTACAATACATGTATATTATGTGATGATTATACTTATTATCAATATAGAAATGTTTTTATTCCGTAGGCAACTAATAGTAAAATCGTATTTAATATTCTAAGATACGCTGAACTGTGTTAATGTTGAAGTATAAATTTAACTATCTAAATTAACATACCCTTTTTACATTGTGGAGCTTCAGATGGATCCCATTGACCAGACCCTAAACATGTCCTCGTAGGTGAACCCACCAAGGTATAGCTATTCGCAGTATCGCAGCTATATGTTGCAATTGTGCCATCATATGGACTGTCTGTTGATATTGATACATCACCATTGTCCGGTGCAAGAAGTTCCGCACACACTGAAATAATATTTACACTATACCATTTCACCACATAGAACCGCTAAATGGTAGAACAATGCCGTAACAAACACATACCATACCTTGTGTTATTTTTGTAGTGAGAAATAAATGCGTTTAACCTTTGTAATGTATGTACTATGTATATTCATTCTTTGGCGCTTTTACAATACATGTATATTATGTGATGATTATACTTATTATCAATATAGAAATGTTTTTATTCCGTAGGCAACTAATAGTAAAATCGTATTTAATATTCTAAGATACGCTGAACTGTGTTAATGTTGAAGTATAAATTTAACTATCTAAATTAACATACCCTTTTTACATTGTGGAGCTTCAGATGGATCCCATTGACCAGACCCTGAACATGTCCTCGTAGGTGAACCCACCAAGGTATAGCTATTCGCAGTATCGCAGCTATATGTTGCAATTGTGCCATCATATGGACTGTCTGTTGATATTGATACATCACCATTGTCTGGTGCAAGAAGTTCCGCACACACTGAAATAATATTTACACTATACCATTTCACCACAAAGAACCGCTAACCAGTAGAACAATGCCGTACCAAACACATACCATACCTAGTGTTATTTTTGTAGAGCGAAAAAAATGTGTTTAACCTATGTAATATATGAACTATGTATATTCAATCTTGGGCGCTTCTACCATACATGTATAATATGTGATGATTATACTTATTATCAATATTGAAATGTTTTTATTCCGTAGGCAACTAATAGTAAAATCGTATTTAATATTCTAAGATACGCTGAACTGTGTTAATGTTGAAGTATAAATTTAACTATCTAAATTAACGTACCCTTTTTACATTGTGGAGCTTCAGATGGATCCCATTGTCCAGACCCTAAACATGTCCTCGTAGGTGAACCCACCAAGGTATAGCTATTCGCAGTATCGCAGCTATATGTTGCAATTGTGCCATCATATGGACTGTCTGTTGATATTGATACTTCACCATTGTCCGGTGCAAGAAGTTCCGCACACACTGAAAAAATATTTACACGATACCATTTCACCACAAAGAACCGCTAACAAGTAGAACAAAGCCGTACCAAACACATACCATACCTTGTGTTATTTTTGTAGTGCGACAAAAATGTGTTTCACCTATGTAATAAATGAACTATGTATATTCAATCTTGGGCGCTTCCACCATACATGTTTAATATGTGATGATTATACTTATTATCAATATTGAAATGTTTTTATTCCGTAGGCAACTAATAGTAAAATCGTATTTAATATTCTAAGATACGATGAACTGTGTTAATGTTGAAGTATAATTTTAACTATCTAAATTAACATACCCTTTTTACATTGTGGAGCTTCAGATGGATCCCATTGTCCAGACCCTAAACATGTCCTCGTAGGTGAACCCACCAAGGTATAGCTATTCGCAGTATCGCAGCTATATGTGGCAATTGTGCCATCATATGGACTGTCTGTCGATATTGATACATCACCATTGTCCGGTGCAAGAAGTTCCACACACACTGAAATAATATTTACACTATACCATTTCACCACATAGAACCGCTAAATGGTAGAACAATGCCGTACCAAACACATACCATACCTAGTGTTATTTTAGTAGTGCGACAAAAATGCGTTTAACCTTTGTAATGTATGTACTATGTATATTCATTCTTTGGCGCTTTTACAATACATGTATATTATGTGATGATTATACTTATTATCAATATAGAAATGTTTTTATTCCGTAGGCAACTAATAGTAAAATCGTATTTAATATTCTAAGATACGCTGAACTTTGTTAATGTTGAAGTATAATTTTAACGATCTAAACTAACGTACCCTTTTTACATTGTGGAGCTTCAGATGGATCCCATTGTCCAGACCCTAAACATGTCCTCGTAGGTGAACCCACCAAGGTATAGCTATTCGCAGTATCGCAGCTATATGTTGCAATTGTGCCATCATATGGACTGTCTGTTGATATTGATACATCACCATTGTCCGGTGCAAGAAGTTCCGCACACACTGAAAAAATATTTACACGATACCATTTCACCTTAAAGGACCGCTAACCAGTAGAACAATGCCGTACCAAACACATACCATACCTTGTGTTATTTTTGTAGTGCGACAAAAATGTGTTTCACCTATGTAATATATGAACTATGTATATTCAATCTTGGTCGCTTCCACCATACATGTTTAATTTGTGATGATTATACTTATTATCAATATTGAAATGTTTTTATTCCGTAGGCAACTAATAGTAAAATCGTATTTAATATTCTAAGATACGCTGAACTGTGTTAATGTTGAAGTATAATTTTAACTATCTAAATTAACATACCCTTTTTACATTGTGGAGCTTCAGATGGATCCCATTGTCCAGACCCTAAACATGTCCTCGTAGGTGAACCCACCAAGGTATAGCTATTCGCAGTATCGCAGCTATATGTTGCAATTGTGCCATCATATGGACTGTCTGTCGATATTGATACATCACCATTGTCCGGCGCAAGAAGTTCCGCACACACTGAAATAATATTTACACTATATTATTTCACCACATAGAACCGCTAAATGGTAGAACAATGCCGTAACAAACACATACCATACCTTGTGTTATTTTTGTAGTGAGAAATAAATGCGTTTAACCTTTGTAATGTATGTACTATGTATATTCATTCTTTGGCGCTTTTACAATACATGTATATTATGTGATGATTATACTTATTATCAATATAGAAATGTTTTTATTCCGTAGGCAACTAATAGTAAAATCGTATTTAATATTCTAAGATACGCTGAACTGTGTTAATGTTGAAGTATAAATTTAACTATCTAAATTAACATACCCTTTTTACATTGTGGAGCTTCAGATGGATCCCATTGACCAGACCCTAAACATGTCCTCGTAGGTGAACCCACCAAGGTATAGCTATTCGCAGTATCGCAGCTATATGTTGCAATTGTGCCATCATATGGACTGTCTGTTGATATTGATACATCACCATTGTCCGGTGCAAGAAGTTCCGCACACACTGAAATAATATTTACACGATACCATTTCACCACAAAGAACCGCTAACCAGTAGAACAATGCCGTACCAAACACATACCATACCTAGTGTTATTTTTGTAGTGCGAAAAAAATGTGTTTAACCTATGTAATATATGAACTATGTATATTCAATCTTGGGCGCTTCTACCATACATGTATATTATGTGATGATTATACTTATTATCAATATAGAAATGTTTTTATTCCGTAGGCAACTAATAGTATAATCGTATTTAATATTCTAAGATACGCTGAACTTTGTTAATGTTGAAGTATAATTTTAACTATCTAAACTAACGTACCCTTTTTACATTGTGGAGCTTCAGATGGATCCCATTGTCCAGACCCTAAACATGTCCTCGTAGGTGAACCCACCAAGGTATAGCTATTCGCAGTATCGCAGCTATATGTTGCAATTGTGCCATCATATGGACTGTCTGTTGATATTGATACATCACCATTGTCCGGTGCAAGAAGTTCCGCACACACTGAAATAATATTAACACTATACCATTTCACCACATAGAACCGCTAACCAGTAGAACAATGCCGTACCAAACACATACCATACCTAGTGTTATTTTTGTAGAGCGAAAAACATGTGTTTAACTTATGTAATATATGAACTATGTATATTCAATCTTGGGCGCTTCTACCATACATGTATAATATGTGATGATTATACTTATTATCAATATTGAAATGTTTTTATTCCGTAGGCAACTAATAGTAAAATCGTATTTAATATTCTAAGATACGCTGAACTGTGTTAATGTTGAAGTATAAATTTAACTATCTAAATTAACATACCCTTTTTACATTGTGGAGCTTCAGATGGATCCCATTGACCAGACCCTAAACATGTCCTCGTAGGTGAACCCACCAAGGTATAGCTATTCGCAGTATCGCAGCTATATGTTGCAATTGTGCCATCATATGGACTGTCTGTTGATATTGATACATCACCATTGTCCGGTGCAAGAAGTTCCGCACACACTGAAATAATATTCACACTATACCATTTCACCACAAAGAACCGCTAACCAGTAGAACAATGCCGTACCAAACACATACCATACCTAGTGTTATTCTTGTAGTGCGACAAAAATGCGTTTAACCTATGTAATATATGAACTATGTATATGCAGTCTTGGGCGCTTCCACCATACATGTATAATATGTGATGATTATACTTATTACCAATATTGAAATGTTTTTTATTCCGTAGGCAACTAATAGTAAAATCGTATTTAATATTCTAAGATACGCTGAACTTTGTTAATGTTGAAGTATAATTTTAACTATCTACACTAACGTACCCTTTTTACATTGTGGAGCTTCAGATGGATCCCATTGTCCAGACCCTAAACATGTCCTCGTAGGTGAACCCACCAAGGTATAGCTATTCGCAGTATCGCAGCTATATGTTGCAATTGTGCCATCATATGGACTGTCTGTTGATATTGATACATCACCATTGTCCGGTGCAAGAAGTTCCGCACACACTAAAATAATATTTACACTATACCATTTCACCACATAGAACCGTTAAATGGTAGAACAATGCCGTACCAAACACATACCATACCTTGTGTTATTTTTGCAGTGAGACAAAAATGCATTTAACCTTTGTAATGTATGTACTATGTATATTCATTCTTTGGCGCTTCTACAGTACATGTATATTATGTGATGATTATACTTATTATCAATATTGAAATGTTTTTATTCCGTAGGCAACTAATAGTAAAATCGTATTTAATATTCTAAGATACGCTGAACTTTGTTAATGTTGAAGTATAAATTTAACTATCTAAATTAACATACCCTTTTTACATTGTGGAGCTTCAGATGGATCCCATTGACCAGACCCTAAACATGTCCTCGTAGGTGAACCCACCAAGGTATAGCTATTCGCAGTATCGCAGCTATATGTTGCAATTGTGCCATCATATGGACTGTCTGTTGATATTGATACATCACCATTGTCCGGTGCAAGAAGTTCCGCACACACTGAAATAATATTTACACTATACCATTTCACCACAAAGAACCGCTAACCGGTAGAACAATGCCGTACCAAACACATACCATACCAAGTGTTATTTTTGTAGTGCGACAAAAATGCGTTTAACCTTTGTAATGTATGTACTATGTATATACATTCTTTGGCGCTTCTACAATACATGTATATTATGTGATGATTATACTTATTATCAATATAGAAATGTTTTTATTCCGTAGGCAACTAATAGTAAAATCGTATTTAATATTCTAAGATACGCTGAACTTTGTTAATGTTGAAGTATAATTTTAACGATCTAAACTAACGTACCCTTTTTACATTGTGGAGCTTCAGATGGATCCCATTGTCCAGACCCTAAACATGTCCTCGTAGGTGAACCCACCAAGGTATAGCTATTCGCAGTATCGCAGCTATATGTTGCAATTGTGCCATCATATGGACTGTCTGTTGATATTGATACATCACCATTGTCCGGTGCAAGAAGTTCCGCACACACTGAAAAAATATTTACACGATACCATTTCACCTTAAAGAACCGCTAACCAGTAGAACAATGCCGTACCAAACACATACCATACCTTGTGTTATTTTTGTAGTGCGACAAAAATGTGTTTCACCTATGTAATATATGAACTAGGTGTATTCAATCTTGGGCGCTTCCACCATACATGTTTAATATGTGATGATTATACTTATTATCAATATTGAAATGTTTTTATTCCGTAGGCAACTAATAGTAAAATCGTATTTAATATTCTAAGATACGATGAACTGTGTTAATGTTGAAGTATAATTTTAACTATCTAAATTAACATACCCTTTTTACATTGTGGAGCTTCAGATGGATCCCATTGTCCAGACCCTAAACATGTCCTCGTAGGTGAACCCACCAAGGTATAGCTATTCGCAGTATCGCAGCTATATGTGGCAATTGTGCCATCATATGGACTGTCTGTCGATATTGATACATCACCATTGTCCGGTGCAAGAAGTTCCACACACACTGAAATAAAATTTACACTATACCATTTCACCACATAGAACCGCTAAATGGTAGAACAATGCCGTACCAAACACATACCATACCTAGTGTTATTTTAGTAGTGCGACAAAAATGCGTTTAACCTTTGTAATGTATGTACTATGTATATTCATTCTTTGGCGCTTTTACAATACATGTATATTATGTGATGATTATACTTATTATCAATATAGAAATGTTTTTATTCCGTAGGCAACTAATAGTAAAATCGTATTTAATATTCTAAGATACGCTGAACTTTGTTAATGTTGAAGTATAATTTTAACGATCTAAACTAACGTACCCTTTTTACATTGTGGAGCTTCAGATGGATCCCATTGTCCAGACCCTAAACATGTCCTCGTAGGTGAACCCACCAAGGTATAGCTATTCGCAGTATCGCAGCTATATGTTGCAATTGTGCCATCATATGGACTGTCTGTTGATATTGATACATCACCATTGTCCGGTGCAAGAAGTTCCGCACACACTGAAAAAATATTTACACGATACCATTTCACCTTAAAGGACCGCTAACCAGTAGAACAATGCCGTACCAAACACATACCATACCTTGTGTTATTTTTGTAGTGCGACAAAAATGTGTTTCACCTATGTAATATATGAACTATGTATATTCAATCTTGGTCGCTTCCACCATACATGTTTAATTTGTGATGATTATACTTATTATCAATATTGAAATGTTTTTATTCCGTAGGCAACTAATAGTAAAATCGTATTTAATATTCTAAGATACGATGAACTGTGTTAATGTTGAAGTATAATTTTAACTATCTAAATTAACATACCCTTTTTACATTGTGGAGCTTCAGATGGATCCCATTGTCCAGACCCTAAACATGTCCTCGTAGGTGAACCCACCAAGGTATAGCTATTCGCAGTATCGCAGCTATATGTTGCAATTGTGCCATCATATGGACTGTCTGTTGATATTGATACATCACCATTGTCCGGTGCAAGAAGTTCCGCACACACTAAAATAATATTTACACTATACCATTTCACCACATAGAACCGTTAAATGGTAGAACAATGCCGTAACAAACACATACCATACCTTGTGTTATTTTTGCAGTGAGACAAAAATGCATTTAACCTTTGTAATGTATGTACTATGTATATTCATTCTTTGGCGCTTCTACAGTACATGTATATTATGTGATGATTATACTTATTATCAATATTGAAATGTTTTTATTCCGTAGGCAACTAATAGTAAAATCGTATTTAATATTCTAAGATACGCTGAACTTTGTTAATGTTGAAGTATAAATTTAACTATCTAAATTAACATACCCTTTTTACATTGTGGAGCTTCAGATGGATCCCATTGACCAGACCCTAAACATGTCCTCGTAGGTGAACCCACCAAGGTATAGCTATTCGCAGTATCGCAGCTATATGTTGCAATTGTGCCATCATATGGACTGTCTGTTGATATTGATACATCACCATTGTCCGGTGCAAGAAGTTCCGCACACACTGAAATAATATTTACACTATACCATTTCACCACAAAGAACCGCTAACCGGTAGAACAATGCCGTACCAAACACATACCATACCAAGTGTTATTTTTGTAGTGCGACAAAAATGCGTTTAACCTTTGTAATGTATGTACTATGTATATACATTCTTTGGCGCTTCTACAATACATGTATATTATGTGATGATTATACTTATTATCAATATAGAAATGTTTTTATTCCGTAGGCAACTAATAGTAAAATCGTATTTAATATTCTAAGATACGCTGAACTTTGTTAATGTTGAAGTATAATTTTAACGATCTAAACTAACGTACCCTTTTTACATTGTGGAGCTTCAGATGGATCCCATTGTCCAGACCCTAAACATGTCCTCGTAGGTGAACCCACCAAGGTATAGCTATTCGCAGTATCGCAGCTATATGTTGCAATTGCGCCATCATATGGACTGTCTGTTGATATTGATACATCACCATTGTCCGGTGCAAGAAGTTCCGCACACACTGAAAAAATATTTACACGATACCATTTCACCTTAAAGAACCGCTAACCAGTAGAACAATGCCGTACCAAACACATACCATACCTTGTGTTATTTTTGTAGTGCGACAAAAATGTGTTTCACCTATGTAATATATGAACTAGGTGTATTCAATCTTGGGCGCTTCCACCATACATGTTTAATATGTGATGATTATACTTATTATCAATATTGAAATGTTTTTATTCCGTAGGCAACTAATAGTAAAATCGTATTTAATATTCTAAGATACGATGAACTGTGTTAATGTTGAAGTATAATTTTAACTATCTAAATTAACATACCCTTTTTACATTGTGGAGCTTCAGATGGATCCCATTGTCCAGACCCTAAACATGTCCTCGTAGGTGAACCCACCAAGGTATAGCTATTCGCAGTATCGCAGCTATATGTGGCAATTGTGCCATCATATGGACTGTCTGTCGATATTGATACATCACCATTGTCCGGTGCAAGAAGTTCCACACACACTGAAATAATATTTACACTATACCATTTCACCACATAGAACCGCTAAATGGTAGAACAATGCCGTACCAAACACATACCATACCTAGTGTTATTTTAGTAGTGCGACAAAAATGCGTTTAACCTTTGTAATGTATGTACTATGTATATTCATTCTTTGGCGCTTTTACAATACATGTATATTATGTGATGATTATACTTATTATCAATATAGAAATGTTTTTATTCCGTAGGCAACTAATAGTAAAATCGTATTTAATATTCTAAGATACGCTGAACTTTGTTAATGTTGAAGTATAATTTTAACGATCTAAACTAACGTACCCTTTTTACATTGTGGAGCTTCAGATGGATCCCATTGTCCAGACCCTAAACATGTCCTCGTAGGTGAACCCACCAAGGTATAGCTATTCGCAGTATCGCAGCTATATGTTGCAATTGTGCCATCATATGGACTGTCTGTTGATATTGATACATCACCATTGTCCGGTGCAAGAAGTTCCGCACACACTGAAAAAATATTTACACGATACCATTTCACCTTAAAGGACCGCTAACCAGTAGAACAATGCCGTACCAAACACATACCATACCTTGTGTTATTTTTGTAGTGCGACAAAAATGTGTTTCACCTATGTAATATATGAACTATGTATATTCAATCTTGGTCGCTTCCACCATACATGTTTAATTTGTGATGATTATACTTATTATCAATATTGAAATGTTTTTATTCCGTAGGCAACTAATAGTAAAATCGTATTTAATATTCTAAGATACGCTGAACTGTGTTAATGTTGAAGTATAATTTTAACTATCTAAATTAACATACCCTTTTTACATTGTGGAGCTTCAGATGGATCCCATTGTCCAGACCCTAAACATGTCCTCGTAGGTGAACCCACCAAGGTATAGCTATTCGCAGTATCGCAGCTATATGTTGCAATTGTGCCATCATATGGACTGTCTGTCGATATTGATACATCACCATTGTCCGGTGCAAGAAGTTCCGCACACACTGAAATAATATTTACACTATATTATTTCACCACATAGAACCGCTAAATGGTAGAACAATGCCGTAACAAACACATACCATACCTTGTGTTATTTTTGTAGTGAGAAATAAATGCGTTTAACCTTTGTAATGTATGTACTATGTATATTCATTCTTTGGCGCTTTTACAATACATGTATATTATGTGATGATTATACTTATTATCAATATAGAAATGTTTTTATTCCGTAGGCAACTAATAGTAAAATCGTATTTAATATTCTAAGATACGCTGAACTGTGTTAATGTTGAAGTATAAATTTAACTATCTAAATTAACATACCCTTTTTACATTGTGGAGCTTCAGATGGATCCCATTGACCAGACCCTAAACATGTCCTCGTAGGTGAACCCACCAAGGTATAGCTATTCGCAGTATCGCAGCTATATGTTGCAATTGTGCCATCATATGGACTGTCTGTTGATATTGATACATCACCATTGTCCGGTGCAAGAAGTTCCGCACACACTGAAATAATATTTACACGATACCATTTCACCACAAAGAACCGCTAACCAGTAGAACAATGCCGTACCAAACACATACCATACCTAGTGTTATTTTTGTAGTGCGAAAAAAATGTGTTTAACCTATGTAATATATGAACTATGTATATTCAATCTTGGGCGCTTCTACCATACATGTATATTATGTGATGATTATACTTATTATCAATATAGAAATGTTTTTATTCCGTAGGCAACTAATAGTATAATCGTATTTAATATTCTAAGATACGCTGAACTTTGTTAATGTTGAAGTATAATTTTAACTATCTAAACTAACGTACCCTTTTTACATTGTGGAGCTTCAGATGGATCCCATTGTCCAGACCCTAAACATGTCCTCGTAGGTGAACCCACCAAGGTATAGCTATTCGCAGTATCGCAGCTATATGTTGCAATTGTGCCATCATATGGACTGTCTGTTGATATTGATACATCACCATTGTCCGGTGCAAGAAGTTCCGCACACACTGAAATAATATTTACACTATACCATTTCACCACATAGAACCGCTAACCAGTAGAACAATGCCGTACCAAACACATACCATACCTAGTGTTATTTTTGTAGAGCGAAAAACATGTGTTTAACTTATGTAATATATGAACTATGTATATTCAATCTTGGGCGCTTCTACCATACATGTATAATATGTGATGATTATACTTATTATCAATATTGAAATGTTTTTATTCCGTAGGCAACTAATAGTAAAATCGTATTTAATATTCTAAGATACGCTGAACTGTGTTAATGTTGAAGTATAAATTTAACTATCTAAATTAACATACCCTTTTTACATTGTGGAGCTTCAGATGGATCCCATTGACCAGACCCTAAACATGTCCTCGTAGGTGAACCCACCAAGGTATAGCTATTCGCAGTATCGCAGCTATATGTTGCAATTGTGCCATCATATGGACTGTCTGTTGATATTGATACATCACCATTGTCCGGTGCAAGAAGTTCCGCACACACTGAAATAATATTCACACTATACCATTTCACCACAAAGAACCGCTAACCAGTAGAACAATGCCGTACCAAACACATACCATACCTAGTGTTATTCTTGTAGTGCGACAAAAATGCGTTTAACCTATGTAATATATGAACTATGTATATGCAGTCTTGGGCGCTTCCACCATACATGTATAATATGTGATGATTATACTTATTACCAATATTGAAATGTTTTTTATTCCGTAGGCAACTAATAGTAAAATCGTATTTAATATTCTAAGATACGCTGAACTTTGTTAATGTTGAAGTATAATTTTAACTATCTACACTAACGTACCCTTTTTACATTGTGGAGCTTCAGATGGATCCCATTGTCCAGACCCTAAACATGTCCTCGTAGGTGAACCCACCAAGGTATAGCTATTCGCAGTATCGCAGCTATATGTTGCAATTGTGCCATCATATGGACTGTCTGTTGATATTGATACATCACCATTGTCCGGTGCAAGAAGTTCCGCACACACTAAAATAATATTTACACTATACCATTTCACCACATAGAACCGTTAAATGGTAGAACAATGCCGTAACAAACACATACCATACCTTGTGTTATTTTTGCAGTGAGACAAAAATGCATTTAACCTTTGTAATGTATGTACTATGTATATTCATTCTTTGGCGCTTCTACAGTACATGTATATTATGTGATGATTATACTTATTATCAATATTGAAATGTTTTTATTCCGTAGGCAACTAATAGTAAAATCGTATTTAATATTCTAAGATACGCTGAACTTTGTTAATGTTGAAGTATAAATTTAACTATCTAAATTAACATACCCTTTTTACATTGTGGAGCTTCAGATGGATCCCATTGACCAGACCCTAAACATGTCCTCGTAGGTGAACCCACCAAGGTATAGCTATTCGCAGTATCGCAGCTATATGTTGCAATTGTGCCATCATATGGACTGTCTGTTGATATTGATACATCACCATTGTCCGGTGCAAGAAGTTCCGCACACACTGAAATAATATTTACACTATACCATTTCACCACAAAGAACCGCTAACCGGTAGAACAATGCCGTACCAAACACATACCATACCAAGTGTTATTTTTGTAGTGCGACAAAAATGCGTTTAACCTTTGTAATGTATGTACTATGTATATACATTCTTTGGCGCTTCTACAATACATGTATATTATGTGATGATTATACTTATTATCAATATAGAAATGTTTTTATTCCGTAGGCAACTAATAGTAAAATCGTATTTAATATTCTAAGATACGCTGAACTTTGTTAATGTTGAAGTATAATTTTAACGATCTAAACTAACGTACCCTTTTTACATTGTGGAGCTTCAGATGGATCCCATTGTCCAGACCCTAAACATGTCCTCGTAGGTGAACCCACCAAGGTATAGCTATTCGCAGTATCGCAGCTATATGTTGCAATTGTGCCATCATATGGACTGTCTGTTGATATTGATACATCACCATTGTCCGGTGCAAGAAGTTCCGCACACACTGAAAAAATATTTACACGATACCATTTCACCTTAAAGAACCGCTAACCAGTAGAACAATGCCGTACCAAACACATACCATACCTTGTGTTATTTTTGTAGTGCGACAAAAATGTGTTTCACCTATGTAATATATGAACTAGGTGTATTCAATCTTGGTCGCTTCCACCATACATGTTTAATTTGTGATGATTATACCTATTATCAATATTGAAATGTTTTTATTCCGTAGGCAACTAATAGTAAAATCGTATTTAATATTCTAAGATACGCTGAACTTTGTTAATGTTGAAGTTTAATTTTAACTATCTAAATTAACGTACCCTTTTTACATTGTGGAGCTTCAGATGGATCCCATTGTCCAGACCCTAAACATGTCCTCGTAGGTGAACCCACCAAGGTATAGCTATTCGCAGTATCGCAGCTATATGTTGCAATTGTGCCATCATATGGACTGTCTGTTGATATTGATACATCACCATTGTCCGGTGCAAGAAGTTCCGCACACACTGAAATAATATTTACACTATACCATTTCACCACATAGAACCGCTAAATGGTAGAACAATGCCGTAACAAACACATACCATACCTTGTGTTATTTTTGTAGTGAGAAATAAATGCGTTTAACCTTTGTAATGTATGTACTATGTATATTCATTCTTTGGCGCTTCTACAGTACATGTATATTATGTGATGATTATACTTATTATCAATATAGAAATGTTTTTATTCCGTAGGCAACTAATAGTAAAATCGTATTTAATATTCTAAGATACGCTGAACTTTGTTAATGTTGAAGTATAATTTTAACGATCTAAACTAACGTACCCTTTTTACATTGTGGAGCTTTAGATGGATCCCATTGTCCAGACCCTAAACATGTCCTCGTAGGTGAACCCACCAAGGTATAGCTATTCGCAGTATCGCAGCTATATGTTGCAATTGTGCCATCATATGGACTGTCTGTTGATATTGATACATCACCATTGTCCGGTGCAAGAAGTTCCGCACACACTGAAAAAATATTTACACGATACTATTTCACCTTAAAGAACCGCTAACCAGTAGAACAATGCCGTACCAAACACATACCATACCTTGTGTTATTTTTGTAGTGCGACAAAAATGTGTTTCACCTATGTAATATATGAACTATGTATATTCAATCTTGGTCGCTTCCACCATACATGTTTAATTTGTGATGATTATACTTATTATCAATATTGAAATGTTTTTATTCCGTAGGCAACTAATAGTAAAATCGTATTTAATATTCTAAGATACGCTGAACTGTGTTAATGTTGAAGTATAATTTTAACTATCTAAATTAACATACCCTTTTTACATTGTGGAGCTTCAGATGGATCCCATTGTCCAGACCCTAAACATGTCCTCGTAGGTGAACCCACCAAGGTATAGCTATTCGCAGTATCGCAGCTATATGTTGCAATTGTGCCATCATATGGACTGTCTGTCGATATTGATACATCACCATTGTCCGGTGCAAGAAGTTCCGCACACACTGAAATAATATTTACACTATACCATTTCACCACATAGAACCGCTAAATGGTAGAACAATGCCGTAACAAACACATACCATACCTTGTGTTATTTTTGTAGTGCGAAAAAAATGTGTTTAACCTATGTAATATATGAACTATGTATATTCAATCTTGGGCGCTTCTACCATACATGTATATTATGTGATGATTATACTTATTATCAATATAGAAATGTTTTTATTCCGTAGGCAACTAATAGTATAATCGTATTTAATATTCTAAGATACGCTGAACTTTGTTAATGTTGAAGTATAATTTTAACTATCTAAACTAACGTACCCTTTTTACATTGTGGAGCTTCAGATGGATCCCATTGTCCAGACCCTAAACATGTCCTCGTAGGTGAACCCACCAAGGTATAGCTATTCGCAGTATCGCAGCTATATGTTGCAATTGTGCCATCATATGGACTGTCTGTTGATATTGATACATCACCATTGTCCGGTGCAGGAAGTTCCGCACACACTGAAATAATATTTACACTATACCATTTCACCACAAAGAACCGCTAACCGGTAGAACAATGCCGTACCAAACACATACCATACCTAGTGTTATTTTAGTAGTGCGACAAAAATGCGTTTAACCTTTGTAATGTATGTACTATGTATATTCATTCTTTAGCGCTTCTACAATACATGTATATTATGTGATGATTATACTTATTATCAATATAGAAATGTTTTTATTCCGTAGGCAACTAATAGTAAAATCGTATTTAATATTCTAAGATACGCTGAACTTTGTTAATGTTGAAGTATAATTTTAACTATCTAAACTAACGTACCCTTTTTACATTGTGGAGCTTCAGATGGATCCCATTGTCCAGACCCTAAACATGTCCTCGTAGGTGAACCCACCAAGGTATAGCTATTCGCAGTATCGCAGCTATATGTTGCAATTGTGCCATCATATGGACTGTCTGTTGATATTGATACATCACCATTGTCCGGTGCAAGAAGTTCCGCACACACTGAAATAATTTTTAAACTATACCTTTTTACCACAAAGAACCGCTAACCAGTAGAACAATGCCGTACCAAACACATACCATACCTTGTGTTATTTTTGTAGTGCGACAAAAATGTGTTTCACCTATGTAATATATGAACTATGTATATTCAATCTTGGGCGCTTCCACCATACATGTTTAATATGTGATGATTATACTTATTATCAATATTGAAATGTTTGTATTCCGTAGGCAACTAATAGTAAAATCGTATTTAATATTCTAAGATACGCTGAACTTTGTTAATGTTGAAGTATAATTTTAACTATCTAAATTAACATACCCTTTTTACATTGTGGAGCTTCAGATGGATCCCATTGTCCAGACCCTAAACATGTTCTCGTAGGTGAACCCACCAAGGTATAGCTTTTCGCAGTATCGCAGCTATATGTTGCAATTGTGCCATCATATGGACTGTCTGTCGATATTGATACATCACCATTGTCCGGTGCAAGAAGTTCCGCACACACTGAAATAATATTTACACTATACCATTTCACCACATAGAACCGCTAAATGGTAGAACAATGCCGTAACAAACACATACCATACCTTGTGTTATTTTTGTAGTGAGACAAAAATGCGTTTAACCTTTGTAATGTATGTACTATGTATATTCATTCTTTGGCGCTTCTACAATACATGTATATTATGTGATGATTATACTTATTATCAATATAGAAATGTTTTTATTCCGTAGGCAACTAATAGTAAAATCGTATTTAATATTCTAAGATACGCTGAACTGTGTTAATTTTGAAGTATAAATTTAACTATCTAAATTAACATACCCTTTTTACATTGTGGAGCTTCAGATGGATCCCATTGACCAGACCCTAAACATGCCCTCGTAGGTGAACCCACCAAGGTATAGCTATTCGCAGTATCGCAGCTATATGTTGCAATTGTGCCATCATATGGACTGTCTGTTGATATTGATACATCACCATTGTCCGGTGCAAGAAGTTCCGCACACACTGAAATAATATTTACACTATACCATTTCACCACAAAGAACCGCTAACCGGTAGAACAATGCCGTACCAAACACATACCATACCTAGTGTTATTTTTGTAGTGCGACAAAAATGCGTTTAACCTTTGTAATGTATGTACTATGTATATTCATTCTTTGGCGCTTCTACCATACATGTATATTATGTGATGATTATACTTATTATCAATATAGAAATGTTTTTATTCCGTAGGCAACTAATAGTAAAATCGTATTTAATATTCTAAGATACGCTGAACTTTGTTAATGTTGAAGTATAATTTTAACTATCTAAACTAACGTACCCTTTTTACATTGTGGAGCTTCAGATGGATCCCATTGTCCAGACCCTAAACATGTCCTCGTAGGTGAACCCACCAAGGTATAGCTATTCGCAGTATCGCAGCTATATGTTGCAATTGTGCCATCATATGGACTGTCTGTTGATATTGATACATCACCATTGTCCGGTGCAAGAAGTTCCGCACACACTGAAATAATTTTTACACTATACCTTTTCACCACAAAGAACCGCTAACCAGTAGAACAATGCCGTACCAAACACATACCATACCTTGTGTTATTTTTGTAGTGCGACAAAAATGTGTTTCACCTACGTAATATATGAACTATGTATATTCAATCTTGGGCGCTTCCACCATACATGTTTAATATGTGATGATTATACTTATTATCAATATTGAAATGTTTTTATTCCGTAGGCAACTAATAGTAAAATCGTATTTAATATTCTAAGATACGCTGAACTGTGTTAATGTTGAAGTATAATTTTAACTATCTAAATTAACATACCCTTTTTACATTGTGGAGCTTCAGATGGATCCCATTGTCCAGACCCTAAACATGTCCTCGTAGGTGAACCCACCAAGGTATAGCTATTCCCAGTATCGCAGCTATATGTTGCAATTGTGCCATCATATGGACTGTCTGTCGATATTGATACATCACCATTGTCCGGTGCAAGCAGTTCCGCACACACTGAAATAATATTTACACTATACCATTTCACCACATAGAACCGCTAAATGGTAGAACAATGCCGTAACAAACACATACCATACCTAGTGTTATTTTAGTAGTGAGACAAAAATGCGTTTAACCTTTGTAACGTATGTACTATGTATATTCATTCTTTGGCGCTTCTACAATACATGTATATTATGTGATGATTATACTTATTATCAATATAGAAATGTTTTTATTCCGTAGGCAACTAATAGTAAAATCGTATTTAATATTCTAAGATACGCTTAACTGTGTTAATGTTGAAGTATAAATTTAACTATCTAAATTAACATACCCTTTTTACATTGTGGAGCTTCAGATGGATCCCATTGACCAGACCCTAAACATGTCCTCGTAGGTGAACCCACCAAGGTATAGCTATTCGCAGTATCGCAGCTATATGTTGCAATTGTGCCATCATATGGACTGTCTGTTGATATTGATACATCACCATTGTCCGGTGCAAGAAGTTCCGCACACACTGAAATAATATTTACACGATACCATTTCACCACATAGAACCGCTAAATGGTAGAACAATGCCGTAACAAACACATACCATACCTAGTGTTATTTTAGTAGTGAGACAAAAATGCGTTTAACCTTTGTAACGTATGTACTATGTATATTCATTCTTTGGCGCTTCTACAATACATGTATATTATGTGATGATTATACTTATTATCAATATAGAAATGTTTTTATTCCGTAGGCAACTAATAGTAAAATCGTATTTAATATTCTAAGATACGCTTAACTGTGTTAATGTTGAAGTATAAATTTAACTATCTAAATTAACATACCCTTTTTACATTGTGGAGCTTCAGATGGATCCCATTGACCAGACCCTAAACATGTCCTCGTAGGTGAACCCACCAAGGTATAGCTATTCGCAGTATCGCAGCTATATGTTGCAATTGTGCCATCATATGGACTGTCTGTTGATATTGATACATCACCATTGTCCGGTGCAAGAAGTTCCGCACACACTGAAATAATATTTACACTATACCATTTCACCACAAAGAACCGCTAACCGGTAGAACAATGCCGTACCAAACACATACCATACCTAGTGTTATTTTTGTAGTGCGACAAAAATGCGTTTAACCTTTGTAATGTATGTACTATGTATATTCATTCTTTGGCGCTTCTACCATACATGTATATTATGTGATGATTATACTTATTATCAATATAGAAATGTTTTTATTCCGTAGGCAACTAATAGTAAAATCGTATTTAATATTCTAAGATACGCTGAACTTTGTTAATGTTGAAGTATAATTTTAACTATCTAAACTAACGTACCCTTTTTACATTGTGGAGCTTCAGATGGATCCCATTGTCCAGACCCTAAACATGTCCTCGTAGGTGAACCCACCAAGGTATAGCTATTCGCAGTATCGCAGCTATATGTTGCAATTGTGCCATCATATGGACTGTCTGTTGATATTGATACATCACCATTGTCCGGTGCAAGAAGTTCCGCACACACTGAAATAATTTTTACACTATACCTTTTCACCACAAAGAACCGCTAACCAGTAGAACAATGCCGTACCAAACACATACCATACCTTGTGTTATTTTTGTAGTGCGACAAAAATGTGTTTCACCTACGTAATATATGAACTATGTATATTCAATCTTGGGCGCTTCCACCATACATGTTTAATATGTGATGATTATACTTATTATCAATATTGAAATGTTTTTATTCCGTAGGCAACTAATAGTAAAATCGTATTTAATATTCTAAGATACGCTGAACTGTGTTAATGTTGAAGTATAATTTTAACTATCTAAATTAACATACCCTTTTTACATTGTGGAGCTTCAGATGGATCCCATTGTCCAGACCCTAAACATGTCCTCGTAGGTGAACCCACCAAGGTATAGCTATTCCCAGTATCGCAGCTATATGTTGCAATTGTGCCATCATATGGACTGTCTGTCGATATTGATACATCACCATTGTCCGGTGCAAGAAGTTCCGCACACACTGAAATAATATTTACACTATACCATTTCACCACATAGAACCGCTAAATGGTAGAACAATGCCGTAACAAACACATACCATACCTAGTGTTATTTTAGTAGTGAGACAAAAATGCGTTTAACCTTTGTAACGTATGTACTATGTATATTCATTCTTTGGCGCTTCTACAATACATGTATATTATGTGATGATTATACTTATTATCAATATAGAAATGTTTTTATTCCGTAGGCAACTAATAGTAAAATCGTATTTAATATTCTAAGATACGCTTAACTGTGTTAATGTTGAAGTATAAATTTAACTATCTAAATTAACATACCCTTTTTACATTGTGGAGCTTCAGATGGATCCCATTGACCAGACCCTAAACATGTCCTCGTAGGTGAACCCACCAAGGTATAGCTATTCGCAGTATCGCAGCTATATGTTGCAATTGTGCCATCATATGGACTGTCTGTTGATATTGATACATCACCATTGTCCGGTGCAAGAAGTTCCGCACACACTGAAATAATATTTACACGATACCATTTCACCACATAGAACCGCTAAATGGTAGAACAATGCCGTAACAAACACATACCATACCTAGTGTTATTTTAGTAGTGAGACAAAAATGCGTTTAACCTTTGTAACGTATGTACTATGTATATTCATTCTTTGGCGCTTCTACAATACATGTATATTATGTGATGATTATACTTATTATCAATATAGAAATGTTTTTATTCCGTAGGCAACTAATAGTAAAATCGTATTTAATATTCTAAGATACGCTTAACTGTGTTAATGTTGAAGTATAAATTTAACTATCTAAATTAACATACCCTTTTTACATTGTGGAGCTTCAGATGGATCCCATTGACCAGACCCTAAACATGTCCTCGTAGGTGAACCCACCAAGGTATAGCTATTCGCAGTATCGCAGCTATATGTTGCAATTGTGCCATCATATGGACTGTCTGTTGATATTGATACATCACCATTGTCCGGTACAAGAAGTTCCGCACACACTGAAATAATATTTACACGATACCATTTCACCACAAAGAACCGCTAACCAGTAGAACATTGCCGTACCAAACAGATACCATACCTAGTGTTATTTTTGTAGTGCGAAAAAAATGTGTTTAACCTATGTAATATATGAACTATGTATATTCAATCTTGGGCGCTTCTACCATACATGTATAATATGTGATGATTATACTTATTATCAATATTGAAATGTTTTTATTCCGTAGGCAACTAATAGTCAAATCGTATTTAATATTCTAAGATACGCTGAACTGTGTTAATGTTGAAGTATAAATTTAACTATCTTAATTAACATACCCTTTTTACATTGTGGAGCTTCAGATGGATCCCATTGACCAGACCCTAAACATGTCCTCGTAGGTGAACCCACCAATGTATAGCTATTCGCAGTATCGCAGCTATATGTTGCAATTGTGCCATCATATGGACTGTCTGTTGATATTGATACATCGCCATTGTCCGGTGCAAGAATTTCATCACACACTGAAATAATATTTACACTATACCATTTCACCACAAAGAACCGCTAACCAGTAGAACAATTCCGTACCAAACACATACCATACGTTTCTATATTCAGTAGATCAGTAAATGGAACATGGAATTGTTATTCGTGTCTGTGTTCAGAATGCGCACAAGGACCAATGATGCGTTCACATGGAATACCGGCTTTATTTTGGTAAATGATAAAATTCGATATCATAGTGTATTGGTTCTCAAGTCAATGTTAAGTCACAATTGTCAGGTGCAAGGTGAACTATGTAAAATTATATGGTCAGCAGGCAGACATATGTCACTGAAAAGAATGGGACTTCTAGCTTTAAGAAAAATCAGAAAACAGGGGATAATGCGTCATGAATAAATTTTTCTACATCGCATACACGTGTACTATCCGACCAACGATTTTTGACAGTGACGTGATTTTGTAAACAGTCTATAAACAAGACTATTGCCAAGCAAAGAAAGTCCCCTACCGGTAGCCAAATGTAACAGGGTAGTGTGAGGTTGGCGCTGTAAAACCATTCGGTCAAAATTTAAGTAAGAAAATTAACAAATGGGATAAACTCAAAAATTTAGTAAGGGAGAGTTATGGTTCTTGTGCACTGGACTTCTCCTAATTGATATCTATCCTCATGTAAAGTTTCAAAATTATATCTCTTTTGGTAATGGAGATATGCTCCGGACAAAATTTAAGTATGAAAATTAACAAAGGGGAATAACTCAAAAACTAAGTAAGGCAGAGTTATTGTTCTTGTGCACTGCACTTCTCCTCATTAATATGTATCATCATGTAAAGTTTCTAAATCATACCTCGTTTGGTTAAGGAGTTATGCTCCTGACAATATTTAAGTATGAAAATTAACAAAGGGGAATAACTCAAAAATTAAGTAAGGCAGAGTTATTGTTCTTGTGCACTGCACTTCTCCTCATTGATATCTATACACATGAAAAGTTTCAAAATCACATCTCTTTTGGTAATGGAGTTTTGCTCCGGATAAAATTTAAGTATGAAAATTAACAAAGGGGACTAACTAAAAAATGAAGTAAGGCAGAGTTATGGTTCTTGTGCACTGCACTTCTCCTCATTAATATCTATCCTCATGTAAAGTTTCAAAATCAAATCTTTTTTGGTAATGGAGTTATGCTCCGAACAAAATTTAAGTATGGAAATTAACAAAGTGGAATAACTCAAAAAAATAAGTAGGGCGGAGTTATGGTTCTTGTTCACTGCACTTTTACTTATTAATATCTATACACATGTGAAATTTCAAATACATAGCTTGCTTAGTTTTGAAGTTATGCTCCGGACAAACTTTTGTGACGGACTGACGGACGGACAGACTGACGGACAGACTGACGGAGCGCAAACCATAAGTCCCTCCGGTTTCACCGGTTTGGGACTAATAAGCAGGGTATATCCCCAAAAAGATTGAGGTTCATACAGTACTATATAGAAGTATGCCCTTATTACCAAAACATATATTCCAAGCAAATTATGGTTTTGTGGATGTGTTTGTTTACTCTCACTCAAGCGATCTCAGTTGAAAGCTTTTGATAGCCATTTTTTAGTATCTATAGTACCTACTTTATCTCCTAATACCAATCCTAAAACCTCAGAACTAATCATGAAAACGAAAAAAGTTCCCAACATCATGTTTTGACTAAGATCAAATGTGAATCCATCACTGTTTGCGAAGGCCAAACTTATATAAAGTTGTGTTGCATAAATCCAAGGTCAGTCAAAAACAAGAATATTGCCCTTTCAGATTACATATTATCTAATGATTATGATATTGTTGCTGTAACTGAAACATGGCTAGGGGGACCCTCCGATTAATCTTGCACAGCTGAGTTTGTTTCCAGTGGTTACTAAATAAAACATGTTCCTCGCTGTGGACGCGGTGGGAGAGTTGCAGTTTAGTAAAAAAACTTCTTTAGATATTCAACTTCTTACTTCTACTAATGATAAAGTTTTCACTACTTTTTAATACATGGAATGCACGGTATCCATTTAGAACTATTCTCTGCGTCTAGTTGTTGTGTATAGACCACCACCAACCAGTAAAAATGGCCTAAAACGAGTATTTCCTGGAAAAGGATGGGCCATCCTTTCTGGCCAAACTTGTAACATCAGAAAGTAACACCATTGTCGTTGGGGATTTGAACATCCACATTGACAACCTAATGAATTTAGACACTGTTAAGTTCACAAGTATTCTTGAATATTGTGGAATGCGACAGCACGTTACTGGGGCAACCCACGTGGCTGGTCACACATTGGATATGGTAATCACTAGAGACACTGACACTTCTGTCTCCGATGTAGAAATATCTGATCCTGGTCTACCTGACAACAGTGATCATTTTGCAGTAGTTTTTAATGCTTGCGCTGCTAAACCTGCACCTATAAGAAAAACAGTAAATCTAAGAAAGTTACATTCTATTGACATCAATGAATTCAAAAAAGACATAGAATCCTCAGATATTTAGGAAAGTGGACTGCATATATCAGACGTTGATGAATTAATTGAGGTATATACCCATGGGCTTTCATTATTAATTGACAAAAATGCAACTCTAAAATCCAAAACCATAGTATTAAGACCCTCCTGTCCGTGGTGCACTGAAGATTTACATGATGCCAAACATCTGAGTAAAAATATGAGCGAAAATGGCGAAAATCTAAATTGACAATAGATCATGAAATATATAGAAATCAGTGTTTGGTAGTCAACAATATGGTAAAACAATCCAGAGTATCATATTAAGCAGATAAGGTAGCGTCATTTGGTCGTTATCAGAAAGGGTTATTCAAGATAACTAAACATCTGATGGGTGAAGAAAAGGAAGTAGTGTTGCCAACTGGTAAACCTGCTAAAATGCTTGCACAGGATTTAAGTGACTTCTTCATCAACAAAATTGAAGCAACATGTACTGAAATAGCCTCCACTTTTCAATCAAACCAACAAAACGACAGCGTTGAAGTCGAAACTCCATTCGAAAATGAGCAATTGTCAGAATTTTCTCCAACATCTGAGGATGAAATCCGTAAACTAATAAATAGATCACCTTATAAATCATGTGAACTTGATCCAATACCAACATGGCTGTTAAAGGATTGCTTGAATGAACTACTGCCATTATTAACAATAATATTCAATGCATCACTCAAAAGTGCTTATGTGCCCAAGGCTTTTAAAAGCTCCAGAATAAGACCACATATAAAGAAGCCAGGTAAAAAACCTGTACTTATGAGCTATAGTGTACCACAGGGTTCTGTGCTTGGTCCGAAGATCTACATTATGTACACAAAACCGGTAGGTGCAATTTGTAGAAAACATGAATTGCAAATTCATTTCTATGCCAACGACTCCCAATTGTATATGGCATTCAAACCAAAAGATTGTGTCTCGCGAGATGAAACACTGCAACGAATTGAAGCTTGTCTGAAGGATATCTTGAACTGGATGAAAGAAAATTTGCTGAAACTTAACGCCAAAAGGAATGTCAGTTCCGTCGACAATCACAAGGTAAAAGTTGGCGATGATGTGATCAGACCAACGTCGATGGTAAGAAACCTCTGGGCCATGTTGGATTCACATTTGGACATGGATAAACATGTAAACTCTGCCTCAAGGTCATGTTTCATGCAGCTCCGATAAATTGGTCAAATCAGACAATACCTGTCTGTTAATGCAACAAAATCCCTGGGGCCTTATTCACCAACGTTGTAAGTCTAAAATATAGACTTAGACTTTACATCGTCAAATGTTCTATTGGCTTTCATGTTGTTATAAATGTACCGATTTTGATATAAATTGGTATGCATGTTCAGTGGGTAACAACCAATAGTCTCATAAAATTTTACATGGTTAAATATATTTTCATAGAAATTCCAGTGATTATGAATAATGACAAATTTAAGTCTAAGTCTGAGTTTTAGACTTAAAACGTTGGTGAATAAGGCCCCTGATCAATTCTTTAGTAACACCGAGACAGGATTACTCTAATTCATTACTATGTGGCACCCCGAAAATCATTCTGAATAAACTACAAATTATTCAAAATACAGCTGCCCGCCTCATCACACGGACACCGCGTTACAATATCACATCACTCCTGTTCTGAAGGATCTTCAGTGGCTATCTGTACAGTACAGGGTAAAGTACAAGGTCTTGACTTATGTTTTCAAGCACTACATGGAAAATCGCCTGGCTACATCAGAAGTATGTTGGAAGTATACACTCCACAAAGACAGCTAAGGTCTCAAAATGACTCTGTTCTTCTAGTTGCGCCAAGGACGAGGACTGTGACTTACGGTGACCGATGTTTCACAGCTGCAGCACCGAAACTCTGGAATACACTGCCAACAGCGCTCAGAGACAGTAAAACACTACCGTCCTTCATGAAAGCCCTGAAAACGCACTTTTTTACTATAGCTTATTCATGCTGACTATGTGTATGTTCCCACTAACTTGGTGCCCTATCATTTGGCCTAACGACCCACATGTTCCCAGGACTATAAGCCCCCTCCACCTAACGGTATACCCCTACTACTAAGTTTAGTAAGACCCCGTGTACTGGGTTAAGTAGAGCCCCGCCTACTGGGTTAAGTAGAGCCCCGCCTACTGGGATGAATAGATCCCTACTACTAGGTTTACTACCAGAGTGTTTTAGCCAGGCCTTTGAAGCATGGCGTAACGCCATGCCCTAATTTCCAAACGCCATGCTGCCCTTTAATCTGTATAATTGCGCCATGTGTCATAAAAGTGCCCTTTTCACGCCGTGATCGAGTGTCATCAATTGAAATTACGTAATACAGTGTATTGTTTACTGGCTAAAACACTAGGATTAGTAGGGCCCCGTCTACTGGGTTAAGTAGAGGCCCGTCTACTGGGTTAAGTAGTGCCCGTTTCAAAGTGTTGTAAGGTCTTGCAGAAAGTATGTTATTTCTTCGACCTTTGTAACTCATATGATGACAGTAACTTTATGTCATTTATGAGTCATCCCCCTTTTAAAAGAAGTATCACTAATTCTTTAAGGGTTAAGGTCACGTGGTAATGGTACTTGACGTTATCCTTGTCTTTGTTGAGGTTCACATTCAGTTAATACCCCTACAGATAATCCATCGTTGTACACCACTATTACGCGCCGAAAATACGCGCCGAAAAAATACGCTCCATGGTAACCCGGCTTAATGCATTTAAATATAAGGTGGAAGTACGACGAGTTGTGTTTGGAGCACTATTGAGTACACAACTTTAACTATATATGAATTAACAATGAAGTATCCGAGTAATTATTTTTACATGGGACTTATGCATTATACGTTTGTAAAATGCATACTACTTGATATACTATGGATTGTATACTATCTGATCTAATTATAACAAAGAATAAACTATCATCTGAATGTATCTAAGAGTTGTTATGGATATTTGGTTATTAACATCATACTTATGTTCCGACAAGAGCGTACCATCCAAGATCCCGAGAAATACGTCTAAATGTGACACCGCATGGCCGAAACTAGGATTTTTCAAAGGGGTGCGAAATGATCGGGCCTTGTAGAGATGACCGGGCTGTTTCGACATTAGAAGACGAAATACCTATCCTTCTAACGAAGCTGTGGCTAAGTACTCTCTAAGTATTGCAAAATACAGGTTTATCTGAGGGATGTAGTGTACGTACATTGTACCCATTGTTACATACAAACGTGGAAGCTTTGAAAAAAATGCATATTATCTAAACAGCCTACCACACAAACTCGTGTTCATTGCATGTCACTCAAACTAGTTTCCTACCTAATATAATAAACTATTAAAGTTACATGGCGAGCGAAGGGAGCCAGAAAAAACTATTTGTCCACGCTGCATGCCAAAAAACTCGCTGTCTGGAAGATATTAACCATTTTGAAGTTATTTAGCCAGCGAAGCGAACCAGGCAAAATGCAGTATTTGTCCAAGTAGCATGCCACATAAACTCGTCCCCCTGTTAGATATTGTTAATCATAAAAATATTTGGCGATTGAAGCGAGCTAGAAAAAAGTTATTATTAGTTCGAGCTGCATGCCTCATAAACTCGTTCCCCTGTTAGATATTGGCAATCATTCAAAATATTTGGCGAGCGAAGCGAGCTAGAAACATGCATTATTACTTGTAGCTGCATGCCTCATAAACTCGTTCCCCTGTTAGATATTGTTAATCATTTAAAATATTTGGCGAGCTAGAAAAAATGCATTATTAGTTCGAGCTGCATGCCTTATATACTCGTTCCCCTGTTAGATATTGTTAATTATTAAAAATATTTGGCAAGCGAAGCGAGCTAAAAAAATGCATTTTTCAATATTAGTTCGAGATGCATGCCTTATAAACTTGTTCCCCTGTTAGATATTGTTAATCATGAAAAATATATGGCGACCGAGGCGAGCTAGAAAAAAATGCATTATTAGTTCGAGCTGCATGCCTCATAAACTCGCTCCCCTGTTAGATATTGTTAATCATTAAAAACATTTGGCGAGCGAAGCGAGCTAGAAAAAATGCATTTTTCAATATTAGTTCGAGCTGCATGCCTTATAAACTCGTTCCCGTGTTAGATATTGTTAATCATCAAAAATCTTTGGCGAGCGAAGCGAGCTAGAAAAAATGCATTTTTCAATAATAGTTCGAGCTGCAAGCCATACAAACTTGTCGTTGTCTACATGATATTAAGGAACATTAAAGTTACTTGCCAGCAAAGCGGGCCAGAAACAATGCAGTGTTAAAAAAATTAAATGTCCTAGCTGCATGCTACACACGTCTGTTCTATATTTGATCTATTTACTTGTTAATATATTGTGCAAGCGAGGCAAGCCAGAAAAGTGCCTTATTTATCAGAGTTGCATGCCAGAAAGATACGACGTATATGCATACAGTTTTATCCTGACAGCATTCAACTGTTGATACTGCATGTACGATGAATTTAATGATTAGGGGAAGGGAGCTAGAAAATATGGACTGCTCTATTAAACTATTACAACAATGTGAGCTCGAAGAACTCAGTTAGTATTGAACAGCGTTCCACATAAATTATTGAGTCTAAACTTGATGATATTGACTAATATTCATTGTTTATAGCGAGCGAAGCGAGCTTTCAAAAATACGATGTAAATAAATTTCCTCCTTAAGAAAACAAATACTTTGACTACGTTCGCACCCGACGCACCCCCTAGTTATGGTCATGGTTACGAATTATCAATGTTAATTGGCGAGCGTAGCGAGCGAAAAAAAGTTATATAGTGTTTATATTTCACCCTCGAAAAAAGACTACTTTGGCGAAAAAGAGGGGTACGTTCGCACCCGACGCACCCCCCCCCCCCCCTAGTTACGGCCATGCACCAATAACAATATATCATAACAACAAATAATGACACCATCTTCAAAATCATTAAAACTGTACGGTCAAAGGTTACTTTGTGAATTTCAGTTTCCGGTTTAAAAAGGTATGTCAAAATGTCCAAATACCGAACTGAAGTCATATTTACAGGACTATGGTTAGGCCATACTAAGTTGTATTTTTGTTTAGCGTTTAAGTTGGAAAATCTATCCTGAAACATGTCATAACGACTTCTATTCTCATTATTAAATGACCAACAAAAATAGCTGTCAAGCATGGCCAATCATAAATAATTTACTGAAATAATGAAAACTCCAAGTATAAAAAATATAAAGACAATACTAGTATTTCAATGGAGTTTGACATTATACTTAGTCTAGTAGTTTACAAACTTTTTTCTTTCCCAAAATGCCCTAACCCATCTGTCCTCGGACGCTAAACGAAGACAAGATCTGGTATGGCCAGTAGGGATAAAAAGTGAAGTTACATACCTCGTTTACACACTGGAGGAGGAGTTGGTTCCCATAGACCAGATGGGGAGCACGTAGCTGTGTTCGTACCCACCAATACATAGTCATCGTCACAAGTATATGTCGCTACTGCCGGCTCGTATGTATCACTATATTGTACTTGACCATTTGTTGGATTAATTAACGCCCCACAATCCTGTTTACATAAATGTAAAGTAAAGTAAAAGTAAAGAGTTTATTTATTATAGTATTGAATATATAAATCAGAACAAAAGCCACACCATGTAACATTTATCTGTCCGCGCATAAAAGTGGTATTGAAAGCGCCTGCCCATTTTGGCTTATGACTTATAAATTTCATATAAATATGGCTTATACATTGACTTCAAAACCTAGAATTACGACGAGTTTAAACATTATCAAAGTAGTAAAAGTACTGATGGACTAGGGACAGGAAGGCTTATAGGTTTATCAGCATGATGGAAAAATATTTGCGCTGCCTTAATCATGTTCTGGTTCCAACTTACATTTCAAAAGCATGTTTGATTCGCGTATTATGCAGGGAAACTATCTGTAAAGTGTTTCGAAATGCAGCATTAACTGTATTGTATGAAATCACAAAAGGTCATTTAGCCTGTTGTCACCTGTTTCCGGGCATCTAAGGACAAAATTTTAAAAAACTTTTTGAATAATTTAAATTGGAGGAAATTATGACTTAACCATTGACGCACCACATGCAATCAACGAAAACACAAAAATATAACTTTCATGGTCTATTTTAGGATCCTATCACGTGACCTCCATGATCTGAATATTTACAAGCATTTTCTCGTATTTCCGTGCTTTTTTTTTTTTATTGACAAACTTTACATGGGACCAAATTTGTAGTTTTATCCTTCCGTCACATGTTGAAGACCTGATTAATGGTTGCAAACCAGTTTAAGTCAGAGTTTGAGCAAGGAAAGGAGGAGTTGTTTCCTTTTTAAAAAAATACGCTGATTTTTTTGTTTTTTCGAAAAAATTCGTTTTTTGCCCAAATCTGGTGCATTTTTGGTAGAAATCAACTAATATCTGTTAAATCTATCAAATTACTCTGAAATAATAATTCATTGATGAAGCTTTGATGTGTGCTGTAAATATGAGAAAGCCCGGAAATATGAGAAACAAGGATATATAATAAAGTGATGTATAAATTGAAAGTAATGCCTGTAGTTTGAGATGACAGAAGTAATTATTCAATCGGATCACCCATATTAAACTAGAAGCGTCAGTGTGCGAACTGTTTGATAACCCCTCGAATCTCCAGCTTTATGCGTAGTTTGAAAGGAACGCATATTTACGTGTGCGTGCGTGCGTGTGGACGGATGCGTGGGTGTGTGGATGTGAGTATTGTGTGAGTATTTGTGCGTTCGTGTATGTATGGGTGTATCCGTCATTTGTACAAATGTGTGTGAGAGTCGGATTGTGAGATGGAGAGTATGTATGAGTGCGAGTAATACTGTACGATGCACGATGGAGTAACGATATTTCATTATTATTAACATTGCTGTATCGGAACATATATTATATTGATGTAAATATGCATGATAACAGATAGGCAAAAGTGCCTAATGTTTTTTCAAATAAACTATATATTTACACACTTAAAATATAAAGATACTTCAAAAAGCCCAAAACAATAGTGCCCTGTTTCGGACAAAAAAGTTATATAAAAGTGTGTACATATTGTTAAATAATAAGTTGCATTGGTAGTGCTCATTCATTCTTGGCTTGGACATATTCGATTCTGAATAATGGTTCGACTTCCATATGATTTACATGCTCACTATGGATCGCCATATCTGTCTTTAGTATTATGTTATTATACTGTGATCCTCGTATAATGACAGAATATCCTCGTATAATGACAGAATATCCTCGTATAATGACAGAATATCCTCATATAATGACAGAATATCCTCGTATAATGACAGAATATCCTCGTATAATGACAGAATATCCTCGTATAATGACAGAATATCCTCGTATAATGACATAATATCCTCGTATAATGACAGATTATCCTCGTATAATGACAGAATATCCTCGTATAATGACAGAATATCCTCGTATAATGACAGAATATCCTCGTATAATGACAGAATATCCTCGTATAATGACAGAATATCCTCATATAATGACAGAATATCATCATATAAATTACAAATGATAATCATACATTGACAAACAGACATGATATACTATCGAACCATGGTCATACTATGACAAATGGACATTAACGCTCGGTTGCCTTATTTAGTCTCGGGATATGCCCTCGACGAAATAAGGCAATCTTTCTTTAACGTATTCTAGAGGTTAACAGAAGTAACTCAATATTTCTTCTGATCATACTCATACGCAGTGCTCTCCCTTATGCCGAGAAGTCGCTTGTACCGTTATCGCGTGTGAGGAACTTAATTATGTAACAGTCAATTGAAATCCCGCTCCGCCCAAGACCGTGGAAGGGCGGTGAATTTGAAATTTGCAATTTCAAATCATGGGTAAAATTCCATCCCCAAGGATCATGCAGAAGGGAACAAAAATCCCGCACTCACCGGCAGTGCTCGGACATGGGAAAGGTAGGAACTCGGTACTTTTCCCCGCAAATGCCCGATCCTCCCCGGAGTTGGGAGCTGGGTATCATTGGTCAGGTGCATTAATATCTGGTAGTGCTGAACTGCAGTTCGAACACAACTAATTTCAATCCTTCGATTAAGTTTTTAAGGTAACTTACGTGGTTACATGTATCAATTACAACGATTTGTGTTCTAAGTGTTGGTCAGCTATAGTCGATTCAATAAGTAATATAGCTTGGCTATTTTGACCTGAGCCTGACCTTTATGCAAGAATATATTACAAGGTTCTTGCTTTGGATATATCAATTTTCACAAGCAAATCGTGCACTATCGGTATTTCATATTTGTGTTTGTATTACATCCCGATTATGAAAACATACAATCGATGTTATATACGTAGACAATATATCGACTGTTAAATTATGCTAATCAATAGGTCAGGCTCGTGTCAATGTGGTCAAGCTATACTAATGAGGTTACTATCCCATTCGAAAGACTAGCGTTGAATACCGTTAACTCAGGTATATCCAGTTAAACCTAGATAAACATAGTATACCTGCCGGACGATAGTATATTTACAAACCGTTCTCATTTGACTAAGAAAGGAATGTACATCTCAAATATTCTGACTACAGTTGTAAGTTTGGTGCGTGCGATTACAGGGTGATAAAAAATATCTATTAAAAGTTATTTCTATGCTGAATCCAGATAACAGACTTATGGAATCCAATGTCTGACGGGTGATATTTTGTAATACTTGAGTATTTTGAGAAAATCAGGTAAAACGTTTAAAACGAAACTGCATTCTTAGTTGGTGAACTAGATTATCATTTTATAATATTTTATTTTATAAACAATCGCTGAGATATTTTTTAAAGTGGCTTGCAATTAATATAAGTTCATCGATCTTAAGCTAGAATATGGTACAGAATGTGATATTATTGACCGATACATAGAAACATATTAAGCAAATTTAGCATTTTTAGTAAATCACTTTATACATGTACTCCAATACAAGTTTATATGGTCAAGTTTTTTGGAATATCGGGTCAGACTATTTGTATTAGACACAATGCCTACGTGCAGGATGTGCATCATGTGGCAGTAAAACGAGTGAGTTTAACAATTCGGTGACCTAGTGTTGTTTTTTCATGATAATTCGTGTCAGAATCTTCACCATCTGTCAAAATAGAACAAATTCTGATCGCGGGTTCCAAGCTGCTTGAGCATCCTTAATTAAACGAGCATTGGCTAGGCTTCACATTTCGATGGCTTAGAATTTGAAGGTCGTAACTACCAAATCGATATTTTGAGAAAACACGGAAAAACTGTCTGACATTTACTCTGTACTTTTGGTAAAACAAACTTTTACAACTTCATTTTGGTCAACACGACAAGTTCAATTTTTTATGAAAATGGGCTCATAAGAAGCGCCTTGTGATGCTTATTCTAAATATGTATGAATCTTAAAAGGTTGAAAGTGGCACTTACGACCTTCTAATTCTAAGCCATCGATTAAATGAACTTAGTGTAGCAATGGACATTACCCCGGATCTCCAGTAATCTGGTGGCCGTTGCCTAAGCAAGGCTCTACCCAGCGCTTTTATTCAGTTACCTCCCGTTCAGTAAAATACCGTAGACACGGATTACCTCCCGTTGAAAGCGCTACGTAGCGCTTTGCTTAAGCAACAGATACCTGTGGGTACAAATATATTTTTACCGTTAAAATACTTGTGTCACTTGCTTATTCATAACTGGGCAATATAGTTGGGATCAGTTGTGTACAAAACCAGTCTAACTAGGCCATATTTGTTTGTACCTACATGCAAATTAAGGGGAAAACCACCTTGTATAGCTTGACCAGATTTAGTAGGCACTCCGGACATATTCCGTGCATATTTCGGACAAAGTCGGTGCAAAAATAAACAAATATTTCCGATAAGTACCGACTACGCTTACGGAAAATAATACACGCTTCCGAAGTTTAATGAGTGCCTACTAAATCTGGTCAAGCTATACCAAATCCCGGATATTAATTATACCCTTTAAATCAATTTAACGATAAATTATAATCACATGGTCCAATGGATTAACTTGAAAACCTTCGTCAAACAGCCTTCGACAAACAATCAGGCGGAGCGTTCTTAACTCTGACGTAATGTCAAGTGCAAAGTACGTAAACAATTCAACATACTTACCTCAGCCGCAGTACACGTCCTTCCATTTTGATACGCATCTGGATTGCGCAAGATAAACCCTTTTCCACAGGAACACGCTTTAAACACACAGTCAATGTCCCTGAAGTTAGTACCATAACCTTTATCTACACAGTCCTGTGCGTTCGTACATTCTGGAAAATATACACGCATGAATAATTGAATATGTCTTTTGAAGAACTTGTATGCTACTAAACAATCCTGCACAGGCTAAGAAACTATATAAAAAAGAGGTCTAACATCTCCAAACTTTCACCCATTCATTCAAATATCTAGATATTTACTATATTGAATGGATGAAAAATTGGGGAAGTAAAATTTGTAGTTTGTTATTTATAGTCTCTTAGACCTGTGAATCATGTGACCAAACATTTATTAATTTCCAAGGATTTAGAATTTCGCGGCTTATGGTAAAATGGTAATGGACACGTCCATGCTGAATGTAATCAGTGCCTGAATACACGGAATAAACGGATTAAAGCTGAAGGGATTTCTAAAAAAACTCAGACATATTTAACTGACCGACTGTCGAATCATCCGTTCTTTAAGGACATACAACCCCAGATAACATAAAAAGCACAGGTGGTAGTATTGTTTTTCATCATTTAGTAGTTCTTATTATACAGGCTTCCAACAAAATTTGTTGAAATTTAATGTGGTCACCTGTGATATATATTATGATTTTGTCACGTGTAAACACACTACATGAAAACTAACTACTAAAATATAAGAAGGCGAACATGATTAATATTAGTTTTCAATATGAATTTCGAAAGCCGTTTTAGATGTTTTGTTTTAATGAATATCTAGTCACTTTGTTTACCGCGGATTAAACACAGCCCTGCTTCAGTCTCTCCTGTAATGTCTTTGTTTGGATACTTTATGCACCAGTCAGTTGCATCCACGGCTCCCACCCCCGGAGATTGGTATGTAGTAGTGTTTTGATGTGTAGCAGGAATGGTTATTTTTGTCTGCTATATTGTTAAACCTGTAACCTTTTATGATTAACCAATACTTTTATTGATTGGCCTTAAATTGAATAATTGACATACATTAGTATAGTGATGTGTTAAACAAACAGACTGGTCGATCATTGAGTCTTCCAGTACACTTTTAATCTTTATGTAAGACAATCATTATTTTATCATGTAGTATGGTCATGTTCCATGCCTTACTTTTAGAGATTTCATGTTTATCATGAGAATTTGGTGTTCCCCATGATACATGGTGCATAATTGGGTTTTGGCGGGAACTTTCCCTATATAAGACGTAATGGGTCTATAAATCATTGCCTTTCAATTTAGACGCTAGAGGTAACGTTTACCTGTTTATATTTGACTGGTCATTTTATCCCCATTTAATAACTTTAATATATTTTCTGATAGGTTACATGTAGAGCACCATATTCATTTTATTCCAAACTTGTCAATTAAACTGTACAATAAGTTGTAATTTCTCATTTTATTATACTATAAATCATTTAGATAACTATACCAATACATAATTATATAGTATACCGCAAATTAAATTGAATAAGTGTAACATTTTGTCTGTTTTATATTTAATAATTAGATTTAGATAGCCTCAATAATAGACCCACCCTTGAGACCTTGACATTGTAAGGTCTCTATATTGAGTTGGTCTCATTATTGAGGTGATCTCATATAAGAGTAAACAGTCACTTGATACTGATACGCAACAACAAAGTCTCTTTTCTAAGAGTTCTCAAATCACATTTTCTCTGACTATAGTTCAGCAAAATAATTAACTGGAATGATTACACGAACACAACTGGTCCAAAACCACGATAGAACCTGGGTTGGCACGGCTCCTGTTACAGATGCCATTTTTTAAAGACCCAGTTGCAGATCTTTCAAAATTAAACGAGAATCGTTTGTCAACATTGAGTCGTCTGTCAGGTGAATTGTGTTTATCTTGTATACCCGAGTTAACGGTACTTGACATTGAATCCTAGAATACTCTAACATAATCACCACTATTCTTTCGAATGGGATATGACCTTCTTAAGTAGGCTATAACATATTTAATCGACTATACGTGTGTAAATACTACACAGGTTGTAATGTGTCAATATGTACACCCAAGGCCATAGTCCAAATTCCCAAAACGCCCAATTACCACGTTCATGCGCAATATAAAAGTAGTTCTTCGCGGATCTCACTAACCCGCCTTTAAAAATGCAGAACATCACTATTTAACATTACAGTTTCATAAAAAAGTGTAACAGAAATATTATTGAAGCAAAATTGCTAAGCATTGACTAGGATATAGTTTCTATTGTTTACATATTCATGCGAGAATAAGTTCCTCACTTGACGGTCTTATGCCGAAAAGATACACACGAGTGTTTACGGAGACAGTAAGAAGAAACTTTTTTTCTGAGACATTTTTTGAAGACATTATATTTGGTATTTATATAAACATATTTTAAATATTGTTATTTCATTTTGCGTTAACAAGACATTCCAGAAAAAATAAAATGAAAAAGAAATATTCACGATCATTCTCGGAAATAGACGAAGTAACCGGATATGGTATTTTACTGCGCAGATCGAGCGCGAAAAGTTGAGGCAAACGTACGCCACAATCTGAATCTGATCCTTGTAGTCACGCAGCTGCCATGAAGCCGCACGGCATCCATTAAATTGGCATACTAGCATGTGGTCCCATGGCACTCTACTATAGTTTAAATTAAACAGATATTGTTGTGGCTAAGAAACACAAACTCTGTTCACTGTTTGTGATATACTGCTTTCTATTATTATTATCCTTCAAAACTACCACCGAGCCTGAAAACTACTGTATAATATGTATGTACAGTACAAGACGGTAGAAAATATTCTTTAAAATGTTTACTTATTTTTTTATATTTTGGATACCGTAATGCCCCATACATAAGTCGCACTTCTTGAAACAAATTACCAAAATACCGCGATTGCCCATACATGACTCGATACTTTGTATAAGTTGCACCCATCAATTTTTTTTAAATATCTTTAATTTAACATACTTTAGTATTAAAAAGTCGACTTCAGCCATAAGTTTCAAAATCTTTAAGAAATTGTTTGCCAAAACATTAGCAAGGTATTACTACATGTTGTTAATTGTCACAGTCTATGTGACTGTGCATGTATGTGGGTAGTGGGAGGCATAAATGTCATTCTGACATCTTTTGTTTACTAGTACTTAAACTAGATAGGCAAGTTAAGCATGACCTATAGATTAAACCTTCAACTTTGTACGGCCAACATAACTGTACACTGCAGCTGGCAGTAAAAGAGCGTGGATCCGTTTACATATACTTCAGTTTAGTCACTAAACTTCTTCCCAAGCATGCAAAGTTTAGCCCCAGGCCTTCAGCGCTTACAGCGCTTTGATTCATTGAAGTCCCATAACTCTGTCCATTCGTATGCGTGGTACCCGGATGTTTGATTGACAAACCGAAACTGATAAAATAAACACACAATATTGCGTAATTAATCGAAAATTGATGATTATCCCACTATACTTGTGTCTTCAAACATAAAAAGCAAATATAAATAATAGAATTGAATAGTAAACATAAATAGCAAATATAAATAGCAAATGTTAACATCAAATATAAATAGCAGATATAAATATAAAAAATATATATATAAAAATACATGAATAGTTAATATAAATAGCAAATGTACATTGCAAATATAAGTAACAAATATAAATAGTCAACATAAATTGCAAATACAAATAGCAAATATGAATAGCAAATATGAATAGGAAATATAAACAGCAAATATAAATAGCGAATATAAATAGCAAACATATGAATAGCAAATATGAATAGCAAACATAAATATCAAATATAAAAAATATAAATTGCAAATATGATTAGAAAATATAAATGACAAATACAAAATATCAAACATGAAATTAACAAAAGCAAATATGAATAGTAAATATATAAATAGTCAATATAAATAGCAAATATAAATTGCAAAAATGAATAGTAAATATAGATAGAACATATGAATAGCAAATATAAATAGCAAATATGAATAGCAAATATGGATAACAAGTACAAATCGCAATATAAAAAGCAAATATAAATCAACAATTATAAACAGCAAATATGAATAGCAAATATAAATGACAAATATAAAATTTAGAATATAAAATATACAATGTAGCAAATATAAATAGCATATATAAATAGTAAAAATAAATAGTAAAAATGAATAGTAAATATAAATAGTCAATATTAGACGAGGGTAGCGATATCACATTGTGTAGTGAAAGCTTTGTTAAGAAATTGGGAGCAAAAGGTAGTACTCGCCAATTCACGATTACGACAGTTAACCAGTCTGCTCACCTACGAACTGGTACCGAAGTTCGGTTCAAGGTTAGTTCCATTGACGCTAAAACAAATGATTGTATAGACATTAGGAGAGCTTGGTAAGTACCAAGCTTGTCTATATCAGTGGCGTATCTACCCACAGACAATGATATAGGTAAATGGAAACATTTGACAGGTAAACAGATACCTAAGATTTGTTCTGCCAATGTTGAACTACTTATAGGTAGTGACTGCCCAGAGGCCTTCTGGGTAGAAGAAACGAGACGGGGAAAGAGGGGCGAGCCATATGCTATACGATCGCCCTTGGTTGGACCATATTTGCGCCCACAGGTAAGTACTCTTCTTTGCGTAGTTAATATAAATAGCAAATATGGTTTGCAAATACAAATCGCAAATATAAATAGCAAATATAAATAGCAAATATGCATTTACCTTCACAATCACCATTACCGGCTTCTCCAGTTTCGACAAATCCGGGCGGACATAAACATTTTGTTACAGCACCGTCTAGAAGACACACTGCGTTTTTCATTTGGCATTCGTCGACGGCGGAATCACATTCTAAGGTAAATTATAAAGCAGATTTGTTAAACTTGTTAAGTTAACATGTTTTAGAAGGTGCAATAGGTATTATGGTAGACATATAATAAATTGTTTCCGAAATGATCATTTGCCAACGATTTTTTAAAAGGTTATCTGAAGTTTTAAACATTTATTGATACCAAAGGACCTGAGCGATTCCATGATTCCATTGGATTATGCAAGCTTATGATACATTTTAAATGTTGTTGTTGTTTATTTCAAATCGAAATTAATGCTTTCATTATGTACATTCGCCAAATAAAAATCACAATTCGCATGAATGATTAAATTTCTTTTCTTTTGGTAAAACTATAATGTCTGTAATAATTCATCAAGCAAATGGCGACCATTGCGACCATTCCTTCAGTCATGTGAATACTGTTCGTTGATCATGTCTTACTCGCAAATAATTGTGATTGCTTATACCTAAAATGATTTACAACATTTCCCTTCGTAGCACAAGTGGTTAGCGCGCTTGTCGCCAAATCCGGCGACCAGTGTTTAAATCCACGTGGAGGCACTCATATGGTTGCCAAATTACAACTGAAAGCTGACTGAAAAAATAAAGGTTATGTTCGTCTTACCGTCCCCTGTCTTTATTTGTTCGCCATTTGTGCCGTACAAACATACCAACCACACGACCAGCAACCTTAGTAGGTTGTGCATTAGGTGATCTAAAAAAAGAAGTACGAATATCATACATCAAAAATAAGATAAATATGTCAAAGCATAAAAAACCTTGTGTCTGTTGCCTAACATGAAGCCAGCCCTATCGAGCGCCTTCATTCAGTTACCTCCCGTTCAATTAAATATAGAAGGCATGTATTACCTCCCGTGGAAAGGGCTACGTAGCACACTGCTTAGGCAACGGACACCTTGTTACGTTACTATGTTCGCATATATTATTAATCGTAATGAGATTGTTAAGGTTATTCAGGTTTTTGACTACTGAGAATTGTTCATTTCATTTTCTCGTTCGGTTACTAGTAAGTGATGGCATTGTTTCGTTAATTGGTGTTATGTAATGGTTGTTTTCTGTGCTCGGCTGGCTAAATGTTTCAGCAGTTGACAAACATTGTAATGATGCACAACCACCGCGTCCATTGCGTCGAATATCAGCTGGCCTCCTTCATAAAAACGTTTGGATAAATTCATCGACAACGCCAGCGCTCAGCAGACGTTGGAACAACATACATTTTTTGTACTTCAACGTTAAGGAACATTAACCAAAGGAGCATAACTTACACCAACATTTAATAGTATATTCTAACGTCGACAAAGTGTTTTGGCATGGAGGCGTGTCAGTAATAAGACAACATGAAAGTTGGCGACGCTGTAATCAGACCATCGTCGATAGTGAGAAACCTTGGTGCCATGTTGTATTCACATTTGGACATGGATAAACATGTAAACTCTGTCTCACGATCGTGTTTCATGCAGATCCGACAAATAGGTCAACTCAGACAATATTTGACTGTTGAAGCAACCAAATCCCTTATCAATTCTTAATTAACACAAAGGCTAGGTTACTGCAATTCGTTACTATGTGGCTCCCCCAAAAATATTCTGAATAAACTGCAAAATATTCAAAATACAGCTGACCGCCTCATCACACGGACACCGCATTACAATCACATCACTCCTGTGCTGAAGGATCTTCACTGGCTACCTGTATACTACAGTGCAGAAAACAAGGTATTGACTCATGTTTTCAGAGCATTGCATGGAAAGTCCCCTGGCTACATCAGAAGCATGTTAGAAGTACAAAAAATGTATATACTGCACAAAGGCAGCTTTGGTCTCAAAATGACTCTGTTCTTCTAGTTGTGCCGGGGACAAGGATTGTTACGTACGGTGATCGATGTTCCATGACTGCAGCAGAGAAACTTTGGAATCCACTACCAACATCACCCAGAGACAGTAATTAAAACACTACTGACTTTCAAAAATGCGCTATAACCCCACCTTATTACAAAAACTTTCTCAGATTATTAAGGTTATACTTCTAAAAGAAAGTGTTATTTCTTTGAAGTATATTGGTCTCTTTTAATGTAGCTTCGGTTATACATTGGAAACGGTTTCTTTTTAGTAGTGGATGTTTTGACCCTGCTCTTGCGACACAAAAACAATTCTGTCTTTAGAGAACATTGGAAGTATGTGGCATAGCGAACACCGAGACGGTTTCTCGTAGCAGTAGTATCTGACGCTGTTCTTGTATTGAAGCAAATATATCTTACTAATACCCTAGTCACATTTGCCCTACGAGCTCCGTACGAGCTCCGTACGAGTTCATTTTTCTGAACTCGCACGACGTCCGTACGGAGACCGTACGGAGCCCGTTCGGATATCGAGACGCGTACGAGCATCGTATGTATTTTCACAACTCGTAGAGGACTCGGTGATCATCTGAAAACTATACATTCTGTACAACTCGTACGAGATCCGTACGAGCTGTGACCAGAAGCTAAGAACGTACAAATATTGTTAGGATTAAAATATTTCAGACTCGTACGAGTTTGTAAATCCGTACAGACATCGTACGAGCATTGTGACCGTAGCATAAGTAAACAGTCATTGGAGTAATGTCGCATAGTAAAAAGTAAGAAATAACTAGTGAAGTAATGCGCGTTTGGACTGGCCATACACCTTACGGAACCAGCAGGCATTGAACTAAATTTTTAAATTGTGTATTTTACTCGTATCAATAAGGGATGAGTGTGTTGATTTTTAAACGGTCCATACTTATATTATATTATACCCATATCTTTTACTAGCATTTTTGTATCCATTACAGATTGTTTTACTCATGTCTAAATTGTAATGATTGTACAGCACTTTTGAACGTCCCGATGATGCGGAGTAGATGCCGATGGGTTCCCGAACACCCCGAAATGTTGCCGATGGTTTCCCGATTACACCGAAGCTCTCCCGAAGCACTACCGAGCAAGACCTTCGGCGTCCAAATTTCTTTTAAACTTTTAAAATTTCGATGCCGAAGATTATTCGGTCCCGAAGGCTTCCCGAAGCGTTGCGGAATGGTGCTGAAGGGTTCCAGATCACCCCGAAGGCATGCTGAACCCCCCCCTCCCCCGATTCTTCCAGATCAGACGAATTTCAGCTTCGGGAACCCTTCGGGAACCCTTCGGGTCCTAGTGGACGACAGGTCAAAGCAAACATTTTTATCATCTTATCGCACCACGACTCGTAGGCAATGGCTTCGTTTTATGGACCTTTAAAAATACAATAGGTTTTTCGATTGAACACATTTTGGCCCTTCTAGATGATAGAAGAAATCGATAACATAATGACATCAAAGGTTGCATGCCATTGAGCAATCTTTGAACAAAAACTGTAGGCCATTCTCTTAACAGTTTTACGCTAAATCCTAAGTAGAGTATTGCCAAAACGTTGCGTTCAATGTGTCAATGTGTCTGATAAACGATTGCCTACGTTGAACAAGTGTTCATCTAAGTTGTGAAAAGTTCGCCAACGCTAGGGGGCTAGCTTTTGCGTTACCATCGCGTTCATTACATCGGATAATCATTGGTCTCTGTTGAAAAAAACTTTTGACTAAATGCACCAACACAACCAGCGTTCACACAACGTACACCAAAGATTTTGTCCAAACGCCGACAAAGTTTTTTTCAGTTAAAAAAATCAAGCGCTCGCCAGTGAACATCAACTTTTGTAAACTTTTATTGTTAATGCTTGTATTACCATTCGTGCGCCCAACTTATGCAAACATACAATCAATGTCATATATTTTGACAAAATATCAGCTGTTAAAAAAAGCTAAAACAAAGTCGTGGATCACGTAAAATTCCCTTTACTATAAATGTAATTTATTCAAAAATGTTTTTAAATGTGTTTGTATCATTGGTGCTTGCACCCATTTCTTGCTGAATAATAGTAAGTATATATGCCTTGGTAATATAATGCAGACTTAATGACGACGAATTACTTTGAATTATTTACGTAATATCATAAAACCTATCCAACTAAAACGCCACTAAAAACAAATTTTATATCTTAATATCTAGTTTTACAGCGCATAATCTTCGGGTGTTTAGTTTTATCATTATTATATCATATTTATATAGACCTTTCTTCATGTAAATTATACGTTCAACGATTAAGACATAATTAAAACACCAGTTTATGGATATAAACATGCAAGTCACAAGTTACAAGTAACACAAGGGTGTGGTGTCCGTGTGATGAGGCGAGCAGCTGTACTTTTTTTTAAATATTTGTAGTTTATTGCAATTATTTAGTATTGATGTTACTAACGAATTGTCAAATACAATAAAACTTCGTTATGAAGAGCATCGATATCACGAGAACACGGCCTATCTCGAGGAAGTTTTAAACCACAATCCATTTTTATCATCAATAAATGTCATTTGGTTATTTCAAGAACCTTGTTTATCTCGAGCATTTTACCTGTCCCGGTCAATCCTCGAGATAACGAAGTTTTACTGTATTGTCTGATTGGACCAATTTGTTGGACCTGCATGAACCACGAATAAAATTAATATTCATTGCATGTTATCAATGCGTCTGGTTACTAATCAAACTACATTGTATAGCTTGGCTATTTTGACGTGAGCCTGACCTTTATGCAAGAATATATTACAAGGTTCTTGTTTGAATATACAAATGTATCAGTATTTCAGATTTGTGTTTATATTAAAAGTCGAACGTCTTCGTGATACTCTTCGATTATGAAAACATACAATCGGAGTTATAAACGTAGACAATATATCGACTGTTAAATTATGCTAATCAATAGGTCAAGCTCATGTCAATGTGGGCAAGCTATACTACATGGCTGTATTTTTTCGACGTAACGTTATAATTAAGTGTCATGTGATATAAAGAATAACTCACTCGCTGTGCATTGGTATACTTATATAAAACTCGTTCAGGAAAGGCTCGCCTAATAAAAGTTATAAAACTCGTTTAATATAGCTCGGCTATTTTGACCTGAACCTGACCTTAATGCATGAATATATTACAAGGTTCTTGCTTTGAATAAGCAACTCGTGTGATATCGGTATTTCAAATTTGTGTTTGTATTACATCTCGAGCGTCTTCGTGATACTCCCCGATTATGAAACATGCACTTGATGTTGTAAACATAGGCAATATATCGACTGTTAAATTATGCTAATCAACAGGTCAGGCTCATGTCAATGTGGCCAAGCTATACCATTGAGTCTTTGCTGTGAGGTTTTGCAATTATGACAAGTGTCCTTTGAGTGCATAAGTACATTCGTAGATTGTTATAACAACTTGATTAAAGTGAATAGAGCTACATCGGAAGATATTTTTTTTAAATGTTTCAAAACCTGAAAAACAATTATGCTTTCATATCCATTAGATCATTTTTCGGTTCGGTTTTAACAGAATTTCTTTCTGTGATTTATTGGACATGCAAATTGTCTATTTTCAGTGTTCTATAACACCCTATGGAACTATAAGAATCGACTATTTTTCGTCGATGGAATCAAAGTACACGGAACCCATCCAACGTTTTTAATTTGCAATTAAGGTAGTCTAGTATCATACTAAAAACGATGCAAGTAATCATTTTGACATTGAATGACTGTTAGAATATAGCTCTATACACTTTAAACTTAAAATCATTTAAGATTTGGTTTTTCATATAATGATTAATCATCTCCGTTGGAAGCCGAATGTTCTAGTATTGGCCAATTAGGCAGGGGTGAAATGTAATGAACATCCACTGCAAATGGCTCCATGGGATCAGCCCGGCGCAAAAAATACACGTATCGCTTTATATAACATACGTATAGTAGGTCTAGCTCACTTATGAGACAAATAAAGTGTACAAAATAACCATTTAAGGGAGATAACACCGACATAGTCTAGATCATCTTATAAAGAAGTCATCTCCCTTCCGTCGACAATTTATTATACGCATTAGGAACGCTAAACTTCAACTTATCTTATAATGAAGACATAATTTATATTACATCGCCTTGGTAGTGCTCATGCTTGGCTTGACCGTCGAACATGTACTAGTATATTTAAAATCGATCAAAGGATCAAATAATTTCGGTTGTTTTTATTATTTTTGTTAACTTGTGTTCATGATGTGTTTAACAATTTTAGCCAAATTATTACGTGGTTTGTCCACCCTGTTTTTATTCATTTGTTATTACTTAAGTGTTTGCTCTGGGTTTTTTTCAGCGGGCTTGAATTTCGTCATTTAATCCATGAAGACTCGTCAATTTTAAAAAGTATTGAATGCCTCTTCACCAATAAATAATTTGAAAGCACTTCACATGTATAAGTAGACCGTGCATCCTTGTGACGCCCGTGCAACCCAGAATGTGTGTTATAAGCTAAAAGACAATTCCTAATACGCACATTATCACATCGATCCATAGAAAACAGATGACACTAAGAAGACAGCTGTCTGTGTTTATGAGCTTAAAACTCGCGGAAGTAAGTATTGCTTGTTTTTAAATTCTTTTTGCAGGGTCCGAACAAAACAAAGTGAACACATTTATTCGCAGTTCAAGAGGTATCAGTACACATAATTCTAAGCAAACCGTGTATTATTCAGGGAGAAATCACGGAAAATGTGTGCAATTTTTGACGAAAAGCGCGATGTTTGAAACTTTGACCCCCAAGAAGGTATTTGTAAACAAATCCTAACCCTTTTACTTAGACCGTGATAATATTACATCCATCCACCGTCTATATGCAGATTTCCAGAGTTCATCAACACAGACAGCTGTCTTCTTAGTGCCATCTGTTTTCCATGTATCGGGTTGTACGGTGTGATTATATTTGTGGATATCTACTACCATTTTGGCAATGCAAATGTCGCATATACTATTACTAAGATTGTTTTTTCAATCAGGGCCCACTAAGGACATGTGATTATAACAAATAATTGCCATTATCCCGTATGCTCAGGGTTTGTGAGAACCGAAAATGGTCATTTTCTTCACTGGGTGTATAAAGCACCAAACTTTCACAAAATAACAGTTAATATGTTGGCTTCAAGAAAAGTGAAAGAGTCAACCTGTTCGGTCCCTTAGTACGGCGGGATAATGCAACGGTCACAATGCTCGTACGATGTCTGTACGGTACGAGTCTGAAATATTGTAATTCTAACGGTATTGTCAAAGTTGTGAAAATCCGTACGATACTCGTACGAGTCTCGAAATCCGTACGGGCTCCGTGCGTGCTCTGTACGGACGTCGTGCGAGTTCAGAAAAAATCAACTCGTACGAAGCTCGGAGGGCAAATGTGACTAGGGTATAAAGGCGGTGATTTGTAACTAAGGCCCATGCTACTTTACGGATTTGTAAACGCAACAGTAAGGTTGTGTGGATTTTCACCAGGAAAACTAAATTATTTTTTACATTTATATAATGCAGCATGTCAAATGTAGAATGGATGTCGTCATTTTGGAACCACGTTCATAAACACCATACAAGTATCGGATACTACGGAAACAAATTAAAATGTTTTCATTATTGTACCGTAATCATAAATGGGGTTTATTCAGAAAAAGGCTAGACTAACTTAACATTCCATATTTTGACAAAATAGCACTTCTAATACGGTCTTATAAACGTCGTACCAAAATTATGAGTTTCCTTCAAAAACGAGAAACTTTCGCGTTTTTCTTGTCCTGGACATGTTTGCGGCTATTTACTTTCGCGGATTTTTACAATCCGCGAACACCGCGAACTTAAATCGCGCGAAATAATTTTTAGGTTTACAGTATATTATTGCATAATAAAGACAGCGCTCAAAAAGAAAGTCATGATTTTTGCGATAGGTCATTGTTAGTATGTAACAATTCATTAAAATAATGCGGACTTCATTTAAATGCAAAGAAGCTTCATTACTTATTTTAGTACGCAATATAACCTTGAAATGTAAAATAATAAAATTTAGGAATTACGTAAAAATTCCTAAGTATTCCAAAATTTCTTATGATCAATTATATAATAATATTAGTATGTAAATAAATAACTCTGATCTACTGTTTCTCGTGTGTTTGTGTTTGTAAATATTGTCTTTACAATGATTTAGCATGTCCTTTGTAAATGATATTAGGCAAATGAGCCAGTCTCCTCAAAACCTGCTCTTTTGACAAGAATATTAGTTTTCATAGCTTTAACTATTAATACCAATGAAGGAAAATGCAAAAGAAATTGTGTTCATATCTTGAGTTTTGAGGAAAGTACAATTGTTTGTGTTGAGTCCATATTCTGATTTTTTTTCTGACCTCGCGAACGTCATTCAAACGTAATTTGATAATTACATTTTTTTACCAATTCTTGTCATAAACTGTTACAAATAGCATCAAATTTTAGACAAATGTTTTACTTTTCAATATATATACACAAATCGAACGTGTTAGTATTCAGATATAGGCTATTACTGTATCAAACATTGTTGGCGTACATCCGATTTCTACAACTATTTTATGCTTATTTTTTCATAAAATTCGTTTAGAAATATGGGTGTCAATAACGTTATTTGTATATCGAAAGAAAGATAAAACAATCGCGATGTCAGTAATGTGGCCCGCAATTACATTTAATGTGTTTTAAAATAAACATTTAATAATACACAAAATGACGGAGAATGGTATATGTACGATGCAACATTATTTACCATGGATCAATATTCAACGGCTTGGCAAATGCACGTGACTTTCATTGTCTGAACCCATGTTTTATTTATGTGATAATTCCATTATTCCGTGTCCGATTTTAGATATTTCTGGGTATCAGAACGTCGGCATTCAATTGAACTTCAATAACATGTACATTGTATAAATATAAAAGATATATGCGCAAGTCGCCAGAAAAAATCCTGCTGTTTTGACAAATGTATTTTGAGATATTTCATATTACAATTTATCACATGACTTTCCTTGTATCCAGGTTAGTAAAGCCAGTACGTATAAAGTTATACGTACCACGTGTAGTATAAGGTATTGAGTTTTTCCAATAAATCAATGCGTATTTTGCGTTTTTACTGTCATATGATAAAAAGAATCTATCACTCGTTGTCAATTGATATATTTATATTAAACTCGTTCAGGAAATAGTATAAAGCTCGCCAGAGGCTCGCTTAATAAAATTTCCAAAACTCGTTTAATATAAATTTATATCAATTGACAACTCGTGATAGATCCTCTATATATAAAAGAAAAATTATAAAACAGAATCAATAAATTTGTATTTTCTTATTTAGTGCTTTTTCCAAACCTTATTTCTTATTGTACAATAACACACTGTCAAAAACTCAGGTTTTCCTGAAAAAAAACCCGACCCGTATCATTTCTGATTTCTGGTAAAACTCAACTTATCTCGCATATCAATGTCGTTTTTAACCGTATTTCGAACTGGTCGCCGACTTCCTTAAATTTTTCTGTGATTACGAATAAATGAATCTCATAATCTGCGTTCTGTTTCAGTAAATATCTAACTTCATTAAAATAGCTTCCCTATAAATTGCGGGAAATTGTGTTATAACGTTAGCAAGTCGTCTCGGATTTCAGAGCGAAAATTATGTGTAACTACCAATAGCGCAACAATACCTTGTCCAAATATTGCAATTTTGTAACTTTTAACTTAGCACACCAGGTAAAGTAACGTTACCACATTTCTTGCATTATCAACCAATTCTTACACATGCAAATTCGGGGACATTTTGTTGCAAGACGATTTTAACAATTTATACCATGTTCATATTTGCCCTACGAGCTCTGTACAAGTTGATTTTGCTGAGGCTCGTACGAGCATCGTGCGGATTTTCACAACCCGTAGAGAGCTCGGCGACTTGGTAAAACGGAAGACGCATTGTATATTCTACACAACTCGTACGAGCTCCGTACGAGCTGTGACCGGACGCTAAGAACTCACAAATACTGTTTTTAAAATATTTTAGACTCGTACGAGTTGGTAAATCCGCACGGAAATTCTACAAGCTTTGTGACCGTAGCATTAAGCGTAACATTCCACGAAACGGCCACTTTTATCGAAAACAAACTTATTTTAACCTTAAAGCACATTAAAGCACCTAGTCAGACAATCAAACATAGCCGATATTGGCAGGAAAAAAATATGAAAATGCGACACAGAGAGCGCACTAAAAATGCCGCTAAAAGAGTCACAGAGATTAAATGATCGCGTGAAATTTATGCTCAATATTCCCAAAAATAGGACGGACAAACTTATATAAAAAAAATTTATGTAATATTATTATCATCTTTGCGAGTATTTTACGTAAAATATAGATAATAATTTTGTCTTTGAGTTTGGTAATAATTGCCTCGCAAGTTTACTTCCAGAAAAAAGTTATTCCCTATGAGTTTGGCGATAGTTGGCTTTTCAATTTTTACAAGACCGTGATGCGACTGGTCAACCCTTTTTGTTGTGTATGTAACCAGCTCATATAATCTAAATTGTAAATCGACGAAAATTATTTTCATATTTAAACAGTGAAATATATATAAGTATGTATCAGAAACTGTACATTACATAATCATCTAAAATTATTATTAAAAATAATTAAACAATTGCAAAATTAATGAAATTTAGTAGAATTAGCATTCAAAACAAATTACCTAGCTTAAAATGTCTTCCAGCTAAGTTTTTGAAATCCGAAAAATAATCCGAAATGTATTGGGTGTCAAGTCTGAAATCAGTAAATGCATGCTCTCAATTAAATATCATTATTTTTTGTAACATCGCCTACCCGTAAACGCTGAAAAAGGGGGTTGTTACAAAAGGGTGTAGATAATTTTTATGCAATATGACAAATCAAGGATAAGAATAACCATGTCTATGAATGTAATTACTAACTATGGACCTTTCAATAGTTTGACCCAAAGGAATCGGCAGGCAAACCTCGTGGGAATTAGACATTTAGTGAGGGGCCTCGGACCCGGAATCATTTGGCCTGTCAACTTTCCGCGTATCGAGAAACGTACCTTGTCTAAAGGTCCATGTGTGTCCGCCGATCCCCTAACGGGAAAGCAAGTGTTAGTTTATAAAGTTAGTAATTAAATGAATTAATTAATTCCTTAAGTTTGCAAGAATACTTATTAATAATTTCCGTGTGTATAATATGGAAAGTCGTCTATAATTGTTTTCCGCCGAAGGCCTAAGTTGGTCGAAACATTAAAGATGTGGAAGTTCATTTTGTTTTATGCTCTGTATGTTACCTTATTCAATCTAAAATGTTGTGTTTGTTATATAGATTTGTGTATATCGATACATCAGCTTATTTTGTCAGCCCTGATATAAAACGATCGCAGGTCATTTATACCCTAGTCACATTTGCCCTACGAGCTCCGTACGAGCTCCGTACGAGTTTATTTTTCTGAACTCGCACGCAGCCCGTACAAATATCGAGACTCGTACAAGCATCGTACGGATATTCAAAACTCGTAGAGAACTCGGTGATCTGGTGAAAACTATACATTCTGTACAACTCGTACGAAGTCCGTACGAGCTGTGACCAGATGCTAAGAACCTACAAATACCGTTAGGATTAAAATATTTCATACTCGTACGAGTTGGTTAATCCGTACGGACATCGTACGGGCATTGTGACTGTAGCATTAACTACTTATTTGCCGTCTCGCAGACAGACACGCCGTTTGGCTGATTTGAATGCCTGGGACTGTAGCTATCCAGTCACATTGAAATATCTAAAAGCCGTATATTAACCCACATCACTCATCACTTCATAGACGACCCTCGTTTTTAATATTAACAATATCGAATCATCATGCTTCACGCATATTGAGAATGATGTAATAACTATGCATACGGCGCACCATTCAACTAAGTCGACAGTGAACCGATCCAAAAATAAAATAATAAAGCTATCGGGTTATACTAATATGTCTGCAGCTCGTTATTACAATATTGAAGTACTTGATTCAATATTACAATATTACAGTACTTTGGAACAATGCATTCGATCGTGCAAAACTACAAATGCAAGGTGTGTAATAGTATATATAAAGGCGATGGGCCCGGCGACCGCAAAAGAAAGTATGTGCACTAAGAGCGTATACACCACAAACAAAAACGGGGGACTGAGAAACAGAACTATCGGTCGTATCCATAGTTTAAAAAATACTTTTATAGAAAGGGCAGAATATTGTTAAGAATAAATTGGTATATCTCACGTGAGCAACGATTTTTTTACGCATGACCATTCTAAACAGATTTTCAATACTTGTCACATCTGATTTTCTATATATATATCTATAATATTTTCTACATAGTTCGGTTAGTTTAATTTGTGATCTGCCACATTCTATTAGCATAGTTTAGCTGCTGATAACTTGACAAGATTTATAATTCCGGTTTTACGTTACCATACAGAAAAGTATTAACATTCAACTGTGCATTTATAATAAGATGAAATTTCATGTACGTATTGTTCCGAAGAAAGAAATATATAATTATGTATATATCTTCTTCCTATTATCTTTGATTATTTAACGTCCAAAGTCTAATTTGCTTTGAAGCCAGACATGCCCACATGGGTTTTATGTGGGTTCGAATCCCAACCACTAGGCGGGGGCTCATATACGAATGTCACTGCACTGTGTTGATACGTCGGGGCGTATTTTACATGTATAGTGAAACCCCATGAAGCCGGTGTATCCACGGTACCGGTGTATGTAATTTTCTCATGAAATTGTAGATTCTTTTTCTCGTGACATTGCCTGCAGGATTGTTTACAATAACTGACGAGTAAATTGAATAAATAAATACGAAATGGACCAATTTCTGAATGAAATCACAACAAAAACTTGCACCATGCCTTCACTACGAGTAAATCCTTATTTAATCGGCAATGTTTGGCATGCATGTATTCAATGCTCGCTTGTTTATTTATCAAACATAATTTTGACAGCTATGACCTCATTCATTGATAAAAAGGGTCGTGTGCAACTTTTGGCGGGAAAAAATCAACTTGTCAACAAACTGGACCAATTTTACTTGGAAAAAGTTATTGTTGCACCAGCTAGATGGGGTTATTTCCCTTTCCTGAAATTTTACATGGTGTTTGTTTACATGTATTTTTTTCGATTCCAAGGGTCATTTGATGTGATTTGGCAGTTTTATTAAATATTAAAGGTCATTTTAGCAGTTTCCAACAAAATATGAGTCGAGGAGTTAGTGATTTATATTTATTTTGTCAATTTCGTTTGATACACCGGCTACATGAGCTTCAAGGCTACCTAGAGTAGCTTGTGCGGCACAAAAAATGTGATCCGTCACGCTGCATTCCACTGTGTGGTTTGGCCCGTATTTGGGACAGTGTATAAATTATTATATAATAAAAATAAAATTATCAGTGAGGGAAATCACGTGATCAAATTATTTGAAATGAATAACGTTCGCACTGAAAACATTGGCGATTTCGTCCGCTAACGGTGAGTTATTTCTTGATTATAGCGATCATGTGCTTTATACCACAATATTATATAGCTTTAAGTATCTCCCGTATATGTAAGAACACTAGGCAATTACCAATTTTGCTCTATATTCAGCTGTTGTTAACTGGTGCTCGACCAACTTATTACACTCGGCTGAAAAGTGCATTTTGTCGAGCATCAATTAAAAACATGCAGCTAAAGATAGAGCGAAATCGGTACTTGCCGGATATTTTTACATATGCGGGAGATACTTTAGGCTGTATAATATAACCATATCAAATGCACGATCGTTATAATCAAGAAAAAAACTCAACGTTAGCAGACGAAATCGCAATCGTTTTGAGTGCGAACGTTATTCATTTGATCACGTGATTCTACACACTGATTATATATACATTACAACGTTCCATAATTCCACTGACGATAGATGAAATCAAAGTACTGACAGGCTGGCGAACTGCTAAGGATCAATAGCTTTTCAAGTAATATAACATCAAGTGGTTTTCTAAGTCGAAAGAGAGGTAAGTGCTGGACTCAACAAAAATTTTTTTTTGGAGCCGCTGTGATTCGATCGCTGGACCTTAGCATCAGAAAATTACTAAGCGAGTTGCTCATCCACTCGACCACGATCTCGTTGGAGAACACTGACCTAAATAATTTAACATAATAAAATCATTTATGCGCGCGCTATATCGCGTTCGTAACGCGTAGTATACGAACGCGTAACGTTAGTAATAATCATCAACGCCTTTAAACACATTTTCTTTTAATTTCATACAGTTTCCTTCCATTTCAATATTACAATCGAACAGAATAAATGAAACAAGGAAAGTTGAATGTTCTTATCTTGCAAAACTGATTTACGAGGAGGAACTATTTGCATTGGGTGTATAGATTCTGTGTTGTCAGTTTCGGGAGTAAATTCATCTTAGTGGATTTCATTTTTTAGGATTGTAATAGTCTGGCGCAAATCGCCAGCCTAAAAACCAGACGGGTTGTTATCGCCCAACAGTCAGAAAGTCGGTTACAAAATCAAGGTCGAACTGTCGGTGCGTTTAAAAAATGTAGTTACAATTTTTAAAAAATAAATACTTCTAAGCGGATCGTTTTACCACAATAAATACACATAGTCATCATAACAAGTCATTTTATGGCCACATGCGTATACGTCTAGCATCCCGTGACGTATCGCCAATAAATTTTGCACGTCAAGAACTTGCACTTACAAGTTGCAAAAGCCACGTGTACGCATTTCAATAGTGAAAACTCGACCATTTCCGTTTGTCTCCGATAAATACATTGGATAAAAACCAAGGTGATCAAAATGGTACGCATTTATTACCATAGACGCATATTATTACGCGGCGCGGTTGACAAAACATTTTGCGCACCAAGAACTTACTCTTCCACTGTGAAAGCCACAAAAAACAAATTACCAACTTAATTTGTAAGGCTGTGTCACATTAAACCGAAGTGAAGTTACAAAATTATTGAATCGATTAAAATATTAATTACAAACGATTTTGCAATCATTATACTTGATGGGACAAAACCGTGAAAATATACTTACAGTGTCGGTTTTATTAGAGTATTTATGACGACGTTAAATGGTGCAAATACTAATAAATACTATATTAAATATCTCTATCACAGAAATATATTTTCCCAATGCCTAGTTAATACGATGATGCATGCATTCATTTATTTTAGGTAACCGTGAGTAGTCTGTAGGACAGCTGCTTGTATTATGTGTTGACATCGGACGGTTCAGCACCAGTCAATTGAAACCCCCGGCCCCTAAACCAGAGAATGGTCGAGCATTTTGACTTAACCTTGGATTGGTGCGGTTTCAATTGACTAGTGTATAAACAGTCTTAACATAATTGGAGATCATTTAGCGAAATTACTCTCGTAGTTATTGGTATAATAACATGGTAATCACACAAGCAATGTTATTAGTATGCTTGCTAACGACGAATTGTCTTTTTAATAACAAAAAAATTGAATATAAGTGGAACATAAATTAACATGAAGTTAAAGTGAAATGATACTTCAAAAGAATAAGCAAGCGGCAATTTTCGCCTATACGTCATGCGAGGCGTTTGAAAATACTTGAATGTAAGTAATTTGTTTGTTATAGTACATATAATCTATATTCAAATCAAATACTGCACAAACACATATGCACCCGTCAATATTATATTGAAATCTTCCCTTAAGATGATTTACGTTCTACGCAGGACGCTTCATCCGTATCCCCCCAAAAAGGATATTCGTGTACACAATCCAAAGCCACGCAGGAACGGCAACATAGCCTACCCATCAGTAGCCACCAGCGCAAGAGTCAACCACAGAACGAGCCATCCACATCCCCCCAAAAGTGGATCTTTTGGTTTATTGTATTTATTTATCCTCACCACCAGATATTTCATATGGACGAGGCCCACAGAAGAGTTCAGTCAGTTTAAGTTTCGGGTGATAATGAAGGTCTATAGATACAGGAAGTGGACTCGTTCCAGAGACACTACTGGTTCTTTTACATTCCAGGTGTATCGCACTTATACACGGGGCATCGATTTAAAGTCTCGTCCGAAATACTATCAGTAATTTTAGTTGGTAAGCTCGGGATTCGAACCCACATCTCCGAGATCTAATTATGGTTGATAAATGCACTAAAGTGAATTAACTGTCGATTCACTAAGTAATACCTACGAGGAAACTAACCCATTCGAAGGAAAAGCGGGTATTACAGTTAACTCAGTTAAACCTAGATAAACACAGTTTACCTGGCGGAAGAAGGGAAGGGGAAACGATGTGAGGAGGAAAGGAAAGAAAATAGAAGGGGCGAATGAAGGAATACAACTGCATGTATTTAATATACCGCAGGCAGAGCAACCCATCTTGCGAACTCATAATATCGTATAGCCATTCTTTCTGTTGCTATTTCGAAATAATTTTGTGCGATTGAACTGTATAGATAGGTAATTATTGCATAAATACGGGCGTAATTTGCGTTAAGAGGTACATTAAACAAGAAGATTAGCACGTTTAATTTCATAGTTTTTATTATTACGACATAACAACTTAAAACAGCTTATCCCCGTCGCATGTTAACCGCATAAACTAATAATCTATATAGTGTTAGTACTAAAGTTAAAACACTTTTACGACAAACAAAACTGTCTAGTACAAAAAGATATACATGTATATATATATATTGCCCCCGGGATAAATTTTGATGTTTAAAAACATAAACTGCTGTGATATGAAACGCAAAATATGCTAAATCATCTACGTACAACTGTGCATGCACCAGGATGAGACCCCCCCCCCGTTATTTCTAAATAGGTTTTTATTTCTTCACAGGGTCCCGAATTCTTTTTATCGTGACATCGCTGGCGTTAAAAGAGCTTAGATTTTGTGAGAAGTAAATTTTTTTAGGGGAAATCTAAATAACAAAAGATGTTCTAACTGCGTACCACATACGACGCTGATTACTGCCTTCCCGTAGACGTGAATCCCAGGTACCAAAAGAGGGGATGGCACCTCCATGCACAGAACAGCAGCAGCTTTTAGGCATCCAAACAATAGACAAACGCATAGGCTTACAGTGCCGTCCTTATTTGTCAGATTAGTTTGTCAGACATGTCACAGGCTTAATTACGGACATCCATATACAATTTGGCCCAGTGGTCGCTCATACGGTTGTCATTGTCAGGTGTCACACGGACATAGTAGAAAATTGCAATTATTTTTTACCATGGTAAATCGCAAGCGTTGTAATTGGGTTAGCGACATTGCGCGCATTTTGTCAAGTTTTAAGAGTTCGCAGGAGACTCACATTTGCAGTCTTACGACAGTTACGTTTATAAAATATTAGCAATTTCCCGGAAAAATGTCTTAAAATATGATCGTAGTCATGCATATGATGCTCGCACAGCTGGTGTGATGTAGGCTTTTATTTTTAAAGTACATGCATTCGATATCTAGAACAATTATTATCGCAAGTTATATTTAGTGTTGATGGCGTACTTATAATGTTAATAACGATCGGTGTTAGCGAATACCTGGTATTTATTTTATTTAATCACTTTGCAAAACTGTATCTACTAAGTATATGCCCATCATTAATTCACTAGTTCGATGATTACATAACAACACTCAAACAAAATGATATTTTGTAACGAATAATACTTATTAGAACATTTTATAGTTTCGATTAGGCCTATAGAATAGTCATAGTTTTGCGCCCGCCTTTACTATACACGAGTGCCAGGCGTATGAGCATTTTGGCAATCACAAAGACATACGTCCAATACGTAATACATTTACTAGTAAAAGTTTAAACATGTTTAAAGTAAGGACACGTTAAAATCCGTTATTGTATGCCGATTCAAAGCAAAACGCCCTTTCATGGTGTGCCTCCGTCTCTCAGTGGTTAGTGTTTCAGGAGAAATAAAGCAAATAAAGGCTATATGGTCGGCATAATTCAATTTTTTTCAAGCCTATTATGCAATGGACATAAGTAACTATCGCCACGCATACGTCCCAACTATGTCATCTAAATCATGACCAAGCAAAACATAGTTTGAAGACCATTGGCCAAAGAAAACTAAGAATCACATCGCCAATACGCTAAATGGCGAAGCTATATTATGGTTGGGCAGCTTTCCTACTACATTGCCATAGTCGGCAAGCAGGATATAACCGGTGGTGATGTGAATGCACAAACTGGCAAAGCTTGCTTTCAAGTAAGAATCATTTGGAAATCAAGGGATCAGCCCCTAAAATCAAAGACCGTGATCTCCGATGCAACTTTGGCAAGCTTCTCTATTGTTGCCCAGGACTGTCCCATCGTCTTCAATTCTGTCTCGACTTGTCGCCTCCATGTGATCTGAGTGCCAGAGGTATCAGGCTCGATATAATACCATGACATACAAAGGTCCTTAAAATGGTACTGTTATGCCTCCATTACTTTGTGCTCAGCTTAAAATGGTACTGTTATATCTCCATTGCTTTGCGCTCAGCTTAAAATTGTAGTTATATCTCCATTGCTTTGTGCTCAGCTTACAATTTGTACTGTTATATCTCCATAGCTTTGTGCTCAGCTTAAAACTGGTACTGTTATATCTCCATTGCTTTGTGCTCAGCTTAAAATTTATAATGTTATATCTCCATTGCTTTGTGCTTAGCTTAAATGGTACTGTTATGCCTCACTAGCTTCGTGTTCAGCCTAAAATGGTACTGTTATGCCTCACTAGCTTTGTGCTCAGCCTAAAATGGTAATGTTATATCTCCATTGCTTTGAGCTCAGCTTAAAATGGTACTGTTATATCTCCATTGCTTTGTGCTCGGCTTAAATGGTACTGTTATGCCTCACTAGCTTCGTGTTCAGCCTAAAATGGTACTGTTATGCCTCACTAGCTTTGTGCTCAGCCTAAAATGGTACTGTTATGCCTCACTAGCTTTGTGCTCAGCCTAAAATGGTACTGTTATGCCTCACTAGCTTTGTGCTCAGCCTAAAATGGTAATGTTATATCTCCATTGCTTTGAGCTCAGCTTAAAATGGTACTGTTATATCTCCATTGCTTTGTGCTCGGCTTAAAATGGTACTGTTATATCTCCATTGCTTTGTGTTCAGCTTAAAATGGTACTGTTATGCCTCACTAGCTTTGTGTTCAGCCTAAAATGGTACGGTTATGCCTCACTAGCTTTGTGCTCAGCTTAAAATAGTACTGTTATATCTCCATTGCTTTGTGTTCAGCTTAAAATGGTACTGTTATATCTCCATTGCTTTGTGTTCAGCTTAAAATAGTACTGTTATATCTCCATTGCTTTGTGTTCAGCTTAAAATGGTACTGTTATATCTCCATTGCTTTGTGTTCAGCTTAAAATAGTACTGTTATATCTCCATTGCTTTGTGTTCAGCTTAAAATGGTACTGTTATATCTCCATTGCTTTGTGTTCAGCTTAAAATGGTACTGTTATATATCTCCATTGCTTTGTGTTCAGCTTAAAATGGTACTGTTATATCTCACTAGCTTTGTGTTGAGCATAGTTGGATCCAAGTAACTGCTTGTTTGCCCGGTGTCAGAATAATGTGACTGGTTAGTCACCATATTACTAATCCACAGTTCATTAGAGGGCTGGTTAAGAATGAAAAGTCGCAAGTACTTCCTATGACCTTGTAAGACCCATTTGAAACATGCATCAAAAGGCGCTTCTAATAAGCCTTTTTCATGAAAATTGCAATAGGCTTTTTGGTTAGTTAAGATTTATTGGACAGTTTTTTCTTGTTTTCTCACAATAGTTATTTGTACCTATAATGTTCTCATTCTAAGCCAGCGAAATCTAAAAAATAAGTTAAAGAAGTCAACATTTTATAATAAGAAATTTATTTCATGATTTTTCTAGTACCATTTGTAAGTACTAATATATAACAATTTTATACAATATAATAATAACAAAAATATAATACATCCCAGACTGTGAGATAATAACTATTTGACTAAAAATGAAAGTGATTTGTTTCAAAATAAAGATATTTAAAAATATACCTCTGGAGTCACGTGTCTAATTGCACTATGAGACTCACAGTAAGACGGGTAGCCTGACTTTTTTACATCCATAAATTAAGTTGCTAATAAAATAATTACTGCAAAATCATAAACTTTTGTTGTGGATTAAATTCCGTGGATTTCGAAATTTAATCCAAACAAACAAATATTTTGACCCAAATAAATAATAAGGAGTCACTTGCTAACCTAAATACAAAAGTATGATGTTCCTAGGTTGAAGTTTGCCGGATATTAATTTGTCAGGACATAAACTGAACGAAATACCCACCAATCTTCAAATGCGGCATAATAAAATATCAACTTCGGATTGTACCTAGTCGTTCATTGTACAAAGTATACTTCACACATGTGTTGAGTTCAATAACCAACAAGATGAAAGTTTTTGCTTCATTAAATATCATTTAAACATTATTTCATCTAAAGATAAAAATTAGTCATGTCATGACATGAATTCATAACATCATGAGGTATCAGCCAATGTCAGAACCAAAATTGAAACTTTAAGAAAATTGATAAAGCTAGATTTTTAAAATGTAAAGTCATGCAATGCTGAAATTATTTCTTAAAATTTCTAAAAAAATAATAATGATAGACATGAATTTCTTCAACTAAATTTCAATATTTAATCATAGTACACAACCACTAGCAGAGTCTATTTATTGTACATTTACCGTGTACAATGTATGTTAAAAATCATTCACAACCAATTCATACGCCCCCAACTAATTATAAGGGGCGGGCTTAACATCCAACATGTTGAAATAACAAGACTATATTTCAAAATTTATATGACCAGTGCAAACAAGTATTATGAATGAATATATAAGTACAGGAAATATAAGATCACTATAATGTTGATGAATCTTTCTAACTAACACTCTGTAAGAGCATTGCACAATTGATATGACCCTATCTTAATTTCTGACATATAAGAGGCCCCTGTCATAAATATGAAATTAAATATTTTTTATTTAAATATCACAGATACAGCAATCTCAGGTAGCGGTGTCATTGATAATGAAAACAAAATATTTAAAAAATGAAAATTTATATTTTTTCTTACATTTTTTTGCTTTTTTTACCAGTCTTTATCAATGATACAGTTACCAGAGATCAGAACAATATCATTTCCAATCCTTCTTTACTAATGGAGGTGAGAAAGATATAGAAACAAAAACAAGAAAAAAAAAAAAAATTAAATGCTTCAAAGTTAAGGCATTTACTTTTAATACTGTATAACACTAAAGTTATCACATGCACCATAAAACATCTTTAAGTAAAAACATATCACAGTTTATTTCACTCATGTGCAATATGTATGGTAGTTGCTATGTTCCAAATCAAATGCCATCAGTTCAGTGTAGAAAAATATTTTGAAATCCTCCAATCATATTCGCTTATCCCAAATATTAGCCAATCACAAAGTAGGATATTTCAAATTCCTCCAATTGGACAAGTTTATTTCAAATATTAGCCAATCACAAAGCAGGATATTTCAAATTCCTCCAATCAGATTAGCTTATTTCAAATATTAGCCAATCACAATGCAGGAGGAACAACCTCCTGTGGCACCATTGAGTGCGATGGAATAAAGTATTTCTGTGAAGATTTTAGAGTTATTAAGACAGGCTCCTGGAATCTTGCATCATAAGCGTCCAGTACATTAGGAAAGGGGTTCAACATAAGGGGTTTCATTGGAAGGTTAATGCTGTTCACAAATCCACTTATTTGTCCAGGTCCGGGGTGATATCCTCTGTTTGTTACCGGCGGCAACCGATAATCTGAAAAACAAACATGGATGGATCATAGAAATATTCAAAGCACAATGGACTGTGATAAACATGCCCCAGTATGTGTCTGATTGACATGAATACCATTGCTACCAACAGAGTAATTGCAAGGGACATAACTCCCTGACACTGATTATTTAAAGAAGAAAATCAAAATTGGCCTGCATATTCTCATGATCAAACTTATTTTCCAAATTAAAACAAGACCAGTGTTCAGTAAAGGCATATACCCAGGTGGAAGTATTGTCCATAATAACTGGCCAAGTCAATCAACAGTAATGTTTTTTAAACAATTTGTAATGGACAAACAAACAAAAAGACAGTATAATCACTAGTCTAAATGCCTACACATCTGTAGATTCCGGGTCTTTAAAATATTAAAATGCCCATCATGCTGGACACATGCAGTAAGAATTCTTACAAGTTCAAGGGGCATAACTCTGCCAAAACATATATTATTCAACTAGAATAGTACAGGGAAAACATGGCTTAAGGTTTATCAGAGAAGCAAAAGGAATAAAGCAGAAGCAGTTGAACTTACCAACATGTAGGTTAGTCTCTCTATGTGGTCTACAGTGACTTGTATGTGTCTCTCCCAGCCTCACTAAACTTGGTTTACTGAAATGAAAACAATAGAAATTCAAAAAATTGCAGACACTTGTACTGAGACATCAGTTAAAAGGGACAATATGAATTCTTACAATGGGTCATGAAATTCCATGAAAACCAAATTTTCCGGCATTTAGAAATTGTTGATAAAACCAGAACAAAAAACCCACAATTTGACATTGCTGATTAGGTCCTTTTTACCATTTTTAGGATGCTCGATTGCAGTCCTTAATTTCAACAATCTAATAAACAATTTCCACGAAGAAAATACTTTTGCTTACAGAAAATCTTAAGTCACACAAATAGGCTGCAGCGTGATCGTCTAGCCACCTACACTAGAGTCAGACAAAATTAAAACTGTTAAGAATTTCAATTTTTCCAGGTCAATGTACTTACTGAGGTATTTTAGGTAACACCAGTACAGTGTTCTTAGCTTGTACCACATTCTCCTTAGATCCAGGTAGTTTCTTGCCCGGTGCTCTCATTCCCTCAATCTCTTTCTCCATCATCATATCACAGAAATAGTTGACAGCATCGATATAGGTAGCGTGTTCAAGTAGCGACGGATCAGGTGGTTTATCGAAGGTCACGGTCACACCTTTCTTCTGATCTTCCAGTGTTGTCACGGTCTCCTGGTCATCATGTATTGAACCGTCTGTACCAACACCCTATAGTAGTAGGAGAAAGTTAAAATTGAGTTTAGTTTTATTATAGTGTCACCACTATTGAAAGGGCAAGCAAATTTTACTTACAAGACACATAACTTTCTTGCACACAGTATCAAAAAGCGTTAGTGCAAAACTATGGTAACTACATCAATATATAGAGGCATGTATTGTCGATTCAAAGATGTCTGTCAAAACCGCCAAAATGTTCCATTTCTGAATAGGTAAATGCAGTAAGTATAACCAAAACCCTATAGGACCATTAGAGTTGTAATCATATAAGTGTATTTATGATGGTTAAATTTAATCCTGAGAAACCTGTAATAATCAACCGGGTTGAATGTTTGTTTACACGGTTGTGACAGAGATCTTTGAATCAACTATACCATAGTTTTGCAATGAGTTCTCATTACTGTAACTACCAAATCCCTTTTAATACTGCCAGGTACCTGGCTAAGATGGGCATACTGTAACCAATTCTTAAATAGCCATTGGTTTACCAACCGACTGCATCAATTCTAACCTAGGCTCCACCAGGATTCAAACCTTTTACCTCCCGCTTCCAAGGTGAAGGCCCTTACCACTACACCATGGTTGATAAAAATACATAAATGTCTATAATGCTCCCTATGATAGATGAGTAGATTAACAGAAAAAGATATTCATTTGAACAGCCAGATATTCTATGGCCCAGTGGTAAGGGCCTCCACCATGGAAGCAGGAGGTCTAAGGTTAAGTTATTCTGTGTAACAGAGATGCAATTGTTTACAGACAAACAACCCAAATTACTGACCTTAGCTAAGAATAACAAAATAAATATCAACACAATTTGACATTTTTAACACTTCTGAAGTTTAAGCAAAAGATGAAAATATCTTTATTGATATTTTGTAAAACTATATTATACAGTATTTTGGAAAACTATCTTATTTGATATTTTGTAAAAACATCTTATATAATATTTTGTAAAAATATCTTATTCAAAAATTTGTAAGGAAGCCCTACCACTGATCTTCTTAAGATACTCTTGCTCTGTGATTGTCCATTCTTCTTCAGTTGATCCTTGGATATACGTCCGTGTATGTTTTGTCCTTTTTTCATTCTTTCTATCGTATCTTCTAAATGCAGTTTGTATGTTGTCATCCATCTGAGTGAGAGAAATAGATCAAGGTCATGATATACAAGAGATGTTTGTTAAACATGTAGACTTCACATAGCAACCCTGTAGTTGGAAATGGCTAAGGTCAACAAAAGCCCGAAAACATGATTTTGGCAGATATGGTTTTTCTATTTTTAGTAATGGAGACCCGACTGGCCCCACTTTCAATCCCAAGCAAGGTTTTTATACAAGCTACCTACACAGCAAGTTTCATCATGATCTCATTCCTAACTAAAGTTATCCAACAGATGTCAAGGGACAGAGGGACCAAGGAATGGACAAATAGGCAGGAAAATCACTATATGCCTATTGCATAAGTAGATGCCGGGGCATAAAAATTAGTAAAATGGGAGAGAATTGGAAATTCTGACTCATACCTGTCAAGCCATTGATGACACATCTTTCTGAGGTCACTCTTACGATCGTCTTCTTCAACGTTCCAAATATCCCAGGAATCTAACTCCTTCGGCAAGAATTTATGTTGATCTAGTAGACCACAGTTTGTTAGTATCGTCATGACAACAGATCTGTGAAAGTCAAAGATAAAGGAATATTTATAAATGATGGGAAAATCAATCAACCAATCAATGAATCAATTAATCAATCAAAGAATAAACTAGATACTAATTCCAACACCAACGCTGATTCTTAAGTAAGGGCAATTGTAAAACCCCCCACTTAGATAATTTCTTGAATAGCCGTTCAAGCTTAACAAGAGCTCCGCCTACGAGTACTGGAAGGTCGACTTTCTCATTTTTGAAAGTACCGAGGGCAGATAACGCAGCTTTGTCAGTATGGACTCCTCTTGTGATGGTGTATAACCCTTGCTAAGTTTCAAGTGGATACCTTAATAGTCTATGAGAAAATGACTCTGACAATGAACTTAACCAACACAGATTCACATGCAGACAATCCCGTCATGACAACAGCTCAATTTTTTTTCTTCAAAAAGTTGAGCTAAAAATGGTGCATTGAGATTTAAACAATTATGACTCAAAAATGCATACAGCCCATGAACAACCCTCACCTGACTTCCTTATCTCCATCTAAGAATTGAACCAGCATTTCAGTAACAAATTCTTTATCCGGTGTAGTGGATAGTTTCTGTATAGCTTTAACAGCCACGATGATAAAATTCCTCTGTTCCTCTATCATGCATGTTGGGTAATCTTTCTGGTGGTTGAGTACGCTCGAGATTGCCTTAATGACAGAATGTGACAGGTTGTCAGCCAGATCATCCTGGGCATGTAACATCATGACGGCTTCAACTATGGCAATCTTGTATGGGTAGTCAACCGTCTTAATAAGTTTCACCAAGCTTGATATGAAATTCTCAAGTGACCATGGTTTAGGAATAGTCTGAAATAGAAGATTGGCTAAATATTTATTTTGCACTGTATATTGATAATTATAAAAGGAGAAATATTTTACAAAATTGATACATTTAAATTCTTAATGCATGTATTAAATGAATCTTTCAATGATACAACAAAGATGTACTTTGAATCTGTACCCTTCATGATGGATGATATTCAACAGTGAATGGTAAAGAAATTTTCTAAGATGGAAATTATTAGAACCGATATTGCTGTTGAATCATTAGATTGTTAGATGGTCGTTAGATAATGCAGATGAAGAAGGCATGCATCTTAGAATGTTTCACCTTAATTCGTGATACATTCTGTACAGAATATACCCTATTCTGCTATTGACATGATACCTCTCATTCGACTCTAGAAGCTAGGACAATCGTAATACTAGACCATTGAAGCTCTTACATAAATTTAGATAGAGGAAAATCATGTATATTATGGTGACTGTATTTTACTTACATTTTCACAGTCTGCGAAATGTTTATCGAACCATTCTACCCCCTTGAACTGAGTAATGAATCCAGGTAACGGTGTTTTCTGTCGTGGTGGAGGACTGATGAAAGACGGCGTTGGTGTCGGTGTTTTCACCCGGGATACCTGCCTAGGTTCCGGTGTAGCGGGCTTTTTGATGACTTCTGGTGTCTTCTCCTTCGGTTGTGGAGGAGGTGGTGGGCGTGAAACCAACTTCTTGATCGGTTGTTTGGGTTTGACCTCCCTGACGGCGGATTTCTGACTGACATCGGACGTCTGCTTCTCCGAAGATTTTACAGAATCTTCAGTCATCTCCTTGGACTTAATAGATGCTAGTGTTTCATCCTTGATTAATGAAAGCTCATCTTCAATAGCCTTTATGGTGGATAGAAAATCAGATATATTTACATTGCTATAGGTTTTTCAAAACATATTTTTCATCATTAAGTGTCACTGCTGCGCAATACAGCGGCAATAGTACTCAACTGGAATTCATTAATTTTTTGGGTGTGTTTTTTTCTTAATATAATGTAAGAATCTTTTGACTCATTATAGTTCACATTTGAATCACAAATCTGATCGTACAAAAGATAAAATGGAATATTCAAGAGTTTTAGATAGTTACTACCAAGCAATACATGGTAAAATATTTATAATTATGTAAATGGTTAAGTATCTAACATTTAAGGTTAAGTATTTTTAAAATGGTAATTTGATTCAAAGGGCAAAATTAGGCATTGACATTTATCATTGTGCTTGAGGAGCATTCAAGGTCCAAAGACTCCAAGACAAGCTTTGGGGTTGGTTACATACTGATGAAAATTTGAAATTGAAGTTAATTTTAACTAGATCTTCAAATAAACTCTTCCTTGCATAAAAGCAGTAGATTGACTCACAGTTAAGCCTAGGTCACATTGACCTTAAAACTGCAGTATTAAAATTGCCCAACCAAATAATCACATGGCTGGCGTGACAAGAGGCTTTTAAGCAGCATCCACTTACAAAATTTTATTTAATATATAGAGCAATAAAATAATATTTCCATTAAATACATAAAGTTAGCATTATATGCATGATAAACCAGTGCACTTGACTATACATGCATAAAACATCAATAGATAACTAATTTGTTTAATTGCTTTTAAGTTTCATTTAAGTAGAATCATAAACTTTAAGTAGTTTTTCTGTTTTTCATCTTAATAAAGAATCGTATCATTCACTTAGTATACATTTTAAGATTCCACTATATGTGAGACACTATAGATTATGAGAAATATTGAGTACTGTATATACTTAAGAGATTGATATAGTGCTCCCAGGATAACAAGAAAGGCGGGAAAATTTGGTATAAGCCACAAAGGTGGAAAATCAATTTATCAGTGTTATTTTAGTACATAATTGACTGTATGTGTTTATTTAAGTAACCAATTTTGCAACAGTAGACCAATCCTTAGTAAATATCACATTATCCTGGGTGCACTATATTAGACCAGGCATATAAGAAAGACTAATAGACTAGCCCCATCATATATTGTGTAAGACAAGCATCCTCTAGAAGAGATATAAATGGATATATTCGAATATTAGGCATTTTAAAAGTTGATCGAATATTTAAATATGGCTTTGGCAACAACTCACATCCTTGATTGGCGTCCCTAATAAAATCATTACCTTGCATCCGAATACACCACTCATGTGAAAAGGCATTATAAAGTCATACATCATATCATTATAGTCATAGATCCCAGGTGATTATATAACCCAGCATAATTAAGCTACTAATACAACAAAAACCATATAATTTAAATTATTAACAAGAGGGCATTTGGCCCTAAAGCGCTCACCTGAAGACATGCCTAGGGCTCAGGGTAAAACTATGGTAACTACCTAATTTAATATAGGCACATAATGTAACCATAGTTTTGCACTTAAAGCCCTCGATTGCAGTTTTGGTCGAAATTGAGAATCAGTAATTTGTTGTTCAGATATGACCAAAATTTTGACCCTAAATTATAGTTTTTTTTGGATATAGCCAGGTGACCTAGTTTTTTACTCCAGATGTCCCAATTCCTAATTTGACCAAGATTTTACATAGACACACAAAGTGACCAAGTTTCATTAAGATAAGGTTACCTAAATGACACCTCTAGATTGTTAACAATTTTTTTCAGTAATTTGACCTAGATAGTACCTAGTTTTCACCCCCAGATGACTATCTTACAGTTGTGAACTTATCCTAGACTTAAAGAGACAACCATTATGACAAAGTTTCGAATGAGTTAAGTGAAAACTGTGACCGCTAGAGTGTTAACAGTCCAATTGTTGAGAACGAACATTGCATGAGGCACATAGAACCCAGGACGGACAAACGGGTGATCACAATAGCTCACCTTTAGCACAAAGTATTCAGGTAAGCTAATAAAAAGTCAGGGCCAGGATTGGGGTGAGGGTTAGGGATGATTGAAGTTACCTGCGGTGATGGTGGTTTGGCCATAATATCAGCAAATTTGTTCCTGGGCGTGCTTGGCTGCTCCTTACTCTTGGGTCTTTTTTCTTCATATATATTAGCACTTTTGGGTCGCTCCTCTTCGTCGGAACCCCAGTCCATTTCCATGACGCGATCCTCAAACTCCTCATCGTCATCGGCAAATGTCACATGACCCTCGCCGTCACCTTTCTATACAGTGGCAGTGGGTGGGGGGAAGGAAGAAATGAAACATGTATTACCAAGAAACTTTGCAGTTTTATACGTTGATGTATTTTATGAATATTTCATAATATCACTCATGATTTCTTATAACCATAGAAACATGCAAATACGAAAGCAATACATTTTATACAAACTTACTAACATATACATTGTTTCATGCAATAATTAGATAATACAATTTATACAAACTGGCTAACATTTTCATGCAATAATTATTCAGAGTTTTTTCCTTAAGCAGTATAATAGGGGCCATTAAAAAACCCCTATCAAGGAAGTCTAACATCATTCAGTTCTGCCTAAAAATTAAGTTACAACATAGGCCTACATCTATAAACTTACTGTTATCCATTAACTAAAATACCAATATTCGCTAAATGAAGGCCTTATCAATATTCAATCCATTCCTAAGGTCAGAAAAGAACTATAATTGGCTTTAACTAAATTAAGGTAAATAACAAAAGAAGGGACCTTAATTCATGATACATCACATTGAAACATTAAAGAAGCATAAAGACATTATTTCTAAAGCATTGGGACATTTAAGAAAGCCCAAAGATTGAGCTAAGAATTTCTTAAGATATCTTTCTTAAATACCGAACATTATGTTTTTTTAAAATAAAGCAGCACAAATAACTATTTAAAATTTTGATTTATTAAATTGTAAACTTAACAAGAACTTATTATTACTCTATCTATTACCGTGGTAAGTAATATATTACTAAAACGTTAATTTGAAGATCCAAGCAATAAGTTTAAAAGCAGTGGGTGTTCAACCATCCTTATACTACTTAGTAATGCACTCATCAAAAGAAGATGAAATATGTTTATAATGAAACGTCGTAACCATAAATGTGCATTACCCCAGTTAAATGCCGTCATAAGATTTTAATGACACATTATTTGCCCATTATGTATTCACACTTGAATTATAGTTAGCTTGTTTTGCGCACTAATCTTATGACAGAAATGAACAACACTTCAAATATGATTAAGCTAAAATTAATATTGCCGCTTTTTACCATCACAGGTAATACTACAAACGATATACCATCACACTTCAATGTGCATTTTTCTTATGGAGTTATTTAACATGACTTGAAATAATTAAGATACTGTAAAATCATTTAATTTCGAGGGAAAAATGTAGTTTCGGTAAAAAAATACTATTCTCAAAAATTGATGGGACTTCAATTTGTGGATTTTGCCTTTCAGGTAATAAAAACAAGGGTCAAATTGACAGGATTAAATTTCGCGGTTGAGGTGAACCACAAAATCCTCCAAATTTAATCCCCCAAGGAAATTAATGATTTTACAGTATTTGCTTCACAACAGAGTCACATATTTATGTATATGCAACGAATATACCATTACTTATATGATTTATATGCATAATTACATCTTAACATATTTTCCATGCCTTTTAAGTTAACATTTCTTAAACTTTTCAGGTTATTTAGCAAAACTTCAATTGCTCTAATGCAAACAACAGACAGCTCCACCATGAAGATAATTCATATTCAATGTGAAAGTTAAAACCTCAGTGTAGAGTACAATATTTAAGGTAACTTATCATATGGCTTAATTGGTTCTGGTTTTGTTCTTTTTCGCTAAATGATCATATATACATAATTAAAATACTTAAATTATGAATCAATAATAAAGAAAAGGACAAAGTTTAACAGGGTTCAGGTGGAGGGTGAAACTAATGCAACACTTGTTACGATGAACTAGTCCATTAAATTTCGAAACAAAAAAACGGTGGCTGCGCGGGTGTTACCAGCTACTGGCCAACCAACAAACTTTGTTTATTAAATTCAGTCAGTGTACTGTCACAACAAAGTCACTGATGGTGATCAGCCCTCAAATTATTATGTACCACAATATTTAGGTGAATTAGTTAATTAAGTGAACTTGGTAAAAAATACATATTAATTATAAAGGATTAGAAACACAACTTGAATGTGATTAATTAATTGAGAGTATAGAATAGGCAGGGATCAGTTCGAGGAATGTTGTTATCAAGGTAGGGATCAGTAAAAGGATTATTGAATTTACGTGATTAAAGAATTTGTTAACTTTTAACAAAATTTTGATTAATGACGTAATGAAATGATTGAAGATAATTTAATGTAGGACGTCTATCCGAATCTATTTGACACAGTGACATGTACTTCTATCAATTCAACCTGAATTTCAGACAAGGTTCATATTAAACTGTTACAAATTCGACAGGGCTTTTTTCCTTCTACAGCATGCAGACCCCTCAATCTCCTCATAAAAATTCTTTAAAATTATGCATAGTTCCATTAAAGTTTTTTCTTCTCTTTGGCAAAAATTTTTAAGGCCCATTCCCTAACTTTGAAAATAGCCCCTTTGAACTTTAAAGTATTATGATAAAGAAATATTTTATGAATAAATGGCGAATAAACAAATCATGTTACAGTTCATTCAAAGTTAAATGAGAATGGTTATAAACATAAAATTGTCTGCCAGGTAATCTATGTTTATCTAGGTTTAACTGGGCATAACTGAGTTAAGGTTTAAAGAATGTCTTATTCTTTTGAATAGGTTAGTTCCCTTATTAGTATTACTTATTGAATTGACAGTAGTTGTGTCTTTATGCAATTTATGCAATTAAGGATCAAACCTAGGTTACATCAATAATTTCCACTTATGAAACTTGGAACAGTTAAACGTTTCGTTTCATAACTAATGTAGCAAGATTGAAAAATGATGTAGCATACTGGTCACAGGGACTTTAAAGCTAGCTTGATTTAACTAGTTATAAGTAGTTATTATATAATAATAAATGATAAAATTACTAGCTTAAGTTAACTAATTATTTATTAGTATTTAAGAATGAATAATTGAAGTCCTTATACACGAAACCTATACAATGAATTTCAAAGAAACAATTATAATTCAAAGTGCGAATAAAATGGTTACTGAAAAGTTACTGCTTGTTATATTATACTATAATATACCTATATATTAATGCTCATGCAATATTGATACTGTTAAATTTAATTTGAAGGAAACGATGTGAATTGATTTAGTAGAAAATGTTAGAACTGAAAGAGACAGGAATATTAGGATATAACATAATACAGTGCAGTAGAAATAGTGCATAATATAATCTTATAAAGATGAACACGTACAACCTGTACTATTGGCTTAGAATGAGAAGGTCGTAAGTACGAAATTGACATCCTTGCAAAACTCAGGCCAAACTCTGCTCCTGCAATAGTTACATCTACTGATGTAGCGATTTTGGGAGTTGATCGAGTCGCCGCTGGGTTTTCGAGGATGCAAAATTTATATTTTGAGAAAACAAGAAAAAGCTGTTCGAAAATTACTCTTTACTTATGGTAAAATACACTATATCAACTTCATTTTGGTCATCATGATACTTAAAAGTTCCAATTTTCATAAGATGCGCCTTGTGAAGCTGATTTTAAATATAGTCTTATAAGGTTGCAAGTAGTATTTGCTACCTTCTTATTCTAAGCCAGTGAAATGTTGCTTACTAATACAATTAAACAGTTTAGTTGCCAAATAATCAATAAATTTATAGGAAACACATCACAAGAAATACAAAATAATTAATACTGAGAAACAAATTGTACTTGTTCGAATGATAATGTCTGGTTATATAAATAGGATTATAGGATAATACTCTTGTGACATTGTAATAGGTCACTGCAGCAGCAAGGTCTGGGGAGTAACTACATACCACTGGTTTGTCTATATTTGTAGGTGGTGCCGGTGGTTTATGAGCATTAGTAAACCTTTCCATGCGTTCTCTCTCCTTTATATTACATGTACAAATTTACATAAGGATTTTATCATACATTTTAGGCAATCAGAAAAATAACCACAGGTAACAGTATCAATGAAAATGAGTAAAAATATTTTTTCGGATAATTTGTTTTTTTCCCAATATTTATAAAAAAAATTTAAAACCGTAAAATAAAACAAATTTATACAATTTCTTATTATTAGTTTTTTTTAATGATACTGTTTCCTGTGGTCCCAACATGTATCACTGTGGCGAATTCAAGTGACCAAAAGCTATGATTTAGAGTTGTTTGTATCGCTAACAAGGGGTTCCGTTTGACTTGCGAGTAAGGGGTCTTGACCACAGACTTTTGTAAGATAAAATACACTCAATTTTTTACCGATATTTTTATACAAAAACCTGTGGTATTGACCCTTAAAACTTACACAAATAAAGCTAGATTTTGACCCTCAAGATTTTGGTTTGAAGAGTAATATTCTCTTATTAAAATTATTGGTATATTGGCACTAGAATGGTACAATTTAGTCAAAAGTACTAAAACTACCCAAAGGCTTTACATTCAGAAGCAAGTTGAACCGCTGTTAATAATGCTTTTGTCCCTGTAAGAAGGGCCAGAGTTGCTGTTGACAAATTTGCGTCAAACCTTTTTTCACTTGGGTTTGCTACAGTGTTTATACATCACATTCTCATCTAAAACCAAAGCAAAATCTTAAATTAAACCACACGGCTCTGACATGCGAAACAAAATTCAACTACAGTTCAACCTCTTTAAAGCACCACACTTTGAGAGGTGCAAATATTGGCTGTTGTTTAGAGGTTGCTGTTCTGCTTGAGATTAAGTTTAAAGAAGACTTAAAGAAAGTTGAAGGTATAGCTATAAATATATAGAGAGGTTGTTGCTCGTCATAGAGCCATTCTGAATAGGTTTTATTGTATCTTTCGTTGCTCATCATAGAGCCATTCTGAAGAGGTTTTATTGTATCTTTTATTACTTAATTATCATTATCATTTTACCAAATATATATACAGCCCTTTTTGCATGTAAATTACACGTTCAAAAGTGCTATACTATTATAAAGATTTAGGGATGAAATTTAAAATTTAGTTATTGTTTTTGGATGTCAGAGCCTTGTGGTCTTATCAAGCAAACAAATCTACGGGTGAACACAAATTGCAAACATTTATATTCATTACACTGATACAGTGAATCAGTAATGAAATGGCAAACTTCACTGAAAATAAAGAAAAAAAATATAAGGAAAAGGAACACACCCAGGGACTCTATGAATGTTACATATAATACCATTTCACAAGAGGGGAAATAAAATGGAGATTCTACAAAAACACACTCCAAAACTACTGTAACTGTAACACAATACATTGACATTATGTTAGTAAAATTTGGATAAAAACACCAAAAATCAACAAATTTAAGTAAACACAAATATCCGCAGCAGAAAGAGTACAAACTGGTATATTTTGTGGGGATAGTCGAGACGAGAAAATTGACCACGCCAAGGTATACAGGACTCAAGAGGACTGAATGAATAAAACGAAAAAATAAAAAACCTCTAATAAATGGGATAAAAGCATAAACCAAAAAGGTATATAAAACCTCTAATAAATGGGATAAAATACATAAACCCAAAAGGTCCCTACGGGGTATCACAATACTCACTCCACTACGTATTGAGAGAGAAGACGCAGAATGCTGGCCCTTACTGACCCCTAATAATGCTGAGGAGCCCGTTGTAAGGGCTGATTGAGGTTTGGAGACTGCGGACCCTGAATTAACGCGCCAACTATCAAGTGAAGGCCAGCGCTCAATACTTTCTTGTTTGAGCTTCATTCTATATTGTCTCTCCTCTGCTTCCTCACGTTCCTACACACATGTGATAATAAACATTGACATAAAACACGTAACAACAGTACAACAAGTCTTTGAACAACACATTAAGCCCGCCATGCAAAAGCGTAGACGATCAACCAAGCAGCTCATAATAATCCTTTTCTCCATACACTAGTGTAATCCTTCACTATATTGATAAGAAATCAGGTAGTGAGTGTTCAAATTATATATGCAGCTTTTTTAGACAAATAGCAAGAATTATCTCCCTTGATAACCCGTAATGTTGTTACTCAACATTTCTATTAATTGGATTGTCTCCCTTTATACTTATTATTGAAGGAAATCATTAGTGAATATGATTTGTGATAGACAAATGAAAGAGCATGATGGTCGACTTTGGAGAATCTTATGTCTCTTAAAAACACAGAAATCATGTTTGATATTATAAAGTTTTTTGTGTATCTATAGAGAAAAGGGTTAATGACTTAATTGCCCCTAAAAAACAACACACAAACATGTATATAAGACTACATCAGCTGCTGATATTTTCAACTAAGTAAACTATCAATTATTACATAATCAAATGTCTAAAACATTCACATAATATATATGGGATAAACTCCTAGCATGCATGTGTACATATGTTGCTAATATGTTCCAATGGTAAAAAACACAACATATGGTAAAAATAACAAAAATCTGGGGAAATCACAACATTCAAATAATTATGAAAATTCCAGCATGCATATAATACAAACACTGTAAAATCATGTAATTTTGTTGGGACAAAATTTCGTGGTTTTGGTTATAAAAACCCAATTCATGGATTTTGCATTTCAGGCTTTAAATACAACGGTCAAAATCATTGTTCTATAGGATTTAATTTGGTGGTTGAAGGTGAACCACGAAATCCACTAAATTTAATCCCCCATGAAAATTATTGATTTTACAGTAATTATGAAAATTCCAACATGCAATATAATACAAGTATATAAAATGAAATTATTTCTATGAGGAGTCTCTGATGGGAACTAACCTGTTTAGCTTTATTAATGGCGGCCATTTGGGCGTCCGAGAACGTTGGTAACGTCCATTCTTCCTTCTTTCTTTTCTCCATTCTTTCCTTGGCTTCTTGTGGCCATAGTAGCTTGATAAGGATAGAGTTGGGGACAAACCCTGATGGTGTAAGAGGGTATGCAGCCTTAAGTGGCGAGTCTTCTGGTGGTTTCGGGCGTGTTGCCTCTGATGCTGGCGGGAAAAACCCAGTCGGTTCCCTTTCTGCCTTATATTCTTCTACTTCTGCAAGACAAACGAAAAAATAATCATTATCTAGCTACCTCAGTTATTTTGGGGGATTTGATGTCCCAGATGAATGGTTCATAACTACACAGTCACATTATTGTCCATCCCTATAACTACATTATATTTAGATATACTAATAAGAGATGTTAAATTTGTAAAACGAGTATGCCCCCATGGTAGCACAATAGTTGAAAATTGTTAAGGTCAAGGTGACCTTGACCTCCTGACCTCAAAATCAATAGGGGTCATCTACTTTTGTTGGCCAACATCTGTGTAAAGTCTGAAGACCCTAGGACAAAGCGTTCTTGAGTTTTGAATGGAAACTATTTGGTCTACTGACCAACCAACCTACCGACCGACAGACAAGAGCAAAGCAATACGGTTCCCCATTATCAAAGATTGGGAGGGGGGGCATAAAAATCTCAGCAAAAACGTTACCTTGGCTGCAACAATAATTGTGAACTTTCCTACACATTAGACTTTTAATATGTTTTTGAGCACAAACACATTTTGTTTAGTGCAAAAAGTTAGTTAGTTACACCCTAATATAAAAGCAAACAGTTGCTTTAAAATAGCTGCATCACAGACATTAATTGCCTTTTAGCGTATTAACTAATGTACTGTAATAGGTTATAAGGTAATAAGGTAATAAAGACAAAACGCATCATTGATAATTATGACAACAAAGGTATATATATATATAAGTTAATAATATAACTACTGTAAAATCATTTAATTTCGTTGGGATGAAATTTCGTGGTTTTGGTTAAAAAGACAATTTCGTTGGGACTTGAATTCGTGGATTTTGTATCTCAGGTAATAGGGGATTAAATAGCCAGCGAAGCTGGCTATTGTAAATACCCATACCAATAATGTTCACGTGCGATTCTTCGTCGAGTCTCTGCCGGTACTAATGCTTTCAAAAAAAGTTATTTCCGGTCAAAAATTTCAGGCAGTTTTCCGAGGTGAATGGTCCTTTGAAAATAAAAAAATAGTAATCTGTAAACGGTTGCCCCCTATCATTTTCTTTCGAATTATAACCATCTTTAAAAATATTCAATAAATAAAACAAACTATTTAAATAAGCATAGGGAAGTAAGAAATACGCTATTGTACTGGATACACGACGCCAATACAAGACGTGATGTCATGACGTCACAAATAACAGGAAATGACGTCATACCAAAAGTACGCCAAATAAACTCATGACGTTACGTTGCAATGTATAACAAATCAGTATAATATAGGTAAAACTCCAGGTTAGGGATACCTACACTTATTCCAAACATAAACCTCAGATACATAGCCAATCAAAATTTTTGAATAATTATTATTTCTGGTCTTAAATTTAAAGAGAAAAAGTGATAAGTTGCTGATCAATAATTATCTTTGTATAGGCCTATTGTATAACATCTAAATTCAACTCATATTTAGTCAGTTTCTATCTGAAACATAGCTTAGCAGATATCCAATGTGTATTTAATCCCTCATTTAGGCGGTGCCTTAGTTCATATTAAAACAAGGGTCAAAATCAATGTTCGTTGGGATTAAAGTTCGTGGTTGAGGTGAACCACGAAATCCACGAAATTTGATCCCCCACGAAAATTAATGATTTTACAGTATCTATTTCATACGTGAAGGATAAAAGGATTATTGAGCTTCACTTTAAAGTACATATTTTTGCACATAATTGTATTTTCACGGTACTTATGCCTTATTAAATATTTTCATCATCACCCAAAGAAAACAAATGCAACAATAATTTAATTGTTTGTTATCATCAATGACAGTGTATGAATCAGTGGAATTATGAAACACACCCTTGACTGCAAAATTAGAGTTAATATTAACGCAAAAAATGCCAGCAACAGAACTTTATAATGACTAAAACATCTTTAACCCTTTACACCATCAACCACTGTCCACTTAACGTTTATAATTAATTGGTTAACTCTATCACAAAAACTGGTTGAGAAATTAGCCACTGTTTTATTTATAATGGCTGTAACATAGGCCAGAAACATATCTTTCTGAATAGATACAATCCGGAATGTACAATATTGTCGGTTTTCCGCAAATTTGCATGCGGTACAGATACTGTTGACCTTAATCCTTTGCTAATGCTGTTGTGATTTAAATAAGCATCGCTCATTTCAATGGTTCATACATTAATATTTATCGAACGAAAATATGGATAACGGTAAAGGTTGTTTGTACTGCGGGATTAGTGTGGAAAAACCAGATAGCATTGAATTCCGGAGTATATCTATTGCTACTAAATAAATGCATTGAAATGCATTTCCATATGGAAATATGAAACAGTACAACATCTGCAGAATAACACTCTTTGGGAGCAACAAATATTAGCCATAGTTTAAAGGTTATCTCTCTAAAGAGGTTGCATTAGTACCATAGTTAATATTGGCTCAGTAAATTTGAAGGTGTTGTTACGGAGACATTGTTGCTCTACAGAGGACCGCTCGGGAGTGGTTGTACCGTAGATACTGTAAAATCAGTAATTTCGTGGGGGATTAAATTTCGTGTATTTCGTGGTTCACCTTTCACCATGAAATCAAATCCCATCAAACTATAATTTCGATCCTTACATTTATAACCTAAAATGCTAAATCCACAAATTAAGTTCACATTGAAATAGTCTTATTTACCAAATCCACAAAATTTCTTTCAATTGAAATTAAATGATTTTACAGTAGATCACAATGTATCCATATGGAGTAAATGGTTAACAACATTATTGGTACCTGGTTCTTCTGGTACTTTCAGAGCAGTTTTCAAGGCATCTTCTGGGAAGCGATCGTCTTTAGGAATCTACAACAAACAAATAGACGCATTACACATTGTGTAATAAACAATCTTCATGATCAAGCATAATGCATTTTCATGATCAAGCATAATGCATTTTACATGATAGTAGAAATCTCAGAATATTCACAAAGCGTCTTAAGTGGAAAACTTCTCAATATTTTGACTTAAACATTTGTGTTGGGCATATTCTCAACAAGTTGAAGGTTTATCCTAGTGTTCAGGAAGGTGAAAAGAGAGATCCTAAAAGGGCAGACAATTTTTTTCGAATATTTATCGTCGATTTTATAGCTTGGCCAATCTGACACAAACCTGACCTTTTGATTAGCATAATTTAACAGTTGATATATTGCCTACATTTATAACACCAAATGTATGTTTTCATAATCTGGGAGTATCACGAAGACGCTCAAGATGTAATACAAACACAAATTTGAAATACCGATATCGCACGATTTGCTTGCGGAAATTGATATATTCAAAGCATGAACCTTGTAATATATTCTCGCATAAAGGTCAGGCTCGGGTCAATAAAGCCAAGCTATACGCTTGTAAGGTGTCTAGATATGACAGAAACTTGCTTATTTGAAGTCCGATTTTGACAAAATAACTTTTAAATTAACCAGGAACAAAATATGTTGTTAACATCAGCTAGTTGAATCAAACTTAACTGTCATAATGTAAAAGGGTTACAAAGTGATACCTAACTCCTATTTGAACATGGATTGTAACATATTTTTACTCACTGTTGGCCTAGGTTTATCATAAAACATTTTCATATACTGTGTGAATGCCACTTTCTTAGTTCTAGCGGTAGATTTAGGTTTTCTCTTGGAACTGAGCTCACCGTCTCGTATCTTAGACAGCTCATTCTCTCTGTCCAGTAATACATTAAATGCTTGCTCCTTGATACGTTTTTCACGATTGATTTCTTCTTCTTCCTCTGCTGTCAGTATATCAGTAAATGTTGAGTATCTACAATACAAAATAATGCATATAAATATACAAACCCTTTACTCAATCAATCTCCTAATCTATTTACCTAGTGTATACTGATATAGTGAACATCATCTCCAAACAAGCTACGGGAAAACATTTCGAAATTGACACAAAGTTACACAAAATTGTAGAAATTAAAGTTCATTTAGTTTATACTAATTTATTAAAGGTCAATTATGAAACAAGCTTTCCAACTTATATTACTCACTCTCGACACCTCATTCCTGATGTAACCCAGTGCCATGAGAGTAGGACAGAACACAATATTGGCAAAGTAGCAGTCACTGCTTGTGTTCACCATGTTTCTTTTATAGTACGTACCATGGTCATGATTAAATAGCAAGTATAAGAAATGTTGTGATGCCTCAGCAAATTTCAGAGCAATATCTAAAATATAACTATTAATATAAGTTATTTAACTTGGAAAACTTTAATGAAATACAGACAAAGTTTCATATAATATAATAGATATAATTACTTGAATGAAGAATGAGAGTTTTTGATTCGTGATCGATCATTCTTTGTCATCTTTCTCATAACCATCTCATCTTCTGGTATAGCTTTCTCTGCCTTCGGTGGACTGAATCTCATAGAGACCATTCTAAACATGTAAGACTTTGGCATGTCTGAAAATATAACAATGCATCTGATTTTACTTTATTTATTAAAATATCATTGTTCAGGTTCAAAGTTTCATGTTCAATCGGGTTTAACATAGTCTCTAGCAGGTTCTCAACTATATAACATGGCTGACTCATATGTTGAAAGTATACATGAAACGAGTTTTCCTGGACAGCATGCTAACCAAAATTGACTTACCCTGTCACAAGGAACGATAATTATTTTTTTTCTCAAGGAGCATTTGGTCCCAACAAGGTATTTTGGTCAGGGTCAGGTCAATAGGCTAATTTTCAAAGACGTGTGTGCTAATAATCAAGACTCTTAACACATCAAACTTGTGTAAGTATATAAGATGAGAACTTTTTTGCCAAAATTCTAGGGGCGCCCCTCTGTTCCAAAGCAAGAGGCTGGAGGCTTCGATGCATGCAAACCTCCCGTGGTCATGCGTTTTTTGCCTGCCAGAATGGCTAACGTCGAAGAATTTCTATACCATCCTTGGTCGCTCAAAGTGAATGCACTATTCCTTGTGCTATCAAGGCCAGGTTAATTACATGCATCATACTTACAAGCATAATGTGGTATCTTGTACAGATGATTCCCTATGCCAACCAGTAGATCACCTTTAGAACTACAGAACCCAACACTATGTGGAATAGACTTCAACTTCAGTAACCTATAACAACAAATAACAAAAAATGTCATAACAACAAATAGTTGTCATAACAATCCAATAAAGGTCAACTAAAATAAGTTCACAAAGTCAAGCCTTAGGTCTCATTGATGAAATCCTCATCGTCAATGTGCAATATATGCATCGAAATTTTCAGATGTACTTGTGATGTCAATAAATGTCTCATGACTTCCACAAAGCTTCCCCTAGACCAGAGCATCCTGTTCCAGAAGCTCATTTATTTCCATTGGGAGTACCTTACCGAAACACAAAATGCTCACTGGGACCTATGATTCATACAGTATTATTGACAGTATTTTTTTTCATAAAATATCTTGAGTCATAATAGTAATTGCATTCTATGACTTTGCATCATTAAAAGTATCATAGGTTAGCTGATTCAATAAAATAAACATTTTGACACATAGAAACAACAGACAATGATAATACAAGCAGAGCCTTGGCTGAAATTTGATCTGAGATCAAACTCACCCCTCTGTGATGACCTGGCCCCGATCTCCCGAAGCATCTCAAATAGAAATCTCATAGCAAATGGAGATTTTGCTCAAATCAGTCTTAATTTGAGATAAATCTTAAGTTCAATTTGACGGTAATAAACAAAGAATAGTGCCTTCTGTTTTGTGATGTATTATTATCTAAATGTCTCGTCAATATTTTAGATGAGATTTAGCTCAGATTGAGATATTTCACGAGATTGGGGCAAGGATCATGTCAAATTCTCCAAGCTTATTAATAACACATACCTGACTAGGGTGTTAGTCTCGTTCCAGATGCGTATCGTTCCATCCTGACTGCTAGATGCGTACAGTTTGAGCCGTACACACGCACTTAAACCAGTAATACTCTCACTATGATCATCCCCGGGCTCGTGGTCGTACCGATCTAAAACATACACCAGTATATTGTTATAGCATCGAGTTTAATACAGCATGCATAGTATCATAATATTAAGGGGGAGAACTCATAGTTAAACATGTGCATTCAAAGTTACAAATGTGAAAAGTCAGTCGAAACATGCAGGAAAGTTACAATGTATTAAAAGAGAAAATACATGTATTTATGTAAGTTTAACAGATAATTTGAAAGTGTGACAGAGAAGAAATCTGTGCAAATTTATTATTTATACAGGTTTAAACACAAAAAACAATTAAATTCAAGGTATGTAACTCTATAGAATAAAATGTACAGAAAACAGTTCAGATTTCATTTCAATTGTAATTACCTCCCTTTGGCCCAACAATGTTGTATCTCATTATATGCTTACTAGTGAGATATACAACCCTTCTTGTGCCAAAGAGACAATTTATAGTTATCTGAGGAGTCAATTAATGTTAAAACACACTTTTAACAAATACCAAAACAAAATATGTCATATTATGATGTACTATACGAGGGGCGTTTCCAAAGTTCCAAGAAAAGTGCTCTTTAATGTTTATCGTTTGTTCAAATTACTTTAAACTTTGCACCTAAATAGAACAATTCATTATACATGTTGTACCTTGATTCAAACGCTTGAGGGTGTGTCGTACAAAATGGCACTGCTGCCATAGTAACGCCACTAATGGCTACCCAGGGCAAATTTGACGTCACGTCGTAGAAATCGTAAAACTAACCAATACATTGACTCCAAACAAACAGCTACCAATTAACTACGACCACAATTACTGCATGGAACATTTGCGAAGGTCGGTATAACATCATTTTGATCAATTTATGCCATAGATTAAATAGTCCCAATGCTGTGTTCACGTTTATTTGTCGCCGTATTAGTATCGCCCGTCAAATGTCAGTAAATCATTGGAATTTCACCAGTTTTTGTCTTTTGGCAGGAAAATTAAGACTAGAAACAGTATAGTTTATAGCCACTGCCTGTTAACAGCGTTGCATGTCACTGGGTAGGATGTATGCATAATATGAGCACTTCCAGACTGCCAGTGCTACTGCTGTAGATGATCAAAGGAAGGTACAGTCAGTTGTGAATCAAACGCTAGACATTGCGTTGGATGTTTCTGCTTGATTTTGTGACACTTTAGAATGCTTTGTATAGGGACCCTGGAAGAGCGTACCTTGAAGCGAGGCTTTTTTGATAATACAACCATTGTCGTTGTTGTAACAGGCAAATTGCTTGTGCCATTTGACTGACTGAGTGAGATTTAGTCAGAACATGTTAATAAGGTACGGCCAGAGATAATGTTACCCTGGGTAGCCATTGTTGACGTAACTATGACAGCCGTGCCATTTTGTACGACTCAACCTCATGGGTTCGATTCATCGTGTACTATGTATTATGAATTGTTCTATTGCTATGCAAAGTTTGAAGTAATTTTACCATAAGATAAATATTATAGAACACTTTCCCTGGAACTTTTGAAACGCCCTACATAAAAATGTGTTATGAAATACTGCAAAATTAACACATGGTCTGACTATCACATAATAAAAGTGCTTTTAGTTAAAAAAAACTTATCTTTTAGTGCATAAAATATAATAATTTGTTGTATTTCTAAGGGAAACCAATATAATAATATAGTAAGCAAATATGTTGCAGTAAAATTGAAGTCTACAGCAATCAATGAATGTAAATCATACGATGCAAAATCAATCTGGGATACATTTTTTAATACAAAAGACTTAAAAAGGGCAATAACTTGGAAATGCATTGCTTAACAATAGTACATGTTAAGAAGTTATAATAATATAGTTGTCGCTAGTGAATTTAAACAGCAAGTTGGTTTTGATTTAACCTTTAAATTCCAGACTGAAACATGTATATAAACTGCTGAAAAATAAAAACTGAAAATAATATTAATTCTGGTAAAACTGCGCTAAACATAAGAAAAAAGACAATTATACGCCACAAAATTTAATACCAACTAGCATTACCAATTAGCACAGCACAATCACCATTCTAATTTCCCAGTTAGACAATCAAACTAGCATTTAGGTACTATATAATTAATGAAGTACTGTACTAGTATGTGGGCTGCACCTAAAATTCCTATAATTTGATTACATAGGGTTTCAAGATAATGTAGCGGGTTTGTTTGGTGAGTACGGGTCCTTGTGACTTAAACGGGTAAGTGTACTTTTAAGTAAACTGTGCTTTTTTGTGTTCTTTTTTAATAGTGCGTTTTGTGCTGCTTGTGTGTGGATTTGGACTTGCTTCAAGTAATGTTTGACTCTTCACTCTTATAGTAAAGTTGTATACTTGGTCTTGACCTCTGCTAACGTTAGCCAATTTAGCCATTAGCAAAATGTTTGCCAATCTGGCTAAAACTTTTGCTAAAATTAATCATGTTCATTTAGTATAAGGTATATAACATATTAAAGAAAAAGTTAACCGATACATGGCGGTGATGTGATATAAATAAATTTCGAAAGTTGTGACGGCTTTTATTATTGAACTTTCTAAGGGATAATGAATATTCATTCTTCATGATATAGAATTCCAAATACAATGTATGATATATATATATAGCATGCAATAATATATGTATACATAAAAATATTATATTTGTAGTATATATTATAAATCTACATTTCCTGTTTAAGGAAATTTAAACCTAATTAGGATGATATACCAATGTTGCATAATTTATACATATTGCCGTAACCATGACAACTAGCCCCCATATCTCTCAACTATGGCATATATAATAATAATCTGAGTAGGGTTGGGTTTTGAGTACGATGCATGCACATTTATCACAATATTACACAAAAACACTAAAAATAAACATTTGCTGATTAATAAAGTTCATGCAATAATTGACCTGGGTTATATACAATATACAAGATTTTAATACAAAACAACCACTGACAGAAAGTGTATCAATAATAGCTGATTTTAATTTAAATTCCTGTTCAAAGCCTATCAGCATCAATTACCAGTTATTCATACTCCAAATTTAAATAAATTGTCTCCCTTTACTCCAAATCTGAATAAATCGTCTCCCTGCACTCCAAATCTAAATAAATCGTCTCCCTGCACTCCAAATCTAAATAAATTGTCTCCCTTTACTCCAAATCTGAATAAATTGTCTCCCTGCACTCCAAATCTAAATAAATTGTCTCCCTTTACTCCAAATCTAATAAATTGTCTCCCTGCACTCCAAATATGAATAAATCGTCTCCCTGCACTCAAAATCTAAATAAATTGTTTCCCTTCACTCAAAATCTAAGTAAATTGTCTCCCAGCACTCAAAATTCAAAAAATTGTCTCCCTTTGATCAACATTGAAATAATTGTCTACCTTTACTCCAAATCTTAATAAATTGTTTCCCTTTAATAGTTTCAAATGGGAGCTAAGCCTATGAAATCTAAGGTTTAATGCATATTTGATATGACTTGCAATGAAGAAAAATCTATTAGAAGGTTAATTTTATTGTCAATAAATCGCAAAAATTGAAATTTTGCAAAACAATTGAGGGACCAGCTTTCTGTCAGTGATGACAAGTTGCACCATACTTACATGTATCGCCCTCAAGAAATATTTTCTCTGAGAGTTAACATATTCATATCAATTAATTCAGTTATAAATGAATAATGAAAATGTCTGAAATTTTAATTAGCATATTTCAATAGCAAATCAATCATTTTCATTACGCCAGAACAGCAAATTGCAGGGATCGTTTGGCCTTATTGTTTGTCAAAGTTCTTTGTCTGGACAAAGAAACATGATTGATTTTAATTCATGTGACGCCGATGCCTGTACGCTCTAAGCTGCAGTTGGGCTATTTAGAGCACAAAAAAGATGCTACCTCATGACCTGTTGAAAAACAACAGCTCAGACACGAATGTGACCAAGGCAAGGTATAAGTTAGATGCTAGCTGTCATTTATGCTATTGCGATAATACTGAAGTATTAAACTGTAGCTTACAACATTGTTAGTTTTAAGAGAAAAATGATATAATTCATGTTAGAAGAGTAATACTGTTGTATTATTTTATGAAAAAAAATGAATTATTATACACTATACAAATTGATAACTACAAAATTCATTTAAAATGTTATGGTAACATTGTATACAGCTGGAATAAGAAACTGCAAAAAATAAATATAAATTGTTATTGCAATATACTTGTACTACACTGCATTTAGTTCATTACGGAAGTATATAGTGCGCTGAAAAAGCGATATTTATTAATAATTTCTGAACGTTATACCAGTAAGCCATTGGAATGGGTAAAACTCTGGCTTCAAGGCAACCGATTCTGAAATGGTTATTGTATTAATATAATGTTTAAAAGACAGGATATAATCAAATAAAATTTGAGATAAATCCCGAATCACCAAAAGCCCCTAGGAGAGGGGTTGGATTATGTGTCAGTTGGATAACTGAAAGCTGGAGACAAAAGGGATGAAGCAGGGCTTCTTTGGGATTTCATCATACTTGAATACATAACTTTTTACCACGGGAATGATTGTAAGCGTTTACGAGACACAGACAATAGGGACAATAGAGATTGTTACAAAGTTTAAGTATTTTACAGGAAAGTTGAAACAGACAACCAGGTGCAGTCAGGTACCCTACAAGCTTTCATTTCAATTCATTGAAACACAAGAAACAGGCACATTGGAATATTGTACATGTATTGAAGGAGCAGTCAGAAATATTTTTTAAAAAAACACACACAAAAAACAACACCTTTTCCATTCATAAATGGTTGAAATTCAACAAGAAACACCAATAAACCCAAAAGTGTAAATAATGGTTGAAATTCAACAAAATTATAAATAAGTGTTGGGGGCACAAAAAAAAACACCAATATGCCCAAAAGGTGTAAATGTTTTGTCTATGTTCACCAAGGAAAAATACAACTACAGCTGTTATGTTGAGGTCAGGATTGTGGAAATCCAGTCCTGCCAGTTTATTTATATTATGATAATAGCCCAGACAAGTTGGCAAAAATCGTACTTGACAGCTGGCAAAAATTTAATGAGTCAGACTTAAGACTTCCACAACCTTGGCCCGGTGATTATAAAAATGTTCTCATTCTTATGCTCAAACTCCATACTTCATGCTTAAACTTAAAAAAGAGATTTTTTAGAATTTTCTATCAAAACCAAAACGAATGTGCAGCAAATTATCTAATTAAGAAAATTAACCCCCATATACTTATAAATAATGTGTTTCCATTCAGTAAAAAAGAAATAACAGCAGTTTTTGTAACTAAGAACATGCTCCAGTTGGAGTTATAATGGAGTAGGCTCATGAGTTGGAGCATGGAGTAAGTTCTCCAAAGTTTATAATCACCGGGCCTGAGCCTGTAATTTATAAGTGCATTAATGTCACTGTAGACAACAGTGTATGGATATCTGACGGAGATAGAAGGATAGACTGAAACCATGTTTGAAAGTATGCAGGTACAGTGTAACTTACTCTTCGGATCAAATGCATCCAGATGGGCCTCAGACCCAAATGCTAAAACATGTCATATGTCATACAGTATTACTATTAGGCCATAATCAACAGGTATAAAATAGAAATTGCAAGCAACACAGATGTCCCTGACCTGGTTTTCAGGTTTTCAATGTATTTGTTGCTATGGCAACCTTACATTTTTGTCTGAATAAACTTTATTAAACATGCATAATAACCTAATTGGTCCCTATCCACATAGCAAGTTTCATAAACCTAGCTTGAAAACTGCTTGAGTTAAGCAGGATCCAGGTTTCTTGACGAACTGACAGTCTTGTGGGATGGCAAACCTTTAGTCCCCTCTGATTGAAAACCGGCAGGGGACTAATTAATTACTTGGTTATCCTTTATATATTACGGGCGGTAGGGTTTCATGAAAAACATTTTATTTTAAACAAATTAATTCATTATATTGCTTTTGAAAGGTTTTTTAACTTAAGGGAGGTTCTCTCTTGAGAGTTTGCACTGCAAGCTCTAATTTAAAAGTACATTTTTCTCAGCTGTTCAAAACAATTACACTTAATGGTACAGAGAGCATGAAAACTAGTTGTACAATGTTGCGACAGCGTCATACTAATATACATTGTAAATGTACTTGTAAATTGTGCAATTATTAACAGTGATGACGATGCAATTTTTGTAAAAAACAAACCATAATCGTTAACCAGGGTGCAATATGCATAACAAATAAAGATGACAATTAACTTTTAAAATCTATGTAAATTATGAAGCATAACAAGTTTAAAGTACATAGAAAGATGCAACCTTAAAATATTGTCGCGCCAGAAGGGAAAAATTATAAACTAGTAATGATTAGGTCTTATAATTCAAAATACTGTTACAGTACAATTTATAAAACTAACAGAAACATTTAGAAATTCCAGTGAACCAGCTTTTTTCAAACAAGGAAATATTCCAGGGAGGTGTCGACTCATATCATAAGATTAAGAAGCAACAAGACAAACCAAAAGTTGTATATTTAAAACATGCAATAGAAAATGAGCACATGCATTTTTTAGATGATAGAAACTAAGATTTGGTAAATCAACTGTTTTGATAGGCGTACTTGTAGTAAAAGTGTAAATCATCAATGCACGAAAAAACAGCCTTCAGGTTTAGTCAGTCAACAAAATTCATTAATTCTTAAAATTTTGTAAAAACAATATATATAATTAATTAATCAATTAAATTAAAAAGCAATCTGGATGACTGCATGTACGTATCAGAACCAAGAAATTCCTGTAACATGCACATAATTTTACAATTTATTTAATAAGTATCGAGTCAATGAATCAAATAATTATATGACATTGTCACAGTCAATGCGAAGCATTTGAATTGCTAATTATAACAGCTAAACTCATATAATTCAATATACACATTTAATTACATAATATATAATTACATAATCGAATGCAGACACCTTACGACAATGAATAATTAAAAATATGTATTGATTCAATGAATCATATAATGACACAACATTTCCACGGTTAATTTTAAGCATTTAAAATATTTGTTCTGATTTTCTTAACTCGTATAATTCAATCTACATGCCCAATTATATATATCATTATAGCTTGGCTATTTTGACCTGAGCCTGACCTTTATGCAAGAAAATATTACAAGGTTCTTGCTTTGAATATATCAATTTCCGTAAGCAAATCGTGCACTATAGGTATTTTATATTTGTGTTTGTATTACATCTCGAAAACGTACGATCGGTGTTATAATCGTAAACATTATATCGACTGTTGAATTATGCTAAACAATAGGTCAGGCTCGTGTCAATGTGGCTAAGCTATAAATATAGAATAGACTATGCAAGATGCACACAGTTTACTACAATGAATAATCATGTTGATAGTATAAGCACACTTTACAAGATAATTTTGTACAATAAATAGATATCACTATTATACAATCAGAAATTTTCTTGAGGAATTATTTTTTGCGATATTTATAAGGATGTTAAGTTTGCAAAAATAAACTTAAAATTTATCTTTGAGAACTTTTAAATGCAAATGGCAGTTAAAAACAACAGAAAGTTACAAATGTTCTTTTTTCAATTTTAAAAATTTACTGAAGAATAACAAGTTTTCTGACCTCTCAGTAATTTCTGATTTTACAGTGCATTCCCTAAGTTCTTTAAGAGAGCATTCATTCCTATATTTTAGCAAAACAAAAATAAAACATCCAACAAAAGTACTTTGAAACCTCTTTAAACTTGGAACCAGGGCGATCACAACTGAGCAGGGTAATTCAAAGGACTGAAAATGTCAAGGTTTCTTTTAAAATTTGGTGGCCCTAAATAGCAACCATAAAAAGACCCATTTTACAGGGTGGTATTCAATATTCATCTTACTTAACTTAAGGATAAGAACAACCAATCACACCACACCATATAAAGCTCTAGCCAGGAACAAGGGATATGATTGGCAATCCTTATTCTGCAATTAAATAAGATCAATATTGATTAGTGAATACCACCGGTCCATCCCTCGTCCATTTCCTGGGTCCAAGCTTAAAGGGGTACCAGTGTATGATAGAAAACAAGATATAAACGAGATACATACTTCTGTCACGAAGGTTATACATGACCACACTGTATGTGGCCGTAGCATGGTCCTGGAACGCTACACATAGGTTAGTTTTTATCATGGTCATATGTAGCGGTAGATGTGCACAGAAGAATGACATCAAGGGAGCTAATGCTTCCTGAACAAACGGATAAACCCTCCAAACCTTTATCACATTATCTGAAATAGTAAAGAAACAAAACTGTATATAACTAGAGCTGTTGCCATTCGGCAGACTTCTATAACCCCTACGGGCAAAGGTCCATAATTCTGGCAAAAATCATTGCAGTAACTTCACACACATCTACATACTAAGGTTGTTCATGTGTGAAAGTTTGAAGGAAATCATGCAAAAACTGCAGGAATGGTGGAATCAACAAGAATCATTCTACGGAAGCCCTGTCAATAAAAACAAGTTTAATCTATCAGGGGCCATAATTCTGTTAAAATTTTTGACAGTGCTATATGGCTTTGGCAATGTATAGGTTGATTATGATGATTAACAAGTATGCCATGTTTGAAAGCATTGCCTTGATGGACTTCAAAAATATTAAACTTTAGTTTAGATAACACTTTCAGATGGACGAACAAAGGAACAAACGAACATAAAACAGACAAACAATTACTAGATGTCACCTGCATCAATAGATTGGCCATTGTAAAGAGGTTGTTGCTCTACAGAGGTTAAATTATACTTAATTTCACCTTTAGGAAAACTTTGAAGGTTTTGTTGTATCGAGGTTGTTGCTCGATAGAGGGCCGCTATGGAGAGGTCGTAACATTCTCAAAATTTTAACAATACAAGATCTGTGTATATTACCTTTGCCTGCTGAGATGAGCTGATCCACCCTGGGGTTAGCAATCATGCTCAGTACTCCTTTACTTCCATGTGCCTGAAACATGATGACAAGTTCATATTTAAATACATTGTGCTTTACATACTGTTAATTCAATAAGTAATAAATGAAGGAACTATATATAATTTCAATTGCAAGAATAGTGGGGACTACAGTTACTCCAGTTACACCAAGTTACACCAAGTTAGACAAGGCTATGTTTATAACTGTTCTCATTTAACTAGAACAGATTGTAGCTTAATAGCTTGTTTTCTGGGTTGTGGGTTTGAGTTCCAGTGCTGACCAACTAAATTACACTCTTTCAGATGAAAATTTAAACCGAGGTTCCATGAATGAATGCTAAACACCTGGCATGTAAAAGAACCAGTTGTGTCTCTGGAATGAGTACACCTCCTGTATCTGCACTATCCCCTGAAACCTGAAATGACTGAACTCTTTTGGGAGGCCTTGCCCATATAGATTAGCCAATGGCGTGGATAAATAAAAACAAACAAACATGAATTCAAGAACTTACGTCAATTTTGAAATAGACTTCACCAGTGTCCCAATCATACACACAGATATAGCCATCTTTTCTTCCTCCCAACAGGAGAGTTCGGTTCATATTTTTCTTCTTTTTGCGTGCAGAACCTGTCAATTCCTCGTCATCATCGTCAACGTTTAAACTTTTTGTTTTAACGCCACGTGATATGGCTCCCCACGTGTCAGTTTTAAGCTGTATATCCACAACATACTCATACACGAACATATAGTTACAAGCCTCTGTGAAATACATTGATGTTGTTGATCAATTTAGGGTTGCAATGATTAAATGCCAAAATTTATCGTATTCTCTGATCTTTTTTAAATTACTTTTGTAATGCAGTATTTGTTTCCATTATTTAGTTTGTATTGCCTTAATCAAGATATGCAACATCGATTCATACTGATTTCTTGCCGAGCCTAGCCTTAATTTGCCAGTCAGCTTTCTGCTGAAATATGGCAGGGATAACACATCCATCCCGATTTGAAGTTGCAAGATTAGACGGCAGATGCACTATAACCAATAAGCTACGGAGGCACATATTTTGAATTTCTAATTAATTGATTTTCTATCTCAATACATTGAATATCAAATTCAAATCAAACACACAAAACAACAGTGACCAAAACTATACAACACCTAGAGATAACTGTTTCATTGCAACCCTATACATAACCTACTGATAATGAGAAGCAGATGTGTAATGAAAGATGTAAGCATGTCTGGAGATGTTTTGCTTAAATTCAAAGTTCATTAAAAGTGTTCCAAGTTTATCAGTGATAATCCCAATGATTTGTACAAGATTTGCAGACGAACAGACAGCACCAATTCTATAATTCCCCACATATAAATAAGTGAGGGGGGCACTAATTTTCCTGGGAAACTACCAATTGCTCTTAGAAACAACCTGCATTTTTAAAAAAATTGAATAACATGACCTTACTAAGTTTCTTTAAACAAATTTATGAAAAACATATCAGGCATAAAATCTAAATAGGTTAATATTGATACTTAATTCATTTTAAAAATCATAAGATTAGAGAAATAACTGTGTACAAATGAGTTGATTCCTGACAATTGCATTAAAGAGTACACGTTGAATTATATAGTACGGCAATAAGGAGTACAGTGATAACATTTTACATGTGCTTTCAATAGCAATAAATGATACAAGCTGAATTTCATAATCTGATAAGTAATACAGTTATTTGGTTTATACACATTGATAACAGTAACTGTCTCAGACTACTGTACTTGAATAACATGCATCAAAGCAGAAACTGTATAATACCACTGTTATGCAAGTGTAAATATTTATCATTAACTTAATGATTTATTCCAGTGTCACTTTCATCAAAATAAATAGATATTTTTTTTATTTTGTGTGTTTTTTACATTATTTTATTCATAAATGCCAGTATTTGCCACTTTTGCGATTTTGGGGGTATTTGCCATGCCGGTATTTACCGGCATTTACCACTGGAATTTACCGGCCGGACAATACTTGTCCCAACCCTGACTGTCTGACTTGGAGGACGTTTAGTTACAGCAGCTATTGATGACAGGTTATGTATGATATATAAGGGTTAAGTGGTAATGTGAAAACACAGGGAAAGGGAACAACACACATGACAATATGAAAATATGGCACCAATGATTGTGTGAGGTGAAATATCTGTACTACGTGATATGAATATCACTTCACAAATATATGGAATTGATTGATCAATACAGTGAACATGCAATACCTTGTAAACTAATCAAACAGAAATATTATCAGGAAGGTAAAAGTTATACCTTATGTCTAGGTCCCATGGAGCACTTTTAGGCTTTGGTGATATACTCCCAATGTAAATAAATGAGCTTCGGCAGGCATCAGGAACAAGAGATTTCACAAATTTTCTAATGACTTTCCCGAAGCTTCTCATAGACCAAGATGACCCCTTTCCTGATGTCTTCCGATACTCATTTATAAAATTGGGAGAATGTCACCAAGGCAAAAAATGCTCACCTGGACCTAGGCTTTAGATAATACTGGTGTAATGAAGTTATCATATATTCACTATATTGTTAGTTTAAGTCACAAAACACCTATAACTACTACATTAGTGCATGAAATATATTGTGGATACATTAGAATCACTCTCGACAGTTAGTATACCGTATTCCTCGAATAAACACCCCACCTACCCCTAATGAACGAAAGCCCCCCCTTTGAGGTTTTTTTTAAATATCCCATTATTTTTTACGTTTTATGTGATGGTTATCAATAGTTTTATGAAAATAATCATTTTTTGGGGGGAAAATTAAGACACCCCAAAAAAGCCCCCCTTCTGCAAAATGTATGACCCCCAGGGACTTTTATTCGAAGGTATACAGTAAATACGACAATATGTTATATTGGACAACACTGACAGTTATCATAAGTATGGATCAAATGTGCTGAAATAGAAAACTCTTTAATTCTGCAATTAGTGAAAATACTTCATTTATAGATATTCAACATGCAGACAAATATGTAAAGCTTAAAGTTAAGTAAATGTTTAATCTTAAGCTAGATTCTAGAGAAATTGCAAATAATGCATATATATTGTAATGCAAGTTTTTCTGAGTCTTGAAGACTTTCCATTCTCCATAGTTTAGCTACTCAGTGGACAGAATGTGCGAATTTAAAATTTGTTAAAATCTTATCAACAGAAATGTTGATACACCCATCATGCAAGGGTTCATACACGATTTTGGCTGATTAAAGAAACTGGACCCTTTTAACTACCTACTGAACATGACTTATCAGCCAGCATATATTAATTCATCAATTTTTAGAATCATTTGTGTTACAACACAGATCTATACATTTATCACATAACCTGCAGTCTGAGAGTGCTGGAAAGCCGTGCCAGAAATAACATTCGGCACTCCCTGACTGTTACATAAATATGCAAATTAGCTTGAGGTAACGTATGCCAATCCATTCTTTTGAATCAGCCCATGACGTCAGTATAATACTGACAGCGTTATGAGGTCACAGACATTCTACCGCTAAACGTTGAATCGAATGTACATGTATGTAGTGTACATCGCAATTTTGTAAGAAAATGAGCTTTCGCTTTTAGGTTATGTGATAAATAGATAAGTTTCCTATTAAACTCGTTGAAAAAAGCAATATGACACCGGACAAAGCCTCGTGTCATATTATTTTGTCCACTTATTTAATAAAACTTGTATGTTTTGACTAATGAGCACTCATGCAAGATCCTGTTTTTGGTGCACGGTGAGAACAGCAACAAGAATCAGTACAATATATTGATATTGACATGCAATATAATTGTGTGTAGTAGTTATACCTTTCTCGTCCTCGTATTTCCATTCAGCAATAACACGACATGGATTGGTGTCTGTCCGTACTTTCAGTATATTACCATTAGACAATACACAGAACATTACCTCTGAAATGGAAGTAATTATGTAGATAAATATATTGCAAGACTGAGCCAGAGCATTGCTTTGTTTCCGGGAGGTACAGAAGATTTGTTCAAGTTTTCTTGAAGTGATCTAGAAAATCTTAGTTACCGTATCACCTCATATTATCGCCTCCCCAGGGGCGATGCATTTTGTAAAAAAAAAAAATTCTGTACACAGTCAGACCTCGTATAAACACCCCCCACGGACCGGTACCATATAGTACGGCACTTAGGCGTTACCGTTACTAGTACAAATTACTTCCCCTTCTTAAAAAGTACCGGACTTTGTTTTTTTGCACATCATACTGAATTGAGACTGGCAAAAATGGCTAATAAACATGTAGACTATGCTGTACATACTGGTATATAATTACTTGGCGGTTATTAATTGTTCGTTTGAATGGATTATCATGACTGTTAATTAGAGGGAGGCCGGTAATACGAGGAAATACGGTAGGTATATGGTCATAATTGATATCAAGAGGTGATCTCGCATGTGCAGTGCAGTCAATACACCAGGGACATGAAAAAACCAAGGCCTCAATTCACATGTATCTATGGCGTACTAGCAGCATTATAAATTCTTTGCATCATATAACAGTTTTTTTTTTCTTCCTTCAAAGTACTTGTCCAGGGTAAATTGAATAACAAGGTGTACTTTAGACCAAAGACCTAAATTACACAGATTGGACACTCCACTGAAAATTATGCGAAAACGCAAAATAACTGACAGCAGATTCAGTTATTGTGCATTAAACCTTTTTTATTCATCCAATTTTAATGGACAATGTATCATGTTCAAGAGCTATGTTTCTTCTACTACAAGAAATAAGTCATTTTTGTCTACCTCTTATAAAATCCAGAAAATTAGGATTTGAATGAGGCAAATCAAGTATTTTCTGATAAACTTGAAATTTACATTAATTTGATGAAAATGAGAGTAGGTCGGGCTCTTTGGGGTCTACTGTTTTATTCATTGACTGATTTCAATAAATGAGGTATCATTTTAAAGCTGAATAATAAATCTATTGCATAGACTTACTAGGTTTTTCGTAAGTAAATCAGAACAGGAGATATAAGGTATTAAAAACATATGAGATTTCAGAAGACCTGCCACGAGATATCGTGAGATTTGGTACATGTTTCCAATCTGTGTAATTTAGGTCTTTGTTTAGACTGTCACAGGCTAACACAACTTTGTTTTGTCAACAAGATCTTCTATGCTAACTCCACATTCTAAATTCATATTTTTATGAATAAGACTTACCATCTTCAATAGCATAAGCAACATCTATCAGGCCTCTGTTAGGATGCAGTAACAATGTAGTGAGGACATCTCCTGTGACAGGGGAGACTAATCTAACACTACTGTCTCTACTCATGATTACTCCCCTTGTCGTGAAGTTAGGATGACTCGTCTGTTTTATCTTAGTTATTCTTTGACTGAAATAGTACAAAAAGAGTAAATAAGTGGGAGACACAATCATGTCAGGTTTCATTTCATTTATTAAAGAGCTACCTTTGGACAATACAATAGTCTTCATTAGCCAGGGTACAAATACATAAAAATAAATTGACCGAAGTAAAATTTTGGGGTACTTTTTTGGTATTGTTGACGTCACATGATTTAATCTATTTTTTAGAAATATTGTCAATGCAGTTCTTTTTAGTGTCAAATCATATTTACATGAACAGTTTGATGTATTCTTAAAAATGTTTGTGAGATTTTTTAAAACTTCTTTGACTGAAATAGTTAAGATCATGTTGTTGTTGTTGGCAACTAAACAATTATGTCACTTTGTCGTGCCAAGCAAAGCCTTTACCTGCCTGTCAGCTTTCTGCTATGGTGGCATAGACCTGCTTGTAGGGTGACTAAATAGGGCTGTAACTTGCTTATTTGTAGTGCAATTTCAACAAAATTACTTTTAGATTAAGCAGAAATTAACAGAGAACGGTTTCATTAATAACATTGTTAATTTTATCAAGCCAAAAATGCCAGAAATCTGCCGATTGGTGGAAGATTCTGATCCCTGAACATTTGATCATCATGTTATACATACCCTACAGATGTATGGATCTGGAAGAGATGTTGTATTCTCCACATGTCCACAATTTTACCAGAAAATGTCAAGAACGTATCGTAATCTAATGTAGTGTGTAGATTATTAACTGGTTCATCAAGGGTAGCCCTGAAAAAACACAATACCTCAAATAAATTTGCAACATCTGTATAGGGCAACCTTTTATATATTTTTTTTCAAAATGCAGAAAAATGAAAATAATTGGCACAATCAAATACAGTCTGTCACAATTATTCTTTATTTAAAATTTAACAAAAATGCATGTATGACTTGTTGCGAGCAAAACAACCTGCAACTTCTGATCACTGTATGCCTTATTGGGAAAATATACAATTCAATGTGTATGACTAATTGCTATAAGAGTAAGTTGACTCTTTTTTATCATAGACATGCTACTTCTAAATGTTAGACTTTTTGTAAGTAAAGCAACCTAAAATTTCTGGCAACTGTACGACTTATTGGGAGTTATACAATTCAATGTGTTTGACTTATTGGATATACTGGTAAACTCACCTATCTACTTCATCACAGGTATCCAGATTCCATACCCGGATAGTTTTATCAGCACTGGCAGAGATAATCGCTGATCCATGTGGGTATATATCCAGGGCATTGATTGTACCAGTATGTCCTACAAACACCATCTGTACATGCCACTTCTCATCCCAAATCTTAACTGAAACAATAACAAGTTAAATTGTTATAGCTTGGAGAATTTGAACTGACCCTCGACTTTATATTAGCATAATTTAACAGCTGAATATAGACAATTGTCTGTATTTGTACTCCCGGTTGAATTTTTTCAGTGGGAAGAATCACGACGCTCGAGGTGTTATACCTGACACCAACACAAATCTTAAGGACTGATATTACACGATTTGCTTGAGGAAATTGATATGTTTAGCGCAAGTACCTGGTAATGTATACATGTTTTAACATCAGGATCATATACTACAGGGGTCCACTCAGGAGAGATTGCAGTCTATGATAGCCCAGACTAGAATGCATAATAAAGAAATTTATTCTTAAAGAAGCAACAAAAACTTGCCAAAACAGAATTAAAGCGGAGTAAAAAACATAATAAAGTATAATATTCGTACTTGTTCCATCCAAGGCACCAGTGATGAGATATTTGAGTGGATTGAAGAAAGCCATGGCTGTTATAGCTCGTTCATGTAGGTTCTTCTTGTACGAGATCTGCTTCCCATCAAACACATTGTAAACCTAGAATATATACAACATGATTAGCAACTTCACAACAATAATATACATGTACATTGATCAAAATAAGCAACTTCGCCACAACTTTGGTTTTCCATACTGGAAAAGCTAGTTGTAACTTTAAAGTCCTTTTTGGACATATGAATCTTTTTTTTTGGACCTAACTATAGTTACTATACTAACAAGGATGTCAATAGAGCGAAATAAAATATCAGGAAAATCATATGTGGCCAACCAGTTTTTCCAAACAAGAATCCTTTAACCACATTATCTCCATATTTAATCCAACTTTTACTCAAATTTTTATTGAGAAAACCTTAAAAACAGATTAAATTGATCATAACTGATTAAATCTATAAAATGTTGTTGTATACTCACCACACCAGAATTATGCACAGCCAGGAAGATTTTCTGTGAGCGACTGGCAGTACCTTCCAGTACCATCTGACTGAACATGTTATCTTCTCTGAATTCTGTACGATTCATTTTACGTGGAATCAAATGTCTAGCTCCATAGCGGAATGCCCATGTCTGTAATGAATGAGGTTAACTTGATAGCAACACATGACACATATTTATGAAATCTAATAAACATAAAACAACAAACAATGGATGTGCCATCATGATGTAAAAGAGGCATTTTAGTACCTATAATTTTGATAGTTTAAATTAATTTAAAACATATTTTCAAAGACATTATTTTGAATTATGAATGCTACACAAACACAAAATTTCAGCAAAAAAGCTCCCCAAATTTCAATGCCTTTTCACATAAACTACCTATACAGCAAGTTTCATCATGATATTTCATTCCAAATTGATGTTATTGTAACAGAATCGTAAATTAGACGCCAGCTTGTCTCAGTTGCCTGCTCGCCAAAATCACTAGGCTCTAAAAGTGAAGAGTCAAAATGACTCCTGACTCTCAATTTACAAGTCATCAAAATTAAGCCTAATCAAAATATTGCAAGAAATTTGTATTATAAGTTTAGTAAATTTGACTCTTCACCTAAAACTTTCACAAGTCAAAATAGACGCTTTGGTCAAATTTAAGAGTAAAAATGAAAGCCCTGTAATGATATCTATAAAATGACTAAAACTCACCACAAAATATCCTGGCCCTACTGTTACAAACTCATGTGTGTGTTTATTGTATTCAGCGAGGATGATCTCACTGGGGGCTCGAGATTGTGAGATAATCTCAAACTCATTATTCATCAACTGAAATGATTACAAGAAACGGGAAATTAACAATGTACCTTTTGTATGTGTATGCAGAAAACAAAAGTATGAACATGCATAGAATGTTGACATAACTTACTCCTTAAACACGTAGTTATCTTATAGTAGTTACCAAAGTAATGTAAACTAATTTTCCTTCGTGATTAGTAACTTTCTAGTTTTGCCAATCCTTAGCATATTGGTGACAACAAGTTTTCACATTTTTAAGAATCCTGCGATGTACATATCAATATTTTAAACACGATCGTGGATACTTAATTTCGCTAATTTCTGCCACTTGCGAACTGGGTGAAATTAAATCCTGTGAATAATTTCTTGCTTAAAACAGTATACCAGGCAATAAACACTTACAAAAAGTTCATCTCCGCCCGTATTCCAGCCCACAAACTGTCGAAAATGGGGACAGTAAGATATATGGTCCATAGGCTCTTCTATAGCAAATGTCTTCTTCTTCCGCCCATCTGACATAAACAGTCGAACACACTTACCGTCTGTTGTCATATATTCCTACAGGAAATATTAGAACAAATTAAAACTTTTTTGTAAGGCAGAATTATTTCAATAGAAACAAATCCATCCAAAATATAGGGTTAATTTTACTATAATAAAGAAAATTTAAATTTTCTTTGAAAATTATAAAATAGAGCATAAATATCTAATTTTGTTTTGTCAATGTCATAAGAAAACATTATTTTTAATGCCGCATAGAAAAAACTATTATAAATTAACAGTTTCTGAGAATTCAAGCAAAATGCTACTTCAAAGTACAAAGTTATAAACCTTTAATTTACTACTCCAGCCTATTGCTTTGGAGTGGTGTTGTAAACTTCATTGGATCGTTTACTTACAATTAACTCAAAGAACATGTTTTTTCTCAATAAAAAGTCTTTTCTGAACTTTATAAGATGTTTCAATAAAATGTCCCTTAAAGTTCAGTTTTCCTGGAAAATGGCAAATAGTGAATTGAAATTGGAATATAAAAATAATCGATTCTTCTTCTTACATCCAATTCTTTGAGGAACATAACTTGTTTCAATTCTGTTTCATGGTTGAGTTTCCTCTGGTGATGAATACCGTGTGAAATAAGAACATTTTTCTCATCCGATTCTTTCATTACAGAGATAGTGTTCTTGATGGAGTTTCGGAGAAGGGACCAATTGAATCGTGCTTTGCGAACTTCCTCTTGTCTTCGGCGTTCCATCAAAATTTCCAACTGTTTACTCATCGGCTCCTGTGAAAATATTAATTTTTAGATAATAGACCTACTCCGGATCTCCACTAATCTGTAGGTACAAATAGATTTTTACCGTAATTATCCTTGTGTCACTTGAATATTCATATCTGGACAATAGAGTTGAGGTCAGTTGTGTTTGCATGTGAATACAAAACCAGTCTAACTAGGTCAGATTTGTTTGTACCTACATGTAAAATAAGGGGAAAACCACCTTGTACAGAGTTCCGGATATCAACTATTGAATCACTTACTCAAGTTTAAACTTAGAACTGTCACTGTTAATACATCAAACCAACAAATATTGTGACATCCATCAAGACCAAACATCCAGCACAAAGTCAATATATCTCTCCAACTATGCATGGGAAAACATAATAATTACTTATATTAAATTGATATTTCCGGCTATTAGATAATTAGCAAAGAATCAAACTTGGGTGGTATTATTATTTATACAATATTTAAGAAATATTTATGAATATAATGACAGGCTTGACACTTAAATATTTTAGTTACACGCCTGACAAAAAGAAGTGTTAAATTTGTAAACAAAACTGCTACTGGTCCAGTCCTTCTCATTTTTCACTGGCCTTGGACCAGCAGACCATGCAGTGTTAATAAGTGTTGAGCCCTGAATAACATAATGCTCTTACCTCTTCCTCTGGCTCCATCTCTAGAGTTGTGTGCGTGGACTTAGCCAGCATGTTGGCTATGGCACTCATTTTTTTGTTGTTTTTTGATGAGCTACTTTTCAAATAAATTAATTCTTGAAATCGCTACATCTTGATCCCTGAAAAAATGAAATAAAGTTTTGAAAATCTGATTCAATATAAGTTATCACACATATAAGTGACATACATATCAGAATTTGACAGAACCAGACGAAATTTTACATGTCAGATCAAAGAGATATCACAACAGTGAACTCGTGAAACTGTTAAAGTCGCTAAATGGGTCTTCATAAATGCAATATCAAATTGAAATCCTGCCAGGGTGTGGAATAGCGGTGCAATACTCCGGGTTTATACCTTTCTAATGTCCCTGCACTGCCTGGTGAGTGCAAAATTTGTTCCACGCAAAAAAAGCAGACACATATAGCCTCATATAGTCATAGGCCTGTATCAGTGTCCATGTTTCACTGATTTATTCACATTGAATGGGGTTTTTTACCTTCAGATGGTTGAGGGGCAGTGTAATTTAATACTTAGGTTGTAGGTTCATAAAAATCATATATAAAATTATAATCCAGGAGGGGGCTCGATCACGACACCCCACTTGCAACTGCTGTTCCAACTGACTTACTGAGCTAACCGGGCTGATATGATAGTCCTTAGTAAAATACTGATGTTTTGACACTTATTATTGCCGATTAGATGATAATGCTCATAATTTTGTTAAACCATGCAACAATCCAACAATCGAAAACTTGAAAATCTTGAATTTTAATTTTTTATTGTCATGTGGAAAAAACTACTCAATATGATGCTTATATTGAAGAGATATCAAATTCAATGCGAATATAGAATTTACATTTCATGTTATGTAAAGCAACTTATACAGTATAAGAGCAAAATCCTACGGTTTAAATAGTTTCTTTCAGAAATCAAAACATTTGTTTATCCGCCATCTTGAAAATCTCCAGGAAATGACGTAATCAGTCACTGATAAAAACCGTACGTACACATATATGCCGTACACCGTTATAACGCATATAGCCCCAGTTTTGTCGAAGTAAATTGTCAGAGTTGATATCTATTTGTGTTCGTGAAATATTTACCTATACTTTTTGAACATATTTCATTCAGACACCTTCATAGGATACATAAAATGCTCCGATATTTTGCTTTTTTACAGACAAAGGTGGGTATATGCCTTCATATGCACTGATAGCTGGTGGCTTAAAATTATATCACAGTCCCTACTAGAAAGTATACCACAAAAATAACAGAGTTTAACATCCCCAAATTTTCACTCATTCATTCTTTTTATCTAACGAACGAGTGAAAAGTTTTGGATGATAAATTTCTGTTAATAACTATTTTTGTGATATAATTTCTTAGGCCTGTACGTGCTTATATGGAACACGTACAAAATGTAGGTATGTCTATATATTTATTCATCATCGCCATGGAACTGCACAAACACATTTATAATTATACTTAGTTAAATGTACAGTGGTAAGTAAGTAAATGTACAAGTATCTGTGATTACCACATACCCAAGGGTCGTATGTTCCAATTGTGCTGTGAAACCACAGGGTTGATATGGTCCTAAAAGTCGATATCGCCATATCATATACATTCCGGTAAAACACTTCACAACCAGGTTGCTTTATTTAGCAGAAGCTTCAATGTTAGATCTATTTGCCATGAAGTATCAGTGCTCATTATTTTGTCAAGCGTTTGACGTACACGTAATGTTAGTCTGTGTTGATTGCCATAATTAAGATCTATCACATCTAGCCCTGTTGAGTAATAGATTCATGGTCGACGCATTAGTTCAGGTCAGAAAACTGCGTCCTCTGTGACATCGACAATCACGCTTTTATCCACCACTCTTCCAGTTGCATTAGGCAACTTGAGACGCGATTTTTTCAGCGATAAAATCAAAAACAATAATGTTCTGATTTGAGCCAGGAAGATAGCCAAGGTTGCAGAAAATAATTGATAGTAGATATAGTTAAAGACAAACTCAACAACAATTGAAAAGAAGACATAATTATTTATCTTTTTTAAATTTATTGCAACTATATACGTAACACGTGACGTCAACCCACTACCGTGGATGTTGAACCACTTTCATACAGCAAGAAACCGGTGAAGGAGGTTACTCTTTCATCACCAGCCGAGTACAACTGATTACTTCCCCTGTGTTCAACCATCACCCAAACTTTGTCTCCTTCAAGGGCGTAGATGACTGCAGTGGTACTTCCCTGTTCATCATCCATTAATTGGACACTCTCGGACACAGCTGATAACTGTAAATAACAAGCAATTTGGAATTGCAAGCACCACATAAGTCCCATACCTGGTTTTCAATGTTTCAGTTGCCATGGCAACAACAATTTTTGTTCGAATATTTTTTTTTATCTGAAAACAAAAATAGACGTGCATTATCTCCTGATTGGCCCCTGTCTACATATAAAGTTTCATAAACCTAGCTTGAAAACTGTTATACTTGTTATGGCAGGATCCAGATTTAGCGATGGACAGAATGTACAAATGTAGGGGACTGAAACATCAACTGAATTTGGGATTTTCCGAGTCTTATACAAAGTACACTAACATAGTACTACCGTTTAGAAGTGAGATGGATATTTTTGGATAAACTTGTATAACATTATTATGGGAATCAGTCAGAACATCGATTGTGTTTTGCGGACGTAATTCCCGATAATGGGGTTGCATATTATTTATATTGCTGCATATTAACCGTCATATCATTCTTATGAAGGAACAGAAAAACATGATAATCCCCCCAAGAGGTGAACCTTTTTGAAAGCATTAACATACTGTCACGTAGCATTGCAGGATATGTATCGCTAATACAATGTTTACATGTTTGTATTTAAAAAATAGGCTTAAATACCTGATGGACGCCATTGACAACGAGCCGTGTGAAGACGTCATACTGTGACAGTGTTCCGGAAGTGTGTTTGGCACCAACAGAGTACGAGAAGAGATAAACACCGCTCACTGGTGCCGTAAACTCTCCTGTCGTATGGTCATATACGTTACCATCGTTCAATAAAACCTGTAATATAAATATCGTATGGTCATATACGTTACATTGTTCAATAAAACCTGTAAAATGAATATCGTATGGTCATATACGTTACCATCGTTCAATAAAACCTGTAATATGAATATCGTATGGTCATATACGTTACCATCGTTCAATAAAACCTGTAATATGAATATCGTATGGTCATATACGTTACCATTGTTCAATAAAACCTGTAAAATGAATATCGTATGGTCATATACGTTACCATCGTTCAATAAGACCTGTAATATGAATATCGTATGGTCATATACGTTACCATCGTTCAATAAAACCTGTAATTGTGACATTTTATTTGTAAAATATAAGTGTTCTGTTTCAATTATTTTTGTACCTTTAGCCTTATTCCTTGTTCATATCACAATGGATCCTTCATCCTCATATTTTCATGAATTGAGAGAATTAAAATTTTGTTGTTGTTATTGTTGTTGTCTTCCCATCATTCTCATGTACACATTCAATTATTATTTTAGTAATAGGTTGCGTTAAGCCCAAGTATATATAATTGGTATGAATTTACAGCGGATATGAATTTGCTATTGATAAACATACAAATATAGTAGTGTATACAAGCTTGAACGCATATAGAATAAAACTGTCTTGTATTTGTATCCCATTATCACTTTCCTGCACCAGACATAAATGGCTGCTAATATTTGAATCATATTTGAATGTTGGAATCAATCTCATTTAAATCTGACCCATATGACGCTCCAGAGAAGTCATTTGAACGTGAACTATTATGTAGTGCTGTCAGATCTAACTATTAGCGTGAAGGAATGCAGCGAATGTTAGGACCTGATTTTAATGAGATTGATTTAAAATTATACTTACCTGGTCGAATTTAATAGCTTGTGAATTGGTGATGCCACTCATTGCATGGGAGAGATATGCAGTAAACGCAACGTGACGATTCACCGCTCTACCTTCTCGAATGTGTGTGACGTCATGAATTGGTGCCTCCTTCAATTGGCTTAATTCTCGTTCTAACTCTTCGATTTTCACATCCTTTTCACGATTTTCTTTTTCTAATATTGCAATCTTTTCTCCAGCATAATTTTGGAATATTTTGAGCTGTTTTAATTGACTTACGACAAACTCATTGAAACGTCCATTTTCGATCAGTTCGTCAGATTCATCAGATGGTTGGGTGTGTACAAAATACACGAAGTTAACCAACACAAACACTATTAAAGTCAACAAAACACGATGCATACTGGAATCGTACCCAAACTTTTGTAATTATGATTACTAGTAGTAACTAAGTGTTTTCTAAAGAACCGACAGACACTCTGATGGACACCGAATCCTTACTGATAACAAAAGACGGAACTCTATTCACAATTATAGTACTACTCTTATCTGACATGTACTGGTCGACACGGACATCAATGTCATTGTACATATCGCTGGCTTAGAATGAGAAGGTCGTAACTACCACTTACGACCTCATTAGACTGATACATATTTGAAATCTGCATCTTAAGGCGCTTCTTATTAGCCTATTTTCATGAAAATCGGAATTTGGCATGTTGACCAAAATGAAGTTGTAAAAGCTTGTTTTACCACAAGCAAAGAGTAAATTACAGGCAGCTTATTCTTGTTATCTCAAAATATTGATTTTGTGCTTACGACTTTCTAATTCTAAGCCAGCGATACATGTTTCATAGACTTCATGGAAGGTTTGACGGTTGGGGTTGGCGAAACGTGTTTTAGAAGACATTTTGAAAAAAAGATGTGTGAAAATTGTATACGGAATGCAGCACCCAACTTATTCAGCCGAGCACAGAAAACAAAAATAAAACACATAGTGCGCCAGTCAGTTGCATCCACAGCCCCCACCACAATCCCCAACATTTGCCCGGCAAATGCGGGGGAAGTTGGAAGGTAAATCACGGCCGTTTCCCCCGGCTATCCACCATCCATCCCCGGGGTGGGAGACCATGGATGCCAATAACTGAAACACGTTGCCTCTCTAATAATTAGCAGCGTACTCTTATTGTTTGATATAGGTATATAGAATAAAAATTAAAATACAGATGTCTGAAACGTGTCGACACGAATGCTATTAATTAATGTGTGAACCTTTTGCTCTAAGGATTTAAAATAAAAACACGATACAAAACTAAGTTCAGAGCTCGTGTTTTATATTTTATTATTAATAACATGTTATGTTGGTTAGCTTATATATTGCTCACACCTACTATAGACATTATTTCAATACCATTGCAATCATGTGATAACATCTGATACAAAAATTGACTTAATAATGAGTCAGTCGAGTATTTACATCCCCAATTTGTTCCGTAAAACCATTCTAATTATTAACTTTAAGCCAAATATACCGAGTAAATGAAGGGTAAATAAGGTCACTACAATATGTCGACTTGACTAGTTTGTATTGTACAAGATTCAATGGAAATGTAGAAACGCGACTTTTGTACCAACAATGTAGTTTTGATCATACATCGCAAGTTTGATTACGTAATTGACGTCAATACGCTAGAAATGATGACGCCATGACGTTAGTACACAAAACGTCGTTGCTAACGTCATAATAAAACTAGATGACATAGCGAAGCACACGAAATAAAACGATCTCTGAAATATGAGAACTAAAGACATCAACAACGCATTAAGAATGCTGGAAAATGTAGGAGACTTTGTCACGATTGCAAGAGCTCCTCAACAAATACCATTGAAAGTACAGGTTGAACCCGACTTGATCCTGGAAGACATTTCAGAAGAGGAGTTCAAGAAAGCTGTCCGGGAAACAGTTATTGTCAAACAGAAGCCATATGAAGATGATGTACCGTCTGTTGTTGATGAGTGTGTGGACTTGTTTTATAACATGCACCACAGAGAATGTCCATTGACAGTGCCAAGAAATATGGAGGGTAAAATATTCATTTAAACTATCTTACCAGTAAATCTTCCAGGTCCACTGCATCCATTCCTCTCTCATATGCTCAATGTAATAGGAAGTAAATTACTAAGAATGAATTAATATTTTTCAAACAGAATAGTTCCATATGTAATCATATAGTAATACCGTTCTTCTGCTAGTTCTAAACATTATCTCTCAAGAAAAGTTAGGCGAATTTGGACACTAGATGGCTGGCTTTTATTGTAATAATGATTTTTTGTTGTGGTTATATTTGTATAAGATTGAAATCATTTGAAATAAATAGTAACAGTTTTTTTAATTGAAAATTACCGAATCTATGAGGTCATGTACTTGAAGATTATGGAATATTCTAGTACCTTATTCACCAACGTTGTAAGTCTTAGACCTTTCATTGTCAAATGTTTAATTCGCTCTCATGTTGTCATAAATGTATCGATCTTGATTTAGATGGATATACATGTTCCGTGGATAACAACAAATAATCAGATAAAACTTCACATAGATAAATGAAATTGCAAAGAAAGCGCAGTGATTATAAATGTTGTCAATATTTTCTAAATCTGAGTTTCAGTCTTACAGCATTGGTAAATTTATAGGGCCCCTTGTTGAAATTAAACAAAAATGTTTATGATTGAAATTGTTTCAATTCCAGGTCTGGTTATTCAAAGCGCGTTCTGGCTAGACAGTCAAGGTTCCAGAAACGGTCTATATGACTTCTGTCGCCCAGAAATCAAGGAACAGTCCCTGGTTTCAGTCGCATTCCCAGCCAAACAACTAAATGTCAACCGTTTCCCAAGAGTACCAAACAACGGTCCAGCGCCGTTATCTATCATGGCACAGTATCTGTACAACCAGATGGAAGAAGTGAGCAAGATAACGAAAGAGGTTGAAAGTGTTGGAACCAACCAAGACGGTGGTAAAAGGGCGATGGTTATACAGAATGTACACAAGGGAGTGGCTACTGCATGGAACGCACCGGAAGAAGAACAAGAAGAACCAATGAAAAAGAAGAAAACTGGATCACGTGTGATGCGATGTCTAAGAAAGTGGTTCAGCTGTGTTAGGAAGAATGATGGTGAATAAATCCCGTGCTTGAAAATGTATGAACGGTTGACGTTTCAATACACTTATTTATTTTTACTGCTTTGCAATATTGAGTACAGAAAAATACACACGTATTCAGCAAAGTGTACACGTTGTTCTAGTCTTATTTTAATTATACCGCGAAACAGTTAATTTTCGTGGGTATCAAATTTCATTGATTACCAAACTGAAGTTGAAACAGATTGTTTTACAATAAGTAAAGAAAGGTCGTGAGTACAAAATCGCCTGATATTTTGAGAAAACAAGAAATAATATTGTCCTGAAACTATTTTTTACTTATGGTGAAACAAGCTGTTCATACATAGTAAGGTCAACAAGACAAGTTCCTATTTTCATGAAAATAGGCTCTTAAGAAACGCCTTGTGATGCAAATGTAATATACATGTATATGTATCAGTCTTATAAGGTCGTAATTAGTAATCATGGCCTTCTTATTCATAGCGAAAACAACTAAGAAATTGGTACGTCGATTTACACTGTAAGTCAACATGATATGGATAGTTCACATGTACATGTATTTAATTGGAGAAGGATTATGCTCTTTACAAATACAACTAGAGAAGCCATATTTTCGATTATTATTCCCGTTAACTTACTGAAGCAAATACATAAGCTATCGAGTTATAAGTCTAAAACCTTGAGTGTATTTATATGGTCCGCTATTGCCTAATCAACTGCATGCTTTAAAACATGTAGATAAAATATGCTTTTATGTGTTATCTATGTTAAAACATCGATATACATGTTGCGTTAATATGAGTATGTATCTTTATCTATATGAGGGGCACGAAAACGTATCTGACCGTATTCATTAAGTACGGTCAGTGTACGGTCAGTGTTGGACTTTATCCCATTGGTTCATGTGTTGGGATTGGCATCAACAACAAAACTGTGACATAGAATTATCAAATCATGGGTGGTTTTAAATGCGACCATTTGTTTAAGAAGAAGGTATGATATATACATTGTTGTTTTCAGTTCGCTCAAGCAAATGGCATGACATAAAGGGATGTTGATACACATTTTAATTTATTAAGTGGAAGTATTTCGGATATAAAATTTCGGATAATAAATGTTAATGTTTATTCGGTCCTATTTATAGCTTCACCATTGTAACAGGCCCGATCTGTCACAAAACTAATCATTTCAGCAAGCCTAAATAATAAAGACTGGTCCAATCCATTACACTATCATCGTAACAGGTGCAATCCATGACCTCATCATTGTGATAGGTCCAATACAAGACACCATCATTGTGACAGGTCCAATATTTGACACCGTCATTGTAACAGGTCCAATCCAAGACATCATCATTGTGATAGGGCCAATCCATGACATCAGCATTGTGATAGGTCCAATACAAGACTATATCATTGTGATAGGTCCAATCCAATACATCATCGCTGTGACTGGTCCAATCCAAGACATCATCATTGTGATAGGTCCCATCCAAGACATCATCATTGTGATAGGTCCAATACAAGACACCATCATTGTGATAGGTCCAATCCATGACACCACCATTTTGACAGGTCCAATCCATGACACCACCATTGTGACAAGTCCAATCCATGAAACCACCATTGTGACAGGTCCAATACAAGACATCATCATTGTGATAGGTCCAACCCAAGACATCATCATTGTGACAGGTCAAATCCAAGACATCATCATTGTGACAGGTCCAATACAAGACACCATCATTGTGACAGGTCCAATCCATGACATCATCATTGTGACAGGTCCAATCCATGACACCATCATTGTAACTGGTCCAATCCCTGACATCATCATTGTGACAGGTGCAATCCATGACATCATCATTGTGACAGGTGCAATCCATGACATGACATCATCATTGTGATAGGTCCAATACAAGACACCATCATTGTGACAGGTTCATCCATGACACCATCATTGTGAAAGACCCAATACATGATTGACACCATCATTTTGACAGGCCCAGTACATGACACCATCATTGTGACAGGCCCAGTACATGACACCATCATTTTGACAGGCCCAGTACATGACACCATCATTGTGACAGACCCCTTACATGACACCATCATTGTGACAGACCCCATACATGACACCATCATTGTGACAGGTCCAATACATGACACCATCATAGTGACAGGTCCAATACATGACACCATCATTGTGACAGACCCAATCCATGACACCATCATTGTGACAGGTCCAATACATCAAAACATCATTGTGACAGACCCAATCCATGACACCAGCATTGTGACAGGTCCAATACATCAAAACATCATTGTGACAGACCCAATCCATGACAGCATCATTTTGACAGACCCAATCCATGACACCATCATTGTGACAGGTCCAATATATGACACCATCATTGTGACAGACCCAATCCATGACACCATCATTGTGACAGGTCCAATACATCAAAACATCATTGTGACAGGTCCAATCCATGACACCATCATTGTGACAGACCCAATCCATGACACCATCATTGTGACAGGTCCAATACATGACACCATCATAGTGACAGGTCCAATACATGACACCATCATTGTGACAGACCCAATCCATGACACCATCATTGTGACAGGTCCAATACATCAAAACATCATTGTGACAGACCCAATCCGTGACACCACCATTGTGACAGACCCAATCCATGACACCATCATTGTGACAGGTCCAATCCACGACACCATCATTGTGACAAACCCAATCCATGACACCATCATTGTGACAGGTCCAATCCATGACACCATCATTGTGACAGGTCCAATTCATGACACCATCATTGTGACAGGTCCAATACATGACAACAGCATAGTGACAGACCCAATCCATGACAACAGCATAGTGACAGGTCCAATACATGACATCATCATTGTGACAGGTCCAATACATGACAGCATCATTGTGACAGGTCCAATACATGACATCATGATAGTGACAGGGCCAATACATGACAGCATCATAATGACAGGTCCAATACATGACAACATCATTGTGACAAGGCCAATACATGACAGCATCATTGTGACAGACCCAATCCATGACACCATCATTGTGACAGGTCCAATCCATGACACCATCATTGTGACAGGTCCAATACATGACACCATCATTGTGACAGACCCAATCCAAGACATCATCATTGTGACAGACCCAATCCATGACACCATCATTGTGACAGGTCCAATCCATGACACCATCATTGTGACAGACCCAATCCAAGACATCATCATTGTGACAGACCCAAGCCAAGACATCATCATTGTGATAGGTCCAATCACATGACACCATCATTGTGACAGGTCCAATACATTACAACATCATTGTGACAGGGCCAATATATGACACCATCATTGTGACAGGTCTAATCCCTAACATCATAATTGTGATAGGTCCAATCCATGACAGCATCATTGTGACAGGTCCAAATACATGACACCATCATTGTGACAGGTCCAATCCATGACACCATCATTGTGACAGACCCAATACATGATTGACACCATCATTGTGACAGGTCTAATCCATGACATCATCATTGTGATAGGTCCAATCCAAGACATCATCATTGTGACAGGTCCAATCACATGACACCATCATTGTGATTGGGCCAATATATGACACCATCATTGTGACAGGTCTATTCCATGACACCATCATTGTGACAGACCCAATCCATGACACCATCATTGTGACAGGTCCAATACATCAAAACATCATTGTGACAGACCCAATCCGTGACACCACCATTGTGACAGACCCAATCCATGACACCATCATTGTGACAGGTCCAATCCACGACACCATTATTGTGACAAACCCAATCCATGACACCATCATTGTGACAAACCCAATCCATGACACCATCATTGTGACAGGTCCAATACATGACAACAGCATAGTGACAGGGCCAATACATGACACCATCATTGTGACAGGTCCAATATATGACAGCATCATTGTGACAGGTCCAATACATGACAGCATCATTGTGACAGGTCCAATACATGACAGCATCATTGTGACAGGTCCAATACATGACAACAGCATAGTGACAGGTCCAATACATGACAACAGCATAGTGACAGGTCCAATACATGACACCAGCATAGTGACAGGTCCAATACATGACATCATGATAGTGACAGACCCAATCCATGACACCATCATTGTGACAGGTCCAATACATGACACCATCATTGTGACAGACCCAATCCAAGACATCATCATTGTGACAGACCCAATCCATGACACCATCATTGTGACAGGTCCAATACATGACACCATCATTGTGACAGACCCAATCCAAGACATCATCATTGTGACAGACCCAATCCATGACACCATCATTGTGACAGGTCCAATCCATGACACCATCATTGTGACAGGTCCAATACATGACACCATCATTGTGACAGACCCAATCCAAGACATCATCATTGTGACAGACCCAAGCCAAGACATCATCATTGTGATAGGTCCAATCACATGACACCATCATTGTGACAGGTCCAATACATTACAACATCATTGTGACAGGGCCAATATATGACACCATCATTGTGACAGGTCTAATCCCTAACATCATAATTGTGATAGGTCCAATCCATGACAGCATCATTGTGACAGGTCCAAATACATGACACCATCATTGTGACAGGTCCAATCCATGACACCATCATTGTGACAGACCCAATACATGATTGACACCATCATTGTGACAGGTCTAATCCATGACATCATCATTGTGATAGGTCCAATCCAAGACATCATCATTGTGACAGGTCCAATCACATGACACCATCATTGTGACAGGGCCAATATATGACACCATCATTGTGACAGGTCTATTCCATGACATCATCATTGTGATAGGTCCAATACATGACAGCATCATTGTGACAGGTCCAAATACATGACACAATCATTGTGACAGACCCAATACATGACAACATCATTGTGACAGACCCAATCCATGACACCACCATTGTGACAGACCCAATCCATGACACCATCATTGTGATAGGTCCAATACATGACACCATCATTGTGACAGGTCCAATTCATGATAACATCATTGTGACAGGTCCAATACATGACACCATCATTGTGACAGGTCCAATCCATGACACCACCATTGTGACAGGTCCAATCCATGACACCATCATTGTAACAGGTCCAATACATGACACCATCAATGTGACAGGTCCAATCCATGACACCACCATTGTGACAGGTCCAATCCATGACACCACCATTGTGACAGGTCCAATCCATGACACCATCATTGTAACAGGTCCAATACATGGCTACATTATTAGTATGGTACATTAGGGTCCTGTGTGACATGAATCAATAAAGATACCTATCTGATAGTAAAAAGTTGTCAAGTTTTGTCAATCTATTTCGATGGTTTACCTATAAATCTTGCTGGGACTCATTAAATTTAGTTTGGTCTCATTGTTTTGAAATATGTGAGTCCTATGGAATCATTAAGTCAATTTTGAAAATGAATCACTGGACAGGACCAATTTATGACAGTTCTACAGTAGTAAGTGTGTTGAAAATGTATGTGTATAGTGTATACCCTGATGAAAGTAAAACATCTGCTCTGACATTTGTTATTTTATTTCCCACTATGAGTATAACATTATTGAAACTTGTTCATTTGTATATAGTTCTAGTGTACTGAAGTCGCTCAAATACTGACTTGTTTGGTATTCAGCATTTCATAATAAATGTTGTGGAATATTTTCTTGTAGCCTTGTAATTGTGTCATAGCATTTAAAAGTTACTAGTGCTAAAGGGGATTACTTTATGCTAGTATCAACTACTGCTTTGAAGTCAGTGATAATTAATTTTTAAAATGGTACGATATTTTAGTATGTTACATTTTATTGAGTATCTTTCATTTTGTTTAATTAAGTGCTAGTCTTTTTAGGGTAATACATGAGCAACAATTTAACTTAGAATTTTGCCTACATTTTGAGCCAATGACAAAGCCAAACTGTGCTAGTGAAATGCTCAATTTGATCATTAAACATTTTGCTTGTGTTGGTGCATTTTTTTTTTAAATCAAATTATTTGGTATAAAAGGACTATTTTGTTTGATGCACCCTTCTTTTTTTTAAAAATAATGGTTGAGGGATAATGTTACAAAATTAATGTGATAAGTCGTTTTGATAAGTCATTTTGATAAGTCAAGTCAAGTTGATAAGTACAACGTCTATATAACCACATCCTTTATCATTAAGAAATAATAATGGTCATATTAGTCTAGTTGTTATTGTTTTACTGTGAGAGATTAATTTTTTGTAAATAAACTAAAAAACAGTGGCTAAGGGGAAATTTGAAAGTGTTGCTATAGAGAAATTGTTGCTAATTGTGCAGAGAGCTGCTCTGCTGAAGTTGCATATAAAAAATGTATTTGGCAGTAACATAACAATTTAAGGGACTGAAAATTCAAAGGGAGAAGAATATCACTAAGTGTTTTGTCGACTTTGTTCTACTGTACAACTTTCTTACAATGGTTGTTGTGTGTATAGTAACTTCCAAATAATGACTGTGAACTTAGTTCAGCATGTCGATGGCTTAGAACCAGAAGGTCGTAACGACCACTTACGACCTTATAAGACTCATACATATTTGAAATCTGCTTCACAAGGCGCTTCTTATGAGCCTATTTTCATGAAAATCTGAAATTGTCATGTTGACCAAAATGAAGTTTTTAAAACATGTTTTCCCATAGGTAAAGACTAAATTACAGGCCGTTTTCTCTTGTTTTCTCAATATATCGATTTGGTAGTTACAACCTTCTGTTTCGAAGCCAGCGATGAATGACATGTGCAGGGTCAAATTTTATCTCAAGACAAAATCGAGCCCTAGCTTTGAACCTTGCGTGTATTTTCAATTATAAAGAATATAAATAATTTTCAATTCTTTTAAGTTATCAGACATTGACTGGTTAGGTACACTAGAACTGAGAGGGGCTATAAATTAAATATCATTCTATATTGCTTTGGTGAGAGTAGAGTTGGTACTTTTCACTTTGTTGAAGGTTATTATTCTATATTTTGAACTTTTTCATTTAAAACAAAAGTGCATTTGGAAAAGTTGGATTTACTGCTGGTACTTCAATCTGTGCCATGATTTTATATTCATGTGACTTCAAAGAGTTGACTATTTAATGAATACAATTTTAACTGAAAACCAATATTCAAGAACTTGGTTTGCAGTTAAGAGTTAAATAATTGGTTGCGTTGATAAAATACAAATCTGGTGACTATTTAATACTACATTTAGAAAACAAAAACACATTAACATTAGTGCAAAAAAGTAAATGTACATTGTACTCAAAAACAGGTCATCTAAAGAATGTAATACTGTAAAATTATTTAATTTTGAAGGGACATAATTTCGTGGTTTGGGTAAAAAGATAATTGCGATTGGACCTTAATTTGTGGATTTTGCATTTCAGGTAATGAATACGAGAGCCAAAATTATTGCTTTATGGGATTTGATTTCATGGATAAAGGTGATCCACAAAATCCATGAAATTTAAAACCCCACAAAAATTAATGATTTTACAGTATTTATCACGTCAGAATAATGTTTATCATAATAATTGATTTCTGATACCATTTTACATATTCAGATCCATATATTAATTGAAGGTTTTGAATTGGAATTTGAATTGGTATCTAATATAATACAATTTTTAAATGTATTTTAATTGTAAAACGATCTACATTTTCAAATTAGAGTGCGGTGAAAAAAATCGATTTCATTCTGGTTGGCACAAAATGGAACTTCATCTGTTCAGCCTTAAACAAACAGGGAGGAAATATTGAACGACTCAATTTTTCTCCCTTTCAATCAGTCAAAAACAAGAAGGGCCTCCCCTCCAAAGGGCTGCTGATTCCTACCCCAAAGAAGTGTGAGAATGCTGACCGGTAGACCTAAAAAATGAATCATGTCTGAATTTATTCCACAGAAATACTAGACGTGTAGTCCCTCCATCTTCATAACATTTCAATTAACATAAATGGCAAATTTGTTTAAAATTAAGGTGAACAGGTCAAAGGTTAAGATTGCAGTAACCTTTAACACCAAATTCCAGATTGGTTGCCAATTGAGGCACACATGTTTTACAAACATCTTTTATTGTTATTATACATTCATAGTAATCTATGTACCTAGATATTTTGCAGAGAGACAAAGACAAACTACGAGTGGCCTCCCAGCGTTTTTTCCCCTTCTTTGTAAAGTACATGTACCCATAAAAGGTACTTTCCCAATCAAGGATAATGACCATTTTTCCCAATTTAGAAGTAAAAAATTCCCCAAAACGAAGAAAATTAACATTGCAGCTACTACAATTATTAGAAAAACATGAATAACTTGCCTTTATTATGTTCCATTTTCAACAATATATCATGTATTATGCCAAAAAAACAATTAAATAGACATTTAAAGGTTTATTAAGCAATTTATCAAAAAATCCCAATTTTAGGATTTTACCCACAAAAGTTCCCAATTTCAAGATTTTACGCGCAAAAATTCCCAATTTGACCTGGTACTTTCCCAAAATAGCAAGAAAAAACGCTGTGGCCATATTAATTCTCATATTTTCTTGCACTTTTCCGGGAACTTTTGGAACGCCCCTTATATAATTAACCATGACGTTATATTTTTCTTTACAATCCTCATATTCTTACACCATTGTACAAATTTCCTGATAAATGTCTTTTATTTGAGTCTGTTCTTATCATCTACATGCCGCCAAAGACCTAAAAGTATATAAAACATTTTCTTCTGTTTTCACTACTGCCTGTTGTGATTATTAATGCAATAAGAAGCAAAGTTGTTACTTTTATGAGGAATGACAAGAAAAACAACTAAATGAGAGATAAAAATGTGTTGTTTTTTCCGGGTTCCATCCAATGCCGAGGCATACCACATAATTATGTTAAAAATGCTAAAAAGTTAGTTACTGTATAAACCTATTAATGCTTGTCACTCAGCATGTAACGATTTGCCTTGTGTCTGGAAAACTTGACAGAATGAATGCAATGTTTTCGTTTTCTCTGAGAATATATATTGCTTGTGTGACTTTAACCCAATAATACAAAAAAAAACAAAAAACATAAAAACTAAATTGGGATAAAAGTCGACAGTAATGCGCAGGAATTAGAGAAAGATACGAAGTTAAGTTAGTATTTATAATGTATTTGTTGACTGGATCCGCAGTATGCAATGGTTGCCTTTAGTGTATGGAAAATCCCTTGTTTGTTTCTCTGTTTGTGTTACATAAAAAGCAACAACAAAAACAAAATTGTGATAAAAGTTGACAGTAATGTGTGAATTAATGAATAATGGGTGGCCGTTATAGTACTGAAGCTGTATATATTTCTACCTGTTGATATATATATACTGTTGTTCAACGGGTATAGTCAGTATGTTTTGTAGTATTAACTGTTAATTGATTTCATTGTTGTGTGAAAAGTATAAGGATGATAAGCTCGGCAGTTCGTACCATTTTGGAAGTAAGAAATCTTCTCTAATTATTGTTATTTTGCACTGCTAAATGAATTATCAATAAAGACACTATAAGTGTAAAATGTAGCTACACAATCAACGCACTGTCGCATGTTAAGGTTATCTTTTTTTTATTATTAAGACTGACGTTTCGACTTTTACCATTTAGCCTTCATCAGGGTACAATTATGTTATGAGATATTTTATCGTTGTATTAAAATCTGCTAAATGAATTGTAAGTTGTCTATTATGTCACATTTAAGTTTAAACTGTTACCTTGAAAATAAATTGATATTAAAATAAAATGTTCCATGTACATGTGTCATTCTACATGCTATTAATTCAAAACTATTATCCTGTCATGTAGTCCTGGGTAATTAGGGCCCTGCAAATTTTTTGCAGGTGCCCTATAGTAATCACCCTGTCCGTCTGTCTGTCCGTCAGCACACACGAAAGCTACCTTAGGTGGTCGGAGGTGTGGCCTAACACAATAGAAATCTATTCAATTCATTCCGTGACCACTTAATTCTTTTGTCCTTTAAGTGGTCGTTCCTTTGATCTTAAACAATGGAATGACCACCTAAGGTAGCGATCGTGGGGGTGTCCGTCCGTCCGTCCACATTTTTCATGTTTTTTCTTAATAACTTGCAAACCGTTAAAGGTATCGACTTCAAACTTGAAACATAAGGTCACAGCAACAATACACTATTGTATGCCAAGTTATGTTACTCCAGCTACAATATTGTAAGAATTATGGCCCTTTGTAAAATTACAATTTTCCTCATTTTTCATCTTTTTTTCTACATTACTTCAAAACTGTTACAGATATTCAAATGAAACTTGCTATACATATTGACAGTGACAATACGCACATGTGTAGCAAAGGGCAACAACTCTAGCTTTAATAAATTTTCGCTTGTGCCCCTTTTTCGACTTCAAAACTTTAACATTGGCCATAGTTCAAAAACTTTTCAAGATATTCAAATGCAACTTGCAATACTTGCCCTGATCACGACAGTGATGGTTCTAGTTAAAGTTACTACTGTAAAATCAGTTAGTTTCAATGGGACAAAATGTCATTGTTTTGGTGAAAAAGACCATTTCGTGGGAACATAATTTCAAGGATTTCTTATCCATTAAGTCATACATTTATACTATAGGAATTATTAATATTAGTGTGGTTTAAATTTTGTGTTTGAGATAATCCATGAAATCCACAAAATCCCCCCCTAAATATTAATGATTTTACAGTATTAATTATTCAAAAGCAATTATCTTGTCACGTATACCTGGGTGCAATAAAGTAACAATTCTGTTTTGTTCTGTTGTGAATTGTAATTACTTGATAAAGTAATTAACTCAGTAATAAACTAATATTGCATGTTCAGTGCAAAACTGTTGATTGTTTTTGTGTCGGGTTGACATTGAAGTGGGGGACACATTGGCAACTACATGTTGCTTTTTCATTAGTTTCTAATAAAGTGTAATGTACAGCTTGTATTGTACATGTATATTTGAATTGTTTTACATTCCTCTGTTTGACACAATTTGTTGTTTTCCTCTTGTTGAGAGTGTATGCTGGCATATGTATCATTCCCCCCCCCCCCAGCCTCACATACTTGATATTGCTGGGGTAGACACTAACTATTTTGGTCACTTGTCCAACAGCAAAGAAATAAGTAAATTTGTAACAGGTACTTTTCCTTAAAGACTTTTGCTGGTGCTTCTTGATTTTTACTGGCCTCAAGCTCTGGCCAGAGGACCAGTGTTAGTGTCAAGCCCTGTAATGCCATAGTAATGCCTACATTTTATTGTTTCAGCCTAGTACTGAGAATGGTGGAGACACAGCAACTAATGGACAGTATCAACTGGCTTCCACTAACCGACAGGATGGTATCGAGTCAGACGAGGCGTCGATGGCGGGAGATTATTCTCGTGGAGTGTGGAACCGGAAGATGGAGTTTATATTGTCGGTGATGGGATACTCCGTGGGTGTAGGAAACTTGTGGAGATTTCCCTACCTTGTTATGCAGAATGGAGGAGGTAGGTAGAACTGGTTTTGTCATTTTGGTGCATCAAGGTTGTATCCATATAACCTGCCAAGTACCCCTTTAAAGTGGAGTTATCCTATTTTCAATGTTAATTTCTGGTTTTCCAAGTTCACCTTTCAACTTTGAACAAAGGTACATTTGATTCAATTTATGATCTTATGTCCCATACGTATAACCACTAAAATTAATGCATTTCTTGTTTAAATTATGCATTTAAATCCCTTTTAAATCACATTTAAGTGCATCTTATGACATGTTTTGCTTTAGATATCACTCCTATTTTGGACTTAACTAGCTTGGCAGCGCATCTTGTGACATGTTTTGCTTTATCACTCCTATTTCAGATTTAACTAGCTTGGCAGGTATGGATACAACCTTGTTGCAACAAAGGGACAAATTTTGTTTGTTTAACTTTTCATTCATATAAATTTATTTTAGAGCAATTTTGAAATAAGTTAATAAAATTTAAATCACTCTCTGAACTCTTCATTCATGATGTGTTAACAACCCATTTGGCATGACCACATGGATGTGAGCTATTACTAGAAGCCAGCTTTTCTGTTTGTATCGTTAGCATATAGCAAAGGAATTGAAGTGTTTTACTGTTTGAGGGGTGGCTCGTAAAGTCAGATCTTTTCCTCCCCCACTTGCTGTGTAAAAAAACTATGCCACATGCTAAGAGCAAAAAATGATTGGACAGCAATGTTGATTTTCCTCCACTTGCGGAAAATGGCTGGTTCCTGTTGAATGCTAATTGTCACTGTTCCTACAGACCTGTGTGGTTGTCTGAGACATTTCTTAAATGAGACCCACTTTGACAGTTAATGGCAATTTGTTTGAGGCAAAAGTTATCTGCTGAGCTACTATAATGTCATTGGTACAATAAGTGGTGCTTCATTGGTATCCTATGACGGAACTTTCCCTGTCCTAGACCTCAGAAAATCATGCAGTCTACAGACCTGTGTGGTAATGAGACCCACTATAATGACAGTTAGTAGCAACAAAGCCAGAAAGTTACCTGGTGAGCACTTAATGTCACTGATGCAATGATAACGCAACTTCTGTCCTTGATCTCAGAAAGTTATGCATTCAGTCTACAGATCTGTGTGGTATATGAGGCATGTCGTAAATGAGATCTACTATGACAGTCTTTGGCAATTTGTTCATCTGTCTTGAAGTCAAGGCTGATTGTTCCTGATAAACCTGCCGTCTTTCAATGATCTAAAAGATCAAGGTCACAGTGACCTTTACCATCACCGACAATTGCAGGGCGTTTTTAGCCGAATGTGTGAAGAAGCCCTAGCCTGTTAGATTTGTGAAACATGAAGAACAACTTTTATTAAAATTGTGAAATTCAAGCGTTGTTTTGCTTTTGAATTGTGAACGAGGCAGCACGATATTGACTTTAAATTAATAAATTTGTGAAAAGCAATTTACATTTAATATTTCCCTTTATTTTGTAAAGAAAATCACTAAAGGCTCTACATATTTCATTATTAAATGTTTAAGCTACTCTGGTTTTGTCAAATTCAAATTATAGAAACTTTTGGGCCTGGGCAAGTGATTTCATTTGTGAAAATGGCATTTAATATGTGGTTTGTGAAACTGGAATTTTGGAATTGTGAAGAACCCTCCTTCAAATTGTGAAGTGGCCTTATTTCGGCCTCTGTTATATAGTGAAAAAAAGCCCAGAATTGGGTTATCATGGGGGCATATGTGTTTTACAAACATCTCTTGTTGTATTTCAGGTGCATTTTTGATTCCATTCTTCTTCTTCCTGATATTCTGTGGAGTACCTCTGTTCTATCTAGAACTATGTCTGGGACAGTTCTCTGGTATAAGCTGCGTGTATGTCTGGAAATTTTGTCCTCTATTTAAAGGTAGGTACTCAAATAAAGTAGCCCAGTTATAACATAAGAATGAATTATGTATGTGTGGAAACCTGGTGTCCGTTTCCTAGACTAAGCACTACATAGCACATTCCATGGGACATAATCCACACCTTCATTTATTCAGTATTTAATCGAATGTGAGGTAACTGAATGAAGGTGCTCAGTGGTGCTTTGCTTAGGCAACGGACACCTAGCTGGTTTCAAATTAGGGAATCTACGACTGTATTCTGTAAAATCATTAATTTTCATAGGGAATTAAATTTCATGGATTTTCCTGGTTTTTGAAGAAAAAAACTGAGCTATTGTCGTGACATAATCTTGGGTGTCAGCTTGTGCATTAGTTAAATTTATTTTCAGAGTCAACTTAGCAACCTTGTTCACCATCACAAGAGGAGTCTGCACAGATAAGGCAGATAACTCTGGACCTACATCTAAGTTATCTGCCCTAGTTATTTAAAAAACAAGATAGTCGAGCGCCTTGCATTTGTAGGTGTTAGTCTTATTGCATCACCCCTCACATATGCCCGGTTATGTTAGTGATAAGATATTTAAGTATTGTTCTATGTACATTGCGTTACATTTTGTATATTCTGCTAGGTATTGGTTACATGATGTTGGTTGTATCATTTGTATACTGTTGGTATTATATCATGGTGATGGTCTGGGTGCTCGTATACTTCGTACACTCCTTCCTGTCCGAGCTTCCGTGGGGTAAATGTGGTCAGCCATGGAACACTGAATCATGTATCACTGGACTCGACACCCTGTCGAACGTTTGTGGTGAGAACTGTACAGCCAGTAACTCAACATATATACAAGTGAACTCCTCAGTCCTTGGTAGAACAGCTAGTAAGGAGTTCTGGCAGTAAGTGTATACTACCATATTTTTCAAAGTATTGCTAACATTTTTAAAAATGCAAAATAACTACTGAAAAGTGGATGCAACCTTTACTTAGCTTTAGACATATTTCAAGTCTCAAATGCACAAATAGTGGACAGCAATATTCTTTCGTCCTGAAAAACTGGAGAAGTGAAATATTTTAAAAAAATCGTCTGTAACTTGAATACCAGTAAATAAATGTTGACAAATCAGTAAACTAAGAATTTCTAACAGAGTGCAATTCTGGTGACTTCAAGGAAACTGTTCTTGCCGAGCTTACCCTTTATTTGCCAGTCAGCTTTCTGGTGAAATATGGCAGGCATATATATGTGCCTCCACCCCGATTTGAACCAGGTCGCCAGATTAGATGGCAAGCGCACTAACCACTGAGCTATGGAGGTTCCTTAATAATATGGAAGCACACACATGCCAAAATATATAATGCAAGAGTCTGGTATATTGTTGCTATGTCAGAGACTTCTAGTATTGTAATGATGTCAAGTACATGTATTGTTGTTTTTCAGTCGATATGTGTTAAACAAGTCTACAGGACTGGAAGACTTTGGTACAGTACAGTGGCATCTAGCTATAGCTCTCACTGTGGCATGGATTATAGTATTTCTATGTCTGATGAAAGGTATCAAATCTGTGGGAAAAGTTGTCTACGTGACCGCACTTCTTCCATATGTTCTATTGACTGGTAAGTAAAGCCTGGCCCCAATTTCCGTAGCATCTCAAGTAGAAATCTCAAATCTCAACTTAAATTGAGATTTTGCTAAAATCAGAGTCGCAATTAGAGATGACTGAATTTCCAGCTCTTGAAATTTTATTGTAATAAATTTAGAAAACCGTTTATGTTCTGTGATGCTAATTTTGAATTAAGGAAATTAACAACAATATGGCCATGCTAATATTTGAGATGAGATCTTACTCAGATTGAAATGCTTTCAAATTGGTAGATTGGAGCCATCTACTGGTAATTATATGTCCCCCCCCTCCTCCAACCATTCACTACCAATTAGTGGTTATCAAATTTCATTGACCTTTTCTGTTGAAAACATTTTTACTAGTGTCCATTATATAAATGCTTGAATGCTCCATCCCTATTTAATTTATTAGATGTTTAATTACTGGTAACTTTCTGTATAATATTTCTTGTTACTAGAGGTAGAGCACAATGTTCGATTGAGAGGATTTGATCCCAGTCTGCACCACTGGTTAAATTCTTACATTGCTTTACTTCACCAAGGAGTATAAATTTTATCTGAGAGGGTTAAACGAGGGCTCAATTGATGAATGTTTGTATTTGATAATTTCAGTGTTCCTAGTGAAGGGTCTAACACTACCTGGTGCAGCAAACGGTATACTGTATTATATCAAACCTGACTTCAATACATTAAAAGATGGACAGGTATGGTAGTTTAATATATAATTCATTTTTTTAGAAAAATAGGAGTGAGCAACAGGCTTAATTAGCCTCTATTAGCCCTCTCCTTGGGTACTTTGTTAGATGTTCATTAGAAACCCGAATAATTATTATGGTCCTCGTCTTTGATATTGCTTTGCACTTGTTCAGTGATGTTGGTTGGTCTATCTGTCGGTAGACCTAAATGGTTTCTGTTCAATCACTCGAGAACACTTTGCCCTTGGACCGTCCAGCTTTACATGAAGGTTAGTCACCAACAGTAGATGTCCCCTATTTAGTTTGACCATTTACCATTTCTGACCATTGGGCTGCCGTGGGGGCATAAATTATTAGTTTTGCAAACATCTCTTGTTGCAGGTATGGTTGCAGGCAGCTGTACAGGTGTTCTATTCACTAGGACCTGCCTGGGGTGGTCTGATTACCATGGCTAGTTATAATAAATTCAACAATAATTGTATGAGGTATGTACAGTCAAATTATTGATTTTAGCCGTTTGGGGCTTGATGAAATTAATGATGTTATTTATTAAACTATGCTCATATAATTCCTGGTTCATTTAAAAGTTATTTTGCTAAAATCAGACTACAAATACCCAAGTTACAGCTATATTTTAGACACCATACAAGCAGGTATGGGCCACCATAAACATTCCGAAAAAATTGTCAACTCTTTTAGGATTCCTCCGTTCACATCCCTGTATTTGACTGTAAATTCAGAGATGCGTTGATATGTACCGCAGCGGATGGATTTACCAGTTTCTATGGTGGATTTGTCATCTTCTCAGTGATTGGTTATATTGCTAACGAGGCTAATATGGAGATCAAAGATGTGGCTACCTCAGGTACTATACACTGTAAAATTCTTAAAGGGACTTGTCACAGATGGAGAGATTTATTTTTTCAAATATACTTTTCTTACTAATTCAAGTATTTATTATGATAATAGAACGTTGCTGAAAATTGTTTTAAGAAAGGTATATTGCAAATAATAGATTTAAACTATAGCTATACTCTCATTACTGCGCACACCATTTTCTTTTTGCAATAAGCCTAAATGTGACACAGTCCCTTTAACATTCTTAGGGAATTAAATTCCATTGATTTTGTGAATAATAGCATTGAAACAGTAATTGTGCCCATAATTTTTTTTATGTTAATGGGACGGGCCTGGGCACCAACTGCCCCTTTGGACTCTGTCTATGTTATAGCAAGAAAAAGCATTTGTTAATTACTCTACATAAAAGTAATGACTTTTAGTTTTAAAAAACAATGGAAATCATACACATGTTTGCATACTCGAATGGTTGTAAATCCTTGGCAAATGAATTTACCCTTAACTCCATATTGTCCATGTTGATTTGTGGTCCTTGCATCAATTGACATTACATCGGAGAAGAGATCGCTCCACCTGGTTGTTTGTCGAAGGCTGCTAGGCGACGTTTTTCAAGCTAATCCATTGGAACATGTGATTATAATTTACCGTTATGATTTATTTGAAGGGTATAGATTGACACCTGGTGTGATGCCAATTATTAATCATAATTTGCAATATGGAAGGGAGAGAATCCAATTATTGAAATAGACTTAACAAGATGCCTACACAGGGAAAGTAACTCTTTATAATTAGTATGTTATATACCAATGATTGGTAAATTTGCTTAAATGAGCTGTATACCCAATTGAGCTTATATATTTTCAGATATAAGTGTATTCAGTGTAAGGTGTATGGAGTAATAGGTTGTTTCTTAGATTTACCTTGGTACCATAAGCTGTTGTTTAACTCATACTTGAATCATGTTTCAGGACCAGGTTTGGCATTGGTTATCTATCCAGAAGCTATCACAAAGTTACCAATTCCACAGTTATGGTCAGCCATGTTTTTTCTCATGCTTATAGCTCTAGGCATTGACAGCGAGGTAAAATAATTTGTACAGAAGCTTTTTAAATAATACATGTTTAGGCAATTTAATGCATATTTCATTAACTTCCATTCATATTCAGTCTATTGAAATGCAATATATTTGTAAGGTTTGCCAGCAGTAATTCTCTGATACCCTTAAAATAAATGGGGCTACCATTCTGGTGCCCGAAAAAATGAAAAAAAAAACTTTGATGCAATTGAAGTTTGAAGTGTATATTCATTTTGTGGCATTGCATTGTAACGTTTACTGAACTTCATTTTCAGTTTGGTGTATTTGAAACATTATCCAGCGGATTGTTAGATACGTTTCCAAAGTTGCGGAAGAGGAAAGTGTTAGTCACTGGTTGTCTGTGTGTGTTGCTACTTCTACTTGATCTACCATTCACCACAAATGTAAATACCAAATTGTAGTATTGTTAACTTATTTTATAACATACTGTAAAATCATTAATATTTTTGGGGATTTAATTTTGTGTATGATCTCAAACACTTAATTACATCCCCTTTTAATGATTTATATCGTATATGACTTAGTGGATTAGTTTTCCTTGAAATTACGTCACCACGAAATGGTCATTTTCACAAAAACTAAAAAAATTTGTCCCATTGAAATCATATGATTTTACAGTATGATAAAATAAAAATATATAATCCTATATGAACAACTACCAAACCAGTGGGATTTGAACCCACAGTTTTGGTAGTGGTTCATATATGAAGTGACCGGTGACTGTACCAGTTGCACAACATAAACAACTCGAAACAAGTTGCTCAACATGATGCTGATATGGTCGTTGTCACTTCAGTACATGATGTACGAGGGTATATCCAAAAGTAATGTCACTGAAGCTATAAAATTGTATATAATGTCAGTAAAACCACGAAATTTTTCACACCGTAACTTCAGTCTAATTTGAATATGATGACCAAATTTCACAACAATGCACATAATAGTTCTGGAGATATGAACATTTTCATGAGACATACTTACGAACATCGCCGCAAGTCCGATGTCAACAACGTCACAATGACATTACTTGCTGACACCTACTCATCCAGCAGAAGTTCATCCCTGGTAATTTCTTACGACCATAAACCATGCAGTAATTTCCAAGACCTTTAAAAAATGGGTAGCCCACCCGGCACTTACTCTCTGCGAAATCAAATTATTTTTAAGTGTTCTCTAGATAGTCCCACAGCAAAATATTTAACTCACCACATAATGATTGCAGTTTTGAACGTCGAATTGAATTGACGGCGTTAAGATGCTCTCTTGGTGTTCTTTCGGATTTACTTAAAATCGTTCATATGACTCTCTATCGATAACGATTTGGTGATATATGCCCTCTTAAAAGATTATACTACATACCCACGAGCCTATGTTGCTGCCTTGTGTAACTAAAGTTTCAGTAGGTGACTTTCAAAACTTTCAGGAAAAGTGCATTACCACGCGCAGCGTCTTTTTGTCACAATTCTGCCGTGTTTTCGCTAGGGTAATCAATGCGTTGAAGATATATTACGAGTTTCAAAGTTGAGAGACGTTATTGAATTTTTAGCAGCAGACACAAAACATTTGTTTAATCACGTCACGAAAGTATTTCGAGAATTTTTTTTTTACAAAAAGGCATAAAAGAAAATTGTTATGATAATGAAAAACAATCGTAATTTTCGTGTGCGGCGATATGACGTCATAGGTATATTTCAAATGTTCATATAATCCAGTTATGAAAATCGAATACTGCAGCACGTTTTATATTAATCAGAATTGAATTGCTGAACATTTTGATATCATATTTATGCATATCGGCCTATAAACAATTAAACCACGGGAGAAGTGACATTACTTTTGGATATACCCACGTATAAGGCGGGAAATATTGTATTATCTTTTTGTACCTTATAATATTAGACTTAAATAAAAAAAGGTCCCTATCAATATTTCTTACTTCACATCCGAAGAGTAGCAGAAGCTTAAGTTGTTATTTGATCCATGTTAGGTCAAGTTTAGCATCTGTGGATTGGAGTTCAATATCTATCTATCTATAAATACAGCATGACTCCCCTTTCAGCCTTTTCCGGGTACATAAGCTGAGAATGAGTCACGACCAAGATTAGAGTGAAAAAGACCTCAGAAGTGAAAGTGAGAAAGAAAATAAAAGTTTGAGTGGAAGTAATGTAAAAAAAGTTAAATGAGGATTAAAAACAGCCAGTTTGTGAATCAGGGGCGATGGATAATTAGTACTGAGGGGTCAAGACAATGCTTGAACCCCACTAGTGTGAGCACAGTGTGAGAAGATAGGGCATTCCACAAGAGTGGGAAAAGGTTTTTTTTTTGATAATCGAATACATGGTTGATTTGGATGAAAGAGAGTTTGTGCATGAAAGGAGTCTCTCTGGTTGACTGTTGAAAGTAGGGAGGAACAGTGACTGCCATTAAACCATATGTGATCTGATAGAACATGGTACCATAACTGTTCGAAGTTCTCCTGTAATTAAAGAGTAAGTTCAGTTATTCCCTATGAGCCTCTCTGAAGGTACTATTCTGTTATTAGTAATTGGCAAAATTTACATTGAGCCCTTTGAGGTCAGTAGGTCGAAGATGAAGGACGCTTTACCATTTTTTAAAGACCGAATGGTTTCCATTCAATAACTCAAGAACGCTTTGCCCTAGGATCATAAAATTTTACATGGAGGTTGGTCAGCGACAGTAGGTCAAAGGTGAAGGTCACTGTGACATTTACCATTTTCAATTATTGGGCTGCCATGGGGGCATACATGTTTTACAGACATATCTCTTGTTTCAGGGTGGTATATACCTGTATCAACTTGTAGATTGGTACTTTGTTACAGTAATGATGTACAGGGTGTCTCAAAATACATGTCCGCTTGTTGAAGGATTATAACTTTGCCAAATGAGTTAGTAAATTGATAATCATAGTCTCATATGAAAGCTAAATTTAAAAATTGTGTGATGAAATATACCATGTGTCAATACTCGAACATTTGATGACGTCATATACGTTATACTAACGTCATTAGCAACGGTCGTTCTAAAATGTCAGAAGAGGCAAATAGCATAGTTTGTACGGTAACATGGGTAAAATTTATATCATATGTGGGCATAGTAATAGTCAGTCGTACTCTACTATGCACACACTGACTGAGAAACTGATCAGGGGTCATTAGAAAATGAAATCGGAAAATCTGACGTATCTAAGGGAAGAACACATTTTACAAACAATTAGGACTGAAAATTTGATATTCACACATTTGTAGGCATATCATATTCATAAAAGATGCACCAAACGCCTCGAATGAACATACTGGGTTGAATGTATAGCGGTATGTCTAGCTTATCTCTAACAGTCCAAACATAGTCATATAATGTAACTTGAAAGTATAAAATAGTACTTAATAAAGTATCAATCAACAAAAATTGCCTTGGTAGGAGAATGAATTTGTTTATGCTACTTTTATTGAAATAAGAAAAAGTAACCAAAATATCCCAAATAATTATTTCTTCATATACTATTTGAACGTTAGATTATACAGTTTAAGATATATAACTACATCGAAACTCAAAATATCAATTTGTGGAGAAAATGGAAACTTCACATCCGACTCAAAGTTAATGTGACGTCAATAAAATCGTCAAACGACGTCAAGCACAGGTTTTTACCGAATTGGGGGTAGCTACTCAAAATGCATTCTATAGGGTTCGTATGCATTGTTTTGGATAATTGTTTCGTAATTTCTACATTGATTTGAATACCCTGTGATCATACATATAAATCAGACATGTAAAGCAATACATTACGGAGTGATACGTCCTGAACAAGCGGACATGTATTTTGAGACACCCTGTATGTATGATTTCAGGGTGGTATATACCTGTATCAGCTTGTAGATTGGTACTTTGTTACAGTACTGATGTATGTATGATTTCAGGGTGGTATATACCTATATCAACTTGTAGATTGATACTTTGTTACAGTACTGATGTATGTATGATTTCAGGGTGGTATATACCTATATCAACTTGTAGATTGGTACTTTGTTACAGTAATGATGTATGTATGATTTCAGGGTGGTATATACCTATATCAACTTGTAGATTGGTACTTTGTTACAGTAATGATGTATGTATGATTTCAGGGTGGTATATACCTATATCAACTTGTAGATTGGTACTTTGTAACAGTAATGATGTATGTATGATTTCAGGGTGGTATATACCTGTATCAACTTGTAGATTGGTACTTTGTTACAGTAATGATGTATGTATGATTTCAGGGTGGTATATACCTGTATCAACTTGTAGATTTGTACTTTGTTACAGTAATGATGTATGTATGATTTCAGGGTGGTATATACCTGTATCAACTTGTAGATTGGTACTTTGTTACAGTAATGATGTATGTATGATTTCAGGGTGGTATATACCTATATCAGCTTGTAGATTGGTACTTTGTTACAGTAATGATGTATGTATGATTTCAGGGTGGTATATACCTGTATCAACTTGTAGATTGGTACTTTGTTACAGTAATGATGTATGTATGATTTCAGGGTGGTATATACCTATATCAACTTGTAGATTGGTACTTTGTTACAGTAATGATGTATGTATGATTTCAGGGTGGTATACCTGTATCAACTTGTAGATTGGTACTTTGTTACAGTAATGATGTATGTATGATTTCAGGGTGGTATACCTGTATCAACTTGTAGATTGGTACTTTGTTACAGTAATGATGTATGTATGATTTCAGGGTGGTATATACCTATATCAACTTGTAGATTGGTACTTTGTTACAGTAATGATGTATGTATGATTTCAGGGTGGTATATACCTATATCAACTTGTAGATTGGTACTTTGTTACAGTAATGATGTATGTATGATTTCAGGGTGGTATATACCTATATCAACTTGTAGATTGGTACTTTGTTACAGTAATGATGTATGTATGATTTCAGGGTGGTATATACCTATATCAACTTGTAGATTGGTACTTTGTTACAGTAATGATGTATGTATGATTTCAGGGTGGTATATACCTATATCAACTTGTAGATTGGTACTTTGTTACAGTAATGATGTATGTATGATTTCAGGGTGGTATATACCTGTATCAACTTGTAGATTGGTACTTTGTTACAGTAATGATGTATGTATGATTTCAGGGTGGTATATACCTATATCAACTTGTAGATTGATACTTTGTTACAGTAATGATGTATGTATGATTTCAGGGTGGTATATACCTGTATCAACTTGTAGATTGGTACTTTGTTACAGTAATGATGTATGTATGATTTCAGGGTGGTATATACCTATATCAACTTGTAGAATGGTACTTTGTTACAGTAATGATGTATGTATGATTTCAGGGTGGTATATACCTGTATCAACTTGTAGATTGGTACTTTGTTACAGTAATGATGTATGTATGATTTCAGGGTGGTATATACCTATATCAACTTGTAGATTGGTACTTTGTTACAGTAATGATGTATGTATGATTTCAGGGTGGTATATACCTGTATCAACTTGTAGATTGGTACTTTGTTACAGTAATGATGTATGTATGATTTCAGGGTGGTATATACCTATATCAACTTGTAGAATGGTACTTTGTTACAGTAATGATGTATGTATGATTTCAGGGTGGTATATACCTGTATCAACTTGTAGATTGGTATTTTGCTGCTTTCTGTGTATTAATGATATCATTCTTGGAGTGCTTTCTAATAGCTTGGGTATATGGTAAGTTACTTACCACATTCAGATTAAATTTCTTCTTGTTCAAACTCTATATTAATAATGCTTCTAATTTTCTGTTAAGAACCTTTCCTAGATGTAATTTGTTCACTTTAAAATTAAGTAACTCAAAGTTTTATCTTAGACAATTCTGATCTTTTTCATAGTGAAAAATGTAGAGAAAAATAAGTTTTACGAAAAGAAAATTGAGAAAATATGTAAAAAGCGCAGTTACATGCTATGCTTTGTATTGCTAATGTGATATTGCTTTTTAAAGGTTTGTAATGTTGCCTAGGTATAGGTTGTGTTTTTCTAGCTGATATATGTTTGTTTCTTATATCAAGGTGCAAACAGATTTTGTGCAGATGTACAACTGATGGTTGGAAGGCCACCACCAATATTCATCAAATTCTGTTGGTGCTATATAACACCATTTATATTGTTGGTAAGATTGACTACTTATTTATTTTATACCTAACCTGTCTTAAAAATTCTGTCAGTGATATACCTGTACATACATATCATGCATTTAAATGGTCGATAATGCAGATTTGTCTCAGATGTGATTCTTTTATCAGGGAGATGTTGGTGAGAAGAAGGGAGGTTTTTATTTTCTAATTTGTTATAAGCCAAGTAGCATTTTGGACTCACTATTTTGCCTAATCCTTCAAGTTACATCTCCTGAATGGTACAAGGAAGTCATCATTTTGTAGATTGACAACCAATGATCAAATTAATGACCTAATTAAAGTAAAAACGTTATAGAGACTGCCAGGATTGGTAGTCCTCCAGATTTGATGGTCTTTCAGATTTGGTGGTTGCCTGTAAGTACAGACTATGTGTTATAATTTCAGGGTGTATTCCTGGTGATGTGTTACCAGTACGAACCTCCAGCGTATGACGGGTATGAGTATCCTGTGTTAGCTAAAGTATGTGGTAATATATTAGCATTTGTTCCTATCATTCCACTGCCTGTTGTGATGGTATATGAAATACTCAATGCAAAGGGGACTTTGTTAGAGGTAAAGTTTTCTATTACATCTTAGTGTTATGCCGATCATAGCCTTTATTTACTTTATTTCTACTGAAATATTGCAGGCATGTATTTGTGTCTCTGCCTGGATGTGTCTCTGTAGCTCAGTGGTTAGTGCACTTGCCATCTAGTTTGGCGACCTGGGTATAGTTTTATGAAACATTTATCAAAAAATATAAAAGTATATGATTTTGGTCACCATAGCTGACTGAAGCAATTTATGCAGACAAAACATTTGTGAATGCAATAATTAAGCCACGTTATCTGTGTCCTTTGTGATTTGATTCCATGTCTCAGCAGGTCGTACCCTTCTGTTGAATTTCTTTCGTATGTGTTAATGTTGCTGATACCTTGTTTTAGGGGGAAGTTCAGGTACTGGTTTGAATTAAATACAGGAAAACTGGTTAGGTCAATCAGCCACCTTATATATAACTGACTATATTAAATTACTGTTGAGGAATGGCATTCAACCTGATTAAACAGGATAGCCATTTAGGACCATCATGGCAGTCTTGTTCAATCTTGTATGAACCTATAATTCTTTTACATAAGAAGCTTCTGTTATTTTTTATATATTAAGCCTATGTCCCTCAGAGCATTTTTGCCTCTGTGATGTACTCCCAATGGAAATAAATGAGCTTCATGAGGCTTCTGGAGCAGGACCCTCTGGTCTAGGAGAAGCTTCGTGGAAGTTATGAGACATTTATTAACATAGCAAGTACATTGGGAAATTTAAATGCAAGTATAGAATTTAAATTCCAAGTTTCGGATGAGGATTTCCTCAGTGGGACCTAGACTTAATTTTAAAATCATGATGCGGCAGATTAGGCCCCGATCTCCCGAAACAACTCAATCTGAGATAAATCCCAACTCAAATATTGATATGCGTAGATTGGATATGTTGCATGGGAGGATGTACTAAATATTAGCATCATACACAGAAAACATTATTTCTAGATTGTTACAGTTAAATTTTAATGAGATTAAACTTCACAAATTGGAAATTCAGACTGAGTTGGGCAAATCTCAATTTGAGATGAGATTTCTACTTGAGATGTTACGGGAGATCGTGGCCTGTCTTGTGTTTGTTGTTTTGTAGAGACATATTAAAATTTATTTACAGAGAGTGAAGCATTTACTGAAGCCTGCAGCAGACTGGGGACCACATTTATCTCAATATAAAGAATATTACCAACAGTTACAGACAGATCCTAGTACCAGTCTGGGCTTAATGAAACAAAAATCTGAAACACCCGAGACATGATACAAGATTTAAAAATACAATTTTCTCTAAGAAACAGACTTTACTTTGTTTAGTCCAAAAATATTAACCAGATTCTTAATGACTCTATCTGACCAAGTATAATTTAAATATTTCAGGCCCTGAGCTGTGAATCTGTGGATACTTGACTGAAATTACATGGTTCTTACCCCCCCCCTCCACCCCCAAAAATTGAGGGAAATTTTACGGGAATTGCAGTTTTTGCCTTCTTGACTGCATTTTCATATAAAACATTCCTAAACAGTCGAGATCATTAAGTAGCAATTCCTGGATGAAAGTTTCAAGAAAATTTCAAATTTAGTTAGATCAATTCCAGGAAAAATCATGTGGCAGCTGGCTTTTAATTATAAATCAGTATGAACAGAGATGGCAAGCTATGTCGTAGTGAAATATCTGGATGTCACCTACTTGTCTAAATTGTGTACAATTTTCTTGCAGAATTTCCCTCTATTTTTTTATGTTTATCAATCGACTTAATATTTTTGGACAAAATGAAAGTAACTTCAGTGTCTTTTTGGGACCTTTTTAAGAATTTTGAAACCGGTGCTTAGAGACTGGACGTAGTTCGTGAACATAGCTATTGTATCAAAAGATATATTCATCTTCATTTATTGAAAACAGGGGTAAAATAAAGTAACAGAACTTTTATATCATGCAGATATGCTGCAAATAGAGTCTGGAAAAGTTCTTGACAGATATGAAAATAATATGCATGGCAATTTAATTTTTCTGTTATGGTATTTTTACTTGCATTCCTCAGTGGTTAGTCAAGATGCAGATCAGATTAAGCTTTGACATCAGGCCTAAAAATTGTTATTTCCCTGATAACATGCCTTAAAGAAGGTAAGTAGATTAGAATTGCTTTTAAGGGGGGATTTTTTACATAAAGAAAAAGTATCAAAATGACGAAAATACATAGATTTTTAAAACGCCATGAAAATATTTAGGATTGCAGTAATATTTTTTGGGCGGTACATTGGGATGCTTGAAAATATCATTTATGTCTTATATGGAAGTTCTGTTACTTTGCCCATTGCTATATGATCTCCATGGGATGGACAGCATTATGAATTATTAGTGATATTTTATTTATGTGTAATAGATGTACTTTTGTAATCATGATCATTGAAAATCTCCATAAATTATTTAGCTGTAGACTTAAATTTTATGTTTTAGCTTAAATAGAAGTTAATGTACATTTTTTTATCCCTGTTGTCCATTTAACCATGCTGGGTTGATGTCCTTTAAATATGTTGTCTATTTAACCATGATGTTCATTATGTAAGCCATGAATTAATCCCCTATTTTCCGTCCCCTTTTAGTTTTTAGCATAATTTTATAACAGCCACAAACTATCAAATGAATCTCAATTGGTATTGAGAAAAACTATGTAAAGATTAAATGAACTTTTTCAAGATGTTCAAGTTGAGATTTATCGCAAACTTTGATTTGATTTGAACTTGATCTCAATTTGAGATTTTTGTTTTGAGTTATCTTGTGACATTCCATGGGGCCTGGTTTTATTATGGTGTATAATCATCACAATGTATTCTACCTTATCATACTGGATTGTAACCCTGCACCAGGTTCCAGCCCTTTTTACGCCAGGTGTTGATCACCAATAATTTGTATTAATAACTGCAAAAGCATATTATTCCTTAAATTAAAATTTTGCGAATTTGAAATTTTGAGTATGTTGACAAGGTTGAATATTTTCCAAAGTTGTAAAAATTGTATACTCATTGAATTTTATTTTTGTAAATTTAGGGCATAACAAATATAGCAAGAATTAAATGCTCGCAAACATTTCTGCTTAGGCTTTAACTTCTTAATAGATGGTGTTATATGTCCATTTTTTTATTTATCTATAAATGATTTTCTGATATGTATACATTTTGTTTTTGAATGAGATATGTTTCATTTTCCTTGTCATTTGCTATATGCATATTGAGGGCATTCCTTCACATACTTAATTAATAATTATAGTAGTGCTATGATACTGATTTAAATATTCCATGTATTTAATCAAATTCCAGGTTGCCATATATCACAACATTTTGTCTCACTGTAGCACATGTCATATTGTAGTAGGCGACTTTGTCTCATAGTCACATGAATTTTTATTGTCTGCCACATGACATTTCGTAGTCTGACTTATGACATCAAGTAGTCTGCCACATGACATTTCGTAGTCTGACTTATGACATCAAGTAGTCTGCCACATGACATTTCGTAGTCTGACTTATGACATCAAGTAGTCTGCCACATGACATTTCGTAGTCTGACTTATGACATCAAGTAGTCTGCCACATGACATTTCGTAGTCTGACTTATGACATCAAGTAGTCTGACTTATGACATCAAGTAGTCTGCCACATTACATTTCGTAGCATAAATGCTATTTTTAACATTACTTTGTATATTTTTTGTTAGTTCTACAAAGATAACCAAAGTTTTTATAACTGATAAAAGGTTGTTGGATTGGTAGCAGGAGTATGTACGTGGGTATATCCAAAAGTAATGTCACTGATGCTGTAAAATCGTGTATAATGTCAGTAAAACCACGAAATTTTTCACACCGTAACTTCAGTCTTATTTGAATATGATGACCAAATTTCACAACAATGCACAGAATAGCTCTTGAGATATGAATATTTATATGAGACATACTTACGAACATCGCCGCAAGTCCGACGTCAACGACGTCACAATGACGTTACTTGTCGACACCTACTCATCCAGCAGAAGTTCATCCCTGGTAATTTCTAACGACTCATAAACCATGCAGTCAATTCCACGACCTTAAAAAATGTGCAACCCATCCGACACATACTCTCTGCGAAATTAAATTATTGTTAAGTGTCCTCTAGATAGTCCCACAGCAAAAAAAATAACTCACCACATAATGAGCGCAGTTTTGAACTTCGAATTTAATGGACGGCGTTAAAAATACTCTTGGTGTTCTTTTCGAATCTACTACAACCGTTCATATGACTCTCCGTCGATAATGATTTGTTGATCCATGCCCCCTTAAAAGCTTATACTACAGGTACACGAGACTATGTTACCGCCGTGTGTAACTAAAGTTTCGGTAGGTGACTTTCATAACTTTTAGGAAAAGTGCATTATTACGCACAGCGTCTTTTTGTCACAGATCTGCAGTGTTTTCGCAAAGTAATTAGTGCGTTGAAAATACATTGCGAGTTTCAAAATAGAATGACGTCAATGAATTTTTAGCAGCAGGCACAACACATTGGTTTCATCTCGTCACGAAATTATCGTCTGCTTTCGATAATTATTTTTTATAAAAACGCATAAAAGAAAATCGTTATGATAATGAAAAAATATCGTAATTTTCGTGTGCGGCGATATGACGTCATAGGTATATTTCAAATGTACATATATTCCAATTATGAAAATGGAATAATGGAGCACGTTGTTTATTAATCAGAATTGAATTGCTGAACATTTTGATATCATATTTATGCATATCGGCCTGTAAACAAATAAAACACGGGAGGAGTGACATTACTTTTGGATATACCCTCGTATTTATGCAGCTACATTTATTGTAATTTGTTGCAAACACAGCCAGGTCTTGATAAAGGCATTTCACATGCCGATTATACCAATAAAACTGTAAACTGATAAAAAGGAAGGCAATTAACTAACATATTCATAACCCTGTCATCATAGTTATGGGCGCCCATGTTACACAAGGCGTTTTGTATCCATTTTATAGTGCTAATGTACTAAGATATTAAATTAATTAGAGTGACATTTTGTTTGGGAACAAGCTTGGTTGTTGTATTGAGACTTAGCTGAACCTTTTCATATTTGAAATGTTTCAGTTATTATCATTGTGGCCATTATTACATTAAGGTGATTGTGTAAAATATCTTAGTTTGACCTATAACACATCCAAATAGGCTATTATACACTACCCCTTCCATATACTGACTCCCTACTATTATGGCCATGCAAGTAACATAAATGTATAATGAGTATGTAACATTACACACATTAAAGCTAAGAAGCAGTTCACATATACATTGTATTCAACACCCGTATATGCTCCATCCACTAAATGGTTTCGTTATTTGCAATAATATTTTGTGTTAGGTAAGGACCCTGTAGATTATATAATTATGTTCTGTTATTATATTTTCTTCACTAATTATACATGTAGTTGGGGAGTCATAGTGGCTTTGTGCTTGGCGTCTGATGAATGTCACTAAATTTGTCATGGCTTGTTCCCTTGACCATTTATTGAATTTCAATTAAACTTTACATGTATAGTTGGGACCAAAGCCTAGCTGTGCAAATTTGTCAGATTACGTTTGTTGGACGAGTATTGCCAGAGTTATGACCCTTTGTGAAAGACACATTTTTTATGTCCAAAACCCTTCGAGTTTCAATTTTTTTTCACTTTTGCTTAGTCAAACTGGGTAAGCACATCTCAGTTTATTGTATACTGGTAGTATATGTTGTATTTAAGCTATGTGTATCAATGTTTAGAGTAATACATTTTTGATGTTATGTCTTATGTAATGTTTTTGACAAAATTATTCAATAAAGAATAATGAAATATATACTGGGGTTTGTCCTATTTATGATTTGATTCAAACAACAAGTGGGGAACGGTGGCCTAGAGGTAGGGCACGCGCTTCGGGATCGAGAGGTTCCGGGTTCGATCCCCCTCTGGACCACTGGTTAATTTCTCTTAGCAAGACCCACATGCTCAACCCCACCATGGTGTAAAATGGTACCTGTGAGGGCAGTGTCTATTTCTGGGCATTATCTGCCACACCACAGGAGAAAAAAAGCCTCCCCAGGGAGACACGAATGTGGGTTTCCATAGGTAGCCCAATGACCAGGGGAAGTTGAAATGTCAAAGGGTGCTTGAGCGGCCTTACAGCTGAAAAAGCCCTAGAAATTTGGTAACTTTTTAAGTGAAGAAGACCAACACAGTCAACAGGAACCTGATATATGCATGTAGATGGCACCAGAACACTATCCAATTGATACCCATTTACTAAAAGCACCCTTCTATTTTTTCTAAGGGTGCTTGTCAGTAATAGGGTCTCTTGGTTAGTGTTTTAGTGCCATTTATATAAAACATATTGGGTTCCTGTACACAGCCTCCGTATTATTTGTCAATCAAATGTTGAACAAATAAAGCACTCAGAAGCATGGTATAAAATGCCCTTACAACCTCTTATCCAAATTGAAGTCAAACTGACGTTATCGATGAGTTTTGGTCATAGGGACCAACATAATGTAATAGATTATGCCTTTACAAATACACCCACCAAGTTAGAAATGTAAAATCATTGTGTTACGTGGTTAGTGTATCTTATACAAACGCAGACCAAAAGGATACTCCATGACTTGTAACATGTCGGGCAATGAAAGCTGCATGCAACAGAAACGGCATAGCACGAAAAGCACATTAAATACCAAACGGAGTACAAGTCACAAAAACGAATATAAAAATGATCGTTCAATTATATATAAACATGCATTCAGTTGCTGCCTACATAAGTTCCATGGTTGGAAACATAGACGACAACAAACCTGGCCGAACAATGGACGGGTGGGCGCTTAATGCACAAACAAATTAGAACATTATATGCACATAATTGCTTGTTTTGAATGAAGGCGATCCCTTGAAAATGACGAATCAGATCATGTATATACCGTTTCGAAAGATGCGGCTAAGTCATTAATATAGTAATGTTCGTTTGTGGTTGGTTCGCCGTGCAGTTAGGACTTGGGGAACTTGGTCGAGTATTGGCTGCGTTTCCTTCGGCAATAACCGCTATTCTATAATTTCTTTGTGAATATGGGTCATCCTGCATTTTATCTACGGGGACTTGGATCTTTTATTGTTTCTTCGGCTTATCTGTGGGCATTGCTGTATGTAGTTGCTATGAATATGTAATATTATTTCCCACCCCATTCCTACCTTGTCCAATATTTTAACTAGGTCAAGTCGTAGCTATGCCTCTTTAGGTCGCATAACGTTAGGTCCTTAATGTTTTAAACTAGGTCACGCCCCGGGGTTGTTGTGCCTCATTTGGTCGCCGTTTTGACAAGGGTTTGTGTGGGCATTGCTCAGGCGTTTGCTCAGGGTAGTTGTGTCGTGGTGCTTCTGATTTCCGTGCTCGGCTGGTTGGGTTGAGTGCTACCTTCCCTGTCGGATTTTCTCATACTTTTTTTTAGATTTGCGACAAAATGAGCTTAACTTCGTGATCACTCATCGTCCGTTCGTCATCTGGCAATAGCTTTCTTGTGCAATTTCTATTTTGGGCTAATCTTATGAAACTCAAGCCATAGAAAAACATTGTGTATGATACCCTAGAGGTCACACAAATATGACCTAACTTGACACTATTGGTTATCTTAAGTAAATAACAAGGTCACTTTACAGTGGATATTTGCGTAGTAGATGTTAACATAGGCATAAGAAATTTATCACAAACGTACGGAAGCCCTGGAGGGACATTTATTATTTAACAATTATAAACAATTATTATTTGTCATTTAAAACTTATTACCTATAGTTTATTATTTATTACTGAACACTACTGTATCAGGCGGGAAATAAAATATACGACTCGTGTCGATTAGTCAAAAGGATATACACAACATAACACAAGTACAATCATGTGAAAGGCGTTCTTCTCATATCCATTGCAAAGCAAAATAAGTCACTGGGGGTAAGTTATATTTGTCGTCATTCAACTTTAATTAAGCTTTCATTTCATGGTCCATTTCCAAGTTGTTTGAGTTAGGCGGAGCTGTAAGTGCGCGAGTTAGGCGAAGCTGTAAGTTTGCAACCGACAACTAGCTAACTGGGAACTTGGCATTGGCCCTACATGCGACTATCGTTGGATATGATATGTCGCGACGTCGGCAACCAAAACCAAATGACGGTACGACACCCGACATCGAAATCCCGACGTTGATGTACTCCGACGTCGGCACGATTAATACTTGATATCATGACATTTAATATATTATAACAATATATGATGGTATGTTTAAATACTTGACAGGGCCATCTCAATAAGTGGACGATTAAAATGAGTATCATATTAAAAACTGATAGTAATGCCAATTACCAAACGATAAACTCATATTTTATTGTAAGATGTCTGTTGTTCAAAAGTATTGACACCAGAGTGATGATGACAGGCTTTATAAATGTGATTTTGTAAAATTATTATTATTAATTATAGGAAAGTTGAAAATGTATTGGAGTGGAAGAACTGTACTTATCTCAAAAGTGTTGATGTGCACAGGAGATGTGGTGCCTCGATCTGCTATCAGAGAATTAAATACACAATCCTGGACTTAACTTGGTAAACGAATACGTTAACGCTGGTTTCAAGTTTGGTGAAAGTGTTATTCTAATGTTTTGTGAACATAATGTTGTTCAGAATGCGGCATTTGAAGTAAATACTTTACATCTTTGCGGATATTTACTCTTACGTCGCAAGAAAACATCAGATACTTGATAGAGAGAAAAAATAAAACTCATTAGAAAATGTATCTGTTTAAAAAGACTTTAGTTTATGCTGTTCCTGAATAAAAGGCTCGAATGTCACATATACAAAGAAACTGTACACAAGGTTAAAATGATATTTGGCACATTGGTGGATATGACAAAAGAAACAATTTGTTTCCTGCATTCATGCGGAAATAGAGATTGGAAATAACCGGACATAGTCGTATTATGATGTATGTTGTTAAAGGTTTAATGACCAATCCTAAATGTATTGTTATTTTGTTAATTACCATATTGAATCAATAAAAACATTGAAGCGCGTTCCTTGTATTTTCTGAGCTGACTGTGGCACTAAAAGCACACATGTTAAGTTTTTTACAACCGTTATTTTGACAAAGCCACTGCGAGTGAACAAATTCAAGCGTGGTGGAACTACCCCCAGCCATAACTTCTATAATAGGCTTTCATATTATCCATATATCAAAATTTTATGGACTTCTTTATGAATTTTCCAAATTATGACTCCGTAATCATATTCACCCGCCTCAATGCCCACTAGTCCGAATATAAGACTGTGGGAACTTGCAATTCCCTGCGGTGGTGTCAAAATGATCTGGTGCCATTATTTGAGCAATTTATATTAGAATGCCACATGCTGTTATATAAAAATCAAGCTATGTAGGAGAATATCCTTGACAGCACGAACACTTAAGGCCTGGTGACAGGTGAGTCAGGCATTCCTCTGCCACTCCATTAGGGTCAAATATGAGACAGTCACTTGAAGATTCTTGACCTGTATAACTGATGTATCTTCGAGACAAAATACAATAAAGCAATAGACTGCTAACTATTTTATTTTTTTTTTTAAAACAAAAACACCATACTTGGACACATAAACATTTTATCACAACATGTCGTAAACGCAAGTCATATGATCAATGCTCTAAATAGCCTTCTTTAAGTATAATGTTTGTCCTTCTTAAATACGTTCATTCACAACAGTTTTCATTATTTTTCCTCCTCCATTCCTCAATACTTCTCCTGAAAGACCACCAGCGTATTTGCACCTTGTATTCTGATTTCCTCTCCGCCCACGACCACCATCGCTCTGAAAAAAACCCAGAACAGTTTATTTAAAATATATAAGAATGTACTTATTTGTTATTATTATTTATCTTATATTTAAAATTTATAACTTAAAACTTATTATTTAAAAGTTGTTACTTAAAACTTATAATTTAAAATGTATTACTTAATACTTATAATTTAAAATGTATTACTTAAATCTTATTATTTAAAATTTATTACTTAAAACTGAATGTTTGTGATTGATTGGTTTAAATGGCAATTCCAAATGTTATGTCACTTAAGAAAGATGGGCAGCTTCCCTAACTATCTTTCCTGGGAAGGCCCAACACCAGACCCCTTTCTCCCTCATGAACTGCCAAATTATTCACATTAACAGTCATGTTTTGAAGGGTTTACTAGTTGAGATGCAACATCTGACCGAGTTACACAAAGAATGAAGCAAAATTAAACTGATAAACCCTGCCAAATATTAACACATTGTTCTTTGGCCTGAAGCTTGATAAGGACCATCCCGGTTGTGCAAACTAGGTTTAGAAACCTATATCTAGGCCCATGCACTTTACAGACTAATAGCACATGTGATTAGAAGACACTTTTGCTAATTAACTATTGCATCCTACATAGGTTGAGAGTGCTCCAGAACCCATCAATGAAGTTCTAAAATTTAAAGTTTCTTGGGAGAATGCCTTGGACCCCATGCACTGCATTGGATGCATTTGCATAAAGCTGTGAATGGCAGTGCAGTGTTGACGGCGGTACAAAATAGTTGCAAAACGCACCAACAATGTCGTAGAAGTAAAAACAAATCCAGTGGAGCATGCCAACGGACACCCTAAACAAGATATTTCGTTCTCCCCAATTTCGAGTCAGAATTTATAAATTCGATTCTACATCGATTACTAACAACAATATTATGATTTAATATATAATATAGATACAAATAACCAGATTTTAATACCTTCTGTAACTCATGTCCGTCTTTAATATCCTTTTGGGTCATCGTGCCTGTTTGCCGCAAATGTGGCGCGTGTCAATAACTTATAAATAATATATTATAAGTATTAGGTAATAAGGGACAAGTAATAGGTAATAATTGTTTAATAATTGTTAAATTATAAATGTCCCTCCAGGGCTTCCGTACAAACGACAGTTTTTACTTCCTCAATTTTTCATCCATTCAATATAGTATATGTATATGTTTGACAGGTTTGCAACGTTTCGGGTTGGGTTCAATTGTCAATATCAAAACAGTGTGACAATGGCTTCCAACCCAGAACGGTACATCGTCGGAAGTACCTGCTATTATAATTTAAACACGACTATAAGGTACATATTTGGATTATTACGTGTGGTAGACATAATTAGATCCGACCAAAACCATTTTCTGGACCGTTGATGAGTTAAATTGTATATTCATGTAGGAGCGGACAGAGACGTTTCAAACCAGTTCTTTTGTTTTAATGAATGAGTGAAATTGTGGTATGTTTAATGCTTTTTTGTAATAGAATTGCTTAGGCCTGTGATGTTAACAACGAAACATAAATTTAAGCGTTTATACATATGCAAGTGCATAGTTCGACCATTTGTAATTGTGTGTCAATACATGGCTACATAATTTACATTAATAATTATTACTCGAATGTGATATCGTATACAATGGTAAAGGTATACATTGAATAAGAAATTATGTGCACTTTGATCTAAAGTATCTATATCTGTGGACTGTATATATACTGAACACAATAAATATCGCCAGGATATGTTTCGTGACAAACAACACATTGTATTACACAAAATATCAAGCTCTTATTACCATCTACCAAGTACAGCAGACCACCCGAGCTGAGCAGAAACTTCAGTCGAATAGTTGTTTCCACAACTTTACTACGAAAAGAAATGAAATTGACTCTCGACGTATTATTGACTGAATCAATTACAATGAAACTCATAGAAAACATTGGGCTGTTTATAGGGATATTGATAAAAGTTAGGAACAACTAGTCACATAAATCGCACCTTGAACACATTGGCTATTTATTAGGCAACAATTCTATAATATTAATTGGAAACTCCATGACATCCACCGAATCTGTTCACACTCTCTCCTTTACAATGACTTTAAATGGTTTTGGCGAATAAACGAGGCCAGGGACTGCTTCCATATCTAACACTTCAGTTTCCGGTTTGACAAAGGAACATTTCTGCATCATATTTGCAAACATTATAAACATTTCCATCTTTGCTAGATGCTGACCAACACATCTACGGCGTCCAAGACTAAACGACATGACTCGACAACATTTGTTCTGATCGAGTTGGTTGTTTTCGTCTATGAAGCGCTCAGGTCGGAACTCTTCAGAGTCTTCCCACAATTCCTTGTCGTAAGAAGCCGAGTGGAGGTTAAAGAACACAACGGTATCTTTATCAATACCACATCCCTGCAAAGATGTTTCTTTTGTCGTAAATCTTGGCAGACCAAACGGAACTATAGAAGCCATCCGCATTGACTCCAAAATAGTCGCCTCTGTATAGACCAGATATTTCCTGTCCTTTAGCATTACCCTACTTCTTCCGCCTATGACGTCATCGATTTCTTTCTGAACTTTAGCTTGTATACACGGGTACTTACACATGTGCAATATAAGGTACTGTAACGTTTTATTTGTTGTATCAAAGCCGGCCCCTTGTAAATCACCAATGGTTCCAAGTAAACGAGATCTAAAAAAATACATGCACTAGTAAGATACGTTCATGTTTATGATACATGTAAGTAACACCGCTTGTTGAACACTATGACCATTCGTAAAACATACTGTCACTTTAGAAAAATCTAGTACATGTATTAGGATTCATATTAATTAGCCAAGAGGTCCGGTGATCGTAACAAAGAAGAAATTGGAAATTGAATAAAATCGAATCAGGCTAATTGATAATCATGTACTGTCAGACATTCGATAACATTTGGTTATATTTGAAGATCATAGCTTACGAGTAGTAAGAATAATGACTCACTCTCCAACTTAATGTAAAGTAGAGAAGGGTAATCTGACAGTGACGTACGTCACTGTTAATGTATATACACCCAAAAGATTATCATTGCTAAACATGTATAAATTATAGAGTTTAGTTTGGTATTGAACTGTTGGTATAAGCTTTTATACCTGTTTTTACACCGTACTAGTGGATTGTTCCACTGCGTCACTGCATTTTTCATCCTAACTGGACTGTATAATTATGAACTTGTTTACAAGTTGTTCTTGTAAAATAATTCTATGGTAGGTTAATTATAAATACTATTCGGAAATCATATTTCAACTTTGTCAGGAGTATGCATGGATATCCTGAGTGGCTAGAATACAGCTTTTGGCAAAGTTAAGCGTACCTAGTTATTTGTGTCTGGATTTCTTTGTCTTCTGACTGCTCTAGAAACTCATCGATGGCATTACGTTGCCGACCGTCTTTTTGGAACCTGTCAATGTGCTCCTGAATCTTTGCTCTCCTGATTTCGTTAGCATCCGATATAAGTTTCTTAAAAGAAGCAATAGTCTTTGGCATGAAGAACTCTAGCCACGGCAAAACATCCACCGGATTCCCGTTCTCTGTGAACTTGGTAAACTCGATTGAATCTTTTATCATAAGTTCAAGGTTTTCTGCTACATCCTCGCCGCGTCCATATAACAACTGATATATAACACTGCCGACAGAATATTGAATATCGTCCCTAATGTCAATAGCTACGTCAGTTGCTTTCTTCAATAATTTCGATGTCAATATATCTGCCTCCTCGCAAATCAATTCTTCTGTATAACTGTTCATCTTTCCTGTAAAACTTCGCAAAACAGTCGCCGTGATTTTTCTATGAGTAAGGTAGACATGATCGAACGCACTAAACACCAGTGAGACATCTCCATTGCATTCCTCCAGAAGTCTTTGGATTGTGAAGTTTGGTCTAGATGAAAAAGCATCATCGTGTGCCTCCGCGGCTTCTTTGATAGCCGCATAGCCATTTACAATAACAGTATCCCAAGACCCCATACGAATGCGATATACGTCGCCATATTGTTTTCTCCATTTAGCGAACACTTTTATCGGACTTTTACCTAAAAGTGGTAAATGACCTACAATTGGAAATCCTAAAGGCCCCGGTGGAGCTGATATCCTTTTCCGTGCCCCTAATAATCGTATTAGACAACACAACACAAACGTGATCAAGAATACTGTAATTGAGTTAATTTCGAACATTTTGTATCATACATGTATCCAATATATTAAAACGTTGTGTACATGTCGCAAATAATCAAATAACAATACAATTGAACACAAACGCTACAATAAACACTGTTAACACTGTAATTTTCAACTGCTGTATACAAGTAGTGTCCAATGCTAATTAAACTATTTCTACACTTTATCCCCGTACATTTATTAATCCATACTTCACACATTTGAATATGCGGCTCCAGTGACAGTTATGCCATGTTTTATGTTTATTTCAGTGTCGTGTGTTTACAGTCATACATGTACTATATGTTGCGGTCAGTCTATCATTGCCAATTGTGTGGATGGCTAGACGTTTCGTCGTATTGATAAGTACGTGTGACCTTGTGTGCTACAGTATCTACATAGATTAGTTACTGGTATAGCTTGGCTATTTTGACCTGAGCCTGAACTTTATGCTAGATTATATTTAAAGTTTCTTGCTTTGAATATATCAATTTCTGCAAGCAAATCGTTCGATATCGGTATTTCAAATTTGTGTTTGTATTGCATCTCGAGCGTCTTCGTGATACTCCCCAATTTTGAAGGCAATATATCGACTGTTAATTTATGCTAATCAAAAGGTCAGGCTCATGTCAATGTGGCCAAGTTTTTTTCTTATTGGCAAATTGATATTTTCGAAGGTCGTAGTACTTTTACTTATACACTACTTACCTACTTACCCGCTGATATAGGTGATGTAGCGATAATACAGCGGAGTCAAAGGTATAATACCAGTGGTCTCAGCTCTTACCATTGGGTCCAATGAAAAAGACCGAGCCAGTCCGATTGTCAAAATGTTACAAAATGGTTCCCGTCCTCAATCTACTGAACAATTGGGACCAGGGACCAGACTTTACGAAAAACCAAATGAAAGCGTATACTCACATTTTCATTCACATCATATTACTTAATTTAATAATTTGATAACATGTTAAAATTCTATGTCTGATAAGTATAACTTCTATTTTGCCTCGCAGACAGACACCGCATTTCACGTTCGAGAATGCCTGGGACAGTAGCTATCTATTAAATATTTAAAAATCGCATATTAACACCCGGTTGGATGGGATTCGAACACACGTGCCAACTGCGATAGCGGCTAGCACTGAAGTGACCACGACCATACCGAATGCACCACCGAAACGACTCCAAAAAAAGTTGCCCAAATGACGCTGATATGGTCGTTGTCACTACAGTATGTCATGAGGTATAAGGCGGGAAATGTTGTATTATCTCTTCAGGATAATTATAACTTCTATTTTGCCTCGTAATAGAAATTATAATTATCCTGAAGAGATAATACAACAATATACGCGGAAACGGCAACCTAATTAGCATCATTTATGCGGCAAAAATGCACGACACATCGCGCTTCAAGGGCAGTGACGTCATATCAGATTGAATACAATCAAAGTACTGACAGTACTGGTGGGGCGATGCTTTTGAAAAAATTGAAAATATCTATTTACATCTACATAATTATAATGTTTAATGATTGTATGATGTAATGATCATCAAGGAGAGTATGTTATCGGTTTTTTAACGAGTGGTAAACACCCAACCAAGCTCGGAGATGCAACTTTTTGACACGCGTCCAGGACCAGTTTAGTAATCCAACAAGCTAACCACTGTTCTATGGAGCCATATGTGAAACGAGTTGCAGACAAATGAAAAAAAAAACTAGTTTTTATACTCGAAACATTTTTATAGAGCATCGGAGAGAAGCGGTTGGTCAGGAATACGACATCAACTACTGCATTATTCTTATGAGCAAGGTATTGTACACAAAACGCATGTCTCCTACAGCACCTACAGATATGCACATAGACACCATGTTGAACAAACCCCAAACGGCTAAGACATTCAACACAGTTATGTGAATAAGAATTATCATGAATAACAAATTTACCTTACAAAAGGTTCACTCAGTATGCTCATAATTAAAAACAGGAACCCAAATTTAGTTCAGATATGTACAAATATATATGAAACGGGAATCTAGATGTCAAAACCTAATTCCAGTACACAAACATTACACTATAAAACAATCAGAATAAAGTCAATTTGATTCTTAAAGTGACCCAACGGTTTGACACGAAGTCCGCATATCATCAATAAATAGTAAAAGAGAAATAGCCTATCACGCAACTTTATATGTAATATTTTTTATTTTACATATGAATCTCATTAATATAAATAATTATACATTTTCAATTTAGCAAATTACTTTTGACACGGGTATAGCTTGGCCAATTTGACACGAGCCTGACCTTTTGATTAGCATAATTTAACAGTCGATATATTGCCTACGTTTACAACACCGATTGTATGTTTTCATACTCGGGGAGTATCACGAAGACGCTCGCGATGTAATACAAACACAAAATTGAAATACCGATGTCGCACGATTTGCGTGCAGAAATTGATATATTAAAGCAAGAACATTGTAATATATTCTTGCATTAAGGTCAGGCTCTGGCCAAGCTATACACAATGATGGTTTCAATTTCAGCTTTCAAGTTATAAATCGCTCGCCTCACTGATTTTATAATTTGTTACTAAACGTTTTTCGTACGACGAAGTCACTGGTACGGAGCGATGTCAAAGCGTAACGCAAGTCCAGACGACAGCCTGTTATAGACTCTTTCAGACAATAGCCAATACTTCTTAGTACCTTGGGGCGGGTAAAACAGGTTTAAAGGGTATTTTCACTTATTTCTTATGTTTTTATGGAAACAAAGATAATGTTCAACAGTGAATGATTATCCTATGTATCAATGTACCCATTAAGCATTCTAAATGCTTAACACTTTGATTTTGTTTCGTTATTAGTATGGTGTAATCAGCGGAAACATAATATCTTTAAATAAAGGCTTATATGTTATCTTAATATATGAAATATACCATTTGAATAGTCAATACAATACCTATAACTGACATGCTTGTAATACCATGCAAAATAATCACCTTATAACAAATTATTTCCCAAAAATAAAATTCATTCATGTCATAGTTTCGATCAGACGGTGTCATGGTCTGCATACGAAGTCCAAGTACGGTGTCGTGATCTCTAAACGAAACCTTTATAAAATACATTTCTTTCGGAGTACAGAGTTTTTCATTATTTCTGGCATACACGTTGTTATGAAGAGATCGAGAGAAACAGAAAATGGTAAGTAAGTCTTGTATGTGTTATCGGGTGATTTTAACTTGAGTATGAATGCACTATTTCTTCAAAGTACTAACGGACATGTTACATACACACACAAATCAAAATATCAATCTGCAGCAACTACATATTATCAACAATTATAATGGCTTGGCGTTATTTGACGATTAAAACATTATTAATAGTACATGCCTCTCTTTATCACATTCACACTTGGATACAAATATGTGGCTTCTTTTAGTTAATAAGACCCAATGGGTCATATACGTATTTTGTGGGGGTTTTTTCGGCCACCGGTCCTAGCATTTGTAATTTCCTTAATATGGAGATTGGCGCTCTCAATTGAATGATCATTTGATTGTTACACATAGAAATACATATAATTTTCAATGGAATGTGCCGTACGCATCTTTTTAAACACATTTTTTCTTATATAATGGCATGTATCCCTGCTCAATTTAGCTGCACCTGCTTCATACGTTGACTGGTTATGTGCTATCTCGTTTGAAATGGCCACTCATCTCTGTTACAAAATATACCTTACAAATGTTTTGTTTAGCCGAGTGGAATATTGTAGTTAAATCATCACCTCTTATTATCATTAATACTAGTTATGATTTTACTTTTTTGGAACACAAGTTCAAATGCAGCTTTTGTGAAGTGTGCAGTGAGAGTGAAAAATTCAGCAATAAGGCACTGCATGCGAAGTCACGACGATGAGAAGATTTCTTATCTTCATTTCTTCAAATCAGAGGACAAACTAAAATACAAAAAAATGTTGTTTTAAAATTACAGGAAATGAGTTAAACTGTGATCCGAAATCAGTGTATATTAATCAGGAGACAGGAAAACTTAACATTCCTATACAACAATGTGGCACAAGTCCAATAAAAAAGATGTGTAAAGTAAACAACAGTTCGAACTCAGTTCACAACAAGGTATTCAATGACATTGACAACACTTCGTCTACATGTGAAGGTTAACTCGGATAGTACTCCTAGTACTTATCGAATCAGAAAAAAGCATATGCACACAACAACTCTTGTTGACTATCATTACGATTTAGTTTGATGACTACATAAGTTTAACAAAAGTTCTCCTGCAAGTTTTTTCATTCTATGTCCCATCAGCATTTGTTCTATGACATTAAGACTACCTATATATCACAATAATTCATCAAGTTTTGTATAAAGGCATTAACATTTTGAACTAACAAATAGGTAAGCGATGTTTATATAGGTTTGACTGGGTATAAGATATATACATCAGTTAACGGGATAGTTCCCTCATTGGTTTTACTTATTGAATGGACTATCTTTGGTTATCATTAACATTGTGTGTTAAGATAGAACGTAAAAAGTAGTTCTACAACACCTGCTATTAAAAGTCGACGACAGAATGGTTGGAGTATCCGCATCTTGAGCAGTAAAATACGGGTCTGATCCCAGGCAAATTGTGTCTGTTACCAGGATGATATATAGGTAGTCTTAATGTCATAGAACAAATGCTGATGGGACATAGAATGAAAATACTTGCAGGAGAACTTTCTTTACAGGCGTACTGAACATTTGTGGTTCAGAAATGTCTGTCGTCGTTACATCCATAAATGAGCCGACATTTATGCCACTAACATCCACCGAATCTCCATATTCGTAAGAGATTTCCTTCTTGAGAATGTCGTCTATTATCTATATCACTTTCGTTTAGAGACCATGGCAAAATATTTTAAGTCGTTTAGAGTGCAAGACATTCCCAAAAAATCAACAGCTTCACATTTTACGGCCTGTGAGACATGTACGTTTATCAATACACGTATCATAGCAAAGATAGTTCTTATAGAACATTATCTGGTTATAATAACTCATTTGTACTATTTATATTGCGATATATTAACATAATTAGTATTTTATTTAATTTTTCGAAAACATGACTACTTCAGGTATAAATATAAACTTACTACACGCGTTTCATTATATTTTTTAGCGTAATCATTTAGAACAAATACTTATATGTCGATGTGTTGAACGATCGCATCAAGTAAAACGTTATTAGAGGGGTAAATCGTTGTAAAGAAGACACACTCAAACGCGTGCTGCCTGATGTGCAAAGTTTCTATGGTATTTTCGCGAGGAGTCTATAGCAGGCTGTCGTCTGGACTTGCGTTACGCTTTGACATCGCTCCGTACCAGTGGAAGTAGGTAAGGGGAATCTCCCACGTTTACAAACATGAGAAGTATTACACAACTTGTGATAACATTGAATGAAGGTCAACATTCAATGAAGGTCGTTTCAGTTATGAGAACACGTTTACGTAAACTACGTTAGTTTAAACATACCTGTATGGGATACTTGTATGATACAAAATGTTCGAAATTACAGCGTTTACAGTGTTCCTTATAACGTTTGTGTTGAACTGTGTTCTGATACGATTATTCCGGACACGGAAAAGGCTACCGGTTCCACCTGGACCTTTCGGATTTCCAATTGTAGGACATTTACCACTATTGGGTAAGAGTCCGATAAAAGTGTTCGCAAAATGGAGAAAACAATATGGCGACGTTTATCGCATTCGTATGGGATCTTGGGATACTGTTATTGTAAATGGTTATGAAGCCATCAAAGAAGCCGCGGAGGCACACGATGATGCTTTTTCATCTAGACCTAACTTCACAACCCAGCGACTTATAAAAGAACTAAGTGGAGGTCATTCGCTTGCATTCGGACCTTTCGATGACGACTACCTAGCACATAGGAAAATAACATCGACTGTTTTGCGAACTTTTACAGGCGCAATAAACGGTTACACAGAAGAATTGATTTACGAAGAAGCAGATATATTAACATCGAAATTGTTGAAGAAAGCAACTGACGGAGCTGTTGATATTAGAAAAGATATTCAATATTCTGTCGGCAGTGTTATATATCAGTTATTATATGGACGCGGTGAAGACGTTACAGAAGACCTTGAACAAATGATCCAGGGTGCTAAAGAATTAGCAAAATTTACAGAGAATGGGAATCCGGTGGATGTTATGCCTTGGCTAGAAGTCTTCATGCCAAAGAATATTGCTACGTTCACAAAAGTATTGGCGGACTCGATTTGTCTAAGGAGAAGGAAGGTTCGGGAACATATTACACGGTTTACCGTAGATGGACAGCAGCGTGATGTAATTGATGTGTTCCTAGCGTATATAGAACATAATGTCGACAAGATACCAATAACAAGGTACGCTTTACTTTAGCTCGGCCATAGTGCCATTTAGCATCTTGTAAATCAAGGCCAAGATTGCAAGTGGGTATCATTAGCTTAAGACACTTGTACGTATGCAAAAAATCTACGTAAATCTTAAGATTAACGCAAGTATCTTAGTACACCGATTTCCATATATTATCATTTCTATCATCGTTTTAACAGTTTGACCCGATCGCAATCTAAGCTGGATACAATGTACCCCTCTATTTATAAAGGCTAGACCAAGTTAAAAAATTGTGATATAGGGCCTTACTAACCTTACTACCGGGTGTGTATGAAAACTGCATTTATATAGCCTCGGATTAGCGCTTTAAATAGGGTCAATGGTTATCAAGAACGATTTTTGAAATGTCAATATGTTTTGATAACGTGTTCATAATTGAATCTCTTGGTAAGTATGTCATTATTAGAGTCAATATTTATTTTTGCAACATTTCAACTTGAGTATTTTTTCTTAAAAAAAGTTGTTGATTTATAATATATTCTTGTTTAAACGATGTATTGGTGCTATCCCTTGCTAATGTTCAAAAATTCCACATCAATCATTCCACATTTTGTCAGGATACTATATTTCGTTTGGTTTCTTATGTTGAAATGTCCTTCCTGTAACTCATTTGTATTATGAAATTGATTAAAAACCAAGCAACAAAGGTAAATCTTATTATGTTATTTGAAAAGAACTGGACGTGTAGTTTCTCTAAGTGCCTTGGTATTAAATAAACATGACACGATGAAACCACATTTAGCGATTAAGAGACACCTTTTTTTTAAAATGTGTAACTTGATCGTAATTAAGTTATTTTGGCGGTTCGAATTTTAACCCATCTCTTATAAAAGCTATAGTTTTGTAACAACAAAGACGAAGTTGTATAAAAAAGCATTTGTTTGTCAATATCATTGGTATTTCTACTGATAATCAACTTAACTTGCACTGTTACATTAGGGACATGCCTGTTACAGGAAGGACATGCTTTGTTATAGGAATGACAAATCAAAGACAATTTATATTTTTTTATAATTTTTAATTGAACAAGAAACAAAAAATAAGGAACAAATCTTACCATATTGTACTTACAATCAATTGCTATAATGACCATGTGTATCATCCCTATTAAACAGATAATTTCAGCAAAATAATTCATGACCAGTTACATGAAAGAATGTTCATGTTTCATGACTGACATCTGCTTACATAATATGTGACAACTTCTTAATAACAAATGAAACTAAACTGTTACAACTATTCGCTTTTCTCTTAACCACCGTTTCGTATACAAATTCATTTTCTTTTCGATATTATTTAGTTCAATTTCTTTACATTTTAGGTCACTGTAACACTTTGCAATGTTTCTTTTATTTACTTTGTCAGTACGATTAAATTTTGAGTTACTTGATTCGTTTGTACCCTTTATATCTTCTTAGTCAGCTTCCATGTCTTTAGAATCTCTCTTACGTTTTCTACACTCTCTTTGCTGTAAACGCAATACCTTTCTTGCATGCCTTTTCTCTCGTTCAGTCCTGTCGGTCACATTTTTCGTCTTTCCCACCATCTTGTATTTTCGATATTTAGTCTTACATTCCTGGAGATATTTCTGCCTTCTAAGTGGATCTGCATTTCTTTGCATAAGAAACTTCCGTTGTCGTTCTGCATTTGACATTCCCATCTTCTGCAATATACAAATGCCGTTCATGTATCACACATAAAACAGCTAGACATACTCTAAAGCTATCTTTGGGGAAATTAATACCCAAAGAAAGTTTCATATGTACCTCAATTAATGCTTGATATGGTAACATATATATACTCCTGTGTAGGGTTCATGTTGATAAACATATAAGTATCAATTTTATATGTCAATTGACTTTGTGAATATATGAGCTTAAACAACTTGTTCCTGAACTTTGGTAAACACAATTAAAGTTACACCCATGTCAACACCAACATCGAATCCGACACAGCAAAACAATATTAACCTTACAGTAGTATTTACTCTTTTGATTTACTTCTTGTATTGCATCAAACAGAATTCCGACTGCATCAATAGAAAACTTTTAAAAAATTAAACAGAGAATAATGGTGAAACTACATTAGTTGTTGTGTCATCATAATTTAGAGTTAACTTTTCGAAAAAATCAAGTAGTAGCAATTTATTGAAATTCAGAACTGACACTTACCGATGCTTCCATTTTTTAAAACCATTTATTGTTAAGAAATAGACATATCAACATACCTCAGTGATATAATGGGGCAAAGCAGGATTCTGCCTTTCTGCTATGGTGTATGAAATGCAATAATTCTATGCTGACCAAAGAAACAAACGTAGCAACCTTTACGTCCCCAGAATACTCTGAAAATAACAAAAGTGAATACAGATAATCATTATACAACTATGGTTAGTTCACAGTACATATGCCGGCAACAATAACGAGTAGTGTTAACCAATAGAATGGTAAGGTATAACATTTACAGTACAGGACTGCTTATGACCCAGTGAAAGCATTGCCCATAACTAGCTAATTAAATCAACTTGAACGATTTGTTTTTACATTGTATCGAACGGACAAACAAATTGACAGGACCATAACTATATATAATCCCGCATCAGTAGATACCGGGACACGAAATGCTTATAGTACAGTATGGTCCTAACTATTATTCAGACAGTAATATGATAAAAGATAAGTCTGTACTAACTATGCTTTATAAACCAGATTGAATATAATTGAATAAAACATATCCTGCAAAACTAAACCAAAAGGAATAATGTCATAGTTGTATGTAGTGTTGTCCTTCGTGTAACATATATAGTCATTCCAGTAACAGGAAACCGTACACTGAATTGATTTGTTTTCAATAGATTTGTAAGTAAAAAATCACATATTTTGAACTCTTTTCTAAGTCATTACACACTGTACCTACCCATCACAAAATCAGAAACAATTTCATTCATTACCTTCATTAGTCCCTACTGTAGCAAAATAAGTCATTCATGTAACATGAAAATATTATTATTTGCGTACCAAGATATAAAAATATCAATAACATATGTTACTTTTATAAAGTAAGTAGTTGACATAAAACTGCGCACATGTCCGCATGTGAACATATTTCATTTAATGGTATAATTAAATTAGCGTCGCTTAAAACATAATTATGTCATTTCGGTAATGATTTCGGTCCTTCGTGTAACAAAATGTCGAGTTACAGGAGTGACTGTTACATGACTGAATTATTCTCAGTCAAACTTGGATAAAAATCATACCGCATACCTGTGGGTCATAATACACACGGTTTCGTGTAAAGCACAACCCACTCTTTACATAGTATACACCATAGTTTATCTTTTTCGTTTAAACATATAAAACACTACCGTTACAGTAAATACATAAATGAAATATACGCATCTACTTACCAACCTTTGAGTTCTGTTTCTGGCTTCTTGAAGACTATTTCATAACACAATGCCATTGTGTTCCCGAATGTTTTATCTTCAAAACGAGGATGGGTGTATTTCACAAACGTACAGAGATGTGTGATTACTTTTTCATTTGGGGTAAATGTTACGCGAAATACGACGATGCTGGGTACACACTTTATACACTTTTATTTTTTAAAACAAAGTGATCGTATAGTATGTGATGTATATGAATGGGTTGAGCAAAGGTGATTGTTAAGTTAAAAACAAATTTCTACTAATATAAATAGACCAGTAATTTATTACACACGTGCAAACATAAAAGTATAAGGTGGGAGACAACCAAAAATAACGATATTTTCTACTTTGATACGATGGAAATGTTATGTCTTTGTGAATTAGGGAGAAAAAAACTACACAGAGTTGTTAAACTATATCTGTGCTCATCGTCAAAATGCTTTGGAATTACAATTTCATTAAGATGCGAATAGAATTGCGCCAGGACACCAAATGTTGCAAAAATAAATAATGACTCATTAAATGCATCAATAATAATGGTAAATTTTACCGATGTTCATTATATTCCAGAGACCGCCTTCTAGGAACCATTTCTGATTTGCAAGGGGCTGGCTTTGATACAACGAATAAAACGTTACAGTTCCTGATTTTACACATGTGTAAGTACCCGGAGGTTCAAGCTAAAGTTCAGAAAGAAATCGATGACGTCATCGGTGGAAGAAGTCGGGTAATGCTAAAGGACAGAAAATATCTTGTCTACACAGAGGCTACTATTTTGGAATCTTTGAGGATGGCTTCTATAGTTCCGTTTGCGATTCCAAGATTCACTACGAAAGAAACATCCTTACAGGGATATGGTATTGATAAAGGCACCGTTGTGTTCTTTAACATTCACTCGGCCTCCAATGACAAGGAATTCTGGGAAGATCCCGAAGAGTTCCGACCTGAGCGTTACATAGATGAAAACAAAGTACTCGATCTGAAAGAATGTTGTAGGGTCTTTCCGTTTAGTCTTGGACGCCGTCGATGTGTCGGTGAACATCTGGCGAAGATGAAAATGTTTATAATGTTTGCTAATATGATGCAGAAATGTTCCTTTGTCAAACCGGAAGCGGAAGTGTTAGACATGGAAGCAGTCCCTGGCCTCGTTTATTCGCCAAAGCCATTTAGAGTTATTATAAAAGAAAGATTGTGATAATATACCTTGGATTTCATTCCAGTAACAATCATAGGTTAATTTATCATAAAAAAGATATAAAAATGAAATTGAAAAAAAAAGTTGGGAAAATTTGTTGTTTTTTTCTCGATTTTTTTAATGAGTGGTCAATGTCGATAGAATTCAGCATGGATGTAGTTGTACCAATGTTGTGTAAGAATATAATTAGTTCTTGAAATATCGAATTTCAAAGCTAAATCTTGTTTTTGAGACTTTGAAAACCCATGTTCTAGGACAAATGCACCTTCTTACGAGAACCTTAATGTCTTCTTAATGTCGAGAAAAACAAATTCAAACAAATTCTTATTTGTTTTTCAATTTCATTTTTAATATTTTTAAATGTCTTTTTTTCAATGATACTGCAACCTGTGGTAATAATCATTATAACTATATTAATATTTATGTGCATCTGTTTTACCAAAAATTAACTGTAACATGTGACTTTGTATGTGTAACAGGTATAAAGCAAAATAGATAAGAAACACAAAGTTGACTTGAAAATGGGCAGTTTTAATTTGCCAGTTATATCATATATACCAGTTTAACATATCTGGGCGAAAACAAACCTTATTATTACAACTTTTTATATTCTATGCACAATGTCTAAATTGATGGTACGTTTGACTAAATCAACATCTGTGTTTCTAAATAAATACAAAACCAAGATCTTGTCTTTGTTTATTCAATAATCGATTTATAGCATATCAACCATTAACCAGAGAAATACATTAGCCACCTATGTTCAATCCTGAATTATTTTAGCTGTTCACACACCGACACCAAAAAAAACACGGTACGTCTACAACACCCGTAAAAACAATACGCGAAAGTGCTTTTCCCAGCACGAAAAGACATACTACAAATTAAAAATTATTATTTTTATCATTATTTTATTCACTTCTATCCGATTCTCAACAATTGTGTCCTACTTTAAGACCTACCATTCCAATAATATCAGGTTGTGCAATAATTACCACAATTGACAGGGTATCCTTTCCAAAGGTTCACCTGTGCTATTACCATACAAGTGCAATTTAAAACTGTTAAAACAATCGAAATTCGCACAGAAACGATGTCATCGCCTAGCCGATACAATACAATCTTTATTTTAAGTCGGATTTCATTTACAACAATATAATATTATTAGCTATGTATATTTGTATAGCTATTGTCGGACATAGCCACCCTGGTAAGAGTTAAACAAAGAACGGACCATCCATATCTCAAAGGAAAAATGAAATTAAATATTAGGTAAGCCTTAAAGTACATGTATGTACCACTCCGCGACGAATGCAACACTAAATAGATCTCGAAGTTCATACATACTTACCCATGGAAGGGAGGTAATAATGAGCATACTTACCAATGGAAGGGAGGTAATTATGAGCATACTTACCCATGGAAGGGAGGTAATTATGAGCGTACTGACCCATGGAAGGGAGGTAATTATGAGCATACTTACCCATGGAAGGGAGGTAATTATGAGCATACTTACCCATAGAAGGGAGGTAATTATGAGCATACTTACCCATGGAAGGAAGGTAATTATGAGCATACTTACCCATGAAGGGAGGTAATTATGAGCACACTTACCCATGAAGGGAGGTAATTATGAGCACACTTACCCATGAAGGGAGGTAATTATGAGCACACTTACCCATGGAAGGGAGGTAATTATGAGCACACTTACCCATGGAAGGGAGGTAATTATGAGCACACTTACCCATGGAAGGGAGGTAATTATGAGCATACTTACCCATGGAAGGGAGGTAATTATGAGCATACTTACCCATGGAAGGGAGGTAATTATGAGCATACTTACCCATGGAAGGGAGGTAATTATATGAGCATACTTACCCATGGAAGGGAGGTAATTATGAGCATACTTACCCATGGAAGGGAGGTAATTATGTGCACACTAACCCAAGAAGGAAGGTAATTATGAGCACACTTACCCATGAAGGGAGGTAATTATGAGCACACTTACCCATGAAGGGAGGTAATTATGAGCACACTTACCCATGAAGGGAGGTAATTATGAGCACACTTACCCATGGAAGGGAGGTAATTATGAGCATACTTACCCATGGAAGGGAGGTAATCATGAGCATACTTACCCATGGAAGGGAGGTAATCATCAATATCAACTGCACTGGAATTGAAGTACTAATACTCTGTTACATGTTTTACAAAGCACTAACAAACTGACAACCTCATTAATCAATGGTTAGTCACGTCTCTATACGCTGCTTGAACGAGAATGACCCACTGAAGTAGCAAACGTCAGCTCATATAGAAATATCAGTATCCCAACTGTTCGTTTCTGTAAGGTTAAAAGTTCAATGGAATTAAACTTGATGTTGATAAATATACGAAGCAATACATGTAATTACGAAAGATATGCATATATCAATGTACACTGAACATAATTGTTATAATTGTTGGTATAGCGTTATACCACAGGACATTGTAATATATAATAAATATGTATATTTGCCCACACTCAAACAGAAGTAACATAAATTTTTACCATTGAAAGTGTGGTAACATGATTTATTTTGCCTTTCTTACAAAATTATTCGGCATCAAGACAGGTTGATCATATTGAACGTTGACCCAATGTTCTCAATAACCCTGCGACTTTCATTTTCTGAGCTTATGCCCTATTCATATAATCATTATTAATTATCCGTTAGTATTTCATATTTCAGGTAAAAATCAACTTATCCTAGTGTCGCGTTTTTGAATCCGTAAACCATAAATTATGTAATTGATACAGTACAAGTTTTTGATCAAAAGTGTCCTCTTACAAGCGTTAAAGGATAGTTTTGTAAGGACAACAATAAATTGTCCGAGGCGAATATAAGAGGACACCTTTGATAAAAAACTTGTAATGTATCTGTCTTATACTCCAACAAAAAGTAAAATGATCTCCAGAGAGACAATGATTATTACAATCTTAAATTTTAGAAAATATGACTCTAAGAAACGCAATAACTTTGGCCTGACACACCCAACAGATTAACTGTCATATAGATTGAGTAAAAATAATGAACTTTTTAATACATCACATTAAAGCTAAGATTATAAAAGCAATCATTTTCCACATTCATGGATTAAAGCTTGATACACAAAGGTATAAATGTGATTTATCATTTGTATTGTATCCATTAGGTTATTAAACACAATAGTCAATTGTCATTTATATCATGAAAATATTTATAAATGTTTATTTCCAAACAAGATTGTTTTAGGCGATTGTTATAATATATCTGAAACTGCTTTGGTGATGTTAATTCAGACATATGTCAGTGTATGTTATAGATACTAAAATGAATTAAATAGTATTATGATGAGTTGACACATGTTCAAGTTTAACCATTCATTTTCATAGGGTTATATTTATTGATATATAAACTACAGCATTATGTTGTATTCGATTGATTCTTAGGGGCATCAACTGTCTTTAGGAAAACAAATAAGAAAGTTATAACTGCATGCTTTTCGAACTTTGTATAATAATAATTCAGGTTTGTTTGTTGGTTGCACAACGTATGTTACAAACTGTTTATACTTTTTTTTTATAGAATTGCTGTATTCCTGCTGATAACCAATAATGTAAAATCATTCAATTTAGATGGATTTTGCTCCCAACTTTGTGGACAACAATGATGATTAGCATTTGCTCTGTAATATTCATTATTGTTAGGGTGTAGATAAATTGTGATTGTGTGGTTTTATCATTAAATTCAACGATAGACTAATTAAAATTTAATGCTGCATTTCTTTGGTTTTATTAATAAGTTTAACCAAGACAATAACTTAAATTCAACAATGCAAATTTGATCAGTTTACAGTAGTACGGTCATATTAATCCGTCATAGTGTATTTTTCAGGCAATCAGCTGTGACGTTTATCTAATTGCTCATGAATGTAATCATGCAAATCTGACATAGTTGAAGCTTAAATTGACCAATCATTTTATGAGTAAATGTCTCACAAAAGTGTACATTTACAGAAATAATGTACACTTTTTGAAAGAAGTCAGTGAGCGTGTCGGAGTTTAAGTTGTTTTAAATAAATATTATATAAATATTATAGCTTGACCAATTTGACACGAGATTGATCTTTTGATTTGCATGATTAAACAGTCGATATATTGCCTACGTTTACTTCACCGATTGTATGTTTTCATAATCGGGGAGTATCACGAAGACGCTCGAGATATAATACAAACACAAATTTGAAATACCGATATCGCACGATTTGCTTGCGGAAATTGATATATTCAAAGCATAAACCTTGTAATATATTCTTTCATAAAGGTCAGGCTCAGGTCAAAATAGCCAAGCTATACCATTGAACCTATACTGCAATAAAGTTTAATGAGATACTATCCACGTACTCGCTAAAATGTATTCAAATCTATTATCCTATATTTTATTTTCTGACACGGTTACACACTGATGGTTTTAATTTTAAATTTTTGTTATATAAACGTATTTCGTACCACGGTTACCACGTTTGTAAACATGTGAACTACATGTATGTATTATACAACTTGTGGTAGCATTTATTAACGAAAATAGTTTAACGTTAATACACGTACAATTTAGTACTAATAACAAAATGTTCGAATTTACAGCTTTAACAGTGTTCATTTTAACGTTTGTGTTGACCTGTGTTCTAATACGATTTTTGGGGTCACGAAGAAGGAGAGCACTTCCACCAGGACCTTTAGGATTTCCAATTGTAGGACATTTACCACTATTGGGTAAGAGTCCTTTAAAAGTGTTCGCTAAATGGAGAAAACAATATGGCGACGTATATCGAATTCGTATGGGATCTTGGGATACTGTTATTGTAAATGGTTATGAGGCAATCAAAGAAGCCGCGGAGGCACACGATGATGCCTTTTCATCTAGACCTAACTTCACAACCCAGCGACTTATGAAAGAATACAGTGGAGGTCATTCGCTTGCATTCGGACCATTCGATGATGAGTACCTCGCACATAGGAAGATAACAGCAACTGCTTTGCGACCTTTTACAGGCGCAATGAACAGTTACACAGAAGAACTGATTTTCGAGGAGGCAGATATGTTAACATCGAAATTGTTGAAGAAAGCAACTGACGGAGCTGTGGATATCCGTGGAGATATTCAGTATTCTGTAGGAAGTCTGATATATCAAATATTGTATGGACGTGGTGAAGACGTAAAAGAAGACATTAAACGAATGATCCAAGGTGCTGTTGATTTTATCAAGTTTACAGAAAATGGAAATCCGTTGGACGTTATGCCTTGGCTGGAATTCTTAATGCCAAAGAAAATTGCTACTTTCAGAAAAATGATGTCAGGATCAATGTCTCTTAGAAGTAAAAAGATACAGGAACATATTCCGCGGTTCAATATAGACGGACAGCAGCGTGATGTAATTGATGTGTTCCTAGCCTATATCGAAAACAATAGCAATCAGGCACTATTAACCAGGTGAGTTTGGCTTACTTTTCTAGGTAATGGTAACGTAACATGCAACCAAATTGTATTATTGTAACTGAGTCACACGAGCTCAAAATACGTGTTCATTAAACCTAATCAGTATTATCGTATCAAAACAGTTAAGGAGACAAATTTGAAACGATATTTATGAAACTTGGTTATAATGTCTATGTGAAGATTGTTACTGGTCACTTGAAGTTGGGAACCTTTGTCATGAACTAGTTCGATCCCCCTCTGGACCATTGGCTAATTTCTCTGAGCAAGACCCACGTGCTCCACTCCACCATGGTGTAAAATGGTACATGCGAGGTCAGTGTCTATTCCTGGGCGCCGCAGATCGTTGTTGGCTGCCACACCACAGGAGAGAAATAGTCTCCCCAGGGAGGCACAAGTGTAGGTTTCCATATGTAGCCCAATGACCAGGGGAGTTAAAATGTCAAAGGGTGCTTGAGCGGCATAACAGCTGAAAAGAGCCCTAGAAAATTGGTAACTTAACTTAACTTTTTATAAGAATGTATGAATGATAGTTATATTTGTAATTTATACAGCTATTTTTTGTTTCAGAGACCGTATACTAGGAACTGTTTCTACTTTACAAGGAGCTGGTTTTGACACCACAAACAAAACTTAACAGTACCTTATATTGCACATGTGTAAGTACCCGGATGTACAAGCAAAAGTTCAGAATGAAATCGATGACGTCATCGGAGGAAGAAGTAGGGTTATGCTAAAAGACAGACAGCATCTTGTCTACACAGAGGCGACTATTTTGGAGTCTATGCGGATGGCTTCAATAGCTCCGTTTGCGATTCCAAGATTCACTACGAAAGAATCATCCTTACAGGGATATGGTATTGATAAAGACACCGTTGTGTTCTTTAACCTTCACTCGGCCTCTCACGATAAGGAATTGTGGGAAGACCCTGAAAACTTCCGGCCTGAGCGTTACATAGATGAACATAGCGAACTAGATCTGAAAATATGCTGTCGGGTCATTCCATTTAGTCTTGGACGCCGACGATGTGTTGGTGAGCATCTTGCGAAAATGGAGATGTTTATAATGTTTGCAAATATGATGCAGAAATGTTCCTTCATCAAACCGGAAGCGGAAGTGTTAGATATGGAACCAGTTCCGGGGCTTGTTTATTCGCCAAAACCATTTAAAGTTGTTGTTAAGGAGAGAGTGTAACGATATACATTGGATGCCATTACAGCGATAATTATACGGTTTAATACGGAGAAATATATTTTATGCTCAAGACATTCTTAATGTGGTACGTTTGACGAACTTTTAGAACTAAACATGCTATTACAAAATGTATAGAGTTATTGATGTAGCTTTTTGTTGCTCTTTTTGTCATGGATTTTTACAATTATCTAACTTTTGTCGGTGTCCGTCGATATTTGTTTTGTGCGACTGCATGATTTACCGTTTATGCGAGCTAATAATCGAATTGACCAGATAGCTAATAATAGGTATTCTAGCCATTTAGTAAGCTAAATACTTTATTTAACGTGGCTACCCATTTGATTTCCCCTTTTTCATGTTGACTGTTTAACTGTTGAAGCTTGGCGAGTGGGCATTGTACATGTTTTTGTTTATTTGAGGTCATCCGATGTCAGTAACTGGATCAAGTCATAGTGCTTAAATCTCTTGTTTGGCCACTTGGGGTTACCGTTTTGATATTTCGTTAGGTTATTTAGCTTTTTGATTTCCGATACTATATGGTAAATAGAGGATCTTTCATGAGGGCTCATTACATACGAGTTTTATTAAACGAGTGGACCAAACAATATGACACGAGGCTTTGCCGAGTGTCATATTGTTTTTGTCGACGAGTTTAATAAAATTCGTATGTAATTAGCACGAATGTAAGATTCTCTATACAGTCAACATGGAAAAAGGGAAATCAAATCGGTAGCCACGTTAAATAAAGTATTTAGCTCGTTAGCGTTCAAAACGCTGATGTACACTACATACGTTTCATTCAAATTTAGCGTAACAACGCGCGCGACGTCATGCCGACGTTTGTATTATACTGGGTCGATTCTAGGCACGGATTGGCTTACGTTACGTCATCCTGAACCAACCAACCAACCAACCAATCAACGTCAAGCTAATTTAAATGTTTAATGAATGGGCTGGGAGTGCATTACGATATTTCCGGCACGGCTTTAATGCACTCCCAGACCGCAGGTTATGAGATAATTCATTTTCTTGTTCAGTTTTGCATGGGCATCGTGTAGTGAATTTGTGTAATATATGTGATGTGTTTTTAGTGCTTTTTGTGCTCGGCTAGTTTAAGTTGAGTGCTGCCTTTCCTGACCGATTTTCTCAAATATCTTTTAAGCATTGAATATTTTGTTAAAACAACACAATTCATACTAAAGGAATTACAAAAAACAATTGCCGTAAATGGAGTATTTCCGCACATGCTTTTAGAAAATAATATACCAAACTAATGCATAGTAATCTCCCTTGCGTCTGTGCAAAATGGTGTGAATAGTATGAATATTTCAAGCGTTGAGAAACTGTTATCTTATCCTATACGAACCGTTATGTACACGTAACTAACCTATATAAACGAGTTGCATATGTATGTTCATGTATATGTAATTATAAATTCATCTTTTATACTACCTCATATGTTGGCGTTATCTAAGTTGATTACATATATTAATTGTCTCTCATAGGAAAGAAATGTTCTTTGTATAACAAATAACTGACTCGTTATTAAGTTTTCGGGCCCATACCCTTCATCAGAATATATATCAGGATACAGGAAATGACGTCACGTCATAACAACATTATGACAAATTTAAAATGGATGTAACTTAAATACATGAAAATGGAAATATATTCTGATGAAGGGCATGGGCCCGAAAATTTAATTACGAGTCAGTTATAAGTTGATTACGATTGAACCTTAGTCCTATACTGCAATATAAATGAATGAGATACCATCTTAGAGAAAATCGAAATGGCGACGTCCGTACTCACTAAAATTCAATATAAATCACGTTCTGTGAACAAATGTACTCAAATTTATTATCCTATAAGTTATTTTCTGACACGCGCCGGGTTACACACTGATAGTTTCTTATCTAGCATTTCAACCTATCTTAAGTTATCGTCCCCTACACTGATTGTATAAGTTGTTACTAGTATTTCGTACTACGAAGTTTCACGTCTATGTTCATGTAAAGAAGGTCGTTTCAGTTTTTACACGTACACTTTAACTTTAACATACTGGATATCTATATGATACAAAATGTTCGAAATTACAGTGTTTACAGTATTCCTGGTAACGTTCGTGTTGTGTGGTCTAGTACGATTATGGGGGTCACATAAAAGGAGACCTGCTCCACCTGGACCTTTAGGATTTCCAATTGTCGGACATTTACCACTAATGGGTAAAAGTCCGATAAAAGTGTTCGCTAAATGGAGAAAACAATATGGTGACGTATATCGCATTCGTATGGGGTCTTGGGATACTGTTATTGTAAATGGTTATGAGGCAATCAAAGAAGCCGCGGAGGCACACGATGATGCTTTTTCATCTAGACCTAACTTCACAACCCTAAAACTTCTAGAGGAATGCAACGGAGACGGTTCACTACCATTTGGACCTTTCGACGAAGCGTACCTTTTCCATCGAAAAGTCACGGCGACTGTTTTGCGAAGTTTTACTAGTAAGATTAGCAATTACACAGAAGAACTGGTTTCTGAAGAGGCAGATAAATTAACAGCAAAGTTGTTAGTGAAAGCAACTGGCGGAGCTGTTGATATAAGAGACGATATTCAATATTCTGTCGGCAGTGTCATATATCAATTGTTATATGGACGCGGTGAAGACGTATCATACGACCTCAACAATATGATTCAAGGTGCCATCGAATTCACCAAGTTTACACAGAATGGAAACCCGCTGGACGTTATGCCTTGGCTAGAGCGCTTTATGCCAAAGACTGTTACTACTTTTAAGAAACTTTTAACAGATGCTAACAGAATAGCAAGAGCGAAGATTCAGGAGCACGTTGAAGTGTTTAGCAAAGAAGAACATCAACGTAATGTCATAGATGAGTATTTAAAGCACACTGAAAACATGGACAACCTGCCAGCACCAGTAACAAGGTACGTTAGCTCTGTATATCCAGTTATAGATACTCAACAGTGATATAAGTAATAGCTAGAAGAATTTGGCACACCTCTCGACTGATATATAGAGGATCTATCACGAGTTGTCAATAGATATAAATTTATATTAAACGAGTTTTGGAAATTTGATTAAGCGAGCCTCTGGCGAGCTTAATAATATTTCCTGAACGAGTTTAATATAAATATATCAATTGACAACGAGTGATAGATTCTTTATATCATATGACACTAAAAACGCAAAATACGCGTTGATTTATTGGAAAAATCCAATAGTTTATACTTCACGTGGGACGTATAACTTTATACGTACTGGCTATACTAACCAGGATACAAGGAAAATCATGTGATATATTGTATATATTTATAATTAAAAATGTATGTATACCTATTGTATGCTTTCATAAGCTTGAAGTAACTCAACACAAATTAAAAGGACCGATATTCCACGAATTTGTCCATCTTGAGTTTTGACATTTCCACCAGTTGTAAAAATAAACTTCTTTGGCCGATTCGTTCTTGTGAAAGAAAAACCCAAAGCGGCCAATGAAATTGCCAGATTCTGTTAACGGTAAAGAACATATTGCATGAGCTGAGTGTCGCCTGGGTTTTCGAGGATGTGTGACTTCGGTCTAAAGTTTATAATTATTTTAACTTGGTAGATTTTATTTTCAGATCTCGCTTGCTAGGAACCATTAATGATTTGCAAGGAGCCGGATTTGATACAACGAACAAAACGTTGCAGTTCATGATTTTACACATGTGTAAGTACCCGGAGGTTCAAGCTAAAGTTCAGAAAGAAATCGATGACGTCATCGGCGGAAGAAGTAGGGTAATGCTAAAGGACAGGAAATATCTGGTCTACACAGAGGCAACTATTTTGGAGTCAGTCATAGTTCCGTTCGGTCTGCCCAGATTCACTACGAAAGAAACATCTTTGCAGGGATATGGTATTGATAAAGGTACTGTTGTGTTCTTTAACCTTCACTCGGCTTCTTACGACAAGGAATTGTGGGAAGATCCCGAGGAGTTCCGACCTGAGCGATACATAGACGAAAACAACGAACTGGATCAGAATAAATGTTGTCGAGTCATACCATTTAGTCTTGGACGCCGTAGATGTGTTGGTGAGCATCTTGCGAAGATGCAAATGTTTATAATATTTGCAAATATGATGCAGAAATGTTCCTTTGTCAAACCGGAAGCAGAAATGTTAGAGTTGGAAGCTGTCCCTGGACTTGTGTATTCTCCCAAACCATTTAAAGTCATTGTAAAGGAGAGAGAGTGACTATCGCAAGCAAAATATTTGGATCAACCGGGATATGTCACTGGGTCAAGCTATTGTACATCGTCGGATACCCACAGTCGTTGCCTCCGCTCCGCTCCGTACATCTCCCGTGGGATTTTTATTTACCGATTCGCCGTTTTGATAAATAACTAAACCCGTATTCTGATTGGATGCAGTACAATATTGTAATGGGCCTAACAGCCAATCAGATCGCTCGTACTAAAACTATGTTCGTTTCATGTAAACATGGCGACTTCATCTAAAGTTAACTTTACCTCGGCGTGTGAATTGTTCAAAATTGAAGAAATGCGTGAGTTTCAGTGGGATACTGTACATGCTTTGATCAGAGGAAAGGATGTGTTTTTATGGGTGAAGGCAGGCGGCGGGAAGAGTTTATGTTATCGGACTTTTCATGTTGTTTGGCGACATCATAATGATAATTCTCCGTGTCACTTGTTACACCGTTCATACCAATCATGAAGGAACAGAGTGCTTATTTAACTTCGCTTGGGTTCCGGAGCACCTACATCGGGAAAGATAAGGACGAAGAGGCAGATATTTTGAATGGAAACTTTTACTTTTTGTTTGCTTCCCCTGAAAGCCTGTTAGCAGTGTCCACACGGAGAGAGATGCTTGGACAAAACGAGAATATCAGACTGATGGTTGTAGACGAGGCCCACACTGTCCTACACTGGTATGGTTTTAATTGATTCATCTATTTTTCTTTTAATACTGCCTCATGCTTTTCATGAGTATTATGGTCACAATTTGAAGTTGCATTCGGATACTGATAGCCAACAAAACTGTATAATATGTATTTACTATAATAGTGACTAAGTGAGTGGGGTGCAGGTCCAAAAAGCCCCACTTTTTAGTCCATAATTGTCCACTTTCTGTATAACAACGCAATAAACAATTTATTTTTACACATTGACTCAATGAAATCATTAGTGTGTATTTAAATTTAAATCAAATTAATGGCCATGCACTTGTATATATGTACAGTATGCATTGTCAATGTTGCAGTATCATGCATCATGTTACTACCATGTTTTTATCCAAAAAATCTAAACAGTGCTTTTATATCCCCACAAATGAAGATTGAGAGGTGGCATATTGGAGTTACTCTGTCAGTCAGTTAGTTGGTTCGGTAGGTTGACCTGTCCGTCTGTCCACATACAATAGTAAAAGTTAGTGGAGCAAACTACTATCACACTGCTTATGTGATTGCATTGATACTTAAAATATGTCATCACCATGAACTGTAGATAGGCAAGACACAATTTTCATGCGAGTGGTCCACTCATTCCAGAGTTACGTGCCCTTGAACCTAGCCATAATAGTTTACTATCACAAAGCGGCAGCAGGGGAATTAGTCAGTAGTTAACGTGACAAAGCTCTAGTTATAGAGCTATATTGAGTTAGAAACTAATTCTACTGTGAAATTACTGATTATTATTATTTAGATACCATTACATTAGTATTTCTTTCATTTTAGGGGAGAATCAGATGGAGGTGATGCACCATTTCGAACTTGGTATGGAAAGCTTGGCGAAGCAGGGTCCTTAACAGCTAACAAGTCAGCAAGGAAACAGATGCAGAGGAAGTTTTCAATGGTGGACTGTCTAGAAATTAGTGACAACCCTGATAGACTTAACATCAAACTGTTTTCTCATAAATTTAAAAGTACATTGCCTCTCAGTTACTTATTTCATTTTATTTTAAGTCATGTTAAGCGTAAAAAAAGTGACTGTGAAAGACAAATTATATTTTGTCCATCTATTAAACCTTGTAGTCAGGTTTATACTATGTTACGTCTAGAACTGGGAGCTGATATGAAATATGTTCAAATGTTCCACTCCATGACAACTGATGAAGTGAAAGAAGAAATACGGAAAGACATGAGTGTAAACAATGGTACCATTAGAATACTGGTTGCAAGTAGTGCTGCTGGTATGGGAGTTAATTTTAAAGGGTTGAACAGTATTATTCATTTTGGACCACCTAAGACATGGACAGCTTTATACAGCAGTATGGCCGGGCAGGAAGAGATGGGTCTCAGGCAATGGCACTTCTTTTATTTAATGGAAAACAATGTAGAAATGTTGATGTAGAAATGCATGAATACATGACTAATGAAACAACATGTAGGAGAAAAATTATTTTAAATGCATACAATGCAAAGCCTCCTTCAAACTTAAGCAAACATTTATGTTGTGATATTTGTGCAAAGGAATGTTAGGGGTGTAACAATATGATCACTTAACGATACGATACATATCATGATATAGGGTGATGATACGATACATATCGCGATACAGACATACCTAATTTCTCCTATAAAGTATTGATACTTTTTGGAATATAGTTGACATTTTACTTTATTAATATGAACTATTTTACTTGATTATTTTAATTCAACTCGAAGAAATTGTACACTGAGCCCATTGAAACAACAGTGAACAATATTCGCATTAGTATTTAATTTTTTCTTATAGTTGTCAGACATTTACAATATTATTCTAATATCACTTAAGGTACAAATCGTATCGTGATCTGCTTTATGTCACAATACATGTTGTATCGTGGGCTATGTATCGCGATACGATATGATACGATATATCGTTGCACCCTTAAGGAATGTCATTGTATGAATGAAGATTGTTCAAATTTTAACCATCTAATTATTTCAATATATAACTCAGCTAACAGTTATTCAGATTCGGATGATACAGACAGTGATGCATCTGACTCTGAGGAGGATGGAGATATTTTAGTAGTCTGATTCTTTTTCATTTTGCTACATAAGCATTGTTCTAATTAAAAGCTGTCCATAAGGCAGTGCTCTTGTCTTTTCTCAGTGATTGATAGTTCAAACTAAACCTTTTGACAACTTTCCAAAGTTTATGCATGTTTAAAGGAGGCTTTGCAGTGTATAAGATAGGAAAACTGTACTAATTATTATAACTATTATTAATATTGAGTGTTATCTACCCTTTACTGTTGCCTTTTCAGCCCTTTTTCTATTGTTTTGTTAACAAGTAATGGGACCCTTTATTGGGGACATGTGCGTTGTGAAACACTAACATTTTATACAGTGATTTTTTTCAAAATTTTCTCACTACCCATGCCCATCCCAGGGGAAATTTAACGCAACATCCAGTTAATAAAAAATATTTCCAATGTCTGGGGAAAAAATTAAGTTGATCAATTTTCAACTGATTTTCAGAAAACATGGTGATAATATTTGTTGACGTAACAGCGTAATTCTGGTAAAATGTTAAAGATGGCAAAGCTGTACTTTATTATATTGTGTTCATATAAATGAACTTCCATTGTTATGTGTGCACATTAAACTTTGTTTAAAGAAGTGTGTAATATATGTTTGTTGAAATCAACATCTTTGAAATTAGAATTTATTTCTAAGCAGAAAATGTTGTTATTTTTACCCATTTTAGCCCTGGCATACAGGTGATGTGTGACCCAGGTATGATACCTGGCATACAGGTGATGTGTGACCCAGGTATGGTGTCTGGCATACAGGTGATTTGTGACCCATGTATAATTTGTGACCCAGGTATAATGCCTAACATACAGGTTATGTGTGACCCAGGTATGGTGTCTGGTATATGGGTGATGTGTGACCCAGGTATGATGTCTGGCATATGGTTGATGTGAGACCCTGGTATGATGTCTGGCATACATGTGATGTGTGACCTAGGTATGATGTCTGGCATGTGTGACCCAGGTATAATGTCTGTCATACAGATGAGGTGTGACCCATGTATAATGTCTGTCATACAGATGCGGTGTGACCCAGGTATAATGTCTGGCATACAGGTGAGGTGTGACCCAGGTATAATGTCCGTCATACAGGTGAGGTGTGACACAGGTATGATGTCTGGCATATGTGTGACCCAGGTATAATGTCTGTCATTCAGATGAGGTGTGACCCAGGTATAATGTCTGGCATACAGGTGAGGTGTAACCCAGGTATTATGTCCGTCATACAGGTGAGGTGTGACACAGGTATGATGTCTGGCATATGTGTGACCCAGGTATAATGTCCGTCATTCAGATGAGGTGTGACCCAGGTATAATGTCTGGCATACAGGTGAGGTGTGACCAAAGTATTATGTCCGTCATACAGGTGAGGTGTGACCCAGGTATGATGTCTGGCATATGGGTGATGTGTGACCCAGGTATGGTGTCTGGCATACAGTTGATGTGTGATCCAGGTATTATGTCTGGCATACAGATGATGTGTGACAGAGGTATGATGTCTGGCATATGGTTGATGTGTGACCCTGGTATAATGTCTGGCATTCAGGTGATGTGTGACCCAGGTATGGTGTCTGACATACTGGTGATGTGTGACCCAGGTATGATGTCTGGCATACTGGTGATGTGTGACCAAGGTATTAAGTTTCACGATTCGTTTCAATTTATTCGTACACAGACCACATGCCACACCTTCATTCTTTATATGTAAGTCGGAAAAAATGAAAGCAAACACAGACTCCAAACTTCTATAATTTTTACTTTTAATAGTACATAGGCAGAGCGAACATTTTCGCATGGGCGCAGCCATTTTTATTTGCGACTCCACGCCGGAGAGTATCGAAAATGTAAGCGTCGTTTCTATTGGTTGATGTATATTCTGTTCTATTCTGTGAAAACGGCGAATCGGTAAATAAAAATCCCACGGGAGATGTGCGGAGCGGAGCGGAGGCAACGACTGTGGGTATCCGACGATGGCTATTGTAATGCCTCGTGTGGTCACTTGAGGTCACTATTTTGGCATGTTTTGTCGCTGAATTACGCAGTTTCATATCCAACTATTTGTCCCATTTGTATTCGCACATGTGACAATTTTTTTACCATTGGAAGGCATGGGGACTCCACGTAAAATTGTCCATATGATAAAAACTATTTGAGAGATTTCTTATGTGCAAACATATTTTGTAGTTTGATATGTCTACAAAATAATGCACTAAATTTCATAATTGTATCTTTATGGGAACAACCCCCTTTTTAAAGTTTTTAACATGACTATCACTCACATTGAACAATGAAGGAAATGGACGGATTTGATATCAAACTTGTTTACTTTCTTGTCCGTAGTTCTTTTGTTTCTCGGGGAATATATTTTGTGCAAACTTGATTAATAGTTTAATTTATTCCCGTCAGATTGGTGTTTTGATATAAGAAATGCGATAATTAGATCTGCCCCCTTTTTACGTTTTTTTAAAACAGATATCATTTTTTTTAAGTAAAAAAGTGATACACATATTTAATTTGCACATTGTTAATTGTTTTATGACGCGCCCCGCTGCGATTGTCACAGCATTTGGGGTAATAAAAGTGGTACATTCGCTTGAAGGGTTATAACCGTTATATTTGTATAACCGTTATATTTCCTGTATACATACTTTATTATGATTTTAGAGATTTGAAACTTTGACTTTATTGCCGATTTGGAAATAAATAATAATAAATAATTAAAAGTGAAATGTCATCGCGCATAATTTAAAATTATAATAATCGAACAGGTGAGACTTTATTATGATTTTAGAGATTTGAAACGTTGACTTTATTGCCGATTTGGAAAGTAATACATGCATTAAAATAATTAAAAGTGAAATGTCATCACGCATAATCTAAAATTTTAATAATTGAACAGGTGAGACTTTATTATGATTTTAGAGATTTGAAACTTTGACTTTATTGCCGATTTGGAAAGTAATACATGCATTAAAATAATTAAAAGTGAAATGTCATAAGCTCACGCTAGTTTAGAATTATAATAATCGAACAGGTGAGACATAAAAATGAAAAATCATGTCATTCCTATGACACTTGTTAAATAAACTGGTTAGTTGACACGTTGTACCACCTGATTGAATATAATTATACGAATTTTAAATTGAAAATTAAATGTAAAAAGGGGTGAGGAAAAATCCGTCTAGACAATGTGATACTGAACACCTTTCCTTACATCATGTTGTTATAAAATGTTTCACATGTAGTTCTCATCCAGTACAGGAAAGAGCTATTTACTGAATAATAATGCTCGTCCAAGCTATTCAGTCATGTGGTGTCACTTTCAGGACATGGCAATTAAAGTCTGGAGAATTAGAATTCCGATATCGCACGACTTGCTTGATATTCATGTATTCAAAGCAAGAACCTTGTAATATAGTCTTGCATAAAGGTCAGGTTCAGGTCAAAATAGCCAAACTACATTTTGTGATAACTTGAAAATGAATATATGACTTTGTTGGTTATATGATTGATGTTATGATTTGATTAAAACAATGAAAACCGATTTAGTATTTGTTTAACATTTCAACTCTTCATAACTTTGAAAGTACTTGTCCAAAATAAATATAAGTTGAACAAATGTTTCATCCCGATATCTTGAAAAAATAAAATATTTGTGACAATTAGAGGGAAAATTTGAGTTTTGTCGGGTCCGCGAGCGCGCGAATATTCTCCTATTTAATTTAAGAAAAAAACGCTCTAATTCACGAACTTAAAAAATTGTCATAACTTTTTTATTTTTCAAGATATTAAAAAACCAATTCCATAATTGTATGGTCTACGGCTCGAAGATGCAACTGAACAATCAACTGTACAACATACTTGAAAAATCAGCAGTGGTTGCTAAATTTCATTTAAACTGTACTTTGTGATATTGCACACATACTCAAGCATTGTACATTTACTAGTAACCGGGTTTTTTTCATCCATCGAATATGCATGATAATAAGTATACATATCGTGACATGTAAAATTGCGGTTACTAGTATAACAAATGCATAATTGTTAGATTCCTCACACAAGATCAACGAATTCTGAATGATACCATGGAAGTATTTAAATGTTCCTGATGATACCTACCTCATGAACAAAATTTCATAATGACAGAGCTATGCCCATAAAAAGATCCTGGTATGCATCATATACAAAATGTCAAAAATACCAAAGTGTAACTGAACGCACAAAACCCCTCCAGCAAATGATATACATTAATTTATACACTCCGACAACCCGCTGGGTTAGCATAGCGCGATTACGCAATTGAGATAAGATCGATCCGATTAAAACCGGTATAACACCAGTCAAGGGAAGGTAACTGTGGTCGACTTGAATACACATTCAATACAAATGGGACAAATAGTTGGATATGTTTGGCATGGTTTGTGTATACATGTGTGGTCATCCGGGATCTGTAACTGCGTCACGTCATAGTAAAGCCTCGTTTGGTAACTTGAGGGCCACCGTTTTGGCATGTTTTGAGGTCACCATTTTGGCATATCTTTTAGAAACGATTAGATAGGGTATTCAGCTTTTTACAGCTGGGACTAGAGCAACACATTTTTCTGTTATGTGTGGGCATTGTGTCGAGTATTTGTGTTTTGTACTGTTAATTGAATATATGTTCTTGTGCTCGGCTATAAAAATTTACTGCTGCCTCCACTGTCTGATTTTCTCATATCTCATCGATATGCATGCTTCATTGTGTGAATGACATACACTTGTATAGTTGTTACAAATATTGGATTGATTTATAGGAACATAACATGTTGATATAACGCTGGAACAAATTAAGCCTGTCGTGGCATTAGTACATGTAATCATATCGATGGCTTAGAACCAGAAGGTCGTAACTACTACTTACGACCTTATACGACTCATACATATTGGAAATCTGCTTCACAAAGCGCTTCTTATGAGCCTATTTTCATGAAAATCTGAAATTGTCATATTGACCAAAATTAAGTTTTAAAAACGTGTTTTCCCATAGGTAAAGACTAAATTACAGACAGTTTTCTCTTGTTTTCTCAATATATTGATTTTGTAGTTTCGACCTTCTGGTTCTAAGCCAGCAAATATATCTTGCCTTATTACCGAGTTACTTACGACTATGAGCAGTTTTAAATATACAGATAAATTCGTTCCCGTACGTACCTTCAATAATGGTCGGGAAAGTTCTGAAAATTCAAAATTGTCTTTACATTGTAATGATTTGATCGTATAATTATACACACGTACAAGCTAATAAATGCAAACAATAGTTCAAGGAAGTGTGTTATGTAAGTATATTTTAATGAAGTATGCTTTCAATGTGGATATTTTGATTTAAAATTAAGATGATTAGGAAACAAATATGTGCGACACATTTGACAGTGTGGAGTACATAAAGCGCATTAAATCATTAACTATAAAAGAAATGTTTAAACAATTTAGAAGATAAATATCTTAGATTGGTTATGTCCCGGTGATATCACTGCCATGGTGCTTGCTCATTTATCCAACGGAAAGTATGCTTTATTCAAACGATATGTCAATCGTAAAAACTCGGCCATTTCCGTTTGTCTCCGGTAAATATTTTCCATTGGATAAAAACCGAGGTGATCAGAATGACGATATGTATCACCAGATACCCAATTTGTTGGCAGAGGATTAGAAATCGTGAGGAGTGAGTTGAAAGCCCAATACATTAAAATGATACATAGTACAATTGGATGCGATGAACCGTTCATTTACTACAATCTTTATAATAAGACAACTCCCATAAATAAGAAAAGACGCGACGTTATTGCGCTTCATGACTGCAATTGTACATTTTCTCGTTGAATTAAAAGAAAATCATATAAATTGGTTAGGTTTTGTGTTAAAGGTAACCATAAATGTCTAATATTATTACTTAAAATGCTTCGTATACAATCGTATATTTATACGATGTCATTAATTCGTCGCTATTATAAAAATGAGTTCATAAAAATACCAGTGTAGCAATACCACGTGACAACGGACTACAATCCCAAGACGAAATTTACTTTACTTCGAGAAAAATAAAATCGACGTAGTCACGTGGTATTGCTTCACTGAATATACATTGTATATGAGCCGTTCTCCAGGAAAGCCGGGCTTATTGATAAAATTACGAAAATCATGATAATAAATATTTAGAAAGACGATACTCTTATGAACACTTTCTGAAAATTTGGACGAATTATTACGGGTGATAAATTAACGAAGTTATAAACTTTTGAAACTAACCACTCCCGTCAAGTTTTTTAGTGACGTCGCAAACGTCATTCGAGCGTTATTTGACGTAACGTTAACCATCAGTTCATAAACCCAGTTTTTGATGAATTATTGACGTAAACGTTTCAAATTTTTGTAAAATTTTAGAATAACATTCTGAATTTAATAAAACACGAAATAATTGTGAGTGTTTGCTTAAATGGGAAAAGAAGCCGCTATTTTTAACCACTTACCCCTTGTTTTTCTCAATTGGAATAGTTTTCGGAAATTGGTCACCATAGCAACGACGGAAGTAATTTTATCATAATTTACCACAAAATTTAAATCTTTAAGATAGAACTATGATATCCAACTTCTTACGATTAAATCGGTGAACATGACTTTTTCACATTTTAGACCTATTTTTAAACATTATTAAATGATTACTATTGTTATGTTAATAAGCCCGATTTTCCGGGAGAACGGCTCATATGTATACTAGTTCCGGAATGAAAATGTTAATATTTATATAATATACATGTCGATCTGATTCAACATCAAGTGAACTAGTCACAAGTTGAAGTTGCCTGAGTGGTCACAGGACCACTTGTGTTGTATATATATATAGCACATGTATTGTCAACGGAAGAAATTCACTTAAAACAAATATGCGGGAGTGAGCTAGGACTAAACATTTACTTGCAAGATGTCATCGATAAATAATATTATGTTAAATATGATTAATATTTGGTTGTGCATTTTGCTGGTGTATGGAAGTTCGGCAGATATGGATAACGACAATTGTCAACCGGATTTACTTAAAACAGGTTAGTCAAATTTGTTGATAATTAATTCTGTATACAAGTTCTGATTCTTTTGGAATATTTTAACTAAATGTAACTAATTCGTATGTTTAAAATGTCGTAAAATGCAGATGACCCGCCCCCCCAAAAAAACCCCCAACAACTTATCAAGTATAAATTACAATGGTAATAAAGTGCATTACTGTAATGATCATTATGGTGGAGTAAAGAAATCCAGAATTGATAGAGGCCTATGCTATTCTTAGACAGCTCGTATGTCACACAGGCTGATCCCACTTAAGCATATGATATGAGGCGGGTCAGAAAATGTCTTTTATATCTAATTGAACGGGATGTAATGAAATGAAAGGCGCTTTGGAGAGGGCCGATATCTAATGTTGAAATAACTTGTGGCCCGATCATTTTGTAATGAATATAACATTGTTAAAGTTTCTATGGTTTACATTTATGATATGATTCTATTTGTTGTAATTAATTGTATATATGCAAACCTTTTGTAAATGTTGTAAAAAATCATGCAATAAAATATAAATAAATTAAAAAAAAATTAAATTAAAAATTAAAATTAAATTGAAATGAAGGCGCTCGTTAGCGCTTTGCGTAGGCAATATACACCAACTTTGCGTACATCAGTCATGATCATAATAATGGTACATATACGAGGGTTGTACCAGAATTACGTAGACTTTTGTCATACGTTCCATACCATTCATCATACGAACAAATACTTTTGTGTGGGGTGCAAATAATATGTACTGCGTAAGTACGTGAAATTTCAAAGCCGTATCTTATTTGGATCAAATTCTGCAGCTTCTGGGGATAGGTAGGGGTACGGTATGCGGGGCACGTCAACGGAACGTCACGACGTCGGCGGAACTTCCCGGATAAGTGAAGCTCCTAACTGTGTACATTGTAGCTATAAAGATGGGCACAACCGTACAAAACTTACGAATGTTTATTTACTACATTAAATGTGATAAACAGTTCCAATATATTACCAGTAATGTCGCATATAACCCTTATAATAGAACGTCGATTCAGGTCGATGTGGTCCTAGAAAACGCTTGGTGACGTCGCATTCGCCGTTGGGTTTCGCCGTCGGTCCATGTCATTTAATTCGGTATCGACAACGAATGATGCGCTTGTGTCGTTTGAAGATCAGGTAACTCGATAAAAGAGATTTAGAGGTAGCAGGTTCCACCATTTAAAGCGTTTGTTCTGGCGTCTCCCCGGGGTTCACACAAAACTTCATGATGGTTCGATTTCCAGCGCATTTCGCTGACGTCACATCTTCACTGGTGACGCACAGCAGCTGTTGCTTGTTTTGTACCAAAAATCAACAACGGTAACCTTTATAAAGTCGAAATTAACGGCGTACGTTCCACAGATATTGCGCTTGTATGTCATGAAGTCGCGTAAAAATAAGACTTGGTATCTGTGAGGTATAAGCAGTTGAAAAATGTCAAATTTATTTTTTAATTTAGCTGCCCCGCCTATCCAACTATTGGTTACTATGGCGACAGATTAAATGGCTTTCTAACATTCTGTTAGAAAATATTTTTACCGATTCTTTTGAAAATGGTCTGATGTTTTCTTACGGCAAATTTGATGAGAATACATGCCTAAATAAAAAAGTTATGACAAAAGTCTACGTAATTCTGGTACACCCCTCGTACATACAAAGACGGAAATAAAGTGAAACAATAACCACTACATACCATATTATGTTTATATTATATTCTAACTTATACTTAGTAGGCCTACTTCAAGTATTAACCTACCGGTATATGATTAAATCAATTAATTTTATTAGTTCCGCATGCATTCAGTCCTCGGCGTATTCACGTACGTACATACTTGTACGTATTCTAAATGTGAAACGAGTTAATTTCCTCCAGCAAATAACAGATCGCTCAGACAAAGAAACTAATTCAAGTACTGAAGGACAATGCAATAAAAGGTTACCGTCACTTCCAAGAAAATTCATATAAGGTCAGCAAGCAATATGCAATTATTTATACATGTACATATATCATTGAGTGTTTGTATGATTCATTTATCTTTATGGGTGAGGCTCCCATAAGAGTTTAGTCATTTTAGGTTTCGGGAGTTAGTGCAGATACAGGAGATGTACTCGTTCCAGAGAAACTACTAGTTCTTTTACATGTCAGGCGTATAGCACATATACGATAATACCTTCTGCTGGAAAGTTAGTCCCTAAATCTTAAGCCATTTCATGAGCTCCAGATATTTAAATGTGTGCACTTAACAATCCGCAGATAAAGAGAAACAACTATAGAATTACCGGTTGATTGTGGTTAACGATACCTACCTACCTAATCCTCTTCGCCCCAAGGGGAGCATAGGGCATCCACCACTCTTCGCCATCTAGGTCTGTCTTGAGCCGCTGTTTTCGCTTCGTTCCATGACATGGAGATGGCCTTCAGCTCTTTTTCCATCGTTTGTCTCCATGTCAGGACAGGTCTTCCCCTCTTCCTCCTCACTTGGGGGTTCCAGTCAAGGGATTGGCGGACAATGTTGTTGGGGGCCTTCCGGAGTGTGTGGCCAATCCACCGCCATTTCAGTTTCTTTATTGTCATGGCAATTGGGGACTGGTTGGTTCTTCTCCATAGGTCTCTGTTTGATATTGTCTCTGGCCAGCGGATTTGGAGGATCTGACGTAGGTAGGGGTTGACAAAGACTTGTAGCTTTTCATCAAGCATTTTGGTGTGTCTCCACGTCTCTGAGCCATATAGTAGGACGGAGATCACATTTGAGTTGAAGAGCTTCAGTTTTGTTGGTAGACGGATGTTCTTATTCTTCCAAATGGGTCTAAGGATGACGAAGACATGTCTGGCTTTCCCGATTCGTGACTTGATATCTTCTTCTGTTCCTCCTGATGTACTCACAGCACTTCCCAGGTATGTGAAGTTCTTGACGTCTTCGATTGGTCCATCTTGTATGGTAATAGGGCGACTGTTTGCTGCGTTGATTCTCAGCGTCTTTGTTTTGCTGGTGTTAATAGTCAGCCCTGTTGATTGAGCAACCTGTTGTAGACGGTCAGTTTTCTGCTGTATATGGTTAATGTTGTGAGACATCAGGCAGATATCGTCGGCAAAGTCTAGGTCTTCCAGTTTCTTCTCAAAGGTCCACTGTAGACCACGTGGCACATTTGTGGTTGTCTTCATCACCCAGTCGATGACAAGAAGGAAGATCATGGGCGATAACAAACATCCTTGCCGGACTCCTGTTGTTACAGCAAATGATGGTGAGAGGTCAGAGTTGTGGATGACTTGGCAGGTCATGCCTTCATAGAAGCTGCGTATGATGTTGATGAACTTGTCTGGTATGCCGTAGTGCTTCATGATCTTCCATATCATTCTCCGCTCGATCATATCGAACGCCTTGCGGAAATCTATGAAGTTCAAGTATGCTGGAGACTGCAATTCTATAGACTGTTCAATTATGATACGTAGTGCTGCTATTTGATCTGTACATGACCTTCTTGCTCTGAAACCTGCTTGTTTGTCTCTTAATTGCTCATCGATGCTGTTCTTCAGGCGTTCTAGTAGGACTCTGGAAAGGATCTTTGAAGGTAGGGATAGTAGTTGTATTCCTCGCCAGTTGTTGCAATCGCCCAGATCTCCCTTCTTGGGAAGCTTCACAATAATACCGGACTTCCACTCAACAGGAATCTCTTCTTTCTCCCAGATGTCCTGTATGAGCTTCAACATGATATCGGCTGTGATCTTGCTGTCTGCTTTCAGGGCTTCTGGTGGGATGTTGTCTAAGCCAGGGGCTTTTCCAGACTTGGTCTTGTTTATGGCTCTATTGATCTCCTCTGCTGTGATGGGTCCCATGTTTACTTCCAGTTCTTCTCCAGCTTCAACTTCAGGAGTGTCCTGGACTGGTGGACCATTTAGGATCTCACTAAAGTGTTCCTTACATCGGTCTATCTGTTCTTCTGGTTTGGTGAGCGTTCTCCCATCTTTGGCCTTGACTGGTTTGCCCGTGTCTGTCTTGTGTCCTGTAAGTTTCCTGGTGATGTCATATAGAGTCTTGAGGTCGTGTTTCTCAGCTGCTTCTTGTGCTTGTTTGGCCATGGTGTCAACGTATGTTCTCTTGTCGTCTCTGGCCATCTTCTTGACTTCCCTTTGTTTCCCTGTATAGTCTGCCTTCGCTTGTGTTTTCTGGGCCCTGGTCTTGGCGTTGTCAAGCTTGTGTTTTAGAGTTCCTCTCTCTTCTATCTTGGCTATGGTGCTTTCTGACAGCCAGCTCTTGTATGTCCTGTTCTTGTGTCCCATCTTCTCTTCACAAGTTGATGTTAAGGCAGACTTCACTTGGTCCCACTTGGATTCCACAGTTCCTACATCTAGGTCGGCAAGTGCTTGGAACCGGTTCTTCAATGTGATAGCGAATTCTACCTTCGCATCTGCTGAGGAGAGTTTCTCTGTATTGAAGCGCCTCTTCCTTTGTGGTCTGGCATTCTTGTTGTTTGCGATTCGTGCCTTGACTTTGGCTACTATCAGCTCATGGTCTGAGTCAGCATCAGCACCTCTCTGGACTCTCACATCTAGCAGTTGCCCTCTCCATCGACGCGATATTGTGATGTGGTCGATCTGGTTCTCTGTGGTGAGGTCTGGAGACTTCCATGTGGCCTTGTGTATGTCCTTGTGCTTGAAGAACGTTCCTCCAATGATGAGGTCATTTTGGCTACAGAAGTCTGCGAACATCTCTCCATTGATGGTTCCTAGTCCTTCTCTTCCCATTGTAAATTCCCGGCCTGCATTATCATCACCAACCTTAGCATTCACATCTCCCATGAGTATGGTTATGTCTCTTCTATCTGTTCTGTAGCTGGTGGTAGAAGTTGTCCTTATCCTCCTTTTCGGCCACGTTTGTTGGGGCATAACATTGGATGACTGTGATCTTCTGAAATCTGGACTGAAAGCGGGCTGTGAGGATCCTATCGCTTATTGGCTCCCATTATAGTAGGCTTCTAAGCGCGGTTTTATTCATCATCAGACCTACTCCATTCCGATGTTGTGCATTGTCGCCAGTCTGACCTGAGTATAACAGGGTTTCGTGGTTAACGATGCAAAAGAAAATATTATGAGGAAATTGGACAGGAAGGCATCACTCAACTTAGCCGCCGAGCACAGAAAACAGAAACAACACAACATAACTAACTACACGGAGCTATACCCACACATTTATAACCCAACGAAAATATTCTAAAAAGTCCAATCCCACTGTAAAAGAGCAGGATGACCTAGGGCCTTATTCACAAACGTTGTAAGTCCAAAACATATCCTTAACCTTTTCAAATGTTCCATTCACTCTCATGTTGTTATAAATTTGCCGGTTTTGATATAACTTAGTATACATGTGCAGTGGGTTACAACAAATATTCAGATAAAATTTCACATGGTTAAATCTAAGTTCAAAGAAATGTCAGTGATTATGAATAATGACATTTTAAGTCTAAGTCTGAGTTTTAGACTTACAACCTTGGTGAATAAGGCCCCTAGTTTCACAAAGAGACAACAACAAAAACACGACGACCGAATTTTACGTGGTAATACCCGACCCAGTTCCCCAAGTATGCGCTGCAAAAGAGCAGAATGGCGTAGTTACACAAATATATACCAAAAACGGTGACCCAAAGCAACCAAATGAGGCGTTGCGGCAACTTGACCTAGTTAATAATCACCATGTCCAAGACCGCGAAATACAGTCACAAAACAATGTCCCACATCGACCAGATCACAAACACCCCCAGTGACCTATATACCTCTGAAGATAAAGTCCACGACAAAATGGTAACATACATAACGCACACATGATATACGGAAATGCTTTCATTTTATATGATGAAAATACTACGATACTCTAACTGAGAGATAGATACACCTTTATATAGTCAGAGACGCTGATGTTGATGTATCAGCCACTGACCAGTACTTTTTAAGTGACCCTCGTATTTTGATATATCAACATGTCATTCTTGTTTGTACATTTCAGTGAACATGACATACCTGTGTGGTAGAACATTGTATTTACCAGCAGATAGATCTGTTGTCATGGTACCCCAGATACATCCCAACCACGTGTTACCTCCTTGTTTTAACTGCACCATCATCATACGTTCACCACCGGATGAACAAGTTCTAGCTGTGCTGTACAAACTCGGTACACAGGCAAGTGAGAGCGGAAAGTGTGAGAGTAACAGGCTAGACGTATATGACGGTGGGGTGGTGGACTCTGACTACCGCATTTCTGGTAAGTTTAAAATTTGACCATAATGACTGAAACATACCTAGAAATACCAGCCATTATGCTGAATCATTGGCGAAATTGTCTCCCTTACTAACAGGTTATCGAAACACGAATGCGATTAGCCGTTAATGGCAAGTCTTTCTAACTTATATTAAATTAGTATACTTGAAATTGATATATAGCTGACCAGTTATTTAATGTTCAAGATACAAACCGCAAAATAAGCAATGTCTTAGTTTATACAAATCTATATTTGATAGTTGTAAAGTTCAAGTGGTTTGTATTTCAGTTTCAGAAACAATTGGTGGTGACAATACAATCAATTATAACACATTTACGATCATTACCAGGAAATGTTGTAGTCATTTCCGTATTTAATTCTTGGAAATGTTGCGATATATATCTACGATGACAGTCTAAACGTGTGGTATGAATTTTAAGCGTGAAGTCAATGTATGACCTATAATTTATTTTGGCATATCGATGATCCGCGTGCATTTTAAATGAGTGCATACCTTCAGAAAGGGGTAGTATAGCGGTAATCGGGTTCCCTGGTGTAATCCGTACTCGCCCGTACTCAATAAATAGAACATGGAACACGTTCAGTATAGCGGTGGTAAACGGGCGCTTTACTTAGGAGATGTTCAGGAATATCTTAAGCATGTGTAAAATCAGGCTTGCGCATACTGTTCACTGATAGTTCATATTTTGGAAGCGGGATGGCTTGTATTTCGTGCGACTGCCCAAATACTGTCCGACGACCGTCTTACCGTTTTACTTGTGAGCGAGTTTTATTGCATTCACTCTACTTGCTATGTCAAGATAGTTCTAGACGATCGAGTCCCGAATCCCTATTATGTTAATACATAGAACATATACGAATAGACATAATTATGCGTGTAATTAAAATTCGTGTCTTTCGTATTTTTTTATAGCTGACGGTGGTATTTGTGGGTATACGTTTCCAGCAAGAAGTGCCTTCAAATCTACAAATGCGACACTTACACTACATCTGAGGACGTCATGCCACGTGCAGCACGGGGACCTGCAACTTGTTTTAAGCGCAGTTAGGAACGGTATGATATTTTTGTATCGCTAGAATATTTTCCTGGGCGTTCAGTAAATCAGTATAAGTTTGCAAATATATTTATTGTATTTGTATTGTTAGAAAAAGAACGTACTTTCTTCTGCAAGTAACTAACAATTTTTCGTCATGAGATAACCTGTCAACAAATATCACTTAAGAAGTTTCGAATGGATGGTCCGTAAAATACAGACATGTTTGGTGTGTATCCGAATTTTGTTCACGTACTTAACATGTTCTTTTAATTATTTCAGATGCGTACAATATGACAGAATGTAAAGGAGAATTTGAATGTGCCAATGGACAGTGCATTGATAAAAATCTGGTTTGTAATGGCATAAACAATTGCAAAGATCATTCTGATGAGATTAATTGTCACGTGCGTAACGGCACGTGCCCTGGCAAGTTTGAATGCCAAGATAACGTCTGTGTTGACAAAAATGTCGTCTGCGATGGGAAGAAAGATTGCCCGGATGGATCAGACGAGACAAATTGTCATCACTTTTTTAATGTTACGTGCGCGGGAAAATTTGAATGTTTAAATGGGCGGTGCATCGATAAGAATGACGTATGTAACGGAAGTGACGATTGTGGTGACGATTCTGACGAAACCGGGTGTAAGGGGGTCAGTCGTACTGTGTTGTATATATTGATTGGTATAGCTGCTGGAATATTTGTTCTACTTGTGGTGATCATATTTTTATGTTATAAGTACTGTTGTGATAGATTCCGAGTCGCGGCAGTGTACCATCGGCTCAGTTAGGCGCCGCATATAAACGTTGGTAAGCTAAGAACTACACCGCAAAAAAACTGTGGTAAAAGGGTAATGTAAATGTCAGACGCTGATTTTAAGGTGGAGCCTGCCAAACTTCTGTTGAAATATGGGTGGCATATCAATACCCCCAGTCGTATTTAAATCCGGGTCGACAGATTAGTCGAAAGCGCGAAACCAATGAGTTACGTACGAAGGTACATTATGATATTAATATCAAACACCAAAGGTGATATTGTTGACTCGATGGCAGATTTCTAAAATGATTTAATTTGGACTCAATGTTGAAGCTCACCAAAAGTTACAAAGAAAACAAATTGTAAAGAATTATAAATTTATTGTTTATATCGCGACAAGAAATTGTTTTAAATTCATTAACAAGTGAGTTTAAAGATATCAGTTTATGGTTTATTCCACCGCCTATTTCCCAACTTTTGGAGCTTATATTAACTTATCGACTGTTTGACAACTCTTATCTGTAAGTACAGACTGTTCGAATAAAAAGTTGTAATAAAACACTGGTAAATGGACTAAAATAACTATATATTTCAACATGTCTCCAGCCGGTCACTGAGTTAGGTATCCGTTATCTAAGCAAAGCGCTACATAGCGTTTTCCACGGAAGGTAATACATGTGCAATGCGTTTAATATTTATTTGAAAGGGTTGGTAACTGTATAAAGGCACTAGGTGGCGCTTTGCCTTAGGAAACGGAGTCCATGGTACCAATGCAGCTATCTTGCTTTGCAGTGGTTCAAATCTTATCTATTAAACAGGCACCAACAAGTTTCGATTTCTGGTATACCAGATGTCTAGATACATTTTCTTGTTATATATTGTTTATTCATGTACATTCGTAATTGTTTATTCTATGTTTTGTTATGTGATTATTGTAAATATGTTATAATCTTCAAATAAGGTGGAAAATAAAGCATCTATCTATCTATTATAGCTGCTGGTCTTCCTCAATGGTTTGTTCTTGGGCCTCTCTCTTCATACTTTATATCAATGACCTTCCATTACATATAAATAAAATCCGAGGATAACATGTTTGCTGATGATACGACACTGCATGCTTGTGGTAAAAACTCCCAGGGTGTCCAATTAAAATTGCAAGATTCCTTGAACGCAGTTTCTGAATGGTGCAATCATAACTGAATGATTTTAAACAGTTCAAAAACAAAGACCATGGTACTATCTGCATCTTACAAACAAATAATCAGTAATGTCAATGTATCCCTCACCCTTCAAAATTTGCAGCTTTCTACAACAGAAAAACTCACATAATACAGAGTAAATAAAAAGCTATTATTGTGTTAAAAGCTTGAACAATGCAGCTCCTGAATACCTGTGTTCGAATTTTCAAATTACAAATTATCCCAATCAAACATTAAGGTCAGCTGCAAATAATCTCCTACACATGCCTAAACCCAATTTAGAAATTTTCAGAAAATCAATCTCTTATGCTGGACCAAAGCTTAGGAATTCTCTTCTTGGAAATATCAGAAAAGCCAATACATTAAACATTTTTAAGACAAATTACATCAAATACAAATTTTCACAGTGGACTGATAGTATCTCCACTTAACAAACATATAGCCGATACCACTTTTATGGACATGTGATACAAAGTATCTAATGTTTTACAGACAACAAAACTAAAACATTATTATTTGCATTTCTCTATGACTAAATGTAATATGGTTTATTCAATGGTATTTGTTTATAATGTTATTGTGTTTCTTGTTTACAGTGGATCTTATTGAAAATTGACATTAAGTGTCAAATATGTAATCCACAATAAATAAAATCGTTATAATGTCGGTCGTATAAAGTGTTTTAACATCAACATGCATGGTATTCAATATATAGTAAAACTTCGTTATCTCGAGGAGTGACCGGGACAGGTAAAATACTCGAGATAAACCGGGTGCTCGAAATAACCAAAGGGCATGTATTGATGATTCCAACTGATATTGGTTTAAAACTTGCTCGAGATAGACCGGGTGTTCGTGATATCGATGCTCGTCATAAAGACGTTTTACTGCAGATAAAATGAAGTATCTGACAATGCATATAATATTTTTTTTAGTGAGGCATACTTGAGTGAACGTGCCACTGCCTTTTGTAATCACCCGTGGTATCGTACACATCACGCTGGCTAAGAATGAGAAAATTGTACAAAAGTATAAAAAAATCGACATTTTGAGAAAATAAGAAAAATCTGTCCGAAACTCACTTTTTACTTATGGTAAAACTAGATTTTTCAACTTTAGTTTGGTGAACATAGTTTCCGATTTCATCAAGATAAACTCATAAGAATTGCCTAGCAATGCTGAATTTAATTATGTTTCAGTCTTATAAGGTCGTAAGTATTCCTGGAAGCAATTATCACGGACTATTTTACAACATGGCTCATGATAATCAAACGATGGAATCGAAGAGAACTTAAAGGTTACTTACTCCTGGGAATAAGGATTCGTTTTATGTCTTTAAGAAAGTTTTCCACAAAGATGCTAAAGTGAATACATTCCCTGGAGTCCGTTTCGTAAGCAAAGCGTTACTTAGTGCTTTCCACGGAAGGACATCCATGTCTTTTATATTTTATTGAACTTGAGGTAACTGAAAGAAGGCACTCAGTAAAGCAATGTGTGACCGGGCACTTGATTAAGCACAGATGAGGTACTGTTTAGTCATAATCAAAGCATTTACTGAATCTTACGATCAAATTTAAACATTTTTTACACTACCATCACGGCTCCAGGCACTGGACACGAGGGCCCGTGCCCCCCTAGTTGGCTGAGAAAACAATATTAAACAATAAAACAGTTATTGAACAGGCACATTTTTTTCGTTCATGAATAAAAAGAGAAATCAAAGTGAGCGAACTTCTGCAGAAATAAACTTAAAGGGAGGCAACTCTGTAATATATAAGACAGCAGGAGTTCGCTCCCTTAAACTTCATATAATGATGTTTACATTTTGCTTCGTTAATCGGTGTTTTAGTTTATAAAATATATCAAAGTTTTATTCTTATTTTTTTTATTTGGTGATGTTTTTTGGTGACTTGAAGCTGAATCAGGATGAAACACTTTGTTCTTGGAACAGTCACAAGGAACCATACGCATCACTTATTTGTTTAAAACCTGTATTTGAAACGGTTTGTACATAGATCACAGCTTTCAATGCGTCAATTTTGATATTGATTTTGACGTGCGTATTTCCATGATAACCAAAACAATGCCCTTCCATGCTGTTGTTGAGTTGCTGATGTTGAGTTGTTGTCCTTGAGTTGCTGATGTTGAGTTGCTGATGTTGAGTTGCTGTTGTTGAGTTGCTGGTGTTGAGTTGCTGTTGTTGAGTTGCTGTTGTTGAATTGTTGTTGTTTAGTTGCTGATGTTGATCAGTTGCTGCTGTTGAGTTGCTTTTGATGAATGTTGTTGTTTAGTTGCTGCTGTTGTTGAGTTCTTGTGTTGCTGTTGTGGAGTTGCTGATGTTGTTAAGTTGCTGTTGTTGAGTTGCTGATGTTGATTTGCTAATGTTGAGTTGCTGTTGTTGAGTTGCTGATGTTGTTGAGTTGCTGATGTTGTTGAGTTGCCGTTGTTGAGTTGCTGATGTTGTTGAGTTGCTGATGTTGTCGAGTTGCTGATGTTGTTGAGTTCCTGATGTGGCTTGCTGCTATTAAGTTGCTGATTGTGATTAGTTGATGTTGTTATTGAGTTGCTGTTGCTGAGTTGCTGTTGTTGAGTTGCTGCTGTTGTTGAGTTGCCGTTGTTGAGTCGTTGATGTTGTTGAGTTGCTGTTGTTGTTGAGTTGCTGATGTTGTTGAGTTGCCGTTGTTGAGTTCCTGATGTGAGTTGCTGCTATTAAGTTGCTGATGTTGATTAGTTGATGTTGTTATTGAGTTGCGCTTGTTGAGTTGCAGGTGTTGAGTTGCTGCTGTTGTTGAGTTGCTGTTGTTGAATTGTTGTTGTTTAGTCGCTGCTATTGTTTAGTTGCTGCTGTTGATCAGTTGCTGCTATTAAGTTGCTGATGTTGATTAGTGGATGTTGTTATTGAGTTCCTGTTTAGTTGCTGGTGTTGAGTTGCTGGTGTTGAGTTGCTGCTATTAAGTTGCTGATGTTGATTAGTTGATGTTGTTATTGAGTTGCGGTTGTTGAGTTGCAGATGTAGAGTTGCTGATGTTGTTGAGTTGCTGTTGTTGAGTAGCTGATGTTGAGTTGCTGCTGTTGATAAGTTGCTGTTGTTGTTGAGTTGCTTTTGTTAAGTCGCTGATGTTGTTGAGTTGCTGTTGTTGGTGTTTAGTGCTTTTGCGCTGCTGCTATTGAGTTGCTGTTGTTGAGTTGCTGTTGTTGAGTTGCCGATGTTGATTAGTTGCTGCTGTTGTTGAGTTGCTTTTGTTAAGTTGCTGCTGTTGTTAAGTTGCTGCTGTTGAGTTGCTGTTGTTGGGTTGCTGATGTTGAGTTGCTGATGTTGAGTTGCTGATGTTTAGTTGCTGGTGCTGTTCAGTTGCTGATGTTGTTGAGTTGCTGTTAATGTAGCAACTAAATGCGATGAATGTTTGCATGTATTGTCGATTCAAAGATGTCTGTCAAAACCGCCATAATGTTCCATTTCTGAATAGCTAATTGCAGCAAGTATAACCACTACGCTATACGACTATTAGCTTTTTAATCATTTAAGTGTATTATTGATGGTACAATTTAATCCTGACATACATTTAATAATCGACCGGGGTGAATGTTTGTTTACGCGGTTGTGACAGAGATCTTTGAATCAACTATACATAGTGATTAATTTAGTTTTGTTTGCATAGACTGGTAATCATCGCTGTTAGAAATTGGCGGCTCATTGTTCATCAATTCGGGGACGTATAACTTTATATGTAGAATCATAAACTCGATTACATTATTAGTGGTCAGTGACTTAATTGAATTTCGTAAAATTTACAGAAAATATTTACAGAACTAAAAAGAACTCGACAAATAATTATTTAAGAGATACTTTTAAAACAAATGTCACCCCGAGGCCCTACCCCCGAGGCCCTACCCCCGAGGCCCTACCCCCGAGGCCCTACCCCCGAGGCCCTACCCCGAGGCCCTACCCCCGGGACTATCCCTGTACCTACCCCCAGGGCAGAACCTTACCTATACCAGGAAAGGACCCTTTTTTCCATTGCTGGACCCAGGGCAGGACCCTACCAATCAGACTGGACACTAACCAAAACATGATTTCAATTTGATCTGAAGAACGGCTTTGTTTCTGTCTTCAATTGTGCTTTTAAGCATTTATAAGTAGCTAATACTATTTGAACATATTTTAAATTTAAAGAGAATGTGCTTAAAGTTTGGAAATTTTATCAGTATTATATTAGAAATGTTATGTGAAAATGTAGGATTCGGACATGGAGCCATATATGGGCGGTGCAAGCAGAGACTTGTCATGTTATTATATTAAGTGAATTTATATAACGTTTACTTGGTCCTTAAGACAGAATTGAAATAATGTTATAGGAAAATGGATTATTGTTTGGACTCGGAGCATATCATGACCGTGCGACCACATACACGCGTCATGTAGTTCGTCTCTTACTAGAAACAAACAGATAAAAGGTGCAAAGGCAAGTCCGCTAAGACAGAGACGAGCTCCTCGGCCACCCCTTCTGATTTAGCCCTCCTTATCTAGGAGGGAAGAAGGGGTGTAGGGACACAACCGAAGTGCAAGCCAAGTAAAGCAGAGATAGACAAATGCTTGATAATGGATGCACCCAAAGCCCCAAAGTAGCTTTATATATGACTGCTAAGTGACTAACTAAAGACTTCTTTATATGTGAATACAGTATCGTTAAAGTATGTCAAACAACTCGAATCTTGCAATATGTGAGGTAAATTTTGAGTGAACACTTGTGCATATATTAAATTTTATGTTATCAAAGTTTCGCTATAATTGGCTATATATTTAAATAGATAAATCACAATTTTAATTTTGCTAAGGTTATATTTTTATATTTTCTTTGTTATATGTCGTACCCCGGGGCATAATGCGTAGACCAAACGTAGTTTAACGGTTACCTTATATAAGCCCTATCATTTTCACACCATTTCACACATTGTCGTTACATACCATAATCATACATCTTATACGCAGTGATCTCCCCTAGCTCATTATATTACTTTTGTCTTTTACACTTACTAATATGCACAAATATACATCAAATGCTGATAACGGAAAACATGTAAATATGGATTCCCCTCATCTAAATAATGTACCCATTTCTTATGCATTTTCACACACATTAAGCAATTGTCCCGGTGAGTCCCCCGGATCCCCAAACACAAAAGTATGTGGTCCGACTCTCGTACATACCTCGTACATACCTCGTGCTGATTAACCCCTACAGCCATAATCTGTCTCCAATGTGTAGTTGTTAATGAACTAAACTGAATTGATCTTGAAACTTAACATACGTTTACAATTTCCGTTATACGACAGGCGAGCAGGCAAAGTACCTCCACTCAGATTTGTACCCGGATCGCCAGAAAAGGCGACAGGTTCGATTACGACTAAGCTTCGAAGGGATATTTCATTCATCGCATGCTGTATTTTATAAGACTGAATCCTGATAGTATTCACCAGTATTGTGTGTGTATTTCGGTGTTATTTTGATATCAAAATACTTGATGATTTCCGACAGGGCTGTTATTTTATTGTCGTACATTAATTCCACTGAGGATATATCTAGGTGGAAAACTGTATTAGATCAACATAATGTATCTATATCATATAGAATATAATTCGACACTGATGGGTTATAAACGACTGGCACACGTCTGTAAATTCCAGATTACACGCAAGATGTGATACATTCGGGAGAAAATGCCGTTAGAAAGGTGTTATCATACCCCCAGAGAATGGTATTTGGATTCAAGATTTTATTCCAGTTGTGTTATACATGTATGTATTTTACGGATTCTAGTTCCGGACATCATATATATGTACATTGTATATGCACATGTATGCACTAAGTACTTTTAGAAACACACACTCTTTGTCATTCTCAAAGCTTGTAAACGATATTATTTCCTTATTATACTGGTCAATGTTTATGAAAATGTTTTTGAAAATTGAAGTCTAAAATGCATGTCCTGGATATCTGTTACACAAAACATATATATATAGACTGATAATTTGTGTTACATGCGATTCTACGTACGTAGGGCAAAATATGGTGCATCTCAATTTGCTGTATGTTGGTGGCATTGTCATTAGTCCGTAGAATATGATTATTTTGCTCAGTTACTCTAGATACCACGCGTCATGTGATTTCTTCACAATTATCATGTTTTATTGGTACCCTCTGTATAGAATAATTCCAATTAATCAAGTTAATAAACATCATATTTATGTACTACACAGTCAATTAAGCAATACACCGACATGTTTGTGTTATTCCGACTATAAAATTGACTATAATTTCATCTAATGCTTAGTGCTTACATACCATGATTTGTGTAATTATTCCTGATAATTGAGTACAGTCGTTGTATAACTACGTGAAGGTCGATAGTTTACACTCCGTTCAAAGTTAAATCATAACGGTTATATACATTAGCTCGTCATTCGGGTAAACTATGTATATCTAGGTATAATTGGGTTTACAATCCTTTCGAAATTAATCGATAACGATTATAAACATTGGCTCGTCCTTCAGGTAAATTATGTTTATCTAGTTATAACTGGGTGTAACTGAGTGTAACTGATTTAACCGTTTTCCTCGCTATATTCTTTCGAATGGGAAAGTTCCCTCATAAGTATTACTTATTGAATCAACAGTAGCTGTGCGTTTGGCTGAAATCTCCGTATAAATTCAATTAAATAAATCATTTTTGTAAAATAATAAAAAGATACAGTAAAATATAAGTAATTATGATATATGTTGTTGTTCGTAGTCACGTGTATCTATCAATTTTTGAAGCATAATGAGGTAACAATAGACAGTCAATAACGAATAATGATGATAAACGTATGACTGTGTTGTTCTTTTTTCCGTACCAGTGTTCGTTAAGATGGAAATAGAAGACACAATTTGCTGGATTAAAATGAGAAGGTCGTAAGTACAAATTCGATATTTTGAGAAGATGAGAAAAAACTGTCTGAAAATTACTCTTTACTTAAATTGAAAAACAAACATTTGCAACTTCATTTTTGGTCAATATGATAAGTTCCGATTTTCTAGAAAATAGGGTGCTTGAGTGGCTTAACAGCTGAAAGGAGCCCTAGAAAATTGTTAACTTAACTTTTGTAAGTGGTAGTTACGACCTTCTTATTGTAAGCCACCGATATGAGATCTTCTCCTGAAAAAGATATTACTAGTAATACTCGGATGTGAACAGAACAGGACAGAACAAAACGGAACGGAACGGAACAGAACAGAACAGAACAGAACAGAACAGAACAGAACAGAACAGAGTAGCGATGACAGTACAGACTCATAAGAAACATCAAAAGATCTTTCAAGACTGTACCAAAATGAAAATATTTTGATACATAAAAAAAACAATTCAAATTCTTGACCCTTATCAACTTTTGAGTAGATACTAACAAGCTGTTCATGAACTGCTACCTCTTCTACGGGGGAATATTAACTTGTACATGCACTATGATACCTGCTATCGTATATATCACAGACCTTAGTGAAGATATCTATGAAAATAATAATGAACTATTCATATTACCTAAAGTAAACTGGATAAAACTGACGCTGTAAATACAGATGGGAAGTCAGCGATACGAGTATTCAATATTTCTCATGCCATTGAAATGCCGTGTAACGAATCTAATTATTGCATCAACAGACGTCGTTGTACGAGTGTGTCAAGTTCGATCGTTTAGCTAAACTATTTGTATAAATGAAGGAATATACATCATTTTTATAGCATAATGAGGTAACAATGGACAGTAAATATAAGTAATGATGATAAAATATGACTGTGTTGTTCTTTTTTCTGTACCAATGTTCGTTCATTGAAAATAGGAGATATAATTATATCACATGACTTTCCTTGCATGCGGATGCGAGTGGCATCGAGAACATTTTAGAACGGTTTCCACAAAGCTTTCCCAAAGCTTCGGGAGAACATCTGCGAGGCAAAAAATACTTAATATTTATATCACTACTCTATAAATTGTATTATATACTCCCGAATCATTCATGACCTGTTACATCGTATACGAGGGAATATGTACTCGTGCATGCACTATGATAACTGTATTGCTATCGTAGATATCACATACCTATGTGAAGAAATGCATGTAAAAACTAAAAGTGAATGAAACATTCACATTTTCCAAATTAAACCGGGTAATTGAAAATGAAGATGTTTCGATTAAAAACTGATGATGAAAATACGGATGGAAAATGAGAGATACGGGTATTCAATATTTCAATTATTGAGATGTAAATGTTGAAGGAATGTCAATGCTTCGGGAATTTAATATACATTGACGTTACGCACGATGTTGCGAGAACTGTCGAAAATACGCGAGTAGCACACGCATGAAATGCAGTAGTACGCTTATTATGAAGAATACTTAAATAAATAAGATATCAAACTATTCAGAAAAGAAAATGCAATAAATCTAATGCATTCAAACGTGATTAATTAATTACACTAGCCGTGATTATTAAGCTTTAGTTGACGCGCGGGTATTAAAATACGATGTCCCAAAGTAACATGATTTCCTCGCGCAATAAACAAAATATAGTACATCTTTTTTATTCTTCCATCAAATTAACCTAAATTTCCCCATAATACTGGCAGGAAATGAGGTTATACGTATATGAAATCAGAAATGACAAAACGTCGGGCGTGTTCCGGATATATAGATTTGTGTGATGATGCGTAAAATGTCCCATTTGATATTTTCATAAGAAAAAAGGTCGACTGGTAGTGCAAGAAGTTGTTTCAGAAAGAAATCATGGCTGAGAAATGTGATATATAATGTACGTAATGAAATCTCATTTGATAACGATAATGTTAGTATCATTATCCTAAGAAATAAAAATTTAAGTATTGCGATATATTTGTTTGAAAAAGTCTAGCCACGGCGACATTTTTTAATAATTTTCATCGGTACCGGTGAAGTTGTGCATTTTCAAAGGAAATAAATAAAATTCCGTTCTCTGTATGAAGACGGTAAATGGAATATGTATGACTCATTTAACGGAGTTTCTTTAGCAGTAATTTGTGTTGTGATACGTGCAAAACTATAAAAGTTATAGTTATTGAGCTAGGTCTAGCCACGGCGCAAAACTGACTAAAACGCGATAGTTGACGTTATAATTTGCAAGTGAGCGTTGGATACCATTTTTATATCTAAATTGGTGCTTTGTTTCGAGTGTAATTAACCCGACATCGTACTTTAATCATTTTAAGACGGAATATATTTGAAATATTATTGGTAACGGAATAAATATGAAACATTTACCATTTTTCTTTGCATTATTTTTTAATTGGTTTCCATAATGAATTGGCAGCAAAATAACCCAATGAAAATAGTAAATGCAATCATTAAAAATATTTCAACGAACTATCAAATGCAGACCAAAGGAAATACAATGTAATACCGTGAAAGGTATGTGGGTTATCGTTTGCCTGGGGTTCAAATGTGGCTGAAGGATTATAATCTAATTAAACTGATCATGACAATTGAAGACTCGAAAGGATTAAACAGTTCTTCTTCCTGTGATGATTATGTTTTAAATTGTCAAACCAGGAGTTAATTAAGTTGGATCTCGACAAGAAACAAACTAGTTAGAGTGCATTATGTAATTATATAACACATTCAAACAATGTATAAATGTAATAAACAGATAAAACGCACGTGTAAAAGTAAAATTATGGTATATGTTTACATTATTTTTCACATTTTCTTTCGTTTAAAGGACAATCCAAATAGACGTAATATTCGCACATTTGTCTGCGAAAAATTAAAAGTATAACATGTGCTATCGAATATTTCTCATTTAATGATAATGCTTATTATCTACACGTCTAATCAATGATCTAGATAACAGCTAAAACTACAACACGTAACGATGTGTGTGGCGTACATTTTGAACTAAAATAACGTCAACGTCATGTTACAGAAAGGTATCGCAACATCGTGCGTAACGTCATTTACAATGTATTTTTCAATCATTGAAATGCTACGTAAGGAACCTAATTATTACATCAAAAGAAAGTGAATAGTCCCCTTAGGAAAGACGAGCATAATATTTGAAGAACCTTAAAAGCAAAATGATGTTCTACTTGAAACAGATCTTGATTGATTCAATTTAAATTATGAATATATCTGTTGATAGCTACTTATGTCAAGTTTGAAACCATTTGGAACGAACATAACAAATCTAGGAAAATATTTGGCTCATGAAAAAAAGATAAGGTACGATTACGTGGAAATACCTCAAGATAAGCGGGAAATGTTTTGCTCTATGTATATCGCTCTGTTACTGTGACTCGTATTAAAGGTAGCATTACAAAATACACAGTTTAGTTTAGTTATATGGTAGATTTAGCATCAGGGTATATAACATGTTATGCTACGGTCACAATGCTCGTACGATGTCCGTACGGATTTACCAACTACGGTATTTGTACGTTCTTAGCATCTGGTCACAGCTCGTACGGATCTCGTTTTCACCAGATCACCGAGTCCTCTACGAGTTGTGAAATTCCGTACGATGCTCGTACGAGTCTCGATATCCGTACGGGCTCCGTGCGGGCTCCGTACGGACGTTGTACGAAATCAGAAAAATAAACTCGTACAGAGCTCGTACTCGTAGGGCTACTGTGACTAGGGTATTAGTGTAGTTTGGGTGGGGGGTACAAAATGCAACACGTCTTTAGAAACATGAGATTAACGTCATTTTCAACTTGCGCTTAGTCCAATTATGACGAGATTTCGTGTGAAATATAATTCCATAAACCTCTAAAGTCTATTACCTAACTTAACAAGCTTTGAGATGACGCGATCTCCCTTTAAATTGAAGACATAATGTATCATTTTGGAAAAGTTAATGGCCCCTGATCTATATGAATTAGAGGTTGAATACAAGCAAAAGCGCTACTCACCTTGGCAATGGAGAACACTGGTATGGAGCTTGCAAAAGGCTATAATTGTACCCTGAACTCACAAAGTAAATTCTTTTCCAAACTTGGCGTGAGACGATCCTGCAATGTACAGCTGCAAGATTGGTACTTCTTAATCAGACTGACCGACTCAAATGGCTACGTGAGTGGACCGTTATATTGTGGGAACCTATTGATGTTAGTTGGATCATTGGAACATTTTGTAAAACACAATGAAAACATTAACTTGTGTTTAATCTGTTTCCATAATTGGTATCTTCGATCATGTTTTATACTATCCATTGTTTAATTAATTGTCCTGATTAAAAGGCATAACTAAATTAAAACGATTAACCAACAACAGAACTACTTGCGTAAGAGAAATTTTCAAGATGATTTATCTAATTAAAAGTAGAAAAAGTTGCAGTTATAAATGTTCACACAATTTAACGTATTCGTTCATTTCCCGTGTAAATGATATCACTTCCAGTGGAAACTCCTTCGTTTGAAAAATGTTCTGTGTTTCAATATAGTCAGGCAAATTATAATAACACCAAATGTGTTTATGTGTTCCTCTTAAAATTGAAAAAACGCTGGCACCGCATCGTATGCAGTCTGTCTTACATACCCTATGTTTAAAAAGACAACTCCTCAATCTACTCTTTTCTCATGAAATTATTTCCCTTTGTACCCTCAAACATAGCTAATCAAGCCCAAAATAAAATCTAGCGAAAATCGAAAATCGAAAAATGTTATGCTATTTGATTGATAAAATATATTATCTAGTCGGATGGCTAGACTACATCGTATGTTGAGTTCTTTCAATGCCCCGTGTAACATTTCAACTCGAATCCATATTAACATCTCTGTAAAATCGAAAACCTACCTTTAAGATAACATTTGTTACAGAGGTTCTTATGTAAAACATTTGTATAATAATACAGCGATGGGAACTAACGTTTAACATTTGACATCGCAAAATTCGTACGGAAACGTTTGTTTATAGGACTTGGCATTGTATTGATGCATTTTCTCGTAATTTATAAATTGTCAGAAGACGTTACAGCTGTCGTGTAGAATTCCATAGGGAATGATTATTTGATTATTTGATAGTTCTCGGAGATATAGGATACCGGATTTCATTTGCAGTGTTTGTTTTTAGAGTAACGGAATAGATTTGAGAAAATGTGGCGGGAATTGTTTACATTTCTCTGAGAGGTCTGATTTTATTTTTTATTTTGGAGATGGAATTGAAATGATAGGTAAATTCAATACAAATATACTTATGCCTATTGCTCGGTTACTGCACTAGTGTTCGTTATCGAAAATGTTTAGTTTTAAATGCATTTGGTAAATGTGTGTCACATCTTTGTAACGTTAGTCGAAATAGGTGTTGCAATGGGAAGTAGTTTTTCATGCTGAAATATTTTGGTATCAAAGATGATAGGGAGATACGAATATACATGTATTTAGACTTACTTGATTTTGAGTTTTAGAAATAAAACTTTAACCCCGATATACAAGTATACATTTTATATTGGTAAGAGCACGTATGTACATAGAGCTTGTATATTGAACCTATGTCGTATCATTGCAGACCCGTAATGTGAAATGTAAATACATGAAGTCGTTGATAATATACGTTGACAAATATAGAATCATCTAAGCCATACAATAATCTTCAATAGGCTACTATGTGGGTTTCAACATCTGGACACATTTTAACAGCGTGTATCGTTAGTGAATTAATCACAGCAATTTAGTTCAAGTAGTTTACTTGTCGTAACGAGCATCTAGTCAAACAATTGTTACTTGTCAGCATTGCTAATCTGTGTAGATGATAACTAAATTGCAACAATTAATAAGAATTATATGTAATGTAAACTGCAAGGCATAAGTGTTTGTCAACCTGTTGGTGTTGATTTTAGTTCCAGGTATGTCATTGTGCCATTACTTACGTGTAGAATACTGTAAAATCCCATATTTTCGTCGGTGTTAAATTCGTCGATTTTGATAAAAATGCATTTTTCGCTCTCGTAAAGTCGTGGATTACCAGACACGAACGGGTAAACCATGTTATGTATTTGAAATGTTGATTTAGGAGAGGGTTTCAACAATGTTGGAAAAACTCGTGTCAATCAATTTGTGTATTTATAAATAGGAATAAGAACGAAACACGTGAGGTACTTAGAGTGGAATTGTCTCCCTTGCATACATTTGTATTTGTGGGAAAATTGTAAAACTGTGATTTATAAATGTTGACATGTGGTCAGTGAAAATGTAATTAAATGTGGATTGAGAGGTCAAAATACTTGACTGTCATGGGTTTATCTTAAGGTGCATTGTGCATGAACCAAACTTTAGACATTGGTTCAAGTTTCTATTATAAGATGTTCATTGAATTTGTTGTATTGGATTTGTGTGACACTCATGTTGTGTTAATTAAAGCTTTGTCTGATACGCTATAAAGAGCCTATCAGTCTCAGCTTGAACATTCTAAATTAAAGATGTCGGTTTTCAGCGTGTGTGCTTCATTGGCACAAAGTTAGATTAATGTCCATTTTCGGTCTTATTGTACCTCAAAGCATAGTCTAGTAATGTAAACCTGCTTGTATTACACATAGTTATAAAATTCAAATAAGATCTCCATTATTGAATACTAAATTGTCTATAAAGATTCATTACTGCACAAAAAATACTAGAAATAAAACTTGATAAATTGAAACCGTCACCGTGAATCGTTGTAAAATCCGTTTATAAAACATACCGAATAATTACCAGTTCATACATGGAAAACATATCATGGACCACAATGGAAATAAGGGTTCCTTTGAAACTTTTTTGTGTTATCCTTGATTTTTAATGTTGATTTGACATGGTTGTTTTATTAATTCATGCCTACATCTACTGTAGTTGTATGGTTTGATATTATGCGTGCCATGTCAATGCTCACTTTATGTTAATTAATCTATCTTTCTATACCATAAAGTATTAAAGTAATTCACACAGTCAGCAATATTTCGTCATACATGTATGCATGTACATCATGTACTTTAAAAGGTTGGTATAAAGGTTTCATATATATGTGTTTAATAACAAGATCATCTAAAGTTTACCGTCATTTTATGGTGCGAAACATTTGATACAAGTTTCGTGTTTTATTGCATTAAATACAACTTACTAAACTGTGATAGACAATCTTCGATTTATACACTCAACAGTCACACAGAATTAGAAATTAGAAATGTTAACACTCTTTTCCATGAGTTTTGCTTTAATGTTTGCTCATTGGTTAAAGAATAATTTGATATAGCATAAATGTGCACAACGTTTTTTACGAACGTTTTATGTAGTCTTGTGATACAAAAGCTCACCACGAGAAATAGATGCCATAAGTAGGTTTCCAGTCTAGGCTGCCACATACCAAATTTTCTTAACATTGTAATTAAACACGTACAGCTCTCTTCAAGTCTCTTGACGTTTGGAATTCCAGGATGGTTGGTCCAGAGTCTGGGCTTTAAACCGAACTTTCCCTGTATCCAATACAAAGCCACGACTCGTAATACTGAGCCAACAACTGAGATATTCAAATACAAATGTACAGTATAGACGAGAACTCGTAAAATAGTCCTGGGCAATTCCTATTTCATGGTTCACCGTTGATACATGCTGTTTAGAATAAAACCAAAACAAGCGGAACTATTTCGCCCAGCGATTTACCAGAACTATTTACATGTATTTGTCAGTACATAAATTTGTATGTATGTATGTAAACATAATTCGTTGGTTTGATGGTTTGTTTACATGTCAAGAACTTCAACGTGTAAAAGCTGAGTTTATCATCTTGAACTAATGCGATAAGGCACATAAAGTATTAACATGCATCTATCAAGTTTAATCATTCTTTTGAGTACGGTTTACCATATAAATTAAGTTAATAGGATTATATAAACACGAATGGCAAACTATCATATTAGTGATATTAGAAACCCAGGACTATGAATGAAATTATATCACAAACTACAGTTTTTATTTCTCCAATATTTTTGGTTTTCCCATTCAATATAACGTTAGCACATTTTCAACTTCAACTTCAACACTTTAATGAAACAAAAGCTTGTCGATGTGCCGATTTTCCTGCACATGTGGGGACGTTGCTCATTTTTGTGGAAGAGTACTGGTAAGGACACAGACCAAGAAAAAATGTTATTTGAAATGACGGTCAAACGTAAGTGAAAACGTGTCTAGATTATTTGATAAATGGTCGTAAACTCAAATAAATATATAAATAAAACATGTGATAAGTTTCATGTGTTCCGTAGTTTATATTATAAAACCTTTTTTGAATCAATACCAATTAAACTACTTACCAAGTGTTTGACTAAGTGGATACATGAATTAAGTCAGGTTAAGTATTTGACTTTCAAATTAGTTTAACTGCTTTTTACACTTCTGGTCAATACACTTTCCGGTAAGCTACTAATTGTTAAATAATATTTCGTGTAATCTGACTAAGACCACAGGTATGTGATACTGGTTTTTTTCACCCATATCTAGACACAGGTGACTGTATCATTGATAACGAAAAATAAACGATTTTTTTGTAAAATTACAAAAATATATATTTTTGTTTTAGTCTTCATTAATGATACGGTTACCTGTATATCGAAATGCTCAGCGTAAAAAGGGAAAGCTGCATGGCTTCAAACTCTTCTCTCATACTCATGACGTGTCGAGGGTAATTAGTCTAAAATGTAATGACATGTTTCAGAAACGACATGCAATCACATCGTATTAACCAAATCACTGTATGACTTATTATGATCCTGTAAAACTCAAGTTTTTACTATACGGCTTGTGGGTGCCGTTTTATCAACGTACTTACGGAAATCGTAAACTAACGTTCAGATTTAGATTCAGTATAACCATTTAACAACTACACATTGGGGACATATATTGTTTGTGGGAATTCATTAAATAAACCTTTATTAGTATATCAGCTCTATTTACCACATTTTATAGATGTAAAGGTGTTATAAAGAAATTAAATTTGACCGTAAGTTTACGATTTCCGTAAGTTCGTTGATAAAACAGTGCCATGGTGATGCTGTAAAATTCAACTTGCATTATTTATTTTAATCGTAGGGACGTGTAACTTCAATCACTTAATAACTTTTTGAGATACTATACAACCAATGCAATATGTATGACTTATTGGGATAACTGGAAGTTAAATGGTTTATACGCTGATAAAATACGAATAAATGTACATGTAATTACAAGTTTCAAATATCGAGACAAATAATGAGTGAATTTTGATTGATTGTAGGCGTACCCGGTACATGTCACAAGTACCTGTGACCTCGGGTTCAAATTTCTAACTGTATACTCTAGATGTGTACGGTGTGTAGGTACATACAACGAAGCTCATTAAGAGGTGTGCAAGTTACTTTTAATTATCATATATAATAAGTGGAATTCCAACGCAAGCATGGGTAGTTAAACAGTGTACTGATAACAGTTCTGTAGACATGACATAGCGTTATTTGTTGTGTGTTATCTAAGTGTGCAAAAGGGGTTCAAAATCGGCGTTTAATAAAATGTGAGGAATTGTCTCCGCTATATATCATACTGAAGTTCGTGTCGTCTGTTTGTTTAAATTTTAAATGAACATTTGAGTGAGATTTATAGACATACTATACTGTACGAGGAAACTGGAGCGCTGGATTTACTCTAGAGTAGTGTGTACTGACGTTTTATAATGATTGAGGGCTTGTAGTTCGGTTGTTTATATTTGGATAACACTTCTTATTGCTTCTTGTTGAAATCTGCAAAGGTACTTTCAAGTTTGTATATACTTTTCATAAAACCGTTTCGTTTATCAAAAAGAGTTAATTATTTTATTAAATGGTGATGCACAATAGTGTGGCATGAAAATTAAGGTAAATTGGAGTAAAACCGGAGTAGGCTTTGACATTATCCTGTAACCGCATGCATTGTAACCGCCACATTATTAAATTCTTATTCAGCGAGTTTACCATTTAGACATAAATATTTGTAGACACTAATGGGCCAAACGATTGCAGTATTACAAGTATCATTTTAAAATAAGCATTTATACCGCGACGCGGGGTCGAACTTATAACATCTAGTTCCCTATAAAGTGTGTCATGCTACACATTTTTAGTGATGATAATAATGATTGTGGCGAAGATGTTTGGGTCTTAATGTACGGCAGCTACGATGCCTAATTTGGGTACTGTATACTAGTATGTTTAATTAAAGATGTTTGTACCTTGAACGACAAGAGATTTACATTACGATGATAACGTCTTTGAACACAAAGCCTCCAATTCTTCAATTCCAGTTATTTGACTTGATATAAATATCCTTTTATCAATATAGTCAAGAATATGTAAATATGAACAGATAAATGGCAACTAGAATAGATAGAACAAGATCCTCTTATTTAAATACGTTCAAAAGTAACAATGATAAGTTTGATTTATATTTAGCGAAGTTATTAGGTTAAAATATTAGATTTTGGCTCAAATGTTAGAAGATAAATTAGTATTATACACTCACTAACTGTAAAACCGAATTGTGCGGAAACTTGACGCATTGTGACTTGATTGAGCGTGTTAACGTAGTGTGACATTTTGAATTTGTGTGGGAACTTAAAAATAAATATTTAAATTAACCTTTTACTCCATGAGATATGTCATTGTGGTTTTCACGTCAATATTTAGACTAAATTAAGAAAGATACCAATTACTAGGTCCTTATGCTCAATATGTTTCTGTGTGTCAGCAAACTACGACGGTCACAATTTCAGCAAATCGCCGAGTCCCCTACGAGTTAAGAAAATCCGTGCGATGTTTGTACATTTTGTAATATTCGTGGCTCCGTGGGAGTTCGCCAAAATCAACTCGTACGGAGTTCGTAGGACAAAGTGTGATCAATGTAACGTTATAAGCTTTGGTTTGGACTTCCTGGATAGAATTGTAGTTTAGCACCAATATACATGTATGATACTTAGACTTATACTGTAGCAAAATTGACTCTCGTATAATTGTACAGTTAACTGTAAAATAAGTAATTTTCGCGGGGGATTAACTTGTTTGGATTTCGTGGTTCGCCTATAACCACGAAATTAAATCCCATCTAAAAATAATTTTGACCCTTGTATTTATTACCTGAAACGCAAAATCCAGGAAATAACGTCCCATCGAAATTGTCTTTTTTACCAAACCACAGATTTCGTCCCATCGACATTAAATGCTTTATCAGTATATGTTGATACAGATTCAGCTTAATTGCCTAATAAGTGGGTGCTATGTGGGAGATACGCTCTACATTATGATGGTGTACTAAATTGGCTCTCATTTAACCAGATAATAATTCATTCGTATATATGTATGCTTGGCTATTTTGACCTGAGCCTGACCTTTATGCAAGAATATATTAAAAGGTTCTTGCTTTGAATATATCAATTTCCGCAAGCGAAACGTGCAATATCGGTATTTCAAATTTGTGTTTGTATTACATCTCGGGCGTCTTCGTGATACTCCCCGATTATGAAAACATACAGTTGGTGTTGTAAACGTAGGCAATGCAGCGACTGTTAAATTATGCTAATCAAAAGGTCAGGCTCATGTCAATGTGGCCAAGCTATACATACATTTATATATTTATATCATATCGTATATTTATACCGTATCAATATTCATATCGCAATCACCGCTATGCAAGTAGACCTACTTTAGTATTTTCATTTCTTTACGGTTATTAGTCAGTATTAGTATAAAGGAAGTTTTACATTCTATGATTCAAGTATATACATGAACAATGTACACGAATGCATTAGTAGTATTTTTAAAGTCACTGGGTCGTTCTACTTTTTATATTGTTGTAGTTTAATTCCTTATTTGGGTCATTGGCTTCATTGTGTCACTGCTATTATACTATTATATACCGTTTCGCTTTTTTATATAGTACAAGTTACAAGCTATAGTTCGATGAAGTTGGTAAAGTCGGTTTAAGTAAAAACTTTGAAACTACACGTTATATGGTACAAACAGTAAACAGTCAGTGAGAGGCGAACACGGACTAGAATCGGATATAGAGTCATTCAGTGACAGTGTTTAAAGTATTTGGGAGACTTTTGGAATTTTGGAATTGGGAGAATTGGACTGTAGCTTGGAACTGGAACTTGGAATAAAAGCAGCAACATGAAGGTGGAAGGGAAAGTTGCTTTAATCACCGGAGCAGCGTCTGGAATGGGACGTGGCTTCGCCGAGTCACTTCTTAAAGCTGGAGCAAAGGTAGGCACTTCATTTCTATAAGACTAAATTATTATAACAGTATATATGTTTTTGTTCTTTTTTTTGACGTTTTTGTGGGTTCGTTTCTGTGCATTTTTTTTTGCTATTCTGTTTCCGCTGAGTGCTGCCGTTAAAAGAAATTAAAATATTAGCACAAGTGTTTAAGTCCGTCGACTGTACATTTAGCCCCAGGTTCATTAAGTCGCATGTCGTCTGTCACACAATTAGCTTTTTATGTGTGCTTTTTTTATAAAGTTACAACTGTTTTATTATCAGTATTATATGTTTTGTAATATTATTATGCTGGGTTTTAATTATTTACAGTAAGGTGTCATTTACGGCGGGATTTTTTTAGAGCTTACTCGTTTCCCTGGCATTGATAGTAATGCTAACAGACCAGTACTGACTTTAATTGCACTTTCTCAAGTAACCGAAAACTTCTCGACATGAGCGGGACATGAATACATGTATTTAATAATATCTTAGGAGAATATAATTAAACTATCTATCATGTCACTTGATAACAATTTATCGTTTCAATTATTGGTGCCAGTGCAAATACAGAAGATGCATCACTGTGTATTATTTCCATTTAGTGTCAACCGTTTCCAAATGTCTACCTAAAACTGCATATTCCTTTTACATAATCTTGTAGGAAGTGTACATTTTCTAAATGCAATTATTTTTATCAAGTTCGACACTAGTGCTAACGGAATGCCTGCATCGGGATCGGCAGATCAATGGTTCGATCTCCGATCGCGACATACCAATCTCTTTCAAATGCATTGTGCCCATTGGGTGCCCATCGTGTAAAAAGTATTAGAAAGGTTGACCCAGCATCCAAACATTTAGCTTGGATAACGTCATGAGACTGATAATATGGAATGAAATAGTGTAAAAAGAAGAAAAACACCTACTCCAACGTTGAAACTTCATATCTTAAAATATAGATTTTACGATGATATGATAGTAATATGTTTACTTTGATTTATGATACTGTTAATGGCTAGTCAATTTTATCTATTTTTGTAACGATGTTTTGCATGGATAAATGACGAGCTTTTTTCACATAACCCTACTAAATGCCTGTATGCCATAAAATACGTTTAAACATGTCCGCAGATATAGCTTATCCTGTTTAAACTCATAAATCATAATTTTATCAGTCCGTTATTCTGATAAATTGAAATACGATGATTTAGCGTTTATTTCATAAAAAAGTGTTAGTAAACTCGACTTAAAGTTCAATGTTTTTATCTTAGTTTGACCATTCTTCTTAGGGATACCTATATATTGTTCGAACAAATCCGCGTGGTCCTGAACCTTTCTATTAACATAGTTTAAGAGTTCATTTATTGTCGCAAAATGTTATTGTGTTATAGTGTTATTTTAGACACGTATACACCTTTTGTGGTTCATTTATTCCACACAAGAAATTTGAGTGCGTGCGGTTCCGGGTTCAATCCCAGGCTGCTTTATACCAACGACGAAATAAACATGGTTACAGATATTCCCTTGCTAGACGCTCAGCATAAAGGGGAAACTGGTCTCTCTTCTCTCATTATCCTTGTGGCGATGGATAACACCAGGATTGAGAGTGATTGTTCGGAAAAATCTTGTTTCACAATCGATAAACTAGTATAAACTAAAACATAAAATAAATTAATTTTGTAATAAGGTCGAAGTCTAAGTCAATTTGTTCGTACAATGTACTATGATACGACCATATTTGTGCCTACAGGACATACATTTACGACCTATAAGAGATCAAATTAGCCAGATAAATATCGCGGTAACACAAACTGTTTGCTTAAAATATTAAAATAGAAATGTAATGAATTATTTGCTTTTAAGAAAAAAAATATAAAAAGCCGAGGTTTTTTGACAGAGTGCATTAAATATTAGTGAATCGAAGACTTAAAAATGTGACGAACGAATATGTACAATTGCTATTATATATGTATAATTTAACATGCCAGAAATAGTGTATCCAACTAAACAAGCCCATCGAAATCAATCAAATCTGTCTGTGAAAGGATCTCGGTTTGTTTTTCATAAAAAGTGCTCGCAGTTGAAGCCCAATTTGTGGTTATTTTGTTTGTAGTAACAACACTTGAGATATTGAAATATATGAGCCAGTCTCCAGGAAAGCCGGTCTTAGTGACTAAACTACTAAAAAAGTATGAAAACTACGATAGTATGGCTCTAGAAAGACGAGGCTCTCGTGAACAGACTCGAACGTTCGGAAGCTCATTTGCTTTTTGTTGGCCCTTAGTTAGGGTCAAGTTCTCACGTGTGTGGAAGACGTTATTTGTTGCATCCGGAAGTGCAAGAAGTGGTAACCTAGTCAAGTCCTAGTCAATTGTCCTACGCATAATGTTAAGAATAACAGGACAGGACATAACTCGATTGCGTATTTGATGACCATGTGCTCTTTTGATGACGCTTGTTTAGGCATGTCCAAGTCAAATGGCCTGCATATTGAAAATAGTTCTGAACGCAGTTGAAAGACGGTACAAAACACTATGAAAACGAGTTGTTGGTCATATCAGGATACACGTAAACTGAATGCAGACATATTATGTGATTCTTTATGAATGTCATAATTATTTTAATAGCATTGTATTATATTACGAGGGTCATTCAATATATTCGTGGACTAACGTTCTCATTTGGATAGTTTTGCGCCTAAATAATAATATTTTACACCATTTTAAACCTTCATTTATTTTCTACAACTTTTGTAAAAATGTTCGTGATAATGCAGACCATTAGCAAACAGGGCGCTAAAATATAACCATGGTAACGCGTTACCACCCCCGGCCAACGTTATGCACTTTACGCATTAAAACAAATCGTCATAATTATCGAACTGATTGTTGGAACTTCCTAAAAGTCTGTATTATGTCGATGTGCACCTAGGATCTGTGTTGGGCGTGTGCTTATGTTACAGGTGTACAGTGCATTCAAACTCATAATTTACACACGTGCATTGTATAACTTAAGCCTAGGTCCCACTGAGCATGTTTTTGTCTCAGCGATATATTCCCGATTTAAAACAATGGCTTCGGGAGCCATCGGAAACAGAGATGTCACAATTGTTCTACAATGACTTCTCCGAAGCTTCCCCCCTAGACCATTCGGACCCTTTCCCGATATCTTCCGATGTCCATTTATTACATCGGGAGAACAATGCCCAGGCAAACATGCTCAGTGCGACCAAAGCATTTATAAATGAAAGGCGACACTAGCCGTATACGTATCGCTCAACTTAAGGGCGGCCTCCTGATATCGACTTTCATACAAAAAAATCCAGACATAGAATTTCCCGTACAAGTATTCAGTATACATAATTATACTATCCCGGTGGATAATTGAGTGAAAATGATCAGTTATTTCGCTAGACATACCCATCTATTATGTCACACAAATAGTGATTTACCAAAGATAATCATAGTGTTCCCTGATTTAGGGGTGAATAAAAATGTTTGTGTACAAAAGCACACACAACTAAAAGTATCAGACTATTTAAGTAAATGTATCTGGTGGCAACGGATTGTCTATTTTAACGGAAAAATCTAAGAACCAACTAAACACAAATACATGAATATTTATAACATTACAAAAGGTTTGCTTATATACAAATAATTACAACAAATAGAAGCATATTACAATGAACACCGCAGGAACATTTAAATAAACAATAAACAGTTTTATTTACATTCATTACAAAATGATCGGGCTACAAGTTAGTCCAACATTAGATATCGACCCTTTCCAACGTCTATGGAGTACGATATGTTTTTCACCACAAGATTATGAAGCAACTCAAAAGAAGCCAAGTTTCTCCCATTTGAACGTTTGGTGTCGTGTAAATACTGTTACACCGCAATAGACACATACGACATCCAACATGGCTAGACTAACTTCCGCACAAAGAGGAAGATGTTTAAGTTTTCTCTTACGTTTGTCACTGACAAAACCACCATTGAAACGAGTAAACACGCCCGAGAACTAGTTCCACTTGCGGCAGTTGCATTTTGAACATTTGTCATTTGGAGCAGTAACGTTCTTTATAAATTTCACGTCCATTTGACAGTCGAAATCAATACCGCGTCGTCAAACATTTTACATTATTCATTGTAATCAGACTCGACCATACAGAACCAGACCATGTTATTTTATGATTGTCAACGATATTTTTGATGGTATTGATGCAACTCTAGATGACTGCATTATTGCATTCATAAACTTAATTACATGCGTTTCGACTTACCCATACATGATTATGAATATCATTAATACAAAAACCCATGCAACGCTAGACCATCCATAAATGTTTCGTCGTAGGGCTTATTTATGCTGTGGTCGATATCCGTATGGCTCCGTGCGGACTCCGTATGCATGTGTTCAGCAAAATCCACTCGCAATGCGACCATGTTATTAGTGCCAATTTCAGTTCTTCTGTCATTTACACTGCGGTCATTAAAATGTTGACAAAGTCAATTTTCTAGGCATTAAAAGACAGTTATTGGAATTAGTTATCCACTGGTTTGCTTTCCACAAGAAACAAACAACGTCTCTACATGACCATGGTAGGACATGGCTGTAGTCACTGTCACAGAGCGTTCCTAACAAGATCGATCGGGGGACTAGCAAATCTGGAATAACTTTTTTTTCGTGAACAGATTTTATTTTATTTTTGCATATAAGTTGCTTATGTTAAATAAGATTGATTTAAACCAAAATATATACAAAACTAATGTTTATTAACGAAATATATATAGGCCTATTGCGGTTATTTACCTGGATTCCGGTCCATTCCGGTTATTAACGTGGATTCCGGTTAAACGGATAACCAAATGTGCCCTTAAATTGCGTAAGTCTGCATGTTATAGCGCACATTTCAATATAAGCTGAAGTTGCTTAGATGAAAAAGCATTTTCAAATAAAATGACACTTTTTAGTGGGTTAGGTAATAAACAGGTGTACGCAGCATGTACGTGTATACCGTAAAGTCATGACTGTTCGTTAGCACAAACTTTTTAATGTCGATATGTTTCAGTAAAAATCAAATTTCAAATTGTCGATTACTCGTGGTGATAAATTTTTCAAGATAAACGTAGAATTTAGCTTAAAAAGGAATTGGTACACTCGAGGTATTGGTTCTATCAGGAATGCAATGTGGAGGGCTACCTCTTAATCGAGTATAAAGTTGTAAAAAAAATAGATACTCGAAGTAGGCTGGAGTTCGTCAACATAATTCTACAAAGCGCATAACACTCATTTTACAGTTAAATACCAGATTATTGTACCGTTGCCTCTTCTTCTTCCTTAACTTATTTCACTTAGGACGACATTGTAGTAAGCCTACCGGGTTATTTTACATACATACATGTATAGAATTCTGTCTCTTGTATTCTCAGTTTTCAAGATTTGAAGCGCTTACTGTTATCAAATATCCACGATCTATGTGTCTTGTTCTAACCGGATATTGATGTTTTGTAATATCCATTTAATCGGCTGATTAGATTAGAGTCTACGCGTACTTTTTTTTAAAATGCCGAGCTTAGACTTTATCTGCCAGCCAGCTTTCTGCTGAAATATGGCTGACATATATATTTATTTACTCGTGCAAGTGCCTGTAGCCGGATTTGAATACAGTTCGCCAGATTAGACGACAAGTGCACTAACCACTGAGCTACGGAGGCACAGTCAGTGAATGTTCTCTTCTTTTTATAAACTAAATGTATATTATTATTAAAATGCTCGGCATGAGTTTGCTTGAAAAGGCCATGGTCATCATATGGCCGTGTTCAAGTAGTGTTCCAAGTCTCACTGGTCAACAGTATTTCAATCATATGATGATTATCCAGTCCTATTATCCTGACACCTGACCAAGTCAAACGCGATTTTTTTTGCCAACTGGAAACTCGACTGTCCAACTCAATACTCAACTCAATAATCGATTTTGTCCAATTGAGTTGTTTGCCCATACGAAACTCGATTTTTATCAACTCGAAACTCGATGCTTTTAATGCGAAACTAGAAACTCAAAGTTTCGAAACCCTCAAACACGGATGATGTAGTTAAGCGTCTTCTATTGCTGGTTCTACTCCGGTTTTAATATGTTGTGTGTGTGTGTTTTCAGGTGAGCATTGTAGACTTCAATACAGAAACAGGGAATGCAAGTACTCAGGAACTAAAGGACCAATATGGTGAAGATAGAGCAATATTCTGTCAATGTGACGTCACTTCACAGACAGCTTTTGAAGGTAATTTTTAGATTATATCATGCCATTATGATTTGTCCCAGGAAACACCACAGCTTAGCTTTACATACGAGTATAATATTTATGTCGAGCATTATTAAAATAGCCTTTATTAGCAAGTCAGCTATCTGAAGAAATATGACAGGCATAATATTGAAATCCTCCACTTGTATTTGAACCAGGTAGTCAGATTAGACGGGGAACGCGCTAACCACTGAGCCACGGAGACACATAGAGGCGTACATATCCTCATAGTTTCGATATATTGTGTTAGTTTATACTTTAAAAGTTTAATTCCTTCTTGGTCAAGTGTGCAAGAATGTCTACAATTAATGCCAATCACTCTCGACACCTCTCGACCCGATGATATCCATGACCATGAGATAAAGGAAATCAGATTATTTTCATCATGATAGTATATTTGCTTCCAGTGTTTTTCTTTCATTTGGTATGGCGTGGTCACAGAACAAGTTCAGCCTTCTGTGCCAAAAGCGGACGCTTTACCAATTTATTACTTGGCTGGTGGTTACAAGAAGGGAAACAGTTTAGCAAGACAAATGTGTTATAATTGACACTAAGGACATAATTAATCCTCGATATCGGATTGATGTCTAGATATTCTGAAAATGTATTTGGATTTTGAAAATTGACATACCGGTATCTTATAAATGAGGCGTGGCGACTCTACTTTTATAAAATAAGCACGTTTCCATAAATCAATTCTTTACAATAAAGCCGACTTTAAAATCTATGTTTAGCACATAGACGGTACAAAACTGCCTGATACATATTCCCAGTACGATGTCACGTTTCGGGTATCTTGTCTTAAATAATACTTACGGTATGTCAATAAAATCGTCGTTAAACCTGAACATATACTCGTAGCTTTTGTAAAATGCACGATATTTGACGCTTAAAAAAATTACAGTCCTAAATCGATTTTGGATTTTGACTGCGACCTACGTTGCAAGATGTGGGTCAATGGATTATGAAGGTACACGGGTACTGTTTTTATCTAGAACATAAGAATATTTTCTACGTTTAAAAATGGCATGCCTTCGTTTACTGATGAGAAATACAGAGATATAAATTACATAATGTTTAAACTAGAGATATTTATATCAAAGTAATACGTCGTTTAAATATATTAATTATACCCCCGACAAGACGCGTCTGGTATTAGCTTTGTTTGCTAACAACTTATGGTATCAAAAATATTTACAATTTGAGTGGTAGGAAATGCACATATTAAAAACAAGATAGCAATTCGTACTCTAAATCGCTCACCTAAGAATGCCTACGTACCTGGACAATTTGGCTGCATTATCTGGATTTTAAGTTTTTTTCACAGACATTGTATTGTTACCTAAGTCGTTTAATGTATACCCCATTGTTTTGCGCTCTGCATAGTTCACTGTGTATAAACGATTCGATTTCCGACAATTGCAATAAGGCATACTCGTTGTATTATATAGGACAATAGGTCATTATGTGTGATCACATATTACATTATATAATCCAATAAATCATACAGTGCTTTTTTGCGCTCTGCATAGTTAGTTCCGTAGTATCAGGAAACCGCTGACTTAATTATCCTGTGTCAAAACTGTGACTGGGTTTTCTCCACCTGATTGAAATAAGTTAAAACAAAGTTTAGTTACCAATTTTCTAGTGCTCTTTTAAGCTGTTAGGCCGCTCAAGCACCCTTTGACATTTCAACTTCCCCTGGTCATTGGGCTACATATGGAAACCTACACTCGTGTCTCCCTGGGGAGACTATTTCTCTCCTGTGGTGTGGCAGCCAACATCGATCTGCGGCGCCCAGGAATAGACACTGCCCTCACAGGTACCATTTTACACCATGGTGGAGTGGAGCTGTGGGTCTTGCTCAGAGAAATTAACCTGTGGTCCAGAGTGGGTCGAACCCGGGACCTCTCGATCCCGAAGCGCGCGCCCTACCTCTAGGCCACCGCTCCCTTCAATAGTTTTGACCAGTGGGACTATGGAAAAATAGGGTTTTTTTTCAAAAATATAGTGATACCGAAATTGAAGAAGTATAAAATGCAAAAATAAAAGTTGTAGAGACATAGGATCACGTCAAAACTATGACCTCAAGTATTTCCATTATGTTATTCTGTGGTTTCACGTTGTGAACTAGTATTTTGATCTCCCATAACAAACACAACATAGAGTGTAGAATAGCATCACATTCACTTACAGATTGTGTTCACATTGTAACAGACACCTTTTAAATATCAAAAATACAAATTGTTAACGGTGGGCGGTGGTCATAGGATGCTCCTGTATAGAACAAAATGAGCACACCTTGCTAAGATGAGCTGCATAAATAAAACAGAATTTCCGACGACAGAATATCCACAATTTCAATCTTGGCATGACATACGATGTTCAATATTTGCACAATACTGTAAACGTTATTTCATGATTTCAAACGCACTCTTCCGAGAATTTCGAATTCCTCTCTCAACGTGTTATAACGTTAGTACGTGGAAACAGGTGTTTAGGACTACATGTCCTAATTCAAGATTTGTTGTCCGGGTACAAAGTCTTCAACATGCTTGTTTTTGTTACAAAGATTACATAATGTTTTATGATACGGCAATGTACGGGATTGTTTGAAGCGGTTCTACTTTATCACTATCTAAGGTACTCCTCGTCACCAAGAGGCATTCCCTATAAATATCATATCTTTCTCTACTATCACATTAAATGAGCTAAATGTACAAAAGCAATATCAATTATCATAATTTGTCAGAAGAAAGTGTGCGCAAATATGAATCTATAACGTCATAAATATATTTAAATCACCAATAATAACTTATCGCTTCCAGCGATTAATATTATGTGGTCAAAGGGAAACAACTCGTGACTATTTTGGCTCGTTACGGAAATATGTTTTGATTTTTTTCTCGGTAATTAGTGGGAGATTTTTGTTAAAATGTGAGGAGTTTAAGCAATAATGATTCTTATTTAATGTATAATATTTCTGAATGATCAACGATCGTTATAGTGAACGCCTCTTTAACAATCACTTTAATATTATCGAAATATTATCGGTCGGTGTTTTAGGAGGGTAAATCTAAGAAGCCGCACCTGCAAATATTGTTAGAAAACTAATTATGTTCCAAAACCATGTTTCTATCATTTTATCGGTTATTTATCAAAGATATACCAGAAAATAAAATATAAACCCCGGGGTCAGTAGCCTTCAGTGTTTGTATTAAACTACACAGATGTGATGATGTAGGAGATGAAATTCTTCAAACATCAGATACTGTAAAATCATTTAATTTCGATGGCATGGAATTTCGTGGTTTTGTTAAAAAAGACAATTTCGACGGGATAATACTTCGTGGATTTTTCAATTTATTTAATAATTACAATCAATAATGGTCAATATTACTGTTCGATGGGATTTTATGATTTGATTTCGTCGTTGAAGGTGAACCATAAATTCCACGAAATTTAATCCCCCACGACAATGATGTTACAGTAAACAGGACCAGTATTGCCTTGTCAGTTTTGTTTGTACGGGAACTTTAGTATTGATAGCAGAATGATTGTGTCTGTCATAATAATATATTGGCGGTTTTTGGTTCCCAGATAAGACAAAACATATGTTTTGGGCTTCTTTAAGAGTAGCAGCTTTTTCGATAATCTGTATGTGTTACTTTATAATCTATAAATGTGGTGCATATACAAAACAATGTTTACAATGTGTTATAATTATTAATTTTTTAAAGTGTCTTATTACAGGAAAAAATCCGTTCTTTCAAAAAATGCTCGTATTTTCGGGGTGGTCGTATTTTCGGGGTTGTCGTAAGATGGGGTTTTATTGTGTGTTATTTTGCTTTATTATAAGCCCCTTAACAACATTGATTGTTTAGTTATTAATTTTGTCTTACAAGCTTTCCAAACAACCTCTCATTTCTCATAAGGGCCACTTGATGGTATTAACATAATGTTCCGGTTCTATACGATTTTTTCGTTATCATGGAACCAGTGTTGCTTCCTTCGTCCCTTTGACCTAATGACGATGCGAAAATACGACGAGACGATACTTGATTAAGGCTTAAACAATTAGATTTAACAATGTGTAATTTTTTCTGAAAGTTTATTTTTACCCACTGGACATGTATACCAATTTATATCAAAATCTGTACATTTACAACAGCATAAGAGCAAATAGAACATTATACAAAATAAAGTATAAGACTGAATTTTAGACTTACTACGTTGGTGAATAAGGCCCCTGCACACTGGCAATATATGCTCAGTACATCTAGAAACGCAACGTTTTCACCCTTGTTTTTTTCTTACTTCCATTGCTCATACATTTTTTAATTTTGAGTAATAATATTGTATTATCGTGTAGAAACTTGGCTATTGTCCAAATTTTATCGATTGGGTTACGTAACTCCCGTGCGTCAAGAAAAAGCAAAAACGCACGAATTCCACGTGCACCATTTATGCATGATAAATTTTGGTGTAAATTTCTTCGAATCCTTTGTAAGGTTGGCCAATGGAAAGAAAATCACAGAAGAAAAGTTCTAGGCTTCAGAATAAAAAATATCAGGATAGTCCGACCACGGGCCAAATCAAGCGATTCGGATGCCTATGACGGAGATGTCAACTGGGAGGTTTCACTTTGGCTAAAATGCCATGAACCGACAATGTGTCATCTGGAGACACTCTACTAGCACTTTGGCACCGTTTACAATCACCCATTTCCAGGTTATCCATGTGAAACAACTCTCCGACAGGACCAGTAACTCCACATGTACCATCTCTAGGCAAAGTTCACAACTGGTTCAAACTCTTCTAATTAATTTGTTGGACGTCATGCATATGTAATCAATCAATAATTAATCAAAATTTTATCTTTTCACTTAGAACAACGATTCTGAAAAAAAAGGATTTTACAAATGTGTGTTCCGTTACTTTTTAGCCGCACTATACACACAGGTAATGCTCAATTGCATCGATAGCACTGTATGAAAACAATGTTACAGTTGCATTGTTCATGGAATAAAATGCCATCAAGTAAATACAGTTTGGTTGCCATTCACACAGAGTTTGAAAAGTGTTGACAGAAACCCCAGTGTTGCGTTTCTAGATGTACTCAGTATAGTTGCCATTTTTACTGACGAGAGAAACGCATGAACGTAACACCGATATAAACATACTTCAACAATAAAACAATAAAACATACTTTCCTCTATATCCAACTGGTCATGTCATGGTACGATCCATGATAGGGGTCTGTGCTAATACGACCGGTTTGGATATGTCTATGAAACGAGTCCCGTCTTGTCACAGTAAATACCGGCTTATTGCCTGTGCTTGACATTAAAAGCATTGGAGTGCTAAATGATAAATGAGCTCAAGTTTTATACACTCTTAACTTCATTAGTCCGTACATGGACCGTTTAGGTTCCAGGGCACTGTTTCATCAAAGCATTTACGCAAATCTTTAACTTTTAATGTTTTGTAATACTTTTACAACTGTAAAGCTTGATAAATGGAGCTGCAATAGTACTCAAGATACAGTTAATGTCTACAAACAATATATTTCACCAATTCGCTGTAGCTAAAGAAATGTACAGAATTTAAATATCAACGTAAGTTTACGATTTCCGTCTGTTGATAAAACAGTACCCTAGTCCGTATGACTCTCCCTTTAAATAATCAGCGGAAATATTATGATGTAGAACAGAAAAAAATCATACTTACTGGTGATTATCACACACGTAATTATCAATTATGCTAAGCACTTGTGAACTTTAGCATAGGAACAATGTGACGTTAATATCCTGTTTATGCTTACGGCGTAACATTGTGTCTGCTTTTTGTCGACCTAGTTACAGTGACTTAGCCTACACTTGTCACTCAAAATTATCATAAACTAAAAAAACGACACTTGCTTACTCACAAACAATGTTATGCAATGCCTCTGTAATGCGGGGAATATGTTAACAATGAAAGAAACCTACTATAGTGTCGTAAAATCAGACACTTGGATGGCATTCGTCCCTGAATCGTCTGTAAAGTTCTATAATATACTTATCGCACTCTATCCAGTGCAGTACTGCAGTAATATCACACACTTTCGCACTCTATCCAGTACAGTACTGCAGCAATATCACACACTTTCGCACTCTATCCAGTACAGTACTGCAGCAATATCACACACTTTCGCACTCTATCCAGTGCTGTACTACAGTAATATCAAACACTTTCGCACTCTATCCAGTACAGTACTGCAGTAATATCACACACTTTCGCACTCTATCCGGTGCTGTACTACAGTAATATCACACACTTTCGCACTCTATCCAGTGCAGTACTGCAGTAATATCACACACTTCGCACTCTATCCAGTACAGTACTGCAGTAATATCACACACTTTCGCACTCTATCCGGTGCTGTACTACAGTAATATCACACACTTTCGCACTCTATCCAGTACAGTTTTGCAGTAATATCACACACTTTCGCACTCTATCCAGTGCTGTACTACAGTAATATCACACACTTTTGCACTCTATCCAGTGCTGTACTGCAGTAATATCACACACTTTCGCACTCTATCCAGTGCTGTACTACAGTAATATCACACACTTTCGCACTCTATCCAGTGCTGTACTGCAGTAATATCACACACTTTCGCACTCTATCCAGTACAGTACTGCAGTAATATCACACACTTTCGTACTCTATCCAGTGCAGTACTGCAGCAATATCACACACTTTCGCACTCTATCCAGTGCAGTACTGCAGTAATATCACACACTTTCGCACTTCTTCCAGTACAGTAATGAAGTAATATAACACACTATCTCACTCTTTCCAGTGCAGTACTGCAGTAACATCAAACACTCGCAGATAAATACAAATATCAGTTTCGCTTTTACAAGATGAGCATTCCGTTCATTAGTCAAATGGTGTACAGTAAAAAAATCAATAAAAAATCAATAAAAAATCAAATTTAGTACTGCTCTTTTTCAGTTTCAATATAACTGTGCTGTTTTGTTATTTCAGTTGCCTGAATATCAATTATGAGACCAATGCCAACGGCTCATACATGCAATAACAGGGCGGTCTTTTTCTTGAAACTTTACTTTATGTTAAACCTGCCTTATGCATCAAATGTGATTGTTTGTTGAATTCAAATGTACTAGTATTTAATAATATTAAACAGAGTATGAGGTCAGGATTTTATCGTATGTGTATGTACGGAAAACCCCATATCATATAAGTTTGCCATCTCGTCTTTTAACACTCATGTACAACCCTCTATAATATACGTCCGGTTTAATCAAGACAGTCTCCGACCTCTTGCAGCGTCTCAACCTGAGTATGATCTCGTCTCACAATTTAGAATGCGTCTTAATGTAAATTTCAGTGCGAGGCTGGACTCTGAAATAGCATCACTAAACAACAATGGAAATCTGTGTAAAGTATAGCAACATTTCAAAAGCTGGAACTTCAAATTTGTCTTTATTTGTGACTCTGTGTTTAGCAAAATCTCAATTTGAGCTGATATGAGATTTCTACTTGAGATGCTTTGAGAGATACGTCCTGAAGGACGCTTAAAGCAGGTGCTAGTTTTAACACATGTATGCCTGTAGATTCTCATTTCACGAGAATATCTTGTAGCTATGACAGACATTAATATTCCAAACCGGATGTCAAGTAATGACGTAGATATTGGATTTTTCTGAGAACGGAAACAAGTCTATCAAAACTAGATACGATCTGGTCTGATGGGTAACATAGATGCCGACAAGATGCACGCAGTCGGCGCGGATGCTGACAGCTTCATAGCCTTGTGTTTATGTTACATGGGAACCTATATCCGCCTCTGTGGTGACACAAATCAGAAGATAGCATCAAAGCTTTTAATGGGTGATACCAGTCAAACCTCGAAAATAAGACCAAACCCAGCATAGAAGTTTTGAAAACTTGTCTTATTAATTGCGTTGGTCGTAGTATTGGGGGTAAATGAAAAGCAAACTATAGAAAATGAGCCTGGTGTTACATGGTCCTAATTGATACCTGTGCGAACAGTGTCTATTCCTGGGCGCCACAGATCGATGTTGGCTGTCACACCCACAGGAGAGAAATAGTCTTCACAGGAAGACTTGAACGCAGGTTTCTTTACGTAGCCCACTGACCCGGGGGAGTTAAAATGTCAAAGAAAAGTTGAACGACTGAACTGCTACAAATATCCATCGAAAATTAGTATATTTTTCTTATTGGAAGTCTCTTATAACTGGCATAAAATTGCATCTCTTTTCAGATGCATTTAAGCGGACGAAAGAAAAGTTTGGTACGATTGATATAGTAGTTAACAATGCTGGTATTGGCGGGGAAACGGATGATATGTGGGAGAAAGTTGTCGATGTCAATGTGGTAAGTATCCCTATATGCCGGGCCTCTCAGGTAACGGTATCATTGATAACGAGTAAAACGAAAAACCAAATTTGAAAGAAAAATATTGTTTCGTTTTTATCAATGATACAGTTACCTTAGCCGAAAATTTGATAAAGCGGAATTTTGGCTCAATGACCCTCTTCTAACACAACCCTCTTCATTAATAATGTGACTGCTGAAGTTCATAAATTTCAAATTGTCAAATAATGCCACTTATTCCTTCTGTAATTTATTATCAACGCCTGTACTAACTTTCCCATGACTCTAGTAACTAGCAACATATCACACTGTATAAATAATATAGTAAAATAAATGTAATTTTATTGTATCGATAATATAAACGTTTGGAACATATCAAGCAAATTATCAAAACATGAAAATGCATTTTCAGCGATGATGTTGATAAGCTATACAATTACAATGTATATTTACTATTTCCTTGTGATTATTCCACAGAAAGGGACTTTACGAGGGACCAGATTGGGTATGCACTACCTCAGCAAGGATAATGGTGGTAACGGCGGGCTTATTGTAAACATGTCCAGCGCAGGCGGTAAGATAATTTTAACGGCATCTAAAAGAGAACTAATAAATTACCCAATCAAACGACGTGTTACTGACAACACATTTGTATATGTGAACAGTTAAATGAACGCCATATAATATGTTTGCATTCATTAATAAAGACGTTCATGCAGTTTTTGTAACTAAGAACATTCTCCAACTGGAGTACGAAGTATGAGCATGGACAGTGTGGGGAATCACGTGATCAAATAAATAACGTTCGCACTCAAAACTATTGCGATTTCATCTGCTAACGGAGAGTTTTCTTGATTATAAGTTATAACGATCGTGCATTTAATATGGTTATATAATATAGCCTAAAGTATCTCCTGTATATGTAAGAATACCCGGCAAGTACCGATTTCGCTCTATCTATAGCTGTTTAACTTTTTAATTGATGCTCGACAAAATGCAGTTTGCAACCGAATGTAATAATTTGGTCCAGCATCAGTTAACAACAGCTAAATATAGAGCAAAATTGGTAATTGTCTAGTGTTACTACATATACGGGAGATACTCTAGGCTGTATAATATAGTCTTATAAAGTGCACGATCGCTATAATCCAGAAAAAAACGAAATCGCCAATGTTTTGAGTGCGAACGTTATTCATTTCAAATCATTTGATCACGTGATTCCCCACACTGATGGAGTACGTTCTCCAAAGTTTATAGTCACGGGACATATCTAACCATTGCATGTAGCTATATGGTTTGTATTTTCAGGTTTAAATCCTAATCCATTTTCACCCACATACGGATGTACGAAGGCAGGAATCATTCACGCAACACGTTGCTATGCGGTAAGTATCCAATTGCATTGCGACGGTAAAGGTATCATGACAAAACGCCCCCAGGTGAAAACGCCCCCACGGTACAAAAAGAGCCAAAATGGTTGAAACGCCCCCATTCCGACTCAATGTTTAACACATGTATGTTTTGGAGCACGCTGACCATTATAGTATTCCATTGAAGCACGCTGTGTCGTCGTACTTTTTATAGGGACATTCTTTGTAATTGCGATCGTTTAAACTGATTAAGCAATATTACACATTAAATAAGAATAATTATTGCTAAATTTCTTCAAACTTTTAGCAAGAAACTCCCAATAGTTGATGAGAAAAGAATAAAAATATATTTCCGTAACATTGGTTGTTTCCCTATGACTAAAAAATAATACATTTGTAAATGACTTGATGCGAGTATTTACAAAAAATGAATTATTCGTAACTTAAATGTATTTTTAGCATAGACATATTTGCACGCACTTTCTTCGTAAAGATTATGGCGAATTGATAGTGTCTTGTATATCTAGATAATAAAATACGATACGTGACATGCCCTGCTTGTCATGTAGTTCTTAGAGAAAAATATGCTAGATGTTGGGTTTGCCTCTTACATTATTATAAGTAACGTTATTACACTTGCAATCCGTTTATAATACTAGTTAAGTAATACGAACGAAACAAAGGAAAGGAGAGGAAACAGATGGTCGCAGACTCTGTTGGATAAAAGATAAATATTTGTAAACGTTTACGTCATGACGAAATGCAGCTGTATAAAAAAAATTCTTTCAACAAAAACTTAAGTGTGCGAGCGCCAAAAATATTTCAAGAACGACAACTCTGCTGATATGATATATTTTAAAATTGTATGAGTTACTTCCCTTTCAGATATCGCCAGCAGCAGTACAATCAAACATCCGGCTCATGGTTATCTGCCCAGCATTTGTTGATACACCATTGTTCCAAAACCTCTCATCCGGGGATAGTACGCAGACGATCGGTGCCAAACAAGAACAGATTGCAGCTTTCATTGATCATATAGGAGTTTTAACGTACGTTTGTATAAATAATCCTATAGTAGGTCTATCTAATATTTTGATCAGATATGTTAGTGTCAGACGTCTTTGACGTCACTGCACCTAGTAAAGCGGTGTTTTCTTTGACGTCCATGTTCCATGTTATCTGGATAAATTTTGTGTTTGGCGTCAATGTACGTGTATTAATTGGAAGTATCCTTACTTGACTTACTTGTCACTCTAGCAAGTATTCTGATCCGATTTTGTGTGTTGACGCCAGCGTATCCGGTTTTCTTACCCGATTTCGTTTTGGGATCAGTGCATCTGATGTTCTGACCCGATTTTGTGTGTGACGTAAGTGTATCTGACCCGATTGTGTGTGTGATGTCAGTGTATCTGATTTTCTGACCAGATTTTGTGCTTGACGTCACTGTACCTGGTTTTCTGACACAACTTTTTTTTGGCGTGACTGTACGTAAGAGAATTCGAGTCAATATCAAACATGGGAAAATTAATGAACTGACAATTTAAATATGAGAATCATTTTGAAGTTTTGAAGGAAAATATCATCTGGAGTGCAGTTTCTTTAACTTTACTTTATCTACCAATATTTGAAAAGATTATCACCACATTCACATGATTTGGTATAACATTTTTCAAACATATATTTGCAGGATAGAAGAAGTGGCAGAGTCATTCATGGAAATGGTTATAGATGATACGAAAAATGGACTTATTCTTAGTTGTGCTAAAAAGACTGGAACAGTATATGGCTCATTAGCATTACAACCAATATAAAGTTATAAATTTAAGCTTGTTCTGTGAAAAAGTCACATTCATTTCATATTTTGTTCTCAAATCACTTGGCCATCACTGCTGCATTGATAACAAAATGGACCAATTTTAGAACATAGTAAAATATTTGTCTCACACTTTATTCTCAACCAAACATCACAACATTTATGAGAAGAGGGTTATGTACACCTATAATAATTATTAGTTAACTATCAGTTCAAAGGATTTCTTGATTGCTAGCATATGAGTATTGTACACAAGCTGTACTAAGATAAATTGTTAAGTACAATGTGAATCCTCATGCAGTTAGTCAAGCTCCCAGGCTATTCAGGCAAACAAATACTCTGGTTGAACGAGGATGATGTACTATATGTTTGATTATGGATATTTTATGATAAAAACTTGGAGGTTATTATTTTGACTTTGTGATTATAAACAATCTTATATGGAGATATACTTCAGAATTGCCTCTTTGAAAAAGGAATAGCGATAGTTTTGATAAACAATGGCAGTTGTTTTGATAAACAATGGCGCTTGTTTTGATCAACAATGACATTTATTTTGATAAACAATTGCACTTGATAATATTTTGATAAACAATGATTGTTGTTTTGATAAACAATGAAAGTTGTTTTGATAAGCAATGGTAGTGTTTTGATAAACAATGATAGTTGTTTTGATAAGCAATGGCAGTTGTTTTGATAAGCAATGTTAGTTGTTTTGATAAGCAATGGCAGTTGTTTGGATAAACAATGATAGTAGCTTTGATAAACAATGGCAGTTGTTGTGATAAATGATGTCATTTGTTTTGATAAACAATGGTAGTTATTGTGATAGGCAATGGTTGTTGTTTTGATAAACAATAGCGCCTGTTTTGATAAATTATGATAGTTGTTTTGATAAACAATAGCGCCTGTTTTGATAAATTATGATAGTTGATAAACAATGGCGTTTGTTTTTATAAACACTGTAACAATGTAGTTACTGGACAATTCATGTTCAGTATTTAGAATCATAGATTATATACAAGTTATGTTCAATTTATGTATTATAATTATGTATTTATAGAATAAATTTTTATTTTGCAAAATCTTGTTAACTTGAAAGAAGAGTTTAAAAGATAAAGAACCCAAAAAACTTCTTTTAAAATGCCGAGCATAGCTTTTATTTACCAGTCAGCTTACTGCTGAGATGTGGCAGGCATATGTGTGTTTCCGACCGGATTAAAACCCGGGTAGCCAGATGAGACGACAATCGCGTTAACAACTGAGCTATGAAGGCACAAGACTAACAGAACAGGACTTCAAATGGGTTGTAGGATCCATCATTACTTTGAAGATTGGGTACTTCAGTCAGATTGCTTGCTCTTCCACATGTTGCAACTAACAACATCTTTAAAACAAGAAACAGTCATAGACAGCAATATCCATCACCAAAGAGAAGATAATTGTACTACAAATGTATGTGTAAAAAATCAACAAAGTGGCATAACTCTGCCAAAAATGGTAAAATCACAAAATCCTGACAATATGTGTTGTACCTCCCCATAGAAGTTATTCTGTGAAAGAAATGTAGGAAGAGTTTCAAACAGAAGGTCGGATGAATGCCGCCTACCATCATCATATCACCTTTGTCCTTGACAAGGATAAACTTAAACCAATGTCATAGAAGAACAAAACCTGCCATTTGCATGTATTAATGAGTTATCCCGTCCCATTCATTCTTTGGACAAAGTGACACAGACGTACAAACATACTCAGTACGGACCAACTGACATATGCAAACTTGAAAAGTAACATACTCTCTCATCAGATAAGGGGGTATAATAACGAGAGATGTTTGTAAAACCTGTATACCCCAATGACAGCCTAACTGTTGAAAATGGTAAAGGTCGGTAAAGGTCACAATGACCTTGATTTTTGACTTAGTGACCTCTGTTGCTGGTCAACATCCATGTAAAGTTTAAAGGTCCTAGGGCAAAGTGTTCTTGAGTTATTAAATGGAAAGAATTTTGGTCTACAGACAGACCGACTGACTGGCATGTGCAAAGCGATATACCCCTCATCAAAGATGGAGGGGCATAATAATATACTGGTGAGAAGCCTAGAAGCATTACTTTTTATTCATGCCCTAGAGCATCCTTTTCAACATCATACATGAATCTTATTTCACTTAATAACTTTTTCAAATTTTGTCTGTTTTCAGCTGCTATAGGAATCACTGGACATCCTAATTGTTGTTCTGTCTCGATAAAATTTGCTCGTGAACTCTCTAAATCCATTTTGTTTCCGACGACAGCATGAGGTCGTTCGGATAATCCGGGTTTATATTGTTCAAGTTCATACTTCAAATGTTCCAACTGAGTCCACGGTTCATCGACAGAGAGATCTATAACGTATAATAAACACACACAACGTTCTATATGTCGGAGGAATGACATTCCAAGTCCTCGGTTTTTATGAGCGTCGGGAATTAATCCTGGTATGTCTGCCACTGAAATAAGAAGACAATAATACAAAATTTTAATTAATCATAAATGCAAAACAAACTTATACCAAAAGAAAATATGATAACATAAAATTGAAGCAACCAAGTGGAAAGAGATCATTGCTGCCATATGTCACACTGGGTATGAAGAGGAATAAGTAAGTTATGAAATGGACACAACCTTCTAAGACGTCCTAGGATTTCGCCTATAAACATTTTGGGGACAAGACAAGATTTAGTAACACCTTTGTGTATAACTAAATTTTGTTACAAATGGTGACAAAACTACATAAGTTGTAATGATTTGATAATTTAACGTGATAATTGTAAGAATTTGAATGAGCAGTTTTCTCAAGTAATATCTATAACATTGAAAACTTACAAATTCACCGTTGCTTTTTGCAACAGCTTATTTGAATTAAAAGGGAGATAACTCATACTGCTTTCCAAATTTTATTCATGCAAAATAACTTAATTGCTTTACGGCAGATTTCAATCAGCATACATGCCATATTTTCCCGAAGCCTATGCAGGAGATTAGTGATGGAAATGCAGGAGATTTTTCTTGCTCAAACTTTAAACTTAAATAAATGAAGTTAATATGCAGTTTTCACCTATTTTACTTGTAGAACATAACCATGCATGCTTCACAAAGCTTTTTAGATTTCTTTCATCATACAAACAAAAAATGTCAAGGTTCCAGTAATCCAAGAAATGTAGGAGATTAGATCAATTTGCCTAAATTCATGCGGGAGTCGAGTCTCAAATGCGGGAGACTCCCGCATGATGCAGGAAATCTGGCATGTATGACTATTTCATTTTTGATAATACTTAATATGAGGGATGAAGTGTACCTTGAAGAAGACTAAATTACAATATGTACTAACCAACAACTTGTTCATAATCATCATATTCTACTATGCCTACATGTGGATGTAATGTTGTAAATGCATACGGTGCTACTTTAGGTCTTGCACGAGATATCGCTCTCAGTAATGTTGATTTCCCAGCATTTGGAAACCCTATCTGAAATGTACATCACAGAACATAATTGACTACAACTCTACAAGTGAACAATTCTCAGCAGAAGTTGACCATGTACTCCATAAATACCTAAATTTAAAACCTCTTCCCAATGACCATCATCCATTATAGATATTAATCTGTTGGCTTGCTTATGCTTTTGTGCTTTAAATAAGCATTGCTCATTTAAATAATTCTTGTTCAACCAGCATATTTTTCAAGTGAAATAAACTAGTATAGAGACTAATAATTAAAGGGGTAAATGGAAGCATGACTAAACAATGGAGGAGTTTATAAATTTATTATTCCCTACGTTTCGGTTTAACATTTAAGCCTTCATCAGGGTTTATACATAAGAAATACAACAAAATTCTGCCCTAAGTACAAAAATAGAGGTGTTTTTAGTCACATCAGGCCATGTTGCCATCACATGACGTTGTATTGTCTGAAGTTATAGACTAGACTAACCACTGGTTTGTGAGGATGACTTAAATGGTTCATACATGAATATGTATCGAACGAAAACATGGATAACTGTCAAAGTTGTTTGCACCACAGGATAAGTGAGAAAAAAACAGATTATTGCATTCCGGAGTAAATCTATTACCCAATAATGAACAAAGCAGGGGAGGCAATTCAGGTTTTGAATGAACTGAAATTAGTTTTTAAGGTAGATCATTCTGTATTTTGTGTACAATCAAGTATAGCCGAATCCTAGCTTAGCCTCTCATCAGAATGTAGTAGAGTGTAGGTTGTAATCAATTAAATATATTCCTGGGTATACAATAACGTATCAATTACATATACACACTATGATATACAGCTAAAATCATGCTCTAGCACCAATTCAAATGTGGTGCCATAACCAAAGCACTACCAGAATAGAAGTCACCTTTTGTACAGGGCTTTTCTGTTCATTTTGGGAAGGGGCCTTAGCCTCTAAATTTTGGGAAAAATATCAGTGTATTTCCTGTTTTGGGAAACAAAACAATAGGTATAATTTGGGATATTGGGGAAAACTGCATGATTTTTAAGAAATTTCCAATTGGGAAGCGGCCTTTTACAAAAACAAGAATAAAGTATATTGTGTAATAAATTATTATACCAGTCCAATGTGTGCCATGACTTTAAGTTCCAGACACAGTATGCGGTCCTCTCCTCCAGCCCCTTCCTCTGCATATCTAGGGGTTGTATCCTCACTGGAAGCAAAATGTTCGTTGCCACGACCACCTGACCCACCACATGCAGCTATATAATACTCTCTCTCACCGTCCAGACTGCTTAACTCATTACCTTCCTCATCACGGATTATAGTCCCTAGAGGTACCTGAAAACAGTGAGTCATCTCCTTTTAATACTCTCTAACGCGACAGGGCATAAAAAAGTTAAACATGTTTATTTCCATTATTTATTTTTTTATTATAACAAATTCAAGTACATGTATTTGCAAAGGTCCTAAATATTTGAATGGCGTTTGAAATTATTTTAAGGATTTATAATAAAAATTGTTTTTTCTCTTCGCAAAAAGATTCAGTTATTTGAGATTCTAGTTGATCTTATCAATGAATCACCAATCAATACTTACAACTTGTTACTATCAACTGCATGACATATCTCTGGTAATGGCATAATGTAACCTCATACATGCCAGATCTCCTGCATCATGCAGGAGTCTCCTGCATTAGAGACTCTACTCATGCATGATTTTAGGCAAATTGATCAAAGCTCATGTATTTCTTGGAATACTGGAACCTTGACATTTTTTGTTTGCATGATGAAAATGATATCGCGTATTACTTTAAATAGCTTTATGAAGCCCGATGGTAATGTCCAACAATTAGAGTAGGTGAAAACTGCATATTAACTTCATTTATTTAAGTTTAAAGTTTGAGCAAGAAAAACCTCCTGCATTTCATAGAAATCTCCTGCATAGGCTTCATGAAAATATCGCATGTATGAATATGGCATGTATGTAACCTGTAATTCTGCTGGATGACAAACTACTAGACGACCAACTGTTATAGCTGAGCTAGCAGTCTACCCAAATATTTCCAGGTGATCAACTATATTAGCAAGACTTCCTACAAAGACAAAGAACAAAACACTATCAATGTATATAATACCTGTGTATAAAGATGGTCAGCATTTTTACCGTGCCTACTCGAATTCTTACCAGCAATACCAGATGCTCCTTTTAACACAGAATTCACCAGATTTAACGACTTCTGGTCCTGTGTCCCTGCAATCATATTATGATATAATAGTAGTCAGCTGTCTTGACAGTTTTGGAAAATCATTTAATTTCAATGGGACAAAATTTTGTTGTTTTGGTAAAAAAAACATTCATATGTAATTTTGATCAATAAACTGTGGACTAGCCTATACCATTGTATGTACAGTCTAAAAGACTCTTACCAAGCATAGCCTAAATTATTTGCTTTATTTCTACTGAAATATGGCAGGCATACATATGTGTGCTTCCAACTGGATTTGAACCCGGGGCGCTTGATTAGATGGCAAGCATACTGAGCTACGGAGGCACACTTATGATTCTTACCAGAGAAGATGACATGTCCACCATGTCCCCCGTTGCCGCCATCTGGTCCACCAAATTCCACCTTAGCTTCTCTACGAAATGAGATACAACCATCACCACCTCTTCCTCCTATCACTCGAACTTTCTTGAAATCTACGAAATGCTCTGCCTTCGAAAGACAAATGTAACAACATAAGATTTATTATATAGTATACTATAATACTATGAGTGTATAAGTAGGATGATCATGTGATCTTTAGCATTAGTAAACAAATTAGTTCTTCAGTTTAGAGAAGTTTTGTTCAAGTGAAAATTTTTATTACTTGATGTACTTATAAATTTCTGGAATTAGTATGGAAAATAGGCCAAAATTTCTGGTTTTAGGGCGCAAGCCATGCAGTACTTATAGATTAGGACAGAAATTTTAATAATTAGAATGTATATTAAGTGTTTATTTTATATCGTGTGAGGCTATACAGAAAATGACCCCTGGATACACAACACTTATCAGAAATTACTCACAGTATTTCCCTCGGCCTTTGGTTTCCGTGGTTTCAGAGGTACAGCTGAATACTTGCGAAGTAACGTTCGAATCACTGAATATTGCCGGTAACTTACAACTGAACTGTTCAATACCATTGTTACCATCTCAAATTCTGTTCAACAAGGACGGTGTTCACACATCTGAAAGAAAACATTTTTTAACGTTTTTTATCAGTTTATAGATGACATTTTTACCCTTCGCACAGCTTCCTGTGGCTGATAATATCCTATAAGTACCAGATTTCAATTGCATAAGAATAAGTTAACAAAGAATGTGTTGAAAACGAACGAATGATGTACATAAATCCATAGACTATACTTTAGTATAATCTACATGTCGCGAAAATACATTACAAATCGTAAAATAGGAAATATGTAGCCATCAAAAGAAATATTAGCTACTGACCATATTTATTAATATCATCAATATTCAAGCTTTATGTTATACTTTATAAGTTTTATCCACAGAAAAGAGATATAGAATAAATTTTAATATATTTACAAAACAAACCTACTTTCACTTAGAAAGGTCAAGGTCAGAAGAAACATGCATGGATAAGTACCGAAAAGAATTTAATGTCGCGCAAAGATATCGTAAAGAACAAAACGCATAACAATGTACATGGCTGCTTAAACCACAGGTGTCTGTATCTAAATGTAGGTCAGGTCCAATTAATAAAGTTTATAATATCTAACACATTTAAAATATACTACATTGTTCAAAGTCCTTTTACATTTAATTATGTTCATCATACTTGATAAAATTGCCTGAAAAATCATTTGACCCCATTTTCAAAAAGAATTAGTTTTTAGGCTGGCGATTTGCGCCAGACTATTACAATCCTAAAAAATGAAATCCACTAAGATCACTGGTAGGGAACGTACACCGGATATTGCAGCTAAGCGAGCCGCGATTTGCTAAATTGGATGAAAATCACCGCTGTCAAAGGTTAGTAAAAGTGATATTTCTCTTACTTTAAAGGGTTTCTGTAAGTGATAGGTTATTAATATAACTATGTACACAATATATCAATCTAAATATGTACCTATCTCGATGTAAAACGTTGTTTTGTGGGAAAAATATCAAGATTTGTGACGCGGGCTCGCACAGAAAAATACTACCCTAGCGCATATTTTGTGATTTATTTTCCTTAAACAGATAGAAACTAAAAATGTGAACTGGGTGATCTCTTTGAATATCATTCATCTAAGTATACTAAAAATTTCAGATTCGTAGTATAATAATTGGCGGCGCTATGACCTGCAATCGAGTGCATGTTTATCAACATTGGTGTACTGGGGATTGATATCTCATAATTTTTGTGTACGGGAGTATTGCAAGTGCGGTGTACTGAGTATTATATTATATAAATATGTATCCTTGCTTTTATATGAGTTTAAAGTAACGCATGTGCTCCTCTTTTTAAAAAAAATGCAGTTGCCACTTTATTATTCCAAGGAAGAACATAAATGTCAATTTGATAATTAATAATAATAAGCACTGACCGTTTATTAGGTTTGAACCAATATACACTATAAAATTATATGGATCACAAATGTTAGTAAACAATAGTCGGTAATGTTTCCATTGTCAAATACACTGTGTATTCTGTAATCAGATAGATGTTGTGTTACAAAGCTATTTTCCATTTTTGCTCTCTGTCAGTGCGTAAACTGTACCTATCTGGTTAGAGCTCGTTCGGTCAGTGTACATGTGCAAGTTGTCTATAGAATATGTGCATGTCCCTACATGTTGTCCGGTCGAGGGTGTATCAAACGAATAAAATATTATTTAAGTGGTCTCGATGGCGTCCAGTTTGGACCATCGCCCTATTTTCAATTTTGCTTATAGTATAGTGTAATAGCCATCTAGATTCCAGCAGGCTTTTAATAAAACTGCACTTAGGGGTCTAGCGATTGAAATGAAACATTCATATATCATTTATTAATATGAATATTGTATTTTGTTTTGCAGATCGAATTACTGGTCCATTCATTCGATATGATTAAGGAAGTGGAAACCTCCGGTCTTTGAAGACACAGGAAGCTCAGTAGCTGTTGTACAACGTAGATCTACTGCAGCATACGAATATGAAATCTGCTGGTTTACAAAAGTTCAAACTTCAAAAGGCACCGTCAAACACACATGAAATGTGACAACACACCAACATTAACAAGTACATCGATTAAAGCCAAGAATGAACATGTGTGTGACCAGTTTGGGAAATTGTTCTAATCCTCGTTTGGCCTAAAACTACACAAGAAAAAACAATCATCTTGCAGAATTTGTTCATATCTGTGATGTGTGCGACAAGGGTAACAATCAGAAGATTCAATATTAACTCCATGTGGCTTCACATGTTAACATTACACTATTGAAATGTTCACATGGCAAAAATCATTAATAGGGCATACTAGTAGTTAATTATCGCGTCATTATGTTAATACATGTATGACCTTCTAATCCAGCAAGAAAAAATGCCAGGGGCTAGGTTATGGATGTCTGTTGGATTACATCCTTTTGGTGCCTTATATATATATAGTGTTGGAGTTGGAAGCTAATCAGCACAAGAACAAAAAGGTGTATGATATTGATGACAAATATCGCCGAAACTAATTGAACCCTCAGATAAAGATCGCCGACTGAATATATCAGTCAATGAAATAGAACAACTGGTTACTGTAAAATCATTTAATTTCGTAAGGACGAAATTTCGTGGTTTTGGTAACAAAAATTACAAAATGCAATTGTGATTGGGCGTTAGTTCGTGGATTTTGCATTTCAGGGTGAAACTTATTGTTCAATCGGATTTGATTTCGTGGTTGACGGTGAACCGCGAAATCCACGAAATTTACCCCCACGAAATTAATTATTTTACAGTGTATACAAATAAATAATGCTCCTTTTATACATATCTTTGTTATTTATCACTATGTTGTAAAATTCAGTACAAATCATTTTGTTCTTTTAAAGTACAGCCAGGGTGTGTAGCAGATATGCTATATGCACTTGATTCTTCTGTCATCAATACGTTTAAATTTTAATTCGTCATTTGTGTAAGCCCCTATGAGATGGTTTATCAGGACTTTGCATGTGCATCTTCCATTTGTGTAGTCGCAGTGCACACACTGTAACATCATCGTGAATCTGAAATATAGATAGTAGTATGTCAGAGACTATTATAAAGTTAATTGAATTTTAACAGCGATATTTTGATTTATATCATTTGTATACAAAATGTACTTAAATGCAGAAGGATAATAACTATGTGATATTATAATGACAATACAATTTATGTGTATTTATTTACACTTTATGATTTACCTTTCATTGGTAAGATGTTACAAAATATTACTAAAAATATACGTCAATTCTACTTATAACATGCTTTAAACGTGAAAAACAAACAACGTTCAATTGTCAATACTCGGTACACCAAAATTTTATGATTTGCAATCCTCAGTACACTAACTGGCAATACTCGGTACACCAATGTTGATATACATGCATCGATTGTAGGTCACAACCCCGCCAATAATTATGCTACGAATCTGAAATTTTCAGTATACTTAGATGAATGATATTCGAAGAGATCAGCCACTTCACATTTTTTAGTTTCTGCATGTTTTAGTAAAATAAATCACAAAATTTGCGCAAGGGTCGTATTTTTCTGTGCGAGCCCGCGTCACAAATGACAATATTTTCCCCACAAAACAACGTTTTACATCGAAACATGTACATATTTAGATTGATACATTATGTATATAGTTATATTAATTACCAACCACTTACAGAAACCCAATAAAGCAAGAGAAAAATTACTTTTACTAACCTTGGACAGCGATGATTTACATCCAATTTAGCAAATTGCGGCTCGCTTAGCTGCAATATCCGGTGTACGTTCCCTACCAGTGAAGATGAATTTACTCCCGAAACTGACAACCCAGAATCTATACACCCACTGCAAATAGTTCCTCCTCGTTTATCAGTTTTGTAAGATAAGAACATTCAACTTTCCTTGTTTCATTTATTCTGTTCGATTGTAATATTGAAATGGAAGGAAATTGTATGAAATTGTATGAAATTAAAAGAAAAGGTGTTTAAAGGCGTTGATAATTATTACTACGCGTTCGTATACTACGCGATATAGCGCGCGCATAAATGATTTTATTATGTTAAATTATTTAGGTTAGTATTCTCCAACGAGATCGTGGTCGAGTGGATGAGCAACTCGCTTGGTAATTTTCTGATGCTAAGGTCCAGCGATCGAATCACGGCGGCTCCAAAAAAAATTTTTTAATTTTTTTTTTGTTGAGCCCAGCACTTACCTCTCTTTCGACTTAGAAAACCACTTGATGTTATATTACTTGAAAAGCTATTGTTCCTTAGCAGTTCGCCAGCCTGTCAGTACTTTCAGTACTTTGATTAGGTTCAGCAAAGACCTAATTTTAGGTATTTGGGTTCAGACTAAAAATTAATAGAAACTTTCTTTTACGTAAAGGGAACAGTATTGATGTATCCATTATTCAAATATACACAAATAAACAAATCAAATTTTATACATTAAGGTCTTTGGACAAATTGATCAGTTTTTAGCATTCATGTATGTGAATTGAATCTTCCCAGCAAACATGGCCATCTGGGTCCAAGACAAGCCCATAAGGCTTTCCCATCTGGTACACGTATGGGTCCCCTACTATGGGTTATTCAAGGGCAAACCCATATGACTATTCAAGGGCAAACCCATATGGGCTATTCCTGGGCAAGCCCAAATAAACAAAAAGGTATGACCTCCATTGAATAGAAATATGAGTAAAGTTAGCATAAATCTTCTTCTTGCTATTATATTTACTTTCAGTAAGTTCAAAGTAAATTGATATATGTGATTTTTTTCTAAATTCTATCACATAGTTGCCTGGAAACTTTAGATGTAAATGTGATAAAGCTTGTAAATCTCTAACTTGTAAATATATCGCTGATTTAGAATGAGAAGGTCGTGCAATCTTTTAAGACTAATGCATATTTGAAATCTGCATCATAAGGCACTTCTCAGAAACCTATTTTTATGAAACTTGTCATGTTGACAAAACTGAAGTTGAAAAAGCTTATTTTACCATAAGTAATGAGTGATTGTCAATTAGTTTTTATTGTTTTATCCATTTTTTTATTTTGTAGTTATGACCTTCACATTCTAAGCCGGCGATATAATATAGACCACCTTGAAAAAAAAGAAGCTATTCAACTGCTCCTTCCTGCAAGGACACTATGTACGCATAGTGATCGGTCGCAAAGCAGAGCTTAGAGTGGTGTTTGTTGAAAAATACAATTTCTGATTTACAATAGATTGAACTGAAAGTGCTCATATGAATATAGGCTGCCTATATCGGACACGGCATTACGACGAGACTATCAACACAGAGTTCTAAGCACAACAACACGGTCGCTTATATATGTCAATTGCTTTCAACCTCACATATACACATATGCACATATGATATACACATATACCAACCCCAACGTCGATCTTATTTTCACCACCGATCCGTCCCTTATAAAGTCAACTGCATAATAATTATGCCCCTATATAATATTAGAATATGACATCGTTGCTGCTGACTCCGACACTGGGCTATACAACACGAAGCTGAAACCAAGACGGTATTAGTAACAAATCTTCTCCCATGCAAACAGGGACTACTTAATGAAAGCTGACGTATAGTAACTGACATGCCCATACTTATTGCATATATATACATGCACCTCTTTATGTGAAACACCCTTACTTGTACTTACATAATCATTTACGTGTGCGATTGACTTGCATTTTATGATTAGAGCAGTCAGAATAAGACACGTTAGGTGCTCCTAAAACGACACACATGGTTTCCATAGTAACACACATGGTCGTCAAATAGTTATACTGTCCGATCATGCTAAAATTAAACTGCAAATACAATTTTACACGAAGTAAACTATATACATGTTGATATATAAGAACGCTATATCTAGCGTACACTTGACAAACTTGCTACACTTACAATTGGAATACATGAGAAAATGTGTATATATATAATTATATATGTCCCTTTAAAATAATATATGAACCGGACTTATAATTATGTACATTGATGAATTTATTTAATGAAAATTATACATAAGTATTGTGTCTATACTAAAGTACGCATGTATTCAAAGACGATCGAAATTTAAAAGGTGTGGTGCATAGTTTTTTAATGGCCTTAATATAGTTGTCCTTGAGAACTACATCCAAAGACCTAAATGACACAGGTATTTGCTACATTTATTACCTGGCATACGTTGTATTGATGTCAAAGTGAACCATATAATACGTGTCATTATTTTATCTTCTTTTTGTAAGGGGTGGTTATTACTTATTACTTTGTTATTAGTATAATTACGGTGTTATAGTTAGCCCCCCCCCATTAGATGCCTAGCTTTTACATATATTTTTGCGGTCTATGTGAAATGCAATATTCATATGGCTTTCATTGTCCGTACCCCTGTAAGAGCAGCTTTCCTTCGTTCTAACTATGTTTATTCCAGTAGATTGACCGATTCGATGGTAAAACGATACCAAAAGTGCAGGTACGAAGTAACTAGGTACGAATCAATAGGTTTACGCCCAAAACGACCGAGGTATGCCGTTTATGAGTTCATGACCTCTTGGTGGAATCATTTCCTTGATGAGTGAACGATGGCTAGTAATTTAGGCCTCAGTGAAAGTGTTCTGCGCAATTCTATGTCAGAGCATGAATTGAATAGTAACAATGAATTCAATCAGCAAGAAGTGAAACCAAGATGGGGTCCACAGCACGCGGGAGCGAAGGAATTGGCGGATCAATACACGGCCGGTAAGACGTTTGTTATGTCATGTTTTTCAGTTGTTTCTCGTTACCATAGGTGTTCCTACTTTATATAACAATTATCTTATAAGTCTAACTATGTTATTATATAGACATATAGCTATAAATGCGATCTGCCCGGTTGTTTATTATACTTTTTGCGTTCTTTTTAGTTAGGACATGCAGTGATTTGACGTCCTATATCCGGACCAAGTTCAGGCCAAAACGTCCACTGCCTAAAACGTACCCAGTTATTTTGGGTAACTTTATTAACAATATCATTGTTCCTCAATTCTATCTTTGCTGTTTTATCGAAGTAAATAAATATATGTTTACATATGGAAAGTTAAATGTTGGCTGGAATTTGGAATTTATGAAGATTCATGCCTTGATTTAGAACATGGCTTAATTAGATGATGAATCAGGATCAGGATATGCAGGGTGCGGTCTTGCTGATAAGCACATTCGCGAGTGCGTGCATGCTTATTTGCATGTAGACCAACCAAGTTAACACAGTATCAGTGTGAATTCCCACATCGGGCAGCTAGATGTGGGGCAATCTACTAGGAGATTTTTTAATTTCTGACCTTTATCTCCATCGCAAGAAACAAGTAGTCTCTAAGTCAAGATTGTTTGACTAATCGGGCAGCATACATGTATGTGGTTCAATGAATATTGATGTCCGCTACCTGCATCATACATACCTGTACTGCATGTCATACCATGTGTAAAATTTCTAAGTGAGTACAGGCAATAGTGACTTTGGACTCTCATTACTGTTGGAAAGTGTACTAAAAGATATAGATGACATTTGCTTACTTGTAAGTGCTTTTTGACAGAGCTCTTTTAGTTTATTGACAGTCACAGCAGTCCAATTCTCAATGGGGTCTGGTTATTTCAGTAGGCAGAACACCAGGGGTAATAGGTTTGAGTTCCACATTGATATATTGGTTTTGGTCTGAGACTGTTCATTTATTGCTTAATAAATCAATGGGTTGTAAATTCATTAACAGGTTGGACATTGCTACAGGTCTATATTAATTATGGTTTATAGTTTTATAGGCCCAGTGCAGACGGGTTATACAATCTGAATGTAGTCTAGTCTTAGAACCTTAGTGAGAATTTCCACACCCCTGTAGAGACAGACTTCATTTTTATACCCCTGCACATTGCACACTGAATGTTGTAAGCCCTGGGTATTCTGACATTTTAACTTCCCCTGGTCATTGGGCTACCTAATGTAACCTACGTTCAAGTCTCAATAGGGAGAGTATTTCTCACCAGTGCATGACTGGCAGACAACATTGATCTGCGGCGCCCAGGAATAGACACTGCCCTCACAGGTACCAATTTACGCATTTGTGGAGTGGAGTATGTGGATTATTCTTGCTCAGAGAAATTATCGGGAGGTCTAGACAAAGGTTGTACCAGGGACCTTTCATTTCCAAAGTGTAGACCACCCCTCTCCTCGTGCTTATAATACAGCAAATTAAACATAAACTATTATTGTTATTGGCTTTATCAAGGAACAAGATCAAGACGCCTTAATTTTAGTGTTTTGTGACATTTAAGTTCAAAACCTGGGTGCACATGAACATTAACTGAATGAAAAAAACTGCATGCCATGATGACCTAAATCAATGGAGATTTAATTTTGATCCATTACTTTTTCTGTAGCCAAAAAATGGGCCTTAATAGATTGAGACTGGAAACTTTCCAAAGTATTGAACAATTGTATAAGTTCTCTGATATTTATAAACCAGATGTCAAGGCTTTGCTGGGTTTATATTTATTTAAGCACTAAATTAAATATTAATAGGATTTGTTGAAAAGCTTGATGTCAAATATGACATTTAAGCACAGGTCTCATCCTTCTGCCTGCTCAGTTAGTTGGTTACTACTATTAGACAGTTACCATGCACTTTAAATGCCCTAGAGATCTTTTAAGGCACTATGGCAATGCTAGGATTTGCATTTATATGAGGAAAACTGCATAGTCTACTCATTCTTATTTATTTCAAATGCTTTAAGCACTTTTTCATACAAATTGTATACAGATTTTTTTATAAGCCATAACCAGGAAAATAACATATTACAGCCCAAAATATTACTTTAACACCCCTTTTAATTTAAAGATAACATTATCATAGTAGTATTTAAGGCACTGGGGAAGCTGTTTCATTACATGTTTAAGGCGCTGTGGTAGTCAAGTGTCTTATGTCCCAGGGAACAGACTGATAACCTGTGAGGCAGGTTCCGGTTCAAAGATTGTTGAACAGAGTTGCAAAATGATTAACTAGAATACTCTACTAAGGTCAGGACAAGTTTGCCCTCAACTTGTGGAAAAATTGTGTCTGAATTTGCAGCACAAAGTAAGAATATTGCACCTTTCTGCAGAAAATTGAAAGCTGTTTGCATGATTAAAAAATAATGTTCATTTGAATACCGGAATTTCATTATCTGAAACAGAGTTAATTTGGGTGTGTGTGCCCTTATACCGTTATAGCACATCATGCTGCACGTAAAATGAACTTTTATATGTATCTATTTTTTTCTGGGTTCACAATTTTGTATATAAGGTCCCATGTTAAATTTATTCATAAATTCTAATTTACCGAATTGAGTACTGATGGTAACGAAAAAGTGGTTGCTATCATGACAGGTGACTAATTTCAGAAAAACTAGTCTTAGACTACAAAAAAGGTAAACTGCAGTATAATATAACTTGAAAACTTGTTTAATTTTAACAATATCAAATTCAAAGTTCTGCTAATGGAACTCAAGGTTCACTTCATCTTCAGATTCAAGTACTTAATTTCCTATCAAGATTAATGTATAATTCAACTTAGATGTGTATCATACTGTTTACGTCCTGGGTAAAGGGAAGTTGAAAGCAAGTACTTCATTTGTAATTTGCTCCAGTTCAATATTCCATGAATCAATACAACATATTACAGGCCTAATATCGATTCTACTAGTAAATGGATTTTCACTACCAGTTTACATTACTATATGAACCTTCATGGTCTATTGCAATTTCCGCTTGGGCTGCAGGCTGTCAATAATTCATTGTATTGAGTTGAAAAGTTGAAAGTGATTTCAAGCATATATCATACTATACTGTACTAGTACAATATGCTTTAGGATTTATAATAAAGACCAGTAATCATTATCAGTCAATACCTCTCAGAAAATCCCCCTCCCCCAAGAACCATTCTCATAAATCAGTGGTAAGGCCCTGTTGACCCCCTGCTTAGTTACAGTCCAGTAGCGTAGCTGTCGCTAAGCCATTAGGCCCGTGCCTACACATCATTTCGAGAAAAAATAATATATATGTATATATATTTAAGTTTGACTTGGAATTTGATTTCCTAAATATACGTCAAAACGTACCAGTACCTTTCAAGGAATAAAAAAATCCGGGGAGCATGCCCCCAGACCCCCCTACTTGTTTCATCTTTGCCTACGGGCCTACACATTGCTATGGTCCTAGCTACGTCCCTGCAGTCCCAATCCCCCATCTTCACGACACAGGTCAATATTTTCATGTCTTTGTAAAGTTTGTTTCATATATTTGCAGGTAAAAGATTACAAGAGACAGTATGTGTTGTTCTGACGGTAGCGTTGATGGTATATAATTGTATACAACTACTACTACACTTCAATGTGGATAACTGGCTCGTTATATTTGGTGCTGCATGTAAGTATAATACACCAATTTTAATATTACAGAGGTCCTACGATTAATCCGGATTAACTGCATTAGGATAGACTATTCCTTCTGCACAAAATAAAGGTTATTTGATGAAAATATTCAAAGAATTGACAAAAAAATAAATAATAATTTGAAGATCCATATGATACAGTCACTCTATTTTGGTAATAAAACAATATTTGAAACCTAGTAAAGGTGTAGGGATGTTTGTTAATGTTATCCATAGCAGACTTGCAAGTTGTTTTCAGGATTGGCCATTATGCCTCAGTAGAACCCCTGGTAATATCATTAATGCATCTGCTTTAGTATAGTCCAGAGAATTTGACACGATCCTGACCTTTAATTAGTAGCATAATTTTACAGCTGAGTCTGAGCTGACCAACACAAATCTGAAGGACTGATGTTGCACAATTTACTCGCAGTAATTGATATATTCCATGCAAGAGGCTGAGGACAGAGGAGCCTTGAAATTTATTCATGCATAAAGGTCAGGATCGTGTCAAATTGTCCGAGTTATAGCTTGGAAGGGTGTCGGCTTCACGTGCAAGAGGTCTCAGGTGCGATTGAAAGCTGTGACTATTGATATTTTATACCCGAAAGTTGTTAGAAATTATTGGTACTGGTGTTTCGCTCATCAAAGTTATTTATTGCAGGTTGGACTGGTGTCGAACATCAAAATATTGAAACATAACCCCCCCCCCCCTCCTCCAATTAATTTATATCAAAATTATATCGGGGGGGCTATTCAACTCATCTTTGACTGCAACATGGGTTTTTAAACGTGTGGAATATGTTCTCCATTATATAATGACAAGTCTTGTTGACGACACATAGCTAGCACAATCATGATATGACAAATTTATTGCTATGAACTGTGACTAGACCTATGGTGTTTTGTATTAAAGCTAGCATCCCCTAGAGGTTTATATTACTGAATACAGGTGCTTTATCATGCAGATTCTTAATTTTCCCTAGCTCTATGACAAATGATATCAAAGCAAACTGTTATGAATAGAGACATACTATCCGTAAACCATAGTGATTGATTCATACTGAATGAGCAAAATAAATCTTCCATTCAATTTGTACTTCGAGTTTGATGGCAAATTCATGATATGAATATTAAATGAAAATTAATAAATTTTATACATTTTGATCTGTTACTATTTAACGATCAAATCAAGTTGGATATTAAATTTGCTCAATTTGGAGACTTAATTGTTTATTATACAGTAATAGTATTACGCTTGCATTGAAAAGTTTGCGTAATGTGACATCATCTATTTTGTTTACCACATATTGGGAGACATACTTGTGTATTGGCGTAGCTACAAAAAAAACCTTTTCAATGAAACTTCAGATGAATAGGTGACACTCAGCACACTCAGCCTAGTTGTGCATACATGTGTTATAATTTATAAGTCAGATGAGGTCTGATAATTATAAAGTGCAGAAGGTTCGACCCTTTGTTGGGGAAGTTTATTTTGTATCAAACTCCCTTTTAAGTTTTTCTTTTGAGATTAGAAATCCTCAGGCTCATATTAAAACCATACAACAAGGTCCATGGAATTTTGTGCCAACTACTATCAGAGGTGTCAATTTTCCTGATTAATCAGAAAGTCCCGATTTATAATTCCTGCAGGAACAATGATTCCTGACCAAAAATACAAGTTATTTGATGAAAATATCTCAAGAAATGGCAAAGTTATGGTAAATCCAATCTGCTCTGAAGGATTTTCTTTAATGACAAAATGATGTCATAGAAGGTCTCCTGTTTGGCAAAAGCCGCTAAAATGTTTGGCTGCTTATTATTTTCCTGATTTTACATTTGGCTCAGTTGACACCCCTGGACTATGAGTGACACATATACTGAGCGTAAAAAGTTTTGCAGACAAATTAAAAATTCAAATTTCAATGTTCACAATTGTCAATTTTTTGCAATCAAACCATTTGTGATGGCGTGATCATTCAAGCGTAATGTAGGCCAACAGAAATGGGTTCAACATGAACACTATGGGTACACAAATAGACAGTGTTAGTAAAAAGTTCTTTTGAGTTAACAATTTAAAAAATTTGAATTTTTAATTCGTTTGGGAAACCAAATTTTGACGCTCAGTATATATTTGTCTGTACATTGTATTGATGTATTATATTTGATATACTTTCAGTGCTAGGTATTGTAACAGCTGATTTCTTCAGTGGTGTTGTACATTGGGGAGCAGATTCATATGGTTCTGTTGAAGGCCTAATTGGGAAGGTAAGCTTTATTTAACAATCTTTTTTTGAGGTTATTTAAACTTCTTAGGGTATTATTTACACCAGTTGTCAATCAATACCCTTTAAATCAATTTTAACAGTAAATTATAATCACATATCCCAATGAATTAACTTGAAAACTTTCGCCGAGCAGCCTTTGACAAACAATCAGATGGAGCGATCTCTGTTCTGACGCAATGTCAATTGGGGCCGAGTGATTAATATTTTTGACTACTAAGTCAGACTCAGAGGTCCTGGTGGGAATCTTGACCATGGCACTGAAAATTTCAGAAACACTTTTCAGTGTTTCCTGAACAACTAGAGACAAATTGGTTGGAAACCCAGAGGTAGTCTTGTGTTTATTGCTGTACACTTGGTAGATTAAAAGAACCAAGGAGTCTATATATATTTGAAAAGAGCTAGGGAAACACTGTCTGTCTCTTCTCTCCAACCCTTGGGTCGATCATTGGCCAATCAGGCAAGAACAAAACTAAGTGGCCCTTTATTATGACTGTCTCAGTCAAACGCAAAAAAACCCAGATTAATCCGGAAATCCAGCTTTGATGCACTGGAAAGAATGAACTTTTCTGCACAAAATGAAAGTTATTTAGTGAAAAAAATTAACCTTGTTATGATCATTTGAAATTTCATTAGATGAATTTTAACACTAGAACAATGTTTGAACTTGAAAAAGAGTTGCGAGTCACGACTCATATTCAGGATGAGGCATTATGCCTTGGTAGAACACCTTAAAAATAAACTTCTTACATGTATTTGGATATTAATGTACCAGTAATACATGATTTTTCTTAACACTTTTCAGTCTTTTATACGACCGTTTAGAGAACATCATATTGACCCTACATCCATCACAAGGCACGACTTTATAGAAACAAATGGGGACAATTTTGCTGTGATTTTAATTCCACTTTTCAATATGGCATACAGATTTACAACTTTAAGTAATGAAGAAATCCACAAAGAATACAACTGGCAGATGTTTATATTTTTTCTTGCTATATTTGTTAGCCTTACTAATCAGGTAAATATATTTTTCTTTTTTTCTTGTCCCCCTCGGCCCCTTAGCCCAAACAGTTGTTGATCTTTTATTCAAGTTATGAACTGTGGGTCAAGGGTCAAGTGGTTTATTTGTTTCGTGACATTGACTACAATCATGTCTTCCACATGTGGAGAAATTGTCAGCAACTTGTGGATGAGAAAGTTTGTACTAGTTTCAAGTTAAGATTTTGCCCAAATCAGAGTCTGAATTCGAGACCGTAAGTAAGTAAGTGAAGACATTATTTAACGAGGCTACACATTTGGTTACCCAGTCTGCCATGTGGGCCTCAACAAAAATAAAATCTGAAGTTACAATTTACTGTAATAAACTAGGAATATTGTTTGCTGTTTTTGATACCAATTTTGAGTCCATCCTCCCATAGAAATTATCCAAATGACACATGACAATATTTGACATGAGATTTCGCTTATGATGACAGATCTTAACGTATGTGCAGCAATACTATTAACTGACTGCTGAATGTGACTGAAACTTGATAGAAATATTTTAAATCAATAAAAAGATATTTTTTCTTGCCCATAGCCCCCCCCCCTGCTTTTTTGCTTACAGTACAATATCCCTGACAACTCTTGTTGTAAGATCCTATAACGTGTCGTTGGGATGTTACTCACGTAACAAGAGTCTCTATGGTATCATTGGTATGGCGTGATACACAGTGATTGTCAAAAGTTTTAAATGCAATAAATATAATGATATTATACAACTGTACCATGTTGATAACCTCTTGTGTACTTGTAACATATTCAATCTAGATAATTATGTTTTTGATAACCAAACAGTTATCATTTGGGTCAATGTGACCTCGACATTCATTTCAGTGTTTACCTGACATTAGATAACAAATTTCATATTGTCAATATTATAGTTACTTATTAGTAGTAAGCAAGTAAATTATGATCTACTTTAATAGTTGATATAGCTAGTTTGCGATAGAAAAAAAATCATGTTTTTATAACATTTCTGAAAATCTATTCATCAGATTTTGGTAAAAAATTACACAGAACTACATTAACTTTCTACCTACTCCGATTACGAATTCCATAATTTTAAGTCACCTATTAAAAGACATTTATTCGTTATTATATATTGAAATTATATGTACATGGACAGTTAACGCACGGAGGTAATCTGGTATTCCATTGATGATTTATTATCAATTATTGAACCGTTACACTCCGTGATCGTTGAGACTTAGGAGGCCCGTATGATTCAGGTTATTTAGGTGTGTCGCTTTTAAACAATGTACAGCAATAACATGTACTTGCCAGATTCACGAAAGAGCCTCGCGTGTGTTATATTAAGTAGGTTGCAAATATGTAAATATACCGTTAGGCGTATCACATGACCGTATAATTGGCTGTTGCAAGTATCAAGTCTTCTAACTTGATATTTCATACAAGACTACATGTCACATAGAACTTATGAACAAAAGTTTTTTAACTGAATTCTGATGTAGCTGAAATTTCAGTGTGTATTAAGTAGATATATTTCATTTATTCGTGCAAAATTCCATACATGTGGGTTTTCGTAATTGCAGAGAAATGTTTAAAAAATACAATTTTTTTCTATCGCAGACTAGCTATAATTTGTAATACAAAATGTAGTTGCTTTAATATTGAAATATTTTCATTTATAATATAGATATTCTATGATGTACGAGGGTTGTTCATTTAATTCCCGGACGATCGCCATAGCGCTTGATTGGAACATGCGATTGTAGTAAAATTTCGTTTGATTAGACTTAGTCACCAACTTGATTATTTGACAAAACATAAAATAATTTTATCCAATCGAACACAAACTATGGTTACTATAGTAACCACACAAACGACTACCCGGCCCAACCCAATTTGTAGTGGTATGTAGAGTGTTAGTTAGGTAGGGGTATTGGTATTATCGCATATTTTAAGCCGAAAACATCAGCCAACAATATGTATGGATCCATGTCGTGTAATATAACATTTGATGTCAATTCCTTGTAGCCTTTTGCGTTCTAATGACAAAGGGAGTGCTTCTATGAATATCGCGATTTGTTTAGAGAAAAACGGTAATGAAACAATTTTATGAAAATATTGGCCGTACACCTGTAAAACTTAAGACTCCCTTAAAGAAAAACCCTTTAGACAATTATCGTAAATGCGGACCGTTGTTTATATATGAAATGAACCGTTCTAAGATGACATAGCACCACCATGTGATGATCCTAGGCCGGACAAACCCACAGTCGTCAATAGAAAATGTCGTAGATTCAAGGCCCGTTGGGCGGTAGACACTAATAGAATAATAAGTGCTGTATAAATTGCAGCTACATGTGATTTTATCGTAAATATAGCATATTACATCACTACTGAACAGCTTAACATGGCGAATATATGTGTCCGGGCAACTACTTAACCCCTAAAAAATGATCAAATGATGCACACAGTAGCGTTTTAGATGCGAAAACGTCGTAACGTCGCCATTTTTGACGTCGACTTGGGCCGACTAACGTTACACGCGCTTACTAAAATGCTAATATTATGGAATCCCTTCATTGTACCAAGTTGAAATTTTGTATGTGAACCAAAGAAGGATGTGATCGTGCTAGTGTGCGTTTTCATTAATATTCGTCGAATCGTTTTTCAGCAATATCGATCGTCCGGGAATTAAATGAACAACCCACGTATATAATTTGAGGGGAGATGTTTTTGGACTAGGGAAATATACTTTCCAAGTGGGGGACTTTCTCTCAAAATTTGTAAGCAGCTAGATTTGATGGACTGATGGCTTGATGCTACCATTAATAAACAGGGTTTATATCACATGTACAATTACAACCCCTGAAGAATAACATACTATGGGAGCTGCAAATATTGGCCCTTGTGTAGAGGTTGTTGTTTTACTGAGGCTAAATTTATAGAAAATATCAAGATTAGGGAAGTTTTTTATTACTTTTAATGGTGTTGTTGATATAGAGAGGTTGTAAGTTGTTGCTCAAGATAAGTCCACTCTTGAGTGGTTACACTGTATATCTAAGTTCTGAAAACTTTTATGTTACTTTTGCCACTTGGAGTACAAGTTGAGAAACTGGTGTTTTGTTGCACTAGATTCAAATTTAAGCCGAGTGCTGTTTCATTGTTTGAAAATCTGATATAAATGAAATTTCCTTCTTCAAACCATATTACTAAGCTATTTCTAATTTTCTACATTGGTGTATGTTTTCAGTTTCACAAGTGGTCACATACTTATTTTGGCCTTCCAATACTCACAACAATAATTATTGTTTTTGGTCCTCCTCTCTTTCTCTTCCCTTGGGCGTTCCTTTAAATGAACTGTCACAGTTGTTTCATGTATTAATCTATTAATTTCTATTCTGGTTTTCAGTTTCACAAGTGGTCACATACTTATTTTGGCCTTCCAAAATGGATAACTACCTTGCAAGATCTACATATAATTCTACCTAGAAAACATCATAGAATTCATCATGTAGCCCCACACGATACATACTTCTGTATCACAACAGGTTGGCTTAATTTTCCTATGGAGAAAGTTGGATTCTGGACAAAAGTTGAGGCCTTAATTGAACTGTGCTCGGGACACAAGCCGAGAGTTGACGACATGAAGTGGGCAAAGAAATTATAAAGCTGGTGTCTGTCCTGTTGGGAGTTTAATACGAAACTTGCTTGTATGAAACATAGGTATAAGGACAAGTTTTGGATGAGACTCTCAATTTGTAGTGTATTTATGCTCTAAAGCCTTTAAAGTAACACAAATGGTCTAAAAGACCTTTTAGTAAGTCAATAACTGAATTTCTGCAAATCACATGGTATCTGTTGTACTTCTATAATGTATTTCATTTAAATTAATCATCTTTTGAAGGATTATGTCTCTCACGCCATGAAAAAATGAAAGTTGCCTTCCATGTCCGACATTCTAATATCTTTCAAAATGTCAGAAAATTTAGGCCACATGAATTTTGTTAGAGATTTTTTTGGCCCTTTGTGCGATACACTTTTTTTTTTGTCAGAAAAGAAATCTAAATTTTTAATAGAATGGAACTGAATTTTACGTATGTTACTGAAAATCAGTTTAAGATACGGTCTCTTCAAGCTAGTTGATTGCCTGTATGAGCATAGTAATACTTATCACTGGCTTAGAAAGAGAAGGTCGTAAGAACAAAATCTTTATTTTGGGAAAACAAAAAAAAGCTGTCAGAAATTTACTCTTTAGTACACTTAAACGGATTTCTCATTGGCACCGAATGAAATATTATATTATGCGATATACGAGGGCCCATCAATAATTTCGTGAACTAATTTTATGTTGCGAAAATAAATAGCCTAGCACACCATTAGACGCTAGTCCTTTTTAAAGTAACACCCCGTGCACAGTTTGCATTTATTCTATTGCTCGATCCGTATCCGGGTCGCGTGCTACATGCCGTCACGTGACATCTCCCGCAAATTTCCATTTACGACGCACACTGCTCCTCTCGGGGCTTGTATTTCTAACCATGCAGCCTATTTTTGAGTTTTTGGAAATGGCCAGAAGTTGCTAATGTCCTATTCTAGGCTATATGATGGATGCGGTAACAGTTATATATCCATGTCCTAGATTGTGTCCGAAACAACGCTGATGCTGTGGGTTGGCGAATTATCATGGTATAACAGAATCTGATACATTTGAAGTTGTATGTGCGTTTTTTTCATAACCGATAGCAACTGAAATTTAGTTATAGCTTCAAAAGTTTCTAATAACAGTTGGCTTTCGAAGCAACACATTAATTACAAGTTATTCCATGTATGCCTTAAAATATTATGGTCAATACACTTTACCGACCGCCAATTGTAATGGAAAATGGCCGGCGAATATGCTTATCATCTTTGTATGCTCCTTTATTGCCCTTCAAGCAATTCTTTAACAATGAAAATGCACTATTCGATTGCCAAGACTCCCCATAAATTGCATGCAAATTTTCTTGAATGTAGAAGATACATTTCCTGAGTAATGTATGAATCATTGACACCAAACGTTACTCGGTCCTACTAGGCGACGCCATTTTTTATTACGAACGCCCATGACATGACATTCGAATGTTGCTATGACGTCATAAATCGTGACGTCAGCAATAATTTTTCATGCTGAATTATTTGGTGAATAAATTACCTTTGACCATGCAAACTTTCAATAAGCTATGTCAAAGCGTTATGAAACTGTGGAATTAGTTCACGAAATTATTGATGGGCCCACGTATTCAATCAATATTTCTACAATTGTGGTTATTTTCATTCGATGAATTTATCTATCGATTTCAACAAATAAATTACGCATGCATGTTTAAAATCATCCATGCGGAACAATTAGTGCAAAACGGCTTTCGTGCACGTGGTTCACGTGCCCGACATGTTTTTTTTTAAAAATAAGTAAAAATGTATTCTCTGTCGATTGACTTATTGAAAAGCATTGATACTGGCGAGAATAAATAATATGGGGCGCGCTGAGGCCATTAGAATGACGAGTACCAGCACCAATATCCTGACATGTTCGTCAAAACAACATTTTGAAAAAAGAATATTTATAATAACGTGGAGTTTAGCTCGAATTACTGCGAGAAACTTATTTTCTATCAATAAAATTGGACAGTATCGGGGTTTCGATTATATGTATTCTTCTAAAAGCATTTTATTAAAAACTAATTTATAAAAATATGTGCCAATCAGTAATTTGTTTAATGTATGCATGAATATGACGTCATGCGCGCGTTCCACATGGCTCATTCAGACAAATTATAGTGTATTAAGAAAGGAATATCAACAGGGAACAAATTCATACCAAATACGATACTATTCCAAGCTGTGCACGAGGCCAATGTTCAAAACAGCAATTTTCGCACCAACCGTTACGCATGGATGATTTTGTACATGAATACGCAATTTCTGTCCGGAAATCAATAAATTAGTGCGTGTAATGAACAAATAACACAGCCTTATATTTATTGATATAATAAATCTGATGATATAATATTTTTTAGGGTGGCCAATTAGAAATTTGTTTAAGTGTATAGACTTTACTTTTGGTTACATTTTGGTCAACATGACAAGTTCCAATTTTCATGAAAATAGGCTCATAAGAAGCGCCTTATGATGCAGATTTCAAATGTGTGTCATTCTGATAAGGTTGTATGTAGTAGTTACAACCTTCTCATTATAAGCCAGCGATATGGCTATTGTTTGTGATACTGTTTTTGTTATACTAAATCTACAGATGTGAAATGTTGCTGATTTTAAACCTAGAACAAAAATAAGTAATTTATTGTTGTTGAAACTGTTGTTCTGTCAGACTGTGTGAGACAGAGCACAATTTTCCAGTTACAGAATATGTTAGTTATTGATACCTATTTGCATGTAGTATGTTTTGTAATGTATTGCAGTGTGTCATTCTCTATTTTCTATGCTGGTCATAATTATTTTATCTCGATCTCACTCCAGAATGATTGAAATAGACCATGTGACACTTTAATTTAAGCCCCGCTCCCATCTTTGATGAGAGGGTAAATTGCTTTGAACATGTCGGTCTGTCTGAAGGTCTGTGGGGAAGTAGACCAAATGGTTTCCGTTAAACATCTTGAGAGCGCTTTGATCTAGGATCTTCAAACCTTGCATGTACATTTGCAAACATCAATAGATGACTGCTATAGAATTTGAGGTCAGTAGGCAGAAGGGCTAGGTCAATGTGACCTTTACCATTTGATGATTTATGACCATTGTGCTGACCATAGGGGCATGCCTGTTTTACAACTATTTCTTGTATAAATATGATATCCATTGTTAGCCTGGTTTTCACCTTGGATACCATTGTTATAAAATTGGCAAATTTTGTAGGCAGTTTTAAACACCCATCATTCTGTGTGCAGGGGAATTTAAGGTATCTCAAAATATATGTTTTTGCTGAATACATGAAACTTTAGAAGTCGAATGTTTGACATCTTTAAAAGTTTGGCTCCTCATTAGTGTCTAACAATGAGTAAACATGGGAGAGAATGATAAATTACAAAATTTATTACAAAGTTAACTGGACATTTATCAAGGGAGAATACTCTTGTTATTTAGAAATAAGTTTGAAATAGATTTTAGCGGAGTTAGTTCCCTTGTTTGAAAACCTAGTTTTTTCATAGAATTCCCTTTATAGTTTCTTGGTTTCTACTGATAAAACTGTTGTATTTTGATATAGTGAAAATGATTGTTTTTGTGCTTTAATATTTTAGAGGGTGATATTTTATTACCCAATTCTTGTTATTAGTTTCTGACATATATCTTGAAAGCTGATTGTAATACCAAAAAATCTTCCTTCCGAAATTATTTTTAAGGTTCCTATTTTCGAGGTGATAATTTTTTTATTTGTTAAAATGGATATTGAGTGAATGCTAACACTACACCACTTTCTCTGAAATTGTGCCTTCCATACATTTCCGAATATTGTGTAACAGGGTGGACATACCACATGGCTTTTTGGCTAAGACGACAAGTAAAAATTTGTCAACAAAAATTTAAAAAAAGGAAGTATCATATTATTTGACCGGTTTTCATGACACATGTTTGATGCTCAAGCCGAGAATAACAATTACCAAAGCAACTTAATTTGTTTCAACCGAAAGTCACAACTTTTGCCTGAAACCGACCCAACTGGTATCCATGCAGTTGAGTTAGTTTTGGACATAAACAATGACCTGTTTCACAAAACTTTTCAGTTGTGTGGGTAGTGCTAATGTTGGCTTGAGCGCCAAACATATCTGGTGAAAATCAGTCAAAGAATAAGATACAATTGTTTTTAACTTTTTGATGATAGATTTTTACTTGTTGGCTTAGCCAAAATGTCAGTGTTTTGTCCATCCTGTGTTATAAGCGTTAATCATGTTTTATCCGATATTGCATCTTGCATGGGATCAGAATTTGTAAATTTATATCTATAATCAAATACTTTTAATATTGACATTTTGATGTATATATACTTTATATGGCGCATTTATAAAATCAAACATATTTACGTTAATGCTTCTGGCAGTGGTGCATACCCACTTGGTATGTTTACAGATAGAAGGAGGCTGTTAATAAATGAATGGATTTCAAATTCAAAAAACTTTAAATATAACAGTAAAAAGTCAGTTTTGATTAAAAGTGGGTAGGTTTAATTTTGTGGTCACCCGCAAAGTTTATCCTGCACATGAATAAATATTGTACCCGTAGAAAATCCAAGTTATTTGGTAAATAGTTCAAAGTATTAACAAAGTATTGGGCATTTGAAAGTTCACAAGCTGAATTTAACAATATAGTTAATTTTCAAACTGTGTTTTGGTGTAGCGATCAGTGTTAATGGCACTGGAAACCAATGGGCATTAAATAGGCCTTTATATTATAAGGACCTCAATTTGACATCGGGATACTGAAGGGATTTGGGATTTAAGGAGTAAAGTAACATCTAAAACTTTTCTGTAAATTGAAATTGTATAATTGTAATTTATGATGATACTTTTTGTTAAAATATTAAATTAAATGTGAATGTATCATGATACAAAAATGATACATTCATATAACTAGAATTTATTTCAAAAGTAGTCATTTTCAAGCCTTCTAATATTAAATAATGAATAATATTTGCCACTGATGAATATTGCTTTATTTCACTGAATTATTGAAGTGATTGCGCTATTGAATTTTTATGTTGGTGATTTAACATTTTTTATATTTAAATACTATGTATCCAATAAAGCGGATAAACATTGAGATCTAATTATCTGGCCTACTTAAATAATTTCAAATATTGTTATATGTCATCACGTTGAAATCAATGTTGTTTCGTATTTATTTTATGTGATTTATTATTTTAATGTAACTTGTCCAATTTTGATGTTGTTTGTAATTATTGTATGGTTACCATAGTAACATGCTTGTTGTTTATAAATGTTGATAATATCATCTGATCATAATTGTTAAAATCATTGTGCCAGTTTCCACAAAAGATACATTGTAAAATTTGAATTTTTCATGAGTTTTTTTTTCACTATATTGGATAAATTCATGAAAATTTATAAACATGAAATTAAAAAAATAGCCTTGAACAAAGAAAGTATAAGAACTTGCATTCCAGATTTTTTGCCATATCGGATAAATTCACAAAAATTTACTAACTGACAATTTTAAAAGCAACACACTTAAACATACTAGAAAATTCAAGATAATCTAACTTTGCTAAGTACTTCAGAAAGACAAAAAATACATTGGGAATTTTTTGCCTAGCGAAAAAATTCAATTTTACAGTGTATCTAGATTTTGTGGACGTTTTATCCTGTTATATGCTACTTAAATTAAGTTTTAAAAATCTTTGTACTTACCCTGTGCTAACTGTTCTATCTTATCTGATTCATGTAGATTTTACTGAAGTTTTTATGTAGTGAAGTTTTATGAAAATGTGTCAAGGGACACAACTAGTGTGTAAGAACTTTCCTGCATTAAATTATTGCTTTGATGACAAAATTCAAAGTTATTTGTTGGCTTAGTTATGGTCGTTGTTGGACTCCTGTTAAGGACTGAACTGATATTAGATGATGTAGAAAGTTTGTGTTCAGTAAATCATTGTAGCGATGGTTTTCTACAAAACTGACCTAAATTATCCAAAGAGTAACCAGTTATGACAGTCTTGCTGGCAACTGTCACATTGTGCTCAATGTGTGTCCGTTGAAACCCTTTTCCCCATTGTCCTGCTATGCCGAAACAATCTGCTTGTTCATGTTGACTCATTTCTTCATCAGATTGCATTTTTTTTTATCCCCGATATTGAACATTTTAGACAGCTAGTTTCTAATCATTCTGCTGAAGCTGTATTGACATGAACACTATGAGAGTTAGCCGTTAACACTATGTTAAAGTGTAAAACAATTGGTCCAATCATATTTAAATCGGGTCAGGATTTTTTCTTTCATATTCAGGTTTTCTTGGTCGTCATTTTTAGCTCGACTATTCGAAGAATATGAGAGCTATTACAGTCACTTGTTCGTCGGCGTCGGCGTCGGCGTTGCATATGGTTAAAGTTTTACATGCAAAACTTTAACCTTGGTTATATTTCAATAACCAGTGCATATATTGGATTGAAACTTTGCACTGGCTTTCCCTGTCATGTAATCAACCATGTTAGATAACTCTTGCATGAATTTAATGCAAATTATGGCCCTTTTTTACTTAGAAAATTTGGTTAAAGTTTTGCATGCAAGTTACTAATAAGGCCATATCTCAAATAGTATCTGTGCTATGGCATTGAAACTAACAACACTTACTAACCATCATAAGGCAATGGTACCGGTCATGGGTAATAGCTCTATTATGATTATTATTTGAGTTATGCCCCTTTTTAACATAGAATTTTCTTGGTTAAAGTTTTGCATGCAAGTTTCATTCAGACCATATCTCAGCTACTATCCATGATACTGCATTGAAACTTACAACACTTGTTTACCATCATCAGTCAATGGTATCAGTCAAGGGCAATAACTCTATTATTTTTTTATTTCAGTTATGCCCCTTTTTAACATAGGAGTTTATTGGTTCAAGTTTTACATGCAAGTTCTATTCACGCCATATCTTAGTTACTATTTATGATATTGCATTGAAACTTATAACACTTGTTTATCATCATTAGTCAATGGTACTGGTCAATTGTAATAACTGCATTTTTAGTTTAATTCGAGTTATGCCCCTTTTAACTTAGACTTTCCTTGGTTAAAGTTTTGCATGCAAGTTACATTCAAACCATATCTCACCTATGTGTTGTTTGGCATGGTATTGTATTCAATACTAAAAATAATTACTAAACTACTTTAAACTCATCACTGATTTATTACATGACTGTATCCTCTACATTATTATTTTAATTTGTCACCATTGTTTTAAAATTGACTCCTTTAACAAATCATATCTTACTCATATGATTATTTTGTAGAAACTTTGTTATGTCAGTGGATGTATACAATTCCCTTTAAACATACACATTTCTTGAATAGAGTACAGTGCCACTTGAAGTCTTAAAATCATTTTCACTGACAAATATTTGTTAATAGTCCAGTGTTGAGATAATTGCCATGCCTCAACAACCATTGTACATTAGCTTTCATTGCCATGTAGTCAACTAAGTAGCGTAACTCACGTTTCAATATAATACAAATTTTAAATGGCCTGTTTTGAACTTATATTTTTTCTGACAAATGGCTGCGAATAGTCGAGCGCGCTGTCTAGTGACAGCTCTTGTTTGATAGAATATTTTGTTTTATTTAACATTTTCCCAAACTGTTCACTTTGTACTCCCAAAAAGTGTCGCAGAATATGTTTAAGACAGGTGCATTTTGGTCTGTAACAGTTCTTTTATGCCCATGCTTAATGCTTGCAAGTTTGGTTGGGTTACTTTGCTCCTTTGATACTTGTTATTGAGCAATCTGAGGCCCACATGAGCGTCTAAAAATATTGTTGACTGTGTAATTTTTGTGATAATTAGCTTATTATTTGAATTATATTCTCTGTTGATAGTTTAAATGTTGTCGTTAATCAAAAGAGATCCGGCTAATAAAACAAGAGATCCGGCTTTCTACTATCCACATATTTGATATGTTGGATTTATTTGTCTGTGTTATCTAAGGTTTTTGTATTTCATGAGAATATTTTCATAAACTAGATATATGTTGCGGTATATGCTGATTTTATATTACTGACAATTTTTTGCGAAATTTCGACTTATTTTAAGTCAATAGGAGTAACTTCCCTTTTAAATCAAGGAAGGGAACTCAGTACTTAACATCACTTAAATGTACAAGCAACTTTTCTTTAAAATTGAGGGAAGGAACTCTGTACTACAAGAGTTGCTTCCCTTTGAAATCAAGTGCAAACTTGAGTTATTTCTTGTGATAATGCAACTGATAGCTTGATGTTTTAAGGTGATAGAGGTGCCCAGAGTAGGTGTTATCTTTGTTCCTTTTGAAATAAATCAATCTTTTGTGGAGACCTGGGTTTCAACTTCAACCTCTTTTAATTTTAGAAGCAAAATTTAGCTAGAAGTATATTTTTGCATAATGGTCCGTAAAACAAATAAGCGATGGAATGATTGAATACCGTTTTAATGTTGTAGCTACTTGTTGATAGCCTTGTTTTTAGTTTGAATATTATGAAATGTTGAAATGTTGTGGCTACTTGCTGGTAGCTTAGTCTTTGTTATAGTGTTGTTATCTATATTAATTTGTTGAACTATTTTCCTACAATTATTCAAAGAACAAAAAAGAAACAAAAAAAGAAACAAATATTTATTGGAGTAAAGGAGATTTTAAATATTGCAGACCTTGGTTTTTGTAGGATTTTCATCGTGAAATTAGTTTTGAAGTATCAAGTAATTGAGTTTCTCTGTTAATAAAGCTTCTGTGCACTTCTTATTGCCTTATGTGTTAAATATATCAATTGCCCTCCCTATCTAGCAAAATACAAGGTATATTTTGATGATCAAATTTTTGTGCATTTGCTTTGTGGAGACTTTAAATCTAGAGTTGTCTCTTGTGAATATTGTGCACATCTGTAGAGATTACTGCTTATAAAACTAAGGTATGAGTTGCTAACTTGTAGCAACTTAGAAATACTTGAGAATTTGACAGAAAATTGTTGAAATATCTTAAAACCGTGATTTTCCTGCCCAGCATAATTATGACTAATTACAGAACTATCAACTAATCTAGTCGTGTAGGGAATCATGTTTGCTTGCAAGAAACCAAAAATGAAAATACTATAGACAAGTAGTCCTCACCAACTTACCTTTAGTATGCAGATAACATGTAGTTATGTATTAATCCTCAATAACTTTGCACTTTAGTAATAATCCTTACACAGTATTTAGGATATGTTACGTTTGTCCCTTCGGTGCAACAAGGCTGTATCTAACTATACATTATACAAGGGGAGTCAATATTCCTGATTTAGTGCGGATTTCCGTATATATCCTGACAGAGCTATGATTTTTGGCCAAAATAAAAGCAATTGGATGAAAATATGAAGTAAGTAAGTAAATCTATATTTTACTAGACTAACTTTTTCATAATAATGCAATCTTCCATATGGGCCTCATATGCAGGCATGTTCGTTGGGTGGACCTCTACCAAATTTGCTGAAATGGTTCTGGTTTGTTGGTTGGTTAATTAGGTCACAAATAGCAAAGTTATGGTAAATTTGATTTGCTCGGAAGGATTTCATTCTGTACTTACTGAGTCAAATATGGGAATAATGTAGTTGAAAGTCTTGTTTGGCCAAAATTGTTCAGCTGCTGTGCATCAGATTTTCAGCATTTTGATTCTGTTGACACCCATGATTCAGGGATGTCAAATTCAATCCTGATTAATCTGGAATTCTGTTTTTTTTTACACATCCAGAAAGAGCCATAATTCGAAAAAAAATATTTTAAGAAACGACAAAGTTGTGGTCAATTTAGTCTGTATTCAAGGAATTTTTTAATAAAAACTGAGTTAAATATGGAAACTATGTGGTTAAAAGCTTCTTATTTGGCATAAATGGTTGACCGCATATGAATTTTAGATTTGAAATTTGGCTCTTTGGCTGTTGACACTCATGGTTACATAAAGAGATACAACCATGATTATATAAAGAGATACAACCATGGTTATATAAAGAGATACAACCATGGTTATATAATAGGGAGATACAAACATGATTATATAATAGGGAGATACAAACATGATTATATAAAGAGATACAACCATGATTATATAATAGGGAGATACAACCATGATTATATAATAGGGAGATACAACCATGATTATATAATAGGGAGATACAACCATGACTATATATTAGGGAGATACAACCATGATTATATAATAGGGAGATACAACCATGATTATATAAAGAGATACAACCATGGTTATATAAAGAGATACAACCATGGTTATATAATAGGGAGATACAAGCTTGTTGAACCAAAAGGTTTCAATTTTGTCTATACCATGCTGCTATAGCTGTTTTATTTTTTATAAGAAATATGCTTATTTTCTAGACCTATTGTACTGTTATTGTTAACTTATTATGCCATGCATGTATTGCTACCCTGCTATATAGTTTATGTATGTCCATGTGTGAGCGTATCGTATCAAAACTACTCTGATTTCTTTGTACATTGTTACTGTATAGGTTATCATGTGTTTTTTTTCACCAGTTTTTAATGCACTGAGTAGATGTAAAAAATAAAATCATAATAAGTTTGGCTAGAACAGTTAAGTTGTGTTTCTTAGGCTGCATTTTCAAAATTCATTGATAATAATTCAAGCCCTAGAACCGAATGGAACCTAATGAAAACTTTACTGACAGGGTTTTATGAATCCAGAAATATGGATTTATTGCATTACGGAAGAATTTACTTTTCTGCCGAGAATAAAAGTCATTTGATAAATATTTTTTTAAAAATGACAAAGTTACTGTTATTCAAAATTTTTGAAATGATTTTAAGTATAGATCAGTGTTTGACACATTTAAGAGTAACGGCTTAATAAAATATTTGCTGAACTGCACAATCAAATATTGACTGTTTTAGCCTTAAACTATTTCTGTTTAGTGTCTCCATTCATTTTGTGATGGACGTCCGTACTGATGTGTAGACGGATGGATGGCACAAAGTGTGTCAGCGCTTGTTCCCTTTTACTATTGGTTGGATTTCAATATAACATCACATAAATGTATGGTAGTTGTACCAAGCCTTGCTGCATACTATCAAGCCTGGTATTTTTCTGGTCTGTGCCTGATTGAAAGTTTTGAGATCCTGAAATGTTTTATTGACTGGAAATATAAAAATGAAATAGTTTTGCAAGGCTTATTGCCTTTTGTATGAGACTAGCGTTTTTGTGTCACAAACCCTCCTAGTATATCATCAACTTGCTGTTGTTGTTATTATTTTCACAGAAAACATTCACAGAAAACTACAGAAATTGAAATCATTGACTATCTGTTTGTTGTTGAGTGTGTGTATAACTATTGTTAATTATTTTGTGAATATCTACATTTTGTATAAAAATATGTAAAAAACCCTATCAGCTTGAAAACAATGTATACAATTTTCCAGTTATAATATAATTCTGTAATTTCAGAATGGATGATTTTTGGACTTATGTCAATGTTTGTTTTTACTGGCTTGGATCTAATACATCTTGCTCAATACTCCATATGATGACAGATAAATTATTTACTATACCACAGGCTTAAGAAATTATGTCACAAAAAACAGAGTTTAACATCCACCATTTTTTCACTCATTCATTAGATAAAAGAATAGGTTTGAAACGGCTCTGTCCGCCCCTGCATGAATATACCATTTAACACATTTAAACATGCCAGAAAATGGTTTTGGTCAGATCTAATTATGTCTCTACCACACAAAACAATAAAAATATGTACCTTTAGACTTGTTAAGTTATACTATCAGGTACTTGCTACAATGTTACATTCTGGTTTGGAACGTTGTTTTGATATTGACAAAGGATCACAACCCAAAACGTTGCAAACCTGTCAAATATATACTATATTTAATGGATGAAAAAATGGGTAATTAAACATGTCGTTTGTGATATGATTTCTTGGGCCTGGTGATTATACCCCCATTGACAATGGTCAAGTATACATATTGTTTTTCTGATGTCTGTTGGGCTGTAAATTGTTCCCGGATGATAACTCACAAACTTTTCAGCCTATGATCATCAAACTTTATTTTGGGTCAACAAAAAGATGTTAAAGATAGTAGATGACCCCTATTATTTTTGGGTCAGTAGGTTAAAGATCAAGGCCATTTGAACTTTGGTCATTAAGGGGAGCGCATGATATGCATACTATGTTTTTGTGGGATATGCCCATATGCTCATTTTTGAAGATAATCATTCATATGCCTGACAATTATTATGAGTTTGTGAGAACATTTCAACAATAGGAAAATAGTCCTGATTTCTTGTCCTTGATATTTATAGTTTTATTATAAGGTCACCTCCATATAGATGTCTGACTTATGATAATGTTTGTTACTCAAAATGTCATCTATTGACTGGAGTTTAACTTAACACTGAACTTTTCAATGAGTAAAAAAATGACCACTTGGAGTCGAACTTAAGGGTCAAAGGAGTCAGATTTTATTTTGAAAAGAAAATAATCAAAATGACCCTGTTGATTTAACTAATGTTTTGACTGATGAGGAAAACACTTGTCTTCAAAAATAATTATTGCATTGGTATGTGTGAAAGGTGTTACTTTTAAGCTGCTGTAAAGTTTGATGATTTGAAAATTCTTGACAGATTTCTTGATAATCAATTATATAGCCAGATGCTTGCTTTGGAAATTGTAGCTCTGTATTTGAAATGTGTGTACTTGTTAAATGTAGTTGCATCAAATTGTAGCTTGATGAATTACGTTCAAATGTATAGAAATCATTAAGTCTAATAATAAAATCTTTAAAACTATTGATTTTATTCTTATTTCTTCAATATCTTGCTATAGTTCAATTTTGAACCATGAGCCATGAACCATGAACTTTCAGACGAGTCTATTTGGGCCGGTAACCTGTGATTTATTCAATAGTCATTATTTAAAGATATGCTACTTACTACTTTGTATAATTTATGGATTTACAGTTTATCGGCGAATGGATTAAACTTTAAAAGTGCAGTCACGGCTCAATGCTCGAAATCGAACTATAAGGCCATAACATATAGTACTGGTAAAGTTTGTTTATTATAGTGTCACCCCTAGTGAAAGGGCCAGTCAATTCTGACTTATGAGACACTTGCGTATATTTCATGCTTACAGTACCTTCCCGAATACCTTCTCGCGTAATGCCGGGCGCCTGGCAGAGATGGGCCTATGGTAACCATTAATTTAACTAGCTGGCGGCTAACCAACCGGTCTCATCAGTTCCAACCCGAATTCCGCCGAAATTCGAACCTTCAACCTCCCGCTTCCTAGGCGGACGCCCTTACCACTCGGCCACGGTCGCGGTTACTGTGTTATGTAACCTCTACCTCTCATATACCAGGGTACTGTTTTATCAAACCATTTACGCACATCCTAAACTTATGGTCAAATTTAAATTCTTTATAATACTTTAAAATCGGTACAGTGGGGTAAATGGAGCTGCAATACTAATAAAGATTCAGCTAATAAACTCCTACAAACAATGCATGGCCCCAGTTTGTTAAAGAATTATAAAGAATTCAAATTTGAACGTAAGTTTACGTAAGTGCGTTGATAAAACAGTACCCCCAGTGCAGCAAAAACACGTGACTTTAGACTGCAGACACAAGACAAAATTTGCTTCTCCTCGAAAACAAAAATAGCTTTAAGTGTGCCTTTTAGGGGTGTAATGGTACGTTCACCACACGATATGATACATACTGTCAATTTTTCTAATGGTTTGGTATATTTCGGTATGAAACAAAATTCTTTAGCAGCAGCTTAAATACTTCAATGTTTAAGTGATAATGAATTTGTTGCTGCTATAACAGCAATTATCATGTGCCTATCAACTATTCTAAGTAAATTTAGACAATAAGAAGCATATCTCAATACAACAGTGACACATGGTTATTATACATAATCAGAAGACTGTCATGTTATTTTCGTTGTGTGAATATTATTCTGCTCATAAAGAGCTTATACCGAACCGTACCGAAATTTGGAAGTCTTGTACCGTGAACAGTGTGAGACTGAAGTTTGCGGTATTTCGTATACTGCGGTATACCGTTACAGCCCTAGCGCCTTTGACAATTTCCAATACAAAAATGACGGTCACGACGTGTCATGCAATACATTATCATAAAGTCATCAAATTGTTATTACATAAAAAAATGTGTGTAAATATTGAGGGCTGGGTGTAAAACTATGGTAACTACCACCACTTTATAGATTTGTTTTGCACTAAGCCCTCGATATGTTAATGCATGATTCTAACATGACCGGTGATTACATAGTTGCCGATATAGCTTGGCTACTGATGGAAGTGACGTTACATATCGCTGGCTTAGAATGAGAAGGTCATAACTACAAAATCGACATATAGAGGAAACAAGAGAAAACGGTCTGTAATTTACTCTTTACTTATGGTAAAACAAGCTTTTAAAACTTCATTTTGGTCAACATAAAAATTTCAGATTTTCATGAAAATAGGCTCATAAGAAGCGCCTTGTGAAGCAGATTTCAAATATGTACGAGTCTTATAAGGTCGTTAGTGGTAGTTACGACCATCGATATATACAATTATATAATTTATATCATAGAAAGTTACTGAAATAAATATCGCTTGTCTTTCATCAGAGTTGCCATGCGTTCGTAAAACGTTGCCACAAAACCTGCGTCTCTTCTAACATATAAGTTGTGTTCCCACTTGCCTGATTACGTACTTTGATGTTCAGTATAGGGCCCCATTCTTGAGAAGTCAGTTTCCCTGAAATAACAAAACCTTTCTAGGATAATTCGCTGGCTTAGAATGAGACAGTCGTAACTACAAAATCAATATTTGAGAGAAAAAAAGAAAAACTGACTAACAATAACTCTTGGTAAAACACGTTTTTTTCAACTTTAGTTTGGTCAACATGACAATTTCCGTTTTCACGAAAATAGGCTAATAAGAAGCGCATTTTGGTACATAGATTTCAAATATGCATTATAATAGTCTTCTCATTATAAGCCAGCAAATTATAATTGAGACAAGGAAGGCAGCACGTAATAAATAAAAAGTAAAGAACGGCGTACAACACATTACAAGGGCATCACACAAAACAATACTTGACAGAAAAAGTACACATTCAACGAAAATGGACAAATTGACACCAACATCGTTTTAACTCAAGCCTTTCCAATGCTTGGACGTGAAGTACATGTATATATACGTGGGTATATCCAAAAGTAATGTCACTGGTGCAATAAAATCGTATATAATGTCAGTAAAACCACGAAAATTTTCACACCGTAACTTCAGTCTAATTTGAATATCATGACTAAATTTCACAACAATGCACACAATAGTTCTGGAGATATGAACATTTTCATGAGACATACTTACGAACATCGCCGCAAGTCCGACGTCAACGACGTAACAATGACGTTATTTGTTTACGCCTACTCGTACAGCAGAAGTTCATCCCTGATGATTTCTAACGACTCATAAACACTGCAGTCATTTCCATGACCTTTGAGAATGTGTAACCCACCCGACACTTACTCTCTGCGAAATCAAATTATTTTTAAGTGTCCTCTAGAAAGTCCCACAGCAAATATTGAACTCACCACATAATGATTGCAGTTTTGAACGTCGAATTGAATTGACGGCGTTAAAAATACTATTGGTGCTCTTTTCGGTATCTACTGAAAACCGTTCATATGACTCTCTATCGATAATGATTTGGTGATATATGCCCCCTTAAAAGATTATACTACATACACATGAGCCTATGTTGCTGCCTAGTGTAACTAAAGTTCCATTAGGTGACTTTCAAAACTTTTAGGAAAAGTGCATTACTACGCGCCGCGTCTTTTTGTCACAAATCTGTCGTGTTTTCGCTAAGTAATCAATGCGTTGAAGATATATTACGAATTTCAAAGTTGAGTGACGTTATTGAATTTTTAGCAGCAGACACAAGACATTTGTTTCATGATGTCACGAAAGTATTGTCTGCTTTCGAGAATTATTTGTTTTAAAAAACTCATAAAAGAAAATTGTAATGATAATGAAAAACAATCGTAATTCTCATGTGCGGCGATATGACGTCATAGATATATTTTAAATGCTCATATAATACAATTATGATAATCGAATAATGCAGCACGATTTATATTACTCAGAATTGAATTGCTGAACATTTTGATATCATATTTATGCATATCGGTCTATAAACAATTAAACCACGGGAGGAGTGACATTACTTTTGGATATACCCTCGTACATAAGTATTATGTAAAGTATAACTATAATAAGTTAAACGTTACTGTATAAATGGGTTCCAATGTTCGTGAATTAGGCTGAAACAAAACGTCGTGCTAGATGAGCCAAATATCTCCGACTTCGGGGGAATAGAAACACGTTTACACTGTATTAGAATTCGTAAGTTGCATTTTTTTCAAAAATAAATATCCATATTTCAAAATCAAATGGCCCATTAAACCAAAGTCGTCAAAACGTGATTTTCTTGGAAATTGTAAGGGATAACCCCCTTACTCCCGAGTCAATCGGAAACATGATGTATGCTTACTCATTTGAAGAAAGTTAAAGACTTTAGCTAATGTAGTGTTCATGCTCTCGATGTAGTCTGTCATCAATAAGGGAAGTATATTCTCAGGCTGGAATATTTGATACAACTCTCTCATGTGGAACTCGTAGAAACCAGCAGCGAAACTTTGTCCTATCAGCACACCCTTCTGAAAAATCCAAATACATACTGTTATAGAAATGCTTAAGTTGCGAATTTCGCCACCTTTTCTCTCCGTAGTTTTTTGGGATACAGCGAACTCTACTTAGAATTAACAAAAACAAGACTGCGTGTAGTAAGCGTACGTTTTTGTGAAAGCATTGTCCTTGTCCACGGCAAATAGCTAACTAAAGTTATTCAGGGACCATAGTTTGGTTGAAATGTTTGATAGTGTTACATGGCTTTGATAATGTAATGTAGAGCAACAATCTCTAAGCAATGGCTAAATTTTGCAGCTCCCATGGGCTGTTGTTCTACAGAGGTTGCACTGTATTAGCCACGAAGGTATCAGTAATTGCATACGCTGTTACTATGAGTATATAACTTACATTTTTAAGCTCTTCTTTCAATGTATTGTTATAAATGCACCGTCTCATGGAGTGTACCCGGAAGCAGTGTTCGTAAGTATCAACCATGATGAGCGATTGGTTATGAAATGCTTCGTCTATTGATTGATAACTGGCTCTTTGCAGATCCATTTCATGTTGGAAGTCGGAATACAGCCTGGAAATAAGACATATATACCAGGGTGGATATACAACGTGACATTTTGGCAGTAGAAAATGTATTTATAAAGGTGTTTGATTCTTCGGTCGATTTTACTGATACACGTTTACCGCTTAAACCGAGAATAAACGCTACCCATGCAACTTAGTAGTTTGGTGAAATAAGTCACAGGTTTTCCGCGAAACCGACTCCACTTGAAAGTAGTTGAGTCAGCTGTTTATGGAGAAAAAACTTTGACATTCTGTGAAACATATAAAGTGTCATAGGTGCTCATGTTGAGCTTGAGCGTCAAGCTAATAACCCACTATAAGTCTTGTCTAACTAAAATCGGTTCTAAGAATGAAATACTTAAAAGTTGTTTTGGTTGACAGATCTTTACTGGTAGCCTTAGTAAAAAATATCGATGGTGCCAAACCAAAACACCGTAACTCAATTTTGGCGCGAAAACTTTTTTTGCAGCATCTGCATCTGCTAGACGTCCCCCGCATTTCTGTCTTGTCGCCATCTAAGTAACGCGATTGGCTATTTCAATGGCGACAAGACAAAAATGCGCGGGAGGACTAGCAGATGCGGATGCTGCAAAAAAGTTTTCGCGCCAAAATTGAGTTACGGGGTTTCGGTTTGGCACCGTCGATATGTGGTATGTCTACTCCATGTAAAACCAATAAATCTTTAAGGTTTAACCCAAACTGATACTTAATCTCCTTACGAAGAGTTCATAATTAATTTTAAATGTCATGGTAAATCGACAGTAGTGGGTTCAAACCCCAATCGGAACAAAGTACTATAGTTCAATTTTGAACCCTGAGCCATGACCTTTTAGATGAGTCTATTTGTGCGGCTAACCCGTGATTTATTGATTTCAATAGTCATTGTTTAAAGATATAATACTGACTAATGTGTGTTATACATATCTGAATGGTCAATCCCACGCCAATCTTTATCGGCGAATGGATTAAACTTTAAAAGTGCAGTCACGGCTCAATGCTCGAAATCGAACTATAGTATATCTTTTTTCTTCTACCCATTTGTCGTTATTGCAAAATAGTACCTACCATCAGGGCTGGTATTTAAAACGAATATATGGGAAAACTTAGATTTTTCTCAAAATCTTATAATTTCCTTAAGTGTTTCAGCTAAACAGGAAAATCAAGATGATCAACGTATTGCTTTGTTTTGAAGAGTTATGTGAAGCACCGCAATAATCGCCAAGAAAATATGGTTTATTTTTAGTTTCTCGCAAATTAGACACATACATGAAATACACTGGATGTTTCAAAGCAAAACAAAATCACTTACCTGGAGATGGGATCTCGAAAAATGACGATTATCTTCATGTCCGGAGTCAGATGTTTTAAATAATGGAAGTTAGTATATTTGGGTTCTGTAAGACCTTCGTTGCCAGGCAACGTATACCAGTTCGTATGAATATGCAAATATGAAGGTGTCGCATCTCCTTTAAACCAAAACATGAATTATAGGTATTATATTAGTCAGTTACCTCGGTATATAGCTTGGTCACATTGACATGAGCGTGACCTATTGATTAGCATACTTTAACAGTCGATATATTGCCAACGTTTACAACACCGAGTGTATGTTTTCATAATCGGGGAGTATCACGAAGACGCTCGAGATGTAATACAAACACAAATTTGAAATACCGATATTGCAAGATTTGCTCGCGGAAATTGATATATTTAAAGCAAAAACATAGTAATAATTATATTCTTGCATACAGGTTAGGCTCTGGTTAAAATAGCCAAGCTATACGTATGTACTATATATTCAACCAGTCATTACTAATGGGGGAACTATCCAATTCCAAAGAATAGTTGGGAACTACAGTAAACTCAGTAACAGTTACACCCAATTAAACCTGGATAAACATAGTTTCCTGACCGACGGGCTTGTAACCGTTCTCGCTTAACTTTGAACGGACTGTAGCTTGCAAAATTTTATATGACACCCGTGAATACTAGTATACGAGCTTATCTTACAATCAGGTGAGTAATTTTAAGCAGTCGTATAGCTTGGCCATTTTGACCTGAGCCTGACCTTTATGCAAGAATAAATTACAAGGTTTTTGCTTTGAATATATCAATTTCCGCAAACAAATCATGCAATATCGGTATTTCAGATTTGTGTTTATATTACAAGTCGAGCGTCTTCGTGATACTCCCCGATTATGAAAACATACAATCGGTGTCATAAGCGTAGATAATATATCGACTGTTAAATTATGCTAATCAATAGGTCAAGCTCATGTCAATGTGGGCAAGCTATACATTTGAATAACAAAAAACACGAAGATAAAACATGAGATGTTTACTCAATGCAAGCTCGGTAATGTAGTCAGAAAGAGAAAAGATCGAAGTTAACTTTGACCTCAAAATCAATATCGGTATGGGTCATCTACTGCTTATTTGATGGCAACCTTATCTTATATCTGGAGGATCTTAGGTCGAAGCTATCAGAACCGATTTGGTCTACAGGCCGCCTAACCAACAGACCAGTTGACATCTACACAATGTGTTTTGGTAAGTTTCTATTTCATGGTATTTCTGATCAGCCTTTTGAGAATGTGCTTGTGTGAATGTGACGCTCGTCTTGTGAAGTTCTAGTAGTTATTGTTATACGTCAGTTACATTAATGTGTTTGTTTTCAACTATGATCTGAAATAAGGCAATCATATGATTGCTCATAGAAAACACAGTAAAACATTTGAATGCATACCCGTTATTCTTCTGAAAAAGGGCGCTGTAGGAGTGCTGCCCCTTTTAGCGTTGATAATTCTCGCCGCTTTATCAAACATTGACACATAGAACGCAACACTTGAGATATTAGCAGTTTTTCTGTTTTCTCTAAAAGCTGCAAAATATGAAAGGGCGAATGAGTGGCTTTATTTACAACTGAAAGGAGCCCTAGAATATTGGTAACTTTTAAACAAACTATTCGTTACTGTCGAATAGACCAAATGATGTAGATGAGTGGTGTAAATGAGTGATTTAAATGAGTGGTGTAAACGAGTGGTGGAAACGATTGCTGTAAACGAGTGGTAGAAATGAGTGGTGTAAATGAGTGATTTAAATGAGTGGTGTAAACGAGTGGTGTAAATGAGTGATGTAAATGTCTGTAAGGGGAGGTTAATAAAAACGTCATCATCCGCTTTCATGACGTATGAAACATTTGTACAAAATTCATCGATCCCGCGAAAAGAATTGATCATTTTCCTGCTAAGGTTGTAGTAACTTTCGGCAAAATCTATTAACAGAATGTCTGTATACGAAGCATGCTCCTCATCAATAAGTTGTCGATCGTCTGTTGAATTTGGTATACCGAAAACGAACAGAACGCGAACGATAAATTCCACTTTAACCAATGTACCCTGTTTTGTTGCAGAATCCTGAACATAATATTAACATTTTCGTGGAATCAGCGTGTATTTTTGATTTTCCATATCATAATCTAAATAAAATGTGTTCTTACCTTACAATCCTATACTCTGTTAGCATGCTAACAGAACACAATATTAATTTGTTTTGGCCTCATATACATGTATATCGCGTCCGTCCCCGAGTGCTTAGTGTGCCTGCCTTGGTAGCAGGAGATCGATGGTTCAAATTTCTGTGGGAGCCGGATTGGAACTGATGAGACCCGTTGGTAAGCCGCCAGTTAGTGAAATAAAGTGTTACCGTAGGTACTTCTATGCCAGGCGCCAGGAAATACGAGAAGGGATTCGAGAGGTTATGTGCACATGAAAGATAAGTCAGATATAACAGTAGATACTTCAGTAGAGGTGACATGATAATAAACAAACTGTACCTTCTATGCTCATATTTATCATTTCATACAGTGCTAGTACCGTATGATCAGATTTAAAGATAAAGGGCTGCTTTCAGTGATTCAGCTCATCATTTGACATTTAACTTACTCTTTCATTTGGTTACCTGTGTTCGATTCTCCATTTGGAGACTTTTTCCCTCCTCGATTGTGTTTAGCTAACATCGATCTATGGCGCTCTGGAATATTGAACATGACTGTGCAGATATCGCCCTCACATACACCAATTCATATCATGGTCGTGTGGGACATTATATGTTATTTTTGCTCAAAGAAATCAAGCGGTAGTGCAGAGAAAGGGATTGAACACGTGACTTCTATGCCACCGCTCCCCACTTTATATGTTTGATACATGATTATGTCGCACAGTACTGGATTTCAATGTATCTTTTTCATATATACAGAACATTAACAGTTATAAGTTATCGACAGTTATCAGCAGAAATCGTCATAAAAATTGGTAAACATGTTTGTTATGAACTTTATAGTTTTTTGAAACAGATCACATGGTATGCTCGAGACCTACTCAACTGCACGTATAGCAATTGAGTCGGTTTCGTTCGAAAACGGTGACATTCTGTTGCCTGTGTAGTGGTGCTCATTCTTGGCTTGAGCGTCGTACATATCTCGTGAAAATCGGTCAAAGAATAAGCTAGTTATATTTTTAATATGAATTACCTTTAAACTGAGCCAAACAGTCCCGTTGTATGTCCACAATGTTTAAGCTAGGCGAAATCCGGTGTTTTTTTTCATTATTATTATGTTGAACACCTATCGTATATGGTTTATGAAGTTCTTTGTTAAGTTTGACAATTTGACGATTTTCAAATATGGATAACTAAATCAGAATAGGAATTAAAGGGCTGTTCCATTTGTATGAGGGGTGTTCAGAAAGTTTATGGACATGTGTTATAGTCATGTTACTGAAAACTGAAAATTAACAATATTTCTTATACTCCAATATAGCATCCCAAATACCAACAAAATCATCTGGAAGTATACGCGACATTGCTAAGTAACCATTGGACACAAATTTACATGGTTGTATTGTACGAACCTGATGTCGTAAACTTAGATTCAAAAATTCAAGTCTAGCACCTAAAACCTTGTTGCAAATAATTCCGGTGATAAATACATCCTCAATGTTTACATATGGGAAGAATTTAGCATGATGCACAATCGGTGCCAGGAGTTGTCCCGAGATGGTGTACGTTGTACCGGCCAGGTACATAGGGTACTTTGGAAACGGATATGTGTCACGTGATATCTGCCACCTGCCACTTCGTTCGGCTGTAAAATTCACAGCCCGCTCTCCAAATACCACATCGGGTGTCTGAATGTTTAACCCTTGGTTTGTCTGCAGTAGCAAGGGGAGGTTAATAAAAACGTCATCATCCGCTTTTATGACGTATGAAACATTTGTACAAAATTCATCGACCCAGCGAAAAGAATTGATCATTTTCCTGGTAAGATTGTAGTAACTTTCAGCAAAATCTATTAATAGAATGTCCGTGTATAAAGCATGCTCCTTATCAATAAGTTGTCGATCGTCTGTTGAATTTGGCATACCGAAAACGAACAGAACGCGAACGGTAAACTCCACTTTAAAACCTCGAATACCATACGTTCTATCACGTGATATTGTTCCATATGTTTTCCTGATGACGTCACGTTCTTTGACAGTTCTTGCTACCGTTGGAACTATGATAATAACATCTGTATCTACGCAGAAATCAGGATTATAAATCACAAACTTTTCATCATAGTTAGTTTTAACTGTATCCAATCTGTAGTATTCGTACCCATAATCTGCGGGTATTTCTGTATCCCGAGGTACATGCGGTTCATGTATGTCAACGACAGCCGTGTCCGAAATGAGTTCACTTGTAACTGGTAACTTTGCAATTAACACCACTAATGTAAGAATTATAAGCCCGCAAAATAAAACCTTCAGAACAAGTGAGTTTCGGTTTATAAACATGATGATGAGTTAAAGTACAAACATTTCTATGTGTTTGAGTTTGTAGTTTTACAAGAAACTAATACTGCTCAGATTTTCCAATGGTTTTTTTCCTGTTCACTATATACGTAAAGATTCGTTGTCCTTTTTAGATGTTCAATATGTTAAAGTAATTTTCTAATTATGTGTTTTCTGTGAGGACTCAATGTGTGTATTATACTAATATGTCATCGTTAATTATTTGAGGTTTATACGCTTATATCAGTACATTGTGCGCTAATCGGTACAGATGGTGCACAATTATAGTCTATGGTAGATAGACAGATCTGGTATAGATAGCTTTATTTCTACATTCACTGCACAATTTACATGATAAAATATATACAACAATAAAACAATGAACACACATGCATGTAATAGACATATCATAACAATCGACATTACATATAAAGGATGACGCAAAACAGTACTACACGTCGTTCCTTTGATATATACTAAGTTCCAAAAGTTCCGCATCGAATATACGGTGTGTCTTTTTTACTAGAATCTCCACCTTATTTATGACATTTCAAATGCGCATGTGTAGAGCGATGTGTCCTTGATATAAGTCCATGACAGTTATCGATTTGAAGATATGTATCGATCCATAATACAACCACATATGACACCTTCCCACGATTCCAAAGTACACACAACGATAAACTACTATTTTGTAGTGGAAGGGAGGTAATAATCGTAAATACATACCGCAAATTATCTCTCTTTGACCATAGACAATTATTGATGTTGCAATAGAGTCTGTTCAACAGGCCAGATTTTAAGAACCAACCTCCTTGACATAAAAAACGAAACATAAAAGCAAGTTTCCCATAATTTTAATGTTGGGTGGACTACAATTAGGCTACAACAATGCAGTTGTTCTTTGTGCAAAAATATAGCAGCATTACCTGTCTAGGTAAGCGGCATTGACCCTTGACCTGTTGTCACGTGGTATGTCATATATCGTTTTTTTTCGGATGGAGATGATACAACAGTCTTATTATGATAGGGATGGCAATTTAATTCGACACACTGTATTTTTAGTGAAACAGCAACCTCTAGCGTCTTATATACACGAGTCGTTCACTATTATCCATTTTTGCAATCAAACTAAGCGTACATTTCTAACTTTTTTGACTAACTGATTGTGTTTTTTCGTAACACAGACACGATGTAAGTAAATTGGAAGTGAAAATAAAGTCGAAAATGAAGAACCCAAATTATGCGTGCTTGAATAGACGTTTTTACCATTTGCGATGGTGTGAGCATTCAAGAGTGACGAAATCCAACGGAAATAGGTTCAACATAAACACTAAGGGTACGAAAATGGACAGTGTTCCTAAAAAGTTCTTTTAAGTTAACTATTCCAAAAAAAAATGAATTTTTAATTAAGATGCAGAACTTTTGGAACTCAGTATATAATTCTTTCATGAAAAACTGTGAAGTGATTGATCACTGGTACAGAGCGTAACACATGTCTAGACGACAGGCCATTGATAATGTCCGATGGTATGCTGGCGTGTATGGTGTGTCTACATAGGATAAAGCGTTAAACTGTTGATTGATCACAGTTGTAGAAGTTGTCTTGATAATATTTTCTAAATTTTTTTAGTAAAATTATGTTTATCCTGTATACCATCGTTTTTCAAATAATTTCACTGACATTTTTTTATCATTATTTTCAAACAATATTGTGAGACATCATTGGGGCCAAACTATCAAATATCAGACATGTTTTCATAGTAATTATTCTATTCCATTGTTCATTGTCGAGGATTTCACGGAAAAGCTATCATTTATTATTGCCAAATAAGTATCCACGTAAAATAGTATTTATTATTGTTGCTCAAAGTACGATTACAAAATTTAAGATGGCTGCTTTCAGCATTTCACTGTACCCTTTGACATTTGACTCCCTCTTTTCATTGGACTGCCTGCGTTCGAGTCTCCGCTTGGAGACTATTTCTGTCATTGTTTGTGTGCAGCTAACATCGATCTATGGCGCCCTGGCATATCGAACATGACTGTACAGACATCGCCCTCACACTGTACAGACATCGCCCTCACATACACCAATTCATATCTTGGTCGTGTGGGAAATTATATGTTATATTTGCTCAAAGAAATCAAGCAGCGGTGCAGAAAGGGATATAACCTATGATTTCTAGGCCACCATGTTATATGGTTGAGACATAACCATGTTGCACAGGCCCCGATCTCTCGAGACATCTCAATTTTGAGATAAATCTGATCTCAAATATTGCCATTTACGTTTGGATAATTTCTAAGGGAGTATGGACTCAAAACAGCAAATGCTATTCTTTGTTTATTACATTGGTTTTTAATGTGTTTTAACTTCAGATTTATTAGAAATTCAGTCTCTGATTTTGTCGAAATCTTAATTTGAGATAAGATTTCTGCTTGAGATGGGGAGATCGGGGGCATGTACTGGATTTCAATGTGAACGTTTCATATATACACAACACTAACAGTTATAACAAATTAAAAAGCCAAAAAAATGCAGTCAATTACATACACCTGATTATGTAGAGACAACTCCTTGTGAAAGTGTGAGTTATTACTGGTTAATAAACAGTTCAGGTAAACGGGTTAGATAAATTTATCATCCTACAAAGAAAATGTATATATAAATATGTAATAACGAACAGTTGTTGTAAACCGACTTTATTCCTAATCAATGAACAAAAGTATTTACATTAAACTCACCACTCCCGAGTCGACGAGTAGATGATTAAACTCGCCAGAGTCAAGACCGTAGTACAAACCAACCCATCAACGATGCCGTCGAATGCACGAGGAGATCGCGGCCTACGTCATCGATCCGTGCGTTCTGTATATTTTTCCACCCGGGATCTTTCAAGATATTTTCCATAATGAGACAACTGGAGGAGAAATATTCAAGCAGTATCATACACTGTGATCTCCCCTTAAAGTCAGAGAATGCATTGGTTAAGAACATTGGTTTACATCAGTTGAATACTATATAACAATTGTTAGAGGTATCTTAAAAGTTATTATTATATTATACTTTTATTTCCTCCAATGACATGAAGAGCATGTTTTGTAACACAAAATCATAGTTATTATACATACACATCAATACAAAGCAGGTGACATACATTTAGTTTCAAAATATTGTAACTATCATAATATGTACATCCTAAGTAACACTATACAAATATACATGTTGTATAGCCTGACGGATTTGACCAGACCCTTACCTTTATGCATGAAATATATCGAATATTAAATAATATGCAAATCAAAAGGTCAGGTTCGTGTCAAATCCGCGAAGTTATACTGATCACAGTTCAGTCAAATGACACGTAAGTAGTAACAGTAAACTCACAGATTGATTGATGTCCCATATGTTTGGTCCGAAACCAAAAGCTTAGCAAAGACTGTGATGCTGGAAAGGATTTAATCGCGACTTGAGCTTCGATGATGTCTCGAAACATCGGTAAAGGGAAGAAAAGCGTGCAGTTGTTTTTAACTTCGAGTTGAATGATTTCTGTCAAAATGTCTTCATATACCACGTGGTTTGTCCTAGCTTAATGCTAATACGCGTCACCTTGGGCAGTTTGTTGTCCTTCCTTACAAAACTGTACCATAAGCCTTGTAAGAATACTCTTGAGATAAAAAACAGTACTGTGTCTATAAGTTGTCAGTTTGCTGGTAGATATTGACCAGTTGCGCCCTCTCCAATTGGATGAGACCATAAGCGTTTGGAACGAATTTAGCATAATTTCCGCCGGACCATTAAATCGAACCAAGAACACTTGACGGAAACTCGAGAGGTCATCAGTTACTGTTGCCATACAAGTGTTGCTACCTTTTTATAGCTCTTTATGTCCATTGTAAGCAAAGTTTGATGTATACTGTAAACTGACCTTTCCAGCTTGTTGAGAACAGCAGCCCTCGGTACGATTGTAGGATCTGGTAAAAAGGAATCACTCGAGCTGGACTCTGGAATGGCTGTCAGAGGATGTTGAGGGAGACTGAAAAGGTAATCAGCAACAGTTACCGTTGCACGACCAGGATTGCTACCTTTATAACATGTCATGTTGCTTGGTGTTAACTGAAAACTGACGTCTAACAATATAACAAAATCTGAAGTTTATGTTCGTGGAAACTGTCTATGAATGAAAATGTTTTATATGTTCTTGGAAAACCACAATACATTCACTATGTGTGTTTTCGTGAACTCTGTTTTATCTTTTCTATTAGATTTAGAGAACTATTGGATGATTGGAAATCGTGTTTAACAACAAAGTTACGGTATTGCTGTTGCCTTTTAACCTTATTAACTTCGATAGCACTGCGGAAAATGTCGTCTGTCCTAATGAAACACACCTAACCTAACTATGGATTTTCCATTAGTCGAATATATGGGACAAGGCGAGAGGAATGTTTTGTTAAAAGGTTTCACAATTGTGGTTATATGTCTCCCAACTAGCACATTGCTAATTGTTAATGCAGGGCTCCGAATGCTAGATTCATACCATAAAAGGAATGATTATGCGTAGTACTAAGTGCTTTCAACGTTCGTTAGTGTGTTCAACTGCACAAAACGTTTTTTCCTGTAGATGCTTCCTATATCCTATATACTATTTTACAGTTCCATAATAACTGAGATGTAAATCGTTTTATACACCACATAATCATCGAGGCTTCATGTCTTTTAAAACTACGACTAAACATGAATTACACCTTATTCATTTACGCTACGGATGTACAATATTCACATAATATATTATACACTGCTCTCCAAAAGTTCCTTCACACTTCTCAAAATATAAAAAAATATTCAATTTAATTACACTGACAAACACAAGTGCAATGGTATGGTTTCGTCCTGACCAAATATGGTTGTCTTTTTATTCAGCAATGTCTTATTCCGAAGGCATTTTATCAATGATTATCTGCAATAAATCATTAATTAAACCGTCAATGTATGAAATCATATAATGTTAGGAGTGTGAAGGAACTTTTGGAGAGGGTATTGTACATCTAGTATTAAACCCTTAAGGGATCAATTATTGATAATATGGTACATTACGCATGGTTGTTCTAATGAAGTATTTATAGAATAATACATGGCTGAGCAGTGCCTTTGAGTGATAATCGCCCCGGTAGGCTGATAATTGCCCGAGGGCTTTAGCCCGAGGGCAATTATCACAGACCTACCGGGGCGATTATCACTCAAAGGCACTGCTCAGCCATCTATTGTTCTGTATAATATTTATGTTGCAGCTTTTCATTAAAACAACACATTAAAAAAACTTAACGTGTTCAGTAATTGGTAGATCATTTGTTAATGTAGAGAGTTATTGTTGTCAAACTTGGATCTAAGCGCGCAATGCACATCTACAAGAGCTGTAGATCTAACACTAAAATGCTCGTAACTTTTTTATTATTGAACGGAAACCTATCATGTGGGTATTCATTTTCTTAATTAGATTATTTGCTACACGCTGGTGTTCAGTTTAATGCAAAATTCTGAAAAAAGTGTTTTTCGCATTTTCGGAGGAATATCAAAATATTGATCTCGTCTAGGAAACTCGCTGTTTTGATAATAAATTAAAGGTGTAGTACATAGGTCATGTATATTTCATCGGAGGTTGACACAAAATATATTTTTAATGTGCTATTCTGCTTCTCCGAAGCCATCAACCGTGTTTGTAAGTGATTCTGGTAGAAATAGGCCTACGCTCAGCGGCCGACGCTAAAATGACGTAACGTTGCGCGTGGACGTTTTCCAAGGGCCATTATCAGTGATAATCGCCCCGGGGGCGCGTGGCGGCGGGGCAAAAAGCTGATAATACTTTTGAAAGGCCGATAATGCTATTTTTCGAAGGCAAATTTGTTACTATATATAGTAACATAAGTATTATGACGTTATATGACACAAATTGATAGTTCACCAACAATCATGTCGCCGTCACCATCAATCTAATGTGTTATTATTGTTACTCGTATTACTACGCCACATTTATAAGAAGGATACGAACAAAACCAACGTTGTGAGACTGAAATTCAGATTTAGACTTAACATTGACAAAAATTATAATCACTGTCATTTCTTTTTAATCAGATCTAGTCATGTGAAATTTTATCTGAATATTTGTTGTTATCCACTGAACATGTATGCCCATTTATATCAAAGCGTTATAGTGATATCAACATGAGAGCGAATAGAACATTTGGCAATATAAAGTCTAAGTCTGAGTTTTAGACTTAAGACGTAGGTGAATAAGGCCCAGTACTTTCTCGAGGTTGGCTATCACTGTGTTTTATGGATAGTTATCGATTTCATCTTGTTATGAAAATGCACGCTTTAAAAAAGAGCTTGACAATTAAATCATGACTATGGCATAGTTCAAACATGCACAAGTCCACATGATATGGTTAGAATATAATTAAACCACGGACGAATACAATGGAATTTCAGTATCAATATTTCATATTAAGCCATATTTCACAAGTGTTACATAAATGTCTATACATTTACGAAGCTTTAGTGCAATGCCTGAGTGTGTCGAATGCATTTAATTCTACAAGAGATGTGATTAAATTAATGTACAAGAATTCACAATTACTGTACGAACGTGACAAAAGGCACATTCCTTGGCTTATTAGTTGTGGCTGTATATATTACGCGAGAAAGAAGTACAATCAGTATGCCGCCCTCTAGTGGTAGCCAGCTCTTTATATTGTTGTGGAATCGAAAATGCGCCCTAGCGCCATGCGCTTCGCCTCGGCTCTGCGCCTTGCGCAACGTTCTAGAGTTGGCTTAGTAGGAACTCATGTGCAAAGCAAATACTAGTTTCTATATGAGAAACTCAAAACTACAGTCAGATTTACTGACACGTCAGGATGACACCACTCTGTTTAATAAAACAGAGAAAATATAACAAAAATGATTTAACTTTATAAACTAAACTAATTTTAATGAACTAAGCAAACATCTTAATGCAACGAAAACAAACAATGTCATGAATTAAAAGTTACAAAATGCAATCAATGAAATTATTATTACTAAACTAACCATGACAAAATATGATGTTATAGTTAAACAATGTTTGAAACAATAGTCTAAAGTTATGATCAAAATACAAGTATAACAAGCTAGTCAAAATAACCTTAAGTTAAAATACACAAAACTTATGATCAAAATAACAGTATAAAATGTATACAAAATAACCTAAAGTAATGATAAAAATAAACAGATTAAATACAATATTAAAACTGTCAAATAAACAAATGCGTCCATTTGCCTAAAATCAAGCCCCAATATTCTATTTAATGATTCTGAACTTAACAAGTATTTAAAAGCATAGCAAGCCTACAGACTCAAAAAATAGCTACTACAAAAATATAACTAATTACCAAAAAATGTAATTGTTAAAATAGTAAGAATAATTTACTTTATAAAATAACCTAATTAAATACAAAAATATTACTTAAATAATTTCAACAATTTACTTAAAAGCTCCAAGATTAATGCCCAAAGTACCTAAATTATTAATTAATTATTAATTAATTAATTATCTTGGAGCGAGGATTTAAGATCCTCCTATTTCAAAAATAAGAATCAGAATGATAAAAAATGCCAAATTTACACTTATATAGACATAATTAGTATGTAAAACTATTTTTGATTGGTTAGTAACTATAATTTTAACCAATCAAAAAGTATCTAACATAACTGTCTAGGCAATTCAAATTCCTTGTTTACATAAGCTCCAGACAGTGTTACATAACAGGGTCCTTTCATCTCTAGCAATGCACATATCATGCAGCTGGTGGCTGATAAGTACAATGGAAGGTGCACAGCATGGTGGTTTAAACTTATGCAACATCTTAGAACTTTCTAGAATCTATAGATATTTGAGCAATGGTAACAATAATTAAATGTCATTATGAGTAATATGAAATGTAACACATATATTCAATAAAGTATTAATACAAATTAATACACAAGATGGTGTTAAAATGCATGTAGATAAAGCAATATAAGCAATACACAATGTAATATACAGAGTGGTTTAAATGTATGTTCTTATCTAATATACATGTAGACTAGCTAAATATACACACAATGATTCAAATAGACTAGCTAAATTCCTAATACAATACAGTATATAAGACTATAGAAAGTTAAATGAAGGTATATCATTAATTAATTATCTAATCATTGTAATAATATTATTATGTAACATGCTGGAGTAAAGATCTAACTTTACAACAACATGTTAATGGAATTGTGTGAACATCTACACTGCTTTTAAGTTTTAGGGGAACAATCAGAAAATATCAGGATTTGACACCTTTTAATGACACTACGATTACTAACTATAAATATAATTTCATGAATTAGCCGCGTCATTATATATTGCGCATTATAGCATAAAAACGGTGATTTTGCTCATACTTAAACGGGGGGATAAAAGGTACGTTATTGTAAAGATTCTCGCGCACACGCGCTGTTGGTGTTCAGTTTTAAGTATGCTCATTTTAGGACCCACCCGACGAAAATAAATGACTTATAGCGTTATATGAACTGTAATTCACATTCTTATTGTAACTACTAATTAATTTTCTATAATAGTAAAATAATAAACGTAAACAAACCCCATGGTCACTGTTTTCTTGGTATTTTCCGATACCGGAAGTCGACGCTCATAACAAAAACTTGTATGTGACGTAACGTTTGCTAAGCGACGTTGCGTTTGTTTTCCCGACGTCGCCCAAAATGTCCCACCAAAATATCATAATTTTGAAAAACATACTAATAAAGTGTCGTTTTTATGCTATAATAGCGTTAACGCATGCTTTTTCGTGCTGTTACATCTGCAGAGTCCCTCGGGAGTGTTGGTGCCCTCGCCCCGACGGGCTTGGGCACCAACCGTCCCTTGGGACTCTGCAGATGTAATAGCACGAAAAAGTATGCGTTAACCCTACATTGGTCAATTGGGTTACATCTTACATGACGTTATACTGACGTTCTCCGTCATATTGTGTCACATTCAATGAATATTAAATATCAAACGTAAATTTCGGCAACATTATAAGCATGGCGAATGTTTCTTTTTTCTTGTGATATAAAATATTAACAACCGTATTTCTAAAACCTATTTTATGCAACTTTGAAGTATAAAATGGTTGTAAAATCCCGATGTACGCCAACAACGTACGTAACGTCTATTATGTTAGTCAGCAAGGATAAAGATTAATACTAGTCTTGTATCAAGTAACTTTGGCTGAAGTGTCGGCATTGCTTAGTGTAGTTGTGTTGTGGTGTTTCGGATTTCCGTGTTCGGCTGGTTTGGTTGAGTGTTGCCTTCCCTGTCTGATTTCCTCATACATTTTTGCTATTACTCTTGTTAACCTATTCATCTTAGACTTTTAGAGGACAAATGTTCAGGTCTAATGTTCTAGATATACACAACAAAGTGATGTATAATACTTCTTTGGGTTCACTAAAATGTTATTTGGATTTGCAATTAAAACCAGAGTATCTAGGTCTCTCAGCTAAGATGCTCACATATTAAGCACACAGATGCAAATACATTTGCAATTGCATCCTCGCGTACAGTAATTGCCTTTAATTGTCCACACTAATGTGGATAATACGTCTTCCAATAGTGTCGTTTCTTTCCCTGTGGTAACAGTAACCTTCTAATTACGCACATACGTCTTGTAATTAACGAGATGTGTTGGCTGATGAAACCAATGCATACTGCAAAACTTCAAGTGATTTTCTGTTTAAAAAGCCTACGTATACGCTGATATCCTTGCTAAATACAGTTCATTATTGGACATCACAATGCAAAATACACGTGTTTTGCTTGCGCATTGCTTAGACAAATGGATAATCATTACTTTAGCAAATCCTGATTGCGAGCTGATTAATTAGTACTTTCATAAAATGTACGACCATTCAAAACGAATACTTGGTCAAATAAGTTCTTGACAGGTTGTTAGATTCACATGCAATGCGTATAAGGATCTCCGGGTAGCTATTTTTCTAGTCGGAAGAGTCAACCGGAAGTGAAAGCGAATACTTTGTCAATGACTCCCAAGTTCTTGCCAAGTTCATAGATTCACCCGCAATGCGTATTATGTCGGTATTTCTAAGTCGGTCGAGCTACTCATCAGGTTGAGTAAAATCTGCCTTTTTACCATGAAGCTGCTGAATATGTTACTAGGTTTTAGAGACGATGCCTGACATGTCGATAGCGTCCCCTATTTAAAGAAAGACTTCTTAAGCCGGAGCTGTCACCTATTAAAAATATTTGTGAAATTGGGTCATCCTGCATTTTTTCGGCGGGGACTTGGATTTTTAATTGTTTCTGTGGCTTGTGTGTGGTCATTGCTCAGTGTAGTTGATAGAAATATGCAATATTATTTCCCTCCCCATTCCTACATTGCCTATTATTTTGAACTAGGTCAACCGCTATTCTATAATTTATTTGTGAAATTGGGTCATCCTGCATTTTTTTTTGATTTTCGATTATTTCTTTAGCTTAAGTGTGGGCATTGCTCAGTGCATTGTGGTGATGTTCATTTCTGTGCTCGGCTGGTAAGGGTGAGTCTTATTTCCTCATATATTCTTGTCAGTTTGGTAGTGACCACTCATTTCATACCAAGACGGTAGTGTTACATGTACCTGCACTTTTACCCATCCGTCTAACTGAGACATAAATGAGTTGTATTGGTAAATCGATTATATCTGTAAGATCATTAGACGTCCTTGTATTAGAAACATGGCAATGTGACACATGTGTATTGTATGTGATATTCCAGACACATTAAACAACGGTTTTACAAAAAAAAAATATTTTGACACACCCCCTCAAATGACTTATCATCGCCTGCTTACTTGTTTCTGTAATAAACCATGTCACATAATTCATGCGGTAATATCTAGATTGTTAGTCAATGCAACTATTATGACCAATATATAGCAATGATACTAATATAGCTAGGTTTATTGACTTACGTCGATAATTGGACTTGATACGATTTGTAAGAGTGGAGCAAGTACGATTAGACTTTCTCAACTGGTAGATTTTGATTGCCTATACTGTCACTCTTGAGATTTAAGACACTTTGCACCGAAGTATTTTTCAATTATCGGTGCATGTTACAAAGTGTTCATGGTAAAGGTGTAGTTGAGTGTATGTGTTTTAATAACTTATAAGGGAAAAACTAATATTAACAGTCGACTACCTCAGTCGGTAGAGCATTTACCCTGTGAGCTACGGGCCCCGAATTCGGGCCCCGATCTGTTTGTACATTTTACTTCTCCGGCTACATTTGCCATCCGACGCAAATAACACACCTTACACCATCAGAAAGTCCCACAGAGGTTCTGGTATCCCTGCAATTCGAGGATGAATTATTCGGAGGGGAGAAATTTGTGTAAGCATTCGCCCTGTAAGCGAAGGGTCCTGGTTTCGAGCCCCGGTCTGGTTCAACATATGTCTTCCCATGTTACAATGGCGCAATTGAAGGTTAGACATGGAACAATGTACAATAATAACCTATAATATTTTACAACGTAGTAAAAATTCAACATCAGATGAATAAAAAAATGAATTATGCCGGGCATAGCCTTTATTTGCTTTATTTCTACTGAAACATGGCAGGCATATATATTGGACTATATGTACCTCCACCCGAATTTGAACCCGGGTCGCCAGAGTAGACGACAAGCGCACTAACCACTGAGCTACGGAGGCACATTAAGTAGAGTGTGAGTATGGCATTCTCATACATTCACATTGCGCTTGATATACGAACAAAGTATTTAAGTTTCCGTATGAGTCTCAATTATCAACATATTTTAGTTGATTATCACTTAAAAATATAAAGAAGTTCCTTTCAGCTTCAAAATAATTGAATAAGGGAGTCGTGTATCGCAAGTACTTGCTTTGAAAACTAATGAACTTTTCACCTCGAAAAGTTTATTGTTTTGATGTTTCTATATAACATTGTCCAACACGGTAAAAACGATAGTGAACAACGGTGTTAGTATTGGAATTGGTCCATCCTACTGCCATGGTAATTGTCGTATTATATACTTCTTGTGCTTATTATCAAAAGTACGAAAACCTTACAAACAGATGCAGTATGAGTAGTGCGGATGATTAAAGGCGTTGTTTTTCTATATGATTGTTACATTATCTACTGTAGTGTTAATTGAGAGTGACCTGTATCGTTGGTGTACTTCATATTGTCTTTATTATTCACATAATTTGACTCCTGTTTTATAACTTGAAGCACACAGTCACCTGTTTTATCAAAGCATTGATGGAAATCTTGCACTTACGATCAAATTAAAATTCTGCATAATTCTTTAACAATTGCTCATTGGGAACAGAATTTGTTTGTATGAGATCATTAACTGAATCTTGATTTGTATTACAGCTCCATTTACCATAATTTATATTCGTTAAAGTATTATTAAGAACTTATATTTGACCGTAAGTTTAAGATTTCCGTAAATGCATTGATAAAACAGTACTCCTGTGTGCATTATGTTTAATCAGTGTCTTTGACCTACGAGTATGAATTTTCGGTTGCAGTAAGTTAGTTTTGTAATCGCAAAGTTACGCAATACCCGTATCCGATATTCATGTATAGTTTCTGCACATTGGCATTTTTTATTCAATTATCGGTTACTGAGTTCTATCATTTAACATTCGTTTGATTGATGAATGTGTCGATATCGTATAGATACACGAGGCCATTAAAATATATCAAATTTCGGAAAAATCTCACCTTGACGATCTTTTGTAGGTGTGTTTTTTATAATTAAGTTTAGTTTACACGAAGCTGTTGCCTAACCAACACACTTCCAAATAGTGCATACCGTTTCCTAGCACTTTGCTAGGCGAGCGCTGTAGCGAAAATGAATGTAGGAAACGGTCAATTAACCACTAGCGCTTGCCGGAAGCATTTACATGTTTGTTTCTTCCGCTACGTAACATATTTTTAAGCTAACTGTTTAGCGTAGCCTGTAACACCATTTATGATTTTATCATTTTCTTTATTGAAGTTGTATAGTTCCAAACGAGATATCCCTCCAATGTGTTTGTTAGTCCCCGCTCACAACATAACATGAGGAATTCGGACAGGGAAGGTACCACTCAACTCAACCGGCCGATCACAGAAAACAATAACAACACTACAAATACACAGATCAATGCCCCAACATAATCAAACGAAATAATTAAAAGCCCAAGTCTCCGTTTAAAAACAACAGGGCCCGTATTCATAAAGTTCCCAAGGGGAAAATATATGCCTTAAGTTTATATACTTACCTAAGGTTTTATAGGAATTCCCTGAGTTTTATATGATTTCACCTTAGGTACCTGAATAATACTTAAGGATGTTTCAGATATCTAAGGTGAAATCAAATAAAACTAAGGGAAGTCCTATAAAACCTTAGGTAAATATATCAACCTAAGGAATATTTACCCTTAGGAACTTTATGAATACGGGCACAGGGTGAACTAGTTTCACAAGGAAGTGAACAACTTACTTGTATATGCTACAAGTAAGACAATCGTTATAATAAAAGCTTTAATTCGCTCACAGTTGACACTTTTTAATCTTGTTTGTTCAAATATTGCTACATATACGCCACATAGAAGTCAATGACTGAACAAAGGTCTACATCTTATGAGACAAAATTTAAATTAAAATGTGTTTGACCTTTCTGTGATGAGAAATAAGTGCCATAGTTCCACCTTTTTAAACCTTTACTGAAATAATGACAATTTTTAATTCAATTACGCAATAACGAGAATATCAATCTTGACAAAATGTGGTATAAACTCTAGACCAATTTAGTATTTCTATATATTACACCGCTTGACAAAAAGAAATTAAACTCAAATTGTCTGCAGTTGAAAATACGTACTCATTTAATACGATTAACTAACGTCATTTAGGTTCTAGATTATAAGTAACGTTTAACGTTCTGCAAAGAAATGTCTTAGGCCTATGCCTGGCAGTATCGACGTTTTTTTTTCAAGCATCTCGTCTGTAACGACATTATATGAGAACATATAAATTACGTCCAACAAAGATTAAGGTGTCAAGAAAAAGAGGCATTAATACGTATATGGCTGGGTAATTGGATTCAAGTACAATTTTGATAGTGCCCACAGGGAAAGTCTTCAGAACTAGGAGCAATTAACTTCATCGATAGCTATGGTTTCAGTTACATAAAAAGCCTACAAGGGAAAACGATAATTATGTAGAAAACGTTCAGTAAAATCAGCTTCTATTTTTGTTCGATACCCCAATCACAATGGTATAGTAGTGGTGGCATTATGCCACTCAATGTGTTTTGTCTCATAATTTATTGCACGTTAAAGACAAAGACAATATCAAAAACAAGAATACTGCGTGTAAATTGCAGAGAAGAATATCAATGTCATTATAAGAACGTAACGTAACATCGTGAAATACTTTAAAGTATATTTCATGCTGAGCCGAATGAGCATTTTGTAAACCATAATGCTTGTCTGTATCATGCATTCAATATGAACATTCTTTACCTTACATAAACAAACACTAAACTAACAGATACTTCAAAGATGTCTCTTGATATAAAACTGAATTTCGTGTACAAATGCGCCAAATACAAAATACTTCATTTTTCGTATATTAATATTACAAAAGGGGTGCTTACGTACCATCGAAGAAATAAATCGTAGTGTTGCCATGTGAATATTCTATAACTATACAAGCAAAGATAAGTCTACTTGAACCAAATAATAAGATCGTAACAAAATAGTGGTGAAATTTGTTTTGATGCTACCAAATGAATCGGACAGAGCACCACCATAATATGAATGCTGCCACGTTGTAGCATGTAATGTATCACTATAGGTCTCATATTCCAGGTCATTACGTCGGTGAATGAACTGTTTCCGAGTGTTTCAATATTCCTTGAATTATATTTCAGTACAGGGATTTTCTCATACCTTTTTATATTGTCCGTATTGGTTGTTATGTTTGTTAACGATCATTGCTACCATATGACAAATGTTACAAAGAGGAGACCGCTAAACAAACATGGCACATTGTTACAAGTTCACTAGTTAGGTTCAGTAGGGATTCAAGGACATCAGCCGTTGATTGGTTTCGACACCGGAGACGGACCCTCGTATACAGCATCTGTATAATATTACCTATTACATTAATGTATGATGTGTTTAATTGAGGCAGATGATGATCGTATTATTATATAGGCCATAACTACAGTCTACAGCCTCACAGCTAGCAAATAAATGATTAAATGTTCATACACGAGTAATTATTGTTACTATTAAGTGAATATATATGATAACCAGTGGTGCTGATGGGGATCGAATCCGGGACCTCTCTATTTCGACTTGAGCGATCACCAGTAACTGCAACATTTAGAACATCATGCTCGCTACAAATATATAACTCTGTTTTACTGTTTCTATTAGATTAAGAGAACAATTGGATGACGACAAATCGTGTTTAACCACAAAGTTACGACTTTAACCTTTTTATAATGGGGTATGTGAGGGCGCTGTATGTACAGCAACGTTCGATGTTCCTGGGTGCTATTGATCGATGCTGCGCACAAACGAGGCCAGAGATTGTCTCCAAACGGATAGCCCAATACCACGTAGAAGTTAAATGTCAAATGCTGAGCTGAATTGTTAGAGGCATCCCTCTTAAATTTTTTGATCTTACTTTGCGCAATAATGATAAATCATATTTTACGTGGATACTTATTTGACAATAATAAATAATAGCTATTCCATGAAATCCTAACCAATAAACAATGGATTAGAATAATAACTAATAAAAATATGTTTGGTATTTCATATTTTGGCCTCTATGATGTCTCACAATATTATTTGAAAATATTGACAAAAGAATGTAAGTGAAATTATTTGAAGAAGACCGGTGATATATCGAATAGATATAGTTTTATTAAAATACAATGTATGTCGAAAATTTATCAAGGCAACTTCTACAACTGTAAGTAATCAAAACGTTTAACGCTTTATCCGATGTAGACAAACAATAAAAGTCAGCATAACATTAAACATATTGCACAATAAAATAGAATACTTTTGCAGACGGATATATACAATCATAAATGTTAAACTTTGTTAACAGGCTTGGCCAAAATGACGTTAATTTAAATCACTTAAATCGCATTTGTATATAAGTATTTTCAATTGCAGACAATTGAATGTTAATTGCCTTTTTAAGTGGTAGAATAGATAGAAATAATCTAAATTTATTACCAGATAAATCCTTTTGTCAAGACATATAATCTCATTATTGAGATTGACATTTTATGCATCAACAATTTTAGAAAGTTAGGAAATATTGGCATAAAACCCCTTTATAGAAAGGTGTACCCATTTTAATTATTTTTTTTCTTACAATTAGTAAACGTTTGTACGATTATTGACATTCATTTCTACAAACAAAAAATTCGAATACGTTTAGTGTGAACATGTAATTATAATATGCGATGAGCGACAAAAAGCATTGGAGGTGTCTTTTTGAAATATTAAAATTTTAAAGAAATTAACAATTGAAAAATAATCATACCTTATTACAATAAACCTCTGCCATTTTACCTGTTTCGTTATGAAAGAGATTTCTCATAGTGCATTACCTTTTCCTAATAGTTGTTTAGTCATATGACCTTAGTGAAACAAAAGTACATATTAGATCGAAAATTACATAACGTTAGCAAATAATACCAACTGGATTATAATACGTAGAATAACTATATTCACAAATTGAAAGAGTGTATTGTACCTGAACGGAATTTGGCATCATGTTGCAAATTCGACTCAAATGGTGTGACTAACAATAATACCATAATGGACACCAGGATTCAGGTCATTCTCAATTAGATTAATAGTATATACATTTAACATATCACTCATATAGAAAAAACACTTGTCTGTATATATTCATATTTTATATGTTCGCGAGGTTTTGGTACTTTTGATATGAGTTCATCAAATTATATAATCCAGCAATTACCATGACAGTAGGTGGGACCAATGCCAAAGCTAAAACTATTTTTTACAATTATTTTAACTTTGATGGACAATTGACAAAGTTATGCAGAAATTACAACCAATTCGTAATACGGTTTTGATGTGAATGGTTCATTAGCATACACCGAATGCCGATTTTACTTAACCTGGCAAGTAATTCGACCGATTTCGAAAGACCGGCAGTTGCCTCTTCCGACTTGAAAAATAGCTACCCGGATATCCAAATACGCATTGCAGGTGAATATACCAGCATGGCAAGAACGTAGATTAATTGATCAAATGTTCGTTTTATATTGTCGTGTATTTTATGAAAATACTAACCAACTCGCATTCTAAGATTAAAATCAGTCTATAAATACATACTTAAACATTTGTCTGAGCAGTGTAAAAGCTACAAACTGGTAATTTTCACGACGATTATTCACTAATGACTGTATTTAGCAAGAATATCAGCGTGCACGTAGGCGATTTAAACAGAAATTCACATGACGTTTTGCAGTATGCAACGGGTTTATTAATCAACCTTAATACTACTGGAACTACCTCATCAGCCAACACATCTCGGTAATTATAAGACGTCTGCACATAATTGAACAGTTACTGTTACCACAGGGAAATATATACGACATTCCTGAAAGACGTATTATCGACATTAATATGGGCAATCAAAGCCAATTAATGTTCGAGAGGATACAATTATGTGCATTTGTGTGCTTAATATATGAGCATCTTAGTAGAAAGACCTATATTCTCTGATTTTATTTGCACATGTTAGTAGCATTTAAGAAAACCGAAAAATAGAGCATTCGAATTGCGCATCGTCCTAGAGACTAGCACGAGCTATAACGGGGATATGGCGAACACGACTAATTGCAAGTATCGCTAGACTAGTATATAATTTATCAGATGATTATCCTGTTAATTAACATAATCATCATGTCACTCAAAGGCGACAAATCCTGATACGTTCTCCTAAAACTCTCAATTAGTGTCCAGGAATGTATGTTTGAAGATACTTCCCCTTGTCTATAAAGCGAGCAACCACCAGGGGCGACATATTGATAACTATTCATTATACGATAGAAACTACATTTTTAACGAGCTAAGGTTTGTAACGTCTTTTTTCATGTGTGCACAGTACTTTTGAAGTAGCGTATAGCTATTTAATCACCTCTCTTGTAATTGTTTTTAATTTAATATTTATTTTATTTCCAAAGATATAGGATTGGGCAACAGGCATACTAGTAGCCTATATTAGCCCTCTCCTTACAAGATACATATTCCACAAGTTACATCAAAACGTAAATACAAAAAACAAGGTCAAAACATTTTACATACATACACACTTTGTTAGAATTTGAAAAAGAAGTTAAATCAACACAGAGAAGTCAATGTACATCAGGATATGAAGGGGGGGGGGGGGAGAAATAGTATATGCAGGGCAGTTGCGAGGGAAAGGGGTGTAGTGTTGATAGAAATTAAACACTGTTTTATCAAGAATAATTTGCTATTTTAACATTTATCTTGGTAGGTGTTAGTGAATTGTAGAATATGTATTAGATACAGTACTAGTTTTCGTTCAAAAGTGTCTTCTTACAAGCGTTATTGTACAGTTTCGGAAGGACAAACAACATAATTGTCCGAGGCGAAGCCGAGGATAATTTGTTGTTCGTCCTTCCGAAACTGTACAATAACACTTGTAAGAAGACACTTTTGAGCGATAACAAGCTCTGTATCTGACTTATACTCTGACAAAAAGCAAAATGATCTCCAGAGAGACCATGGTTATCCAAAAGTTCCTTGCACAATCCATGAACAGAGCATCGTTCGCAGCATAGAAAATATAGTTCTAATGTAAAAATGTGCTTGGCCTATAATGTACCAAAGGGATTAAGTTAACTGTCCAAAAATGTCCATTCATAGGTTTAATTAGCTTGTGATTAAAATTCACACAAGTGTCAATGTGTTTATACACCTTATAAGGGCTTATAATACACTTGCATCTAGTTTTCTTCATTCATTGATAAAGGACTTAGTGCACAAAGGTAGAAATTTATGCATCTTATTTTCACAATTGTCATATTTCTATGAAAATATTGGTATTGTTTTATTTCTAATACACAACAAGGTTATATTCGTACTGCCAATGTTGACGCTCACAGTCATATTTATATATAAATAAAGTTCACCTGATAGACAATTATAGTAACTATTTGTATTCTGTATATATTCAGGTTTCTTGTAATGTAATTAATTGCACAATGAACTTTTACAGCTAAATCTTAAATTCGCTTAAATTGTTACAAATACTTTAAAAAATACTGTAAAAGCACTGCTTTTCTTGGGAATAATAAGAAAATAAATTTTGCTTGGTATGAATATTTTGTAACTTTGCTTCAATTGCTATAATGAATTTCTACTTTTCTTGGTCATTACAAGAATATAAATTTTGCTCCCCATTTTGCGGTTTACAAAACAATAAAAAATTTCTCTAAAATTTGTTCTGGCCTAAATAAATCAAGAATGTTGGAATTCATGATTTAATAATCTACACTATTGATTCGAGTAAAAGACACAAATAAGATGGTTTTACAGTAGTACAGTCTAATATTGCACTACCTTTGGGTGGACTTACAATTTTCTAGCTACATGTTTTTGACGAGTAAAAATAATTAAATTTCAATGTGACAAAATTTGTGGATTTGGTGAAAAAGACCATTTCGTGGAAAGTTCAATGTAATTTAAAGGATTTTCGTGGTTGAAATCATCCAAAAATTTAACGAAATTAAATGGCCCTCTAATATTATTGATTTTACAGTATGTCATTTATTTAACTGTTCATGTAGTTATAAGCGGATTTGTCATGATTGACCAATTATTTTCTGAGTAAATGTTTTGTACAAACAACTTTCTTACAAATCAAAAAGTGTACACTTACGAAAATAATGTACACTTTATCAATGGAGTCACAGGGCGTATCGGAGTATAAGTAAAACGATTGAGAGAGTTTAGTTTTTATAGTTTAAGATGGGAAGAAAGATTTAAGAAATAAAAATCTGTTCGCGTTTATTGTCGGTGAATAAAACACGGGCAGGAGTTCGGTTGCGGAAAAATTAAATCACGAGTGCGTAGCACGAGTGATTTAATTTTCCGCATCCGAACGAGTGCCCGTGTTTTATTCACCGACAATATACAAGAACAGAGTTTTTATTTCGATTCTAAATACGATAATATCCCGCACTATTTAACTGCGCGCATTCCATTTTCACCCATTTGACATTGAACATAATTCCACGATGAAATTGAGTGGCTTATTAGCTGGTACAATTACCTCCCTCGTTAATGAAAACGACCTTCGTAATTTCCTGAAGGAATTACCACAATTTAAACATTGAAACAATTTTAATAACACGAGTATATGGTATCTGTTTCATAAAATGAAAAATATAAATGGATTGATAATCAGAAGCTTTAATAAAACTTGGTTTCTAGAGTACATTGGAGTTTCTAAAAATAGATGCGTCATAGATGTAACACTGGATTCTCGTGCAACTCGCCTTGTCATCGTGACTCGTAGTAAATTTTACTATAAAGTTTACGTTCATTCATTCATAAATATGTCAAGTGATACTGGGCGTTAATAGAAACAGCCAATTTGATAGGTATGTTTTATGGGGGCAATAAAACATGGTTCGGTTCGTTCTTTGTGTATTGGATTAATCCGCGAATCGTGTTAGAATTGTTGGTATAGCATAACACGTGTAAGGTTAAAGTTGTCACTTAGAATCTTCTTGTTTGTTTGATAAAGGTTGTTACAGCATTGTTAAGTTGTTAAGTAATAAGGGTTGATTGTATCCTAGGCGATCAATTTTACAAAGAAGCAATTTAAGATTTATCTCCCCTTTTCCCGGTATGTTTTCTAGATTATGGAATAATACATATCTATAGTTTAAATAGGATTCCATTGCACAGTTACAATTATAATTGTATGGTCTATAGGCAAGTGGTGGAGATGCTTAAAATTGAACTTAACTTTGATTAATATCATACTATATGCATTTGTACACGTATATTTATTGCACACTTCTGTGTATGTTCTAGTAACTTGTTCTTGACATACGAGTATTTATGTGTCTTTTGCTGGCTGGTGTAATAGTGTTGTTCCTTTCCTGCTACCATCCCTTTCTGATTTATTAAACGCACTATGGTGATTTGAACTCCATAGTGCTTTGCAATGCTGTATTTTTCAATTTTTTTAATCGGAACGCATTTTATTGTACAGTTGGAAATATAAATAGTTCAAACCAAACTACGTTGTTTCCGTTTATGTTTACTTTGTTGCAACTTTAACCTATAATCTATGAGTTTTGTTACATGCCACGCTGTGTTTATGCGAAAACATCGCTTAAAACGGTACTTTATGTTTGATATATGTGTCATTTGTATATTGTAACATGTGCATTTTTTCTGTGTTTGGTAATACTAATATGATATTGTGATTTCTAGGCCGAGTTTTGGGAACATAATCGTTAATAACCGTTTGTGTGTGCCGCTAAATTTGACGTTACATTAGAGCAGTTTTTGTAACTCTGTGTACTCAGACAATTGACTTGTCATTGTGGTGGGTTTAGTTTAAACATATTTATTTTTCCCAAATATATAACAATATGCATTCAATTTACAGTATAAAATAACAGAAACATAAGGAAAAAGGGATTAGAATGAAAGACACTTTGTCTTATTGAATTCTTCTCCCTGTATTGACTTCCAGTTTAATAAAAAACAAAATTATCAACAATTGGGCTATGAGTACAAGTTGCATTAATTTGGGTGTAAATAAAGAGATGAAAAAGGTAAACAAGATCAAAAACGTACAGAACAATTAGAAGCTAAAGAAAGCCTTACACAGTATTACATTCGAAGAAAGGATTACTGTATAGGTAGAAGTGAAGAAGAAAGGGGGCTTCTCAATTATTAAATGAATCATGTGAATCTATTGCTATCACGTATATAGGCATGAACCTGATTAAATATGAATGTATTATCCTGATCGGAGAGGGTTGTATCACCAAAAAGAAGAAGATCAAGACTGATTCTGTAATTTTCTAATCGGTTTAAGAGAGTGTCACGAGGTTCTTGTTGAAATCGACATTCGAAGAAGAAATGATAATTAGATTCAATTTGGCCACATGCGCAGAGTGCTGACTGGGAAATATTACAGAGATACAAATGATAATTTAGTGAACTGCATTTGGTTCGCAGACAGGTGTGTAGCAATTGAAGTCTTCTTGGTCCTACGAAATAGTATAATGGTGGTTTGGAAAGGTCTCTATTCAAGTGTATTTTGAAGGCTGACAGAGGCTGTATATTCCTTGTTTCCTGTGGGAGGGCATTCCACTCACGAATAGAGGTAGGTAGAAATGAGTTAAAATAAAGGGTTGTTCTAGAATTAATCCCAGGAATGTTGTTCTCGTTTCTAAGATGATATCGAGTGTTTTGTTGTCTAGGGACAAGAGATGATAAATAATCTGGAACAAGGTTATGGTACATTTTATAGAAACGAGTGATTCTGTGTTTGTGTCTTCTGTCATGTAGGGATTCCCATTTACATTCTTGTTTAAGTCGTTCTAATGAGACCAATCTGGTTGCTCCGGTGACTATACGGGCACATTCGTTTTGTACTTTATCAAGTTTGGCATAGTCAGCTTTTGCTGCATTGCACCAAAGGACATCAGCGTACTCAAGACTTGGTCTAATAAAGGATAAATAGATAGTTTCCAATGCTCTACGATCTAAACAGAATTTTAATCTTCGCATAATATTTACTTTTTTCCATGCTTTATCGACAACGGAATCAATATGTACATGCCAACTGGCATCTTCTGAAATGTTTACTCCCAGATGTTTATGGACCGTGACATTTGGAATGTTTTGACCAAGCATTTGTAGATCAGGATGATTTGGGCGATTTCGTTTTTTAGATAATAACAGTGATTCAGATTTTGCAGGATTAAATGATACAAGCCATTTTTTAGCCCATGATGATATCTTATCAATGTCGCTTTGAAGTTGATAGGCTGCAATATTAGGATCCAGGACAACAACGTACAGGCTTGTGTCGTCAGCAAAGAGGTTAATAGACGATTCAATATCAATCACAATATCATTTATGAAAATAAGGAATAATAACGGTCCCAATATTGAACCTTGTGGAACACCTGCTTTTATTTCACACCATTGTGAGGATACGCCAGAAAGAACAACACGTTGGTGTCTACCAGAGAGATAATTAGAGAACCAATGCAACAGGGACCCTGTAATTCCCGCGGATTGAAGCTTTACAAGCAAACCTTTGTGCCAAACCTTGTCAAATGCCTTACTAATATCGAAGAAGATTGAACGGACTTCTAGACCATCATCCAGGGCTTTACATAAAGTGTTATAAATATAGATAAGCTGATTAACAGTGGAATCACCTGGAACAAATCCTGATTGCACAGGAGTAAGAAATTGATGCTCTTGTAGGTGATTGAACACATGTTTAAAAACAATACGTTCAAATACCTTTTCTATTGTGTTAAGTAATGAGATTGGCCTGTAGTTGCTCGGAAGAGAGACGTCACCTTTTTTATGAACAGCAGTTACATTTGCTTTCTTCCAAGATGAAGGAAGTTTACATTTCTGGAGTGAATAGTTAAAGAGACTACATAGCGGGTTCGACAATCCTATCGCTGCTTCTCGAAGAATTCTGTTACTAATGCCATCTGGTCCAGAAGCTTTAGTAACATTTAAAGACTTCAAAACGTCACATACCTCAGAGGGTGTTATGACTATTCTGGTCAGACATGCATTTGGTTCAATAGCTTGAGGTGTCGGTACTTCTATACCGTCATCATGCAGAATAGTTTGTTGTTGGAAGTATCGATTTAAAAGGTTTGATTTCTCCAAATCACTGGTAGCGATATAATTAGAGTCAGAGTCGTAGAGTGGATGAATAGATTTGTTAGCAGAAGAAATGATAGCTGATTTGAGAAGCTTCCACCAGTCTTTTTGAGAATGTGAGCCATCTTTAAGTTTATTAGCCAGTTTATCAAAGTGGTTTGATTTTGCTTTCCGAATACTAAGGACAACACGATTTCTAAGATGTCGAAATTTCTGCCAGTGTTGATCTGTTTGTGTTTTCTTAGCTTTCTTATACATTCTCTTTCTTTTTCGTATCATGTTTTTAATTTCAGTAGTAATCCACTGGGTTTCATTGGATCTTATTTTCTTTAATGAATTTGGAATATTTTGCTTTGCTATATCAAGTATTTTGGTAGTGACTTTAGCAGTATATATATCAATATCTTCGTCAAAGCACGAGGTCCAGTTAAAATCATTGATATCGGTTCGAAGTTTTACATAGTCGCCATTATCGAATCTCCATATGAGACGTTCTATACTTTTACATTTAGTCTTCGGAATTTTCAATACGCCGAACACCGGGCAATGGTACCTTAGTTCCTGCTCAAGGAAATGGTCACTCACGCCTGAATAATGGACCATGTCACGATTTGATACAAATATTAAATCCAGAAGTGATTGTGAATGTTCTGTTTAGTGTGTGGGTTCATTTATCAACTGATCAAGGGAGAACTGCTGTGTGATACTATGTATTTTCCTTATTGTAACATCATTGAGAGCATTGTAGTTAAAGTCACCGGTAATGATAATATCCGAGATATTTGAATCCATGGCAAGACCAATAGAATCCTCAATAAAAGAGTGGTATAGTGCATCAGAGTTCGGCGGGCGATAGAAGCATCCAAAGAGAATGCGTTTGTTTGGACGTGTATGCACTTCAAGCCAAATAGATTCGACATGAGCCAATTCAAGATCAGTTCGACGTTTATAGTAAATGTTATCTTTGATATACACTATGACGCCACCATATGAGTTTCCAATTCGATCGCGCCTTTCTGGAGAATGGTATGAATGTAACCTGATATCGTCTGTTGGTATAGTGTAGTTCAACCATGTCTCGGAGAAAGCAAGAATATCGTAGTCATTTAGCTCAGTGTACAACAAATCAAGTTTATGTTGAATGCTTTGGACATTTAAGTGAACAAATGAGAAATAATGAGAAACACCTGTACTTGAGGCTTCTGAGCATGAAGTTATGGAACTTCGCGAAACAGGACCAGGGTTAGGATGAATGTCACCAGACTTAAGAAGGAACACATGTAGCCAAACACAAATAACACTCACAGAGAATAAAAATACAACTTCAATAGTGAATATTACATTGTTAATGTATCTATTACCTAGAATCACTTTCTTATAAGGATGTTTTACTGATAGGTGTGGTTTGCTACACATTAAAATTGAATTGTACATTGAGAACAAGTACAGCGTATTACTCTTCAGATATATTAGCAGAAACATATGTATGACCAGCGGTAAAAACCCTCGATATTTATACACTGACATGACGGGAAATGAGTGAGTTTTCATGTTATTGACAGCAATGCGATCATGAACAAATGGAAGGCCGTCATGTCAATCAGTATGGTATTCAAGACAGGTCCAAGAGTATCCACGTGATAACAAGATATGCAATGGGATGAGAAGCAAATGTTGGTAATAAGAGTACCGACAATAGGTAAAAGAAGTAGTGAGAAAGAGAAAAATGAGTACATGGATTAGAACGGGAAGGCTTTAGTAGAGAGAGTAGGTATATCAAATTTAGAATAAGTAATTGTGCAAAGGTATGTGTTTGAAAAACATATTATATAATTTCACAGTTATTTAAGATGAGTACATGTATATACAAATGCATGAAAACGAATGAAATATCCCAATATTGAATAAGCAAGGCACATATCTAATTTGGTACCATGCAGTTAGATAGTTGTGCAAGAAGTACGTACTATTGGTTCATATTTATGGAAGATACGTATGCTTATGCATGTACATGAATATTGTTTCGAAATGCATAGTTATTCTAAGGAACTGAACACAGATTTTAACAATGCTTAAAGTAGTAATCTAACACTAGATATGAAAAACATATTATATAACATTTTGAGATTGACGATAAGTTAAGTACTACTCAGGATACTACGGATACAAAGTGTTTACAAATTGAGAACTATACAAAGTACGGAAATAATATGGTAACATGAATGAAATTATGCATAGATGATAGTTGTTAAGATACAGGACTGTTTATGTAACATGAGTGAGAAAAAATGCATTATTATGCAAATACAGGAATATTACGGTAACATTGAACATAGAGGAAAATATGTGTAGTTATGCAAATCATATGGCTATGAAGTTGATACTGAGGCACATGTTATGTGTGTAGTTATGCACAGTACAGCAATTATATAGACACCATGTAGGATTATATGTGTACTTGTGCAAAGGAAAAATATTATTGGGGTAATGAAGTATGTATAGATTTGCAGAGTTTATAGGCACATATTTTTCAATTACAATGTTATAGACTAACACAAGTATTGAAAGACATGTTAATTATGTAATGTTATGAGAATATCAAAATGTTTAGTGCTACCCAGGAGAGCACGCATGTTGTAAAATTAATTACTGTCACTTAAATGGTATGCATCCAATCAAACGGTGGAGTTTTCAGGCACTTTGATCAAATACGTATTACTAATATTCGTTAATTTGCAAGTCTAGTTATTAATTAATAGAAAAAAAACAAGCGTTGAAACCTAATTGTATGTAACATACATGAATTAAACAAAATGTCTGTGATTATAAGTGGATCAATAAGTAATAAGTTTCGATAAGTTAGTAGGAAAAATATTATGGTTCGTGGTAAGAACATAAATGATATAAGTACGGTGTCAATACAAGTATGTCCAGGTATGTTTTGATAAGCACATATTACATTTATCACATGTCATATAACTCGCATAATACATAGTAATACAGACCGGTACATTATTAAGAAGTTAAATTCATAAACATTGACAAATAGCATAACACTATCACATATCTATATTGAACACATAATTTGTCATACAAATTTGGGTAATACAAGAATACAGTTTCATGGAACAGACAAAACAATTACAACACAACTCAGGTTTAGTCAAGTTAACAATATTATGTAATTAAAATCGTTTCGTAAGTAAGTTTACGAACGTCGATAAGGAAACAGAGTACAACGACCGTGTATCAATTAAATATCTTAAATCAGGAAACATGGCAATATAGTTTTCAACACAAAACATTGTGAATAAATAAACCTAAGTGTAGTTGATGGTTATTACATCACCAATAATAATCGCTATTTGGCGTTATTATGTTATAGTCAGTCAATTGCTGTGTATTATTAAACCGTCACACTGGACAGACGAAAGTCACTGTAACATCAGTAAGGTGCCGCTCAAAAGTATGTGCCAAAAGTAATGCATATCCAGTTAGTTTGAATAAGATCTAAGCCAGTCAATACAAGCACTAGGGTAAAACACCATCACATATTGACTGGATTACAAAACGTCTGTCACATACGATACAGGGGACGTACCGTAGAGTTAAAGATTCAGATGCTGGTCGAATATTGATAGGTCGCTTAAGCACTCACACCTATGAACAATACTAGACTTATCCTTTACCAATATGATGCCGTTTGAAATCCATGCAGACTGAACGAGGTTATTTTTGGCCAAACGTCGGGCTCGATAAAAAACCTCATCTCGAATTTTGGTCAGCTCTTCATTAACGTAGACGCCACTAAACGACTTCGAGTATTTAAGATCGGCTCGATTTTTTAGAATTTTTTGTCGTGCCCGGTATGACGTAAACTTTATGATTACGTCCCTAGGACGTGAACTTTGGTTTCCACTTGATTTTTTTTTGCCAAGTCGATGCCCGCCACCTTACATTTTTCGGCATAACTTTTTTATTAAAGTATGTAGCCTCATGACTCTTTACATACCAATACTTGAATACAAGATGCGGTTAATTATAAATTTATTTTGGACGACAAACGGTTATGTTCGCTGTCACAGGCGTGTTATGTAATGAGGTATTTTTACCAATTCCCAAAAATACCCAAAATGTTTGTGAAATCGTGCAGAAATCAGCGTATGGAAAGCACGATGTCATGAACATTTTGGCCTAACTGATCGCTGCTCTCGACGAAAAACACGTTAGATGCCATGATTGACTCCAGACGAACTCGGTTAAAGAGTAACAAACATCGAACAAAATAAGAAAAAAACCTTGTCAAAAAGGTTGATTTTGCAAAATCACTCTTGCATCTCAAACCGAAGTTTGCTGTTTAGAAAAAAAGAACATAACCACCAAAACTACAAAAACAAACAAAAACATATAAAATAAGTTTGTGAAATTAAAAAAATAAGGTCCGCAACTCTATTCGAGCTCATAACCTTATGACAGGTCTGTCGTGTTCTTTGTGTGCCAAACTCAGCATGTAAGGTGTTTTTCGCGTAGGAATTTATGATTTTAGGAAACCGTTCATAAACACGTGCTTTTCGTTGCGTATTTCTTAAACACGTGTAAACATGCTATATTATTTAACAGGTCTAACACGGTGAATTCAACCGCAAATTGGCCAAAAATCAACTCATAATTGTCTTTAATACATCTTTATACGTTTGTCTGTGAATTTTCATGCTAATAAATCCATTATTAAAAATATATAAAAAAGTATTTAAATAAAAAGAAACATTGACACCTACGAATTGTGTTCAAGCGATTTATCGAAATCCCTTGATTTTTCCCCTCGAATAAATTTCAGAATAAAAAGTGTTTTTCAAGATAAGCAGTCATCAACAATGCAGAATTCGTTCATGCCCACGTAAATTTTGGTGCACACGCAACGCACGTGCAAAAATGCGTTATTACGCAATACTCCGAATGCACTGAGTTTAGTATCAATATCGCCAAAAAAAATTAACAATCAGCTGCATCTACTTAATATGTATCGGTATGTGAAATTTCACATGAATATATCAATTTTTGACACTACAGGAATGAAATATATAAGTGGCGGGTTAGCACTGTTGGGTAGTGTATAGCCACAATCTATCGTGAGATATTTCTTACAGAAAGGTTCTCCCGCCTGTCCAATGTTCGCTTAATGGGATTCATAATTTGGTTAGATGTGTTTCATTAGGACAGACGACATTTGCCTTAGTGCTGTCGAAGTTTATAAGGTTAAAAGGCAACAGCCATACACAAGCGTTGTGGCTAAACAAGATTTGCCGCCATCCAATAGTTCTCTAAATATAGTAGAAAAGTAAAAACAGAGTTCAAGAAAACACACAGAGTGAATGTAATGCTTTTTTCAAAGAAAGAATAAAACGATTCATTCATTGGCAGTTTCTACGGAGATAAATGCATTAACGCCAGAATCTGTCATAATATAAGGAATCGATCAATTCACACCAAACTACGTTTACAACGGACTACAGGAGATGTATAAATGCTAGCAACCCTGGTCTTCCATATGCAGCAGTTACTAATGGCCCCTCAGGTCTCAACCATTAGAAATCAGAAATTACATCACGCATCAATATACACTCATTTTAAATGTTATTAATACACCAACACAGTACATAGCGTTACGTACAAAAAGTCGGTTGGTCGACATGCCGAATGGTTTTTCAACAATAACTCCAAAACGGGTGGACCTATGATTCTAAACATTTAAGTGGAGATTATTCATCCTCTACATATGGCCTGACTCAATTTCAAGGTCATTTGGATCAAAGGTCAAACTCACTTTGACCTTTGACAACAATCACTGGTCCATATTATGAGAAATATAGGATCTTAGATTGTAATACTTTACAGAGAGGTTGCTAATAATCATATGTAGGCTCCTTCTAATTTTGAGGTTGATGGATTAAAGGTCAATGTTGTGGTGACCTTAGCTACACTAGGCTTTTTACTGTCATGAGACGAGTATGTTTCACAAACCTCTCTTGTACGGCATGTTATCGTAATTCTTCCGGTTTTCTGTTTTCCTGATGTGGGTATTGATTGACGATTTGTATGTATCATTTTTACTTCTTGCGAAAATCATTTGTTGTGCACGTGCATTTTGCGCATAATTGGAAAATTCACGGTTTACTGCTCGCAGCGAGCAAATTATAATCATCGAATTATCGGATATTGCTGATTTACTACTCGCATGAAGACACGCAAAAATGAACATGATTTCATGTATAATAAAAAAAGATATACGCATTTCATGTTGGTGTACTTATAACATTTAACAAGTGTAGGTTATCTTTACAGAACTACCCCGAAGCCTTTTTAGGCTATTTAAGGTGTAAAATTCCACAAACATCGTACCAATGATCCAGTCTTAAGAAACGTTACATTGAATGTTACAGATAAATCATCTATTTATCAATCGTTTTATCTGCTTGTATTTTTTGCAAGATAAAGCGTGATACTATGCTTTTCTATGACGATTTACGTACTTTTGACCTTGCAGTATTTCGCAATACTTGAACATTGTAGTATTACGAAACATTCCAACATTCCAGGGAGAAGATTGTCATTCTATTCGGAAATTTACACACTCGATATACCTATTATTTTGCTGCAGTTGTCTTTTTTGTTGACGTATATAAGTTATGCATTCTAAGACAAATGACTGGAATGGCATCATACTATCACCACAGTACCAGTGGTGTACGTGGTGTGTAGATTGATTACATATCTGTGTCAAGTCGTCGTACTCTTCTATGTTAGTATGATTCGTCGGTTGACTGTGTCACTCAATGTGCGGGCTAATATACTGATGCTACGAAAGAAAATTAGCAGATGATTTTACAGAACGTTTTCTACATAAATACCGTTACACCTTGTAGGCTTGCAATGAAACTGAAACCATGGCTATCGATATAATTGCTCCAAGTTCTGACGACTTTCCCTGCGGGTACAATCAAAATTGTACTTGAGTCCAATTACCCAGCCATATATGGTATTAATGACTTTTTGTTCTTGATATTTAAATCACATTTTTTGTAGGAAGTGATACAATTCTTCTAACTTATCTCGTTACAAACGAGATGCTAGAAAAGAAACACCGGTACTTGAAAGCATTGGCCTATGGCATTTCTCTCCATAGATGTTAAACGGTGCTCAAAAGCTAGAACCTAAATGACGTTATTTGGTATACTAGTATATTGGAGTAAAATCGATTTAGTTACTTTCAACTGCAGACAATTTAATTTTAATGAGTCAAGCGGTGAAATAGATAGGGATAGTCTTCACTTGTCACCTTATTAGTCCTTTTGCCAGGACAGATATTCTCATTATTGCGTAATTGAAAAAAATAGGGATTAAAATTAAAATAGGTTATATTATTGGAATTAAAACCACTTTGCAGTAAGGGCAAACACTTTTAAATAGGTTTTTGTCTTAGGATATAACTTTGTAGACATTTGTTCAGTCATTGACATCCATGTTAGGTATATGTGGCATTATTTGAACAAAGAAGATTAACAACGTTTAAACTATGAGGGAATTGAAGCTTTTATTATATTGACTACCGTACTCATTGGAGGTACATGTAGTTTGGAACTATACAACTTAAATAAAGAATCATTTTGCGATTATAAAACTAACTATAATGGCAAACGAATTATACGTAGATCCCCATACTGGTACGTAAATGATCTGAAAACGTTATTTATCACATAAAACACAGTGCTATAGTTTCATATAGCCCATTTAATAAAAACGATATTACACTACTCAGTAATATAATAAATGTGCAAATGAGGGGCTGATCACTTTTTTTATGTATTCTAACACGCGTGATTTTATCGTCGTCAGTTTAGCTTGATAGAAAAGGCGAACCTGACAATACGAACGAGAATTGCTACAGCGCTTCAATTCAAATATGATAAGTTAACACAAACCTTCAATTAAACATAATATAGCATACAATGCCCGTAAATGCATTTTGAGTTTAAAACTCGCATCTTTTTAAAATATTCACCAATCTCATTCCGGAAATCCGAAGTTGTGATGATGTCAAAATATATACATGACGTTACAAAGTACACGTAATGTTTTCTGTTTTAGTAAGAGTATGTAACCCGTACCAAACATAATATTTCGAGACTGCATAGGGCCTACATAGAATAATCAAAGCGCTGTAAGCGCTGAAGGCCTGGGGCTAAACTTTGTATGCTTGGGAAGAAGTTCAGTGACTAAACTGAAGTATATGTAAACGGATCCACGCTCTTTTACTGCCAGCTGCAGTGTACAATTATGTTGACCGTATAAAATTGAAGGTTTAATATATTGGTCATGCTTAACTTGCCTATCTAGTTTAAATACTAGTAAACAAAATATGTCAGAATGACATTTATGCCTTCCACTACCAACATACATGCACAGTCACATAGACTGTGACAATTGAACAACAAGAATACTGCGTGTAAATTGCAGAGAAGAATATCAATGGCATTAAAGGAACGTAACGTAACATCGTGAAATACTTTAAAGTATATATCATGCTGAGCCGAATGAGCCTTTTGTAAACCATAATGCTTGTCTGTATCATGCATTCAATATGAAAATTCTTGACCTTACATATACAAACACTAAACTAACAGATACTTCAAAGATGTATCTTGATATAAAACGGAATTTCATGTACAAATGCGCCAAATACAAAATACTCCATTTTTCGTATATTAATATTAGAAAAGGGATGCTTACGTACCATCGAAGAAATAAATAGTAGTGTTGCCATGTGAATATTCTATAACTATACAAGCAAAGATAAGTCTACTTGAACCAAATAATAAGATCGAAACAAAATAATGGTGAAATTTGTTTTGATGCTACCAAATGAATCGGACAGAGCACCACCATAATATGAATGCTGCCACGTTATAGCATGTGATGTATCAATATAGGTCCCATGAATGAACTGTTTCCGAGTGTTTCAATATTCCTTGAATTATATTTCAGTACAGGGATTTTCTCATACATTTTTATATTATCCGTATTGGTTGTTATGTTTGTTAACGATCATTGCTACCATATGACAAATGTTACAAAGAGGAGACCGCTAAACAAACATGGCACATTGTTACAAGTTCACTAGTTAGGTTCAGTAGAGATTCAAGGACATCAGCCGTTGATTGGTTTCGACACCGGGGACGGACCCGCGTATACAGCATCTGTATAATATTACCTATTACATTAATGTATGATGTGTTTAATTGAGGCAGATGATGATCGTATTATTATATAGGCCATAACTACAGTCTACATCCTCACAGCTAGCAAATAAATGGTTAAATGTTCATATACGAGTAATTATTGTTACTATTAAGTGAATATATATATGATAACCAGTGGTGCTGATGGGGATCGAATCCGGGACCTCTCTATTTCGACTTGAGCGATCATCAGTAACTGTTACATTAAGAACATCATGCTCGCTACAAATATATACCTTGTACGTCTAAGCGAAGCTTGATGTCAACAGAAAATTGGTGTCTAACACAAAGGCAAAGCTTGAAGTTAATGCATTTATCTTCGTGAAAACTTGAATGAAAGGTTTTATACTTTCTTGGAATACAACAATATATTCACCATGTGTGTTTTCTTGAACTCTGTTTTACTGTTTCTATTAGATTAAGAGAACAACTGGATGACGACAAATCGTGTTTAACCACAAAGTTACGACTTTAACCTTTTTATAATGGGGTATGTGAGGGCGCTGTATGTACAGCAACATTCGATATTCCTGGGCCCTATTGATCGATGCTGCGCACAAACGAGGCCAGAGATTGTCTCCAAACGGATAGCCCAATACCACGTAGAAGTTAAATGTCAAATGCTGAGCTGAATTGTTAGGGGCATCCTTCTCAAATTTTGTGATCTTACTTTGCGCAATAATGATAAATCATATTTTACGTCGATACTTATTTGACAATAATAAATAATAGCTCTTCCATGAAATCCTCAACAATGAACAATGGATTAGAGTAATAACTAATAAAAATATGTTTGATATTTGATATTTTGGCCTCTATTATGTCTCACAATATTGTTTGAAAATGTTGACAAAAGAATGTCAGTGAAATTATTTAAAAAAGACCGGTGGTATATCGAATAGACATAGTTTTATTAAAATGCAATGTATGTCGAAAATTTATCAAGGCAACTTCTACAACTGTAATTAATCAAAACGTTTAACGCTTTATCCGATGTAGACAAACAATAAAAGCCAGCATATCATTATTCATATTGCACAATAAACTAGAATACTTTTGCAGACGGATATATACAATTATAAATGTTAAACTTTGTTAACAGGCTTGGCCAAAATGACGTTAGTTGGTATTTTTTACAGTAACATCGATCACTTTAATCGCATTTGTATATAAGTATTTTCAATTGCAGACAATTGAATGTTAATTGCTTTTTTTAGTGGTAGATAGATAGAAATAATCTAAATTTATTACCAGTTAAAATACACCCAGGGGATTAACCTATTCATAAACTCCATTATTTTTCAGGAATGGAGAGTTGTCTTAACAATAACTCTCCATTATTTTGTATACACATTTAATGCAATGTGCATACAAAATAATGGAGAGTTATTGTTAAGAAAACTCTTCATGCCTGTAAAACATAACACACATAATGATCTAGTGTTAACAAAAAATGGAGAGATAGTTTTATTAAATGTATTAACAGGTAATTGGGAATTATTGTAAATAATGTCTATATTATGCACCAGTCAGTTGCATTCATTGCCCCCACCCCCTGGGATGGGCCGGGAAGTTTACTTTTGGGTTTTTAAAACCCCCGCCCTTCCACGACCCATGCGGAGGCAGCTGACAATTTAATATTGTCCCAACGGTATTGATTCGGTGAAAAAAATCCCAAAATATCCCGGCAGTGCGTGCAAAGCTGGAAGGTAAACGCAGCGGCATACCCAGAGGTTTGGGCCGTGATGTAATTGACTGGTGCATTACAAAATATATGTGTTCACAAAATGGGCAACACAAATCGCAGGAAAGGCAGCACTCAACTGAAAGAGCCGAACACAGATAACAACGCTCAATCCACAACGAAACTAGAAAATGAAATCAACCCGCTGTTACTAAATAACAATAAACATGACATAATTTCAGCCATTAAGGTGGTACGCGCGCAAGGAATAAAGAAATCAAGATGATGCTAGTGTGATATTAATTAACGTTATTTTGCAATTGTACTTTTGCGTGTCCATGACCATTAAATAAGTTTCAATTACATTTTTTTTATAAATTCATGAGGGCCAAAATTATCACTAAATCATGAAACCCGGTTTTCAGCATGATGAAATGATCAGATGAAAATTGTTTGAATATAATAATAAGTACAAACTAATTTTTAATTGTTTTTGGTCATACAAGGCCCTTAAACCAGGAAGACATGTGTCGATTGGACTCCTCAATTTAAATTAAAGAACAGGCAGATTAAACTTTGTAGCGTAAGAAAAAAGTTAAGCTTCCAAATTGTCCATCAAGTTGCATATCAATTATAAATATCCATGTATAGTTTATGCACGGAAATATATCCTCTGATTGAAACAATAATAGTCGGTATAATACTCATCGTGTTACAACATCAAGTGACATTGGGTAAATGACCATTGCATGATCGCGTAACACATAACTCACAACATGTGTTTGCTTGGACAACACACCATTATTAAAGTAATGGAGAGTTATTGTATCAATGCACTGGTTTCATGAAAAAAGCATGATCTTCTCGCTCAGACATGTTCATATTTTTAATCTTTTATTTGTAAGAGGTACACCAGGGGTGACTTTTTTGGAAAAATGCATTTTTCTTTCGATTTTGATATTTACAGCATATTTACAGAAAATCAAATTTCCATTTGACAGTAATGGTGTATTTTAAGTCAGAGAAAATCCGCGTATCTGTCCATTCCAGAGAAATAATGAATACTCGGCCCCTTCGGGGCCTCGTCTCCATTATTTCTCAGGAATGGACAGTTACTTGGCCTTTCTCCTTAACATAAATCCTTTTGTCAAGACATATAATCTCATTATTGCGCTATTGGGTTAAACATTGACATTTTATGCATCAACAATTTCAGAAAGTTAGGGAATAACCCCTTTATAGAAAGGTGTACCCATTTTAATTATTTCTTTTTTCTTACAATTAGTAAACGTTTGTACGATTATTGACATTCATTTCTACAAACAAAATTTTCGATTACGTTTAGTGTGAACATGTAATTATAATATGCGATGAGCGACAAAAAGCATTGGAGGTGCCTTTTTGAAATATTAAAATTTTAAAGAAATTAACAATTGAAAAATAATCATACCTTATTACAATAAACCTCTGCCAGTTTACCTTTTTCGTTATGAATGAGATTTCTCACAGTGCATTCCCTTTTCCTAATAGTTGTTTAGTCATATGACCTTAGTGCAACAAAAGTACATATTAGATCGAAAGTACATATTAGATCGAAAATTACATATTAGATCGAAAATTACATAACGTTAGCAAATAATACCAACTGGATTATAATACGTAGAATAACTATATTCCCGATTGAAAGAGTGTATTGTACCTGATCGGAATTTGGCATCATGTTGCAAATACGTATCAAATGGTGTGACTAACAATAATACCATAATGTACACCTGGATTCAGGTCATTCTCAATTAGATTAATAGTATATACATTTAACATATCACTCATATAGAAAAACACTTTTTATATGTTCGCCAGGTTTTGGTACTTTTGATAATAAGTTCATGAAATTTTTTAATCCAGCAAGTATACTATGACAGTAGGTTGGACCAACGTCAATGCTCAAACTATTTTTTACAATTATTTTAACTTTGATGGGTAATGGACAATGTTATGCAGAAACTACAACCAATTCGTAATACGTTTCGAGGTGAATGGTTCATTAGCATACGCTAAATGCCGATTTTACTTAACCTGGCAAGTAATTCGACCGATTTCGAAAGACCGACAGTTGACTCTTCCGACTAGAGAAATAGCTACCCGGATATCCAAAAACGAATTGCAGGTGAATATACCAACATGGCAAGAACGTAGATTAGTTGATCAAATATTCGTTTTATATTGTCGTGTATTTTATGAAAATACTAACCAACTCGCATTCTAAGATTAAAATCAGTCTATAAATACATACTTAAACATTTTTCTGAGCAGTGTAAAAGCTACAAACTGGTAATTTGCACGACGATTATTCACTAATGACTGTATTTAGCAAGAATATCAGCGTACACGTAGGCGATTTAAACAGAAAATCATATACAGTTTTGCAGTATCTAATACTTTTATTAATCAACCTTAATACTATTAGAACTACCTCATCAGCCAACACATCTCGTTAATTATAAGACGTCTGCGCCTAATTGAACAGTTACTGTTACCACAGGAAAATATATACGACATTCCTGAAAGACGTATTATCGACATTAATATGGGCAATCAAAGCCAATTAATGTCCGAGATGATACAATTATGAGCATTTGTGTGTTTAATATTCGAGCATCTTAGTAGAAAGACCTAGCTTCTCGTATTTATTTGCACATGTTAGTAGCATTTAAGAAAACCGAAAAATAGAGCATTCGAATTGCGTATCGTCCTAGAGACTAGCATGAGCTCTAACGAGGAAATGTTAAACTCAAGTAATTGCAAGTTTGGCTAGACAAGTATATAATTTACTCGTATCAGATGATTAACCTGTTAATTAACATAATCATTGTGTCACCCAAAGGCGACAAATCCTGATACGTCCTTTTAAGCTCCAAATTAGTGTCAAGGAATATAGATTTTAAGATAATTCCCTTTGTCTATAAAGCAAGCAACCAACAGGGGCGACATATTGATAACTATTCATTATACGACAGCAACTACATTTTTAACGAGCTAAGGTGTGTGACGTCTTTTTCATGTGTGTACAGTACTTGTATAAAATAGTGTATAGCTATTTAATCACTTCTCTGGTAATTGTTTTTAATTTAATATTTATTTTATTTCCAAAGAAATAGGATTGGGCAATAGGCGTAGCCTATATTAGCCCTCTCCTTACAAGATACATATTCCACAAGTTATATAAAACGTATTTACAAAAAACAAGGTCAAAACATTTTTACATACATACGTACTTTGTTAGAATCTGAAAAAGAAGTTAAATCAACACAGAGAAGTCAATTTACAACATGATATGAAGGGGGGGGGGTGGCAGGGAAAGAAATAGTATATGTAGGACAGTTGCAAGAGAAATGGGTGTAGTGTTGATAGCAACTAAACACAGTTTTTTATCAAGAATAATTTGCTATTTTAACATTTATCTGGGTAGATGTCAGTGAATTGTAGAATTATAAAACGATTGAGAGAGTTTAGTTTTTATAGTTTAAGATGGGTAGAAAGATGTGTTGGTATAGCATAACACGTGTAAGGTTAAAGTTGTCACTTAGAATCTTCTTGTTTGTCTGATAAAGGTTGTTACAGCATTGTTAAGTTGTTAAGTAATAAGGTTTGATTGTATCATAGGCGATCAATTTTACAAAGAAGCAATTTAAGATTTATCTCCCCTATTCCCGGTATGTTTTCTAGATTTTCGAATAATATATATCTGTAGTTTAAATAGGATGCCATTGGGCAGTTAAAATTGTAATTGTATGGGCTACAGGCAAGTGGTCGAGATGCTTATAATTCAACTTATTAATATTATAATACAGGTATATACATTTGTACATGTATATTTACTGCGCACTGCTGTGGATGTCCTAGTAACTTGTTCTTGAAATACGAGTATTTATGTGTCATTTATGTGTCATTTGTTGGTGTAAAAGAGTTGTTTCTTTCCTGCTACCTTCCGTTTCTGGTTTATTAAACGCACTATGGTGATTTGATCTCCATAGTGCTTTGCAATGCTGTGCATATAAACATTTTTAATCGGAACGCATTTGTTGTACAGTTGAAAATGTAAAGAGTTCAAACCGAACTACGTTGTTTCCGTTAATGTTTACTTTGTTGCAACTTTAACCTATAGTCTATGAGTTTTGTTACATGCCTCGCTGTGTTTATGCGAAAACATCGCTTAAAACGGTACGTTATGTTTGATAAATGTGTCATTTGTATATTGTAAAATGTGCAATTTGTTTTTGTGTTTGGTATTGTGATTTCTTGGTCGAGTTTTGGGAACATAATCGTGAATAACCATTTGCATGTGCCGCTCAATTTGACGTTACATTTGAGCAGCTGTTTGTAACTCTGTGTACTCAGACAATTGACTTCTCATTGTGCTGGTTTTGAGACATATAGCCGCAGTCTATCGTGGAATATTTCTTTCTCCCGCCATTGTCCCATATTCACCAAATGGGATTCATAATTTGGTTAGATGTGTTTCATTAGGACAGACGACATTTACCTCAGTGCTATCAGAGTTAATCAGGTTAAAAGGCAACAGCCATACAGTAACGTTGTGGCTAAACACGATTTACTGTCATTCAATAGTTCTCTAAATCTACTAGAAACGCTCAAACAGAGTTCAAGAAAACACACATAGTGAATTTATTGTTGTTTTCCAAGAAAGAATAAAACGTTTCATTCATTGGCAGTTTCTACGGAGATAAACGCATTACTGCCAGAATCTGTCATAATATAAGAAGTCGATCCTCAATTCACACCAAACGGACTAAAGGAGATGTATAAATGTTAGCAACCCTGGTCTTCCATATGCGGAAGTTACTAATGACCTCTCAGGTCTTAACCATTTTGAATCGGAAACTACATCACGAAACAATATTATAAGGTTATCTTTACAGAACTAACCCAAAGGTAACTCGTCAAATTGGACTACGTGTGTGAGAGAGAAGGCGAATAGGCAAATCTGCTCCCTGTTGTGAAGACAAACATGCTCGAGCTAACTTGAACAAAATTTAATTAAACCTTTTAAGGTGCACAACTCCACATACATCATATCAATGATCCAGTCTTAAGAAACGTTACATTAAATGTTACAGATATATCATCAATTAATCAATCGTTTTATCTGCTTGTATTTTTTCAAGATAAAGCGTGATACTATACTTTTCTATGACGATTTACGTACTTTTGACCTTGCAGTATTTCGCAATACTATAACATTGTAGTATTACGAAACATTCCATCATTCCAGGGAGAAGATTGTCATTCTATTCGGAAATTTACACACTCGATATACCTATTATTTTGCTGCAGTTGTCTTTTTTGTTGACGTATACTTGTTATGCATTCTAAAACAAATGACTGGAATGGCATCATACTATCACCGCAGTACCAGTGTACGTGGTGTGTGTAGATTGATCACAGATCTGTGATACGTCGTCGTACTCTTCTATGTTAGTGTAATTTGTCGGTTAACTGTGTCACTCAATGTGCGGGCTAATATACTTATGCTAAGAAAGAAAATTAGCAGATGCTTTTACAGAACGTTTTCTACATAAATATAACCGTTATACCTTGTAGGCTTTCAATGAAACTGAAACCATGGCTATCGGTATAATTGCTCCCAGTTCTGACGACTTTCCCTGCGGGTACAATCAAAATTGCACTTGAGTCCAATTACCCAGCCATATATGGTATTAATGACATTTTGTTCTTGATATTTAAATCACATTTTTTGTAGGAAGTGATACAATTCTTCTAACATAATCTCGTTACAAACGAGATGCTAGAAAAGAAACACCGGTACTTGAAGGCATTGGTCTATGGCATTTCTCTCCATAGATGTTAAACGGTGCTCATAAGCTAGAACCTAAATGACGTTATTTGGTATACTAGTATATTGGAGTAAAATCGATTTAGTTGCTTTCAACTGCAGACAATTTAATTTTAATGAGTCAATCGGTGAAATAGATAGGGATAGTCTTCACTTGTCACCTTATTAGTCCTTTTGCCAGGACAGATATTCTCATTATTGCGTAATTGAATAAAAAAAATTGGCATTAAAATTGTAATAGGTTTAATCATTGGAATTTAAACCACTTTGCAGTAAGGGCAAACACTTTAAATTAGGTTTTTGTCTTAGGATATAACTTTGTAGACATTTGTTCAGTCATTGACATCCATGTAAGGTATAAGTGGCATTATTTGAACAAAGAAGATTAACAACGTTTCAACTATGAGGGAATTGAAGCTTTATATTGACTACCGTACTCATTGGAGGTACATGTAGTTTGGAACTATACAACTTAAATAAAGAATCATTTTGCGATTATAAAACTAACTATAATTGCAAACGAATTATACGTAGATTCCCATACTGGTACGTAAATGATCTGAAAACGTAATTTATCACATAAAACACAGTGCTATAGTTTCATAAAGCCCATTTAATAAATTCGAAATTACACTACTCAGAAATATAATAACTGTGCAAATGAGGGGCTGATCACTTTATTTATGTATTCTAACACGCGTGATTTTATCGTCGTCAGTTGCCAGTTTAGCTTGACAGAAAAGGCGAACCTGACAATACGAACGAGAATTGCTACAGCGCTTCAATTCAAATATGATAAATAAACACAAACCTTCATTTAAACATAATATAGCATACAATGCCCGTAAATGCATTTTGAGTTTAAAAATCGCATCTCTTTAAAATATTCACCAATCTCATTCCGGAAATCCGAAGATGTGATGACGTCAAAATATATAAATGACGTCACAAAGTACACGTGATGTTTTCTGTTTTAGTAAGAGTATGTAACCCGTACCAAGCATAAAATATCGATACTGGATAGGGCCTACATAGAATAATCAAAGCGCTGTAAGCGCTGAATGCCTGGGGCTAAACTTTGTATGCTTTGGAAGAAGTTCAGTGACTAAACTGAAGTATATATAAACGGATCCACGCATTTACTGCCAGCTGCAGTATGCAGTTGTGTTGACCGTAAAGTTGAAGGTTTTAAATACTGGTCATGCTTAACTTGCCTATCTAGTTTAAATACTAGTAAACAAGATATGTCAGTATGACATTTATGCCTCCCACAACCCACATACATGCACAGTCACATAGACTGTGACAATTGAACAACATGCAGTATTACCTTGCAAATGTTTTGGCAAAGAATTTCTTAAATATTTTGAAACTTAAGACTGAAGTCGACTTTCTAATACTGAAGTATGTTAAATTAAAGAGATTTAAATTTTTTTGATGGGTGCGACTTATACAGAGTATCGACTCATGTATGGGCAATCGCGATATTTTGGTAATTTGTTTCAAGAAGTGCGATTTATGAATGGGGCATTACGGTATCCAAAAAATAAAAATTAAAAATTTTCATTTTATTTTTTTTGGAATGTCTTGTTAACGCAAAATGAGATAACAATATTTAAACTATAAATACCAAATATAATGTCTTCAAAAAATGTCTAAGAAAAAAAGTTTCTTCTTACTGTCTCCGTAAACACTCGTATCTTTTCGGCATAGGACCGTCAAGTTAGGAACTTATTCTCGCATGAATATGTAAACAATAGAAACTATGTCCTAGTCAATGCTTAGCAATTTTGCTTCAATCATATTTCTTTTACACTTTTTTATGAAACTGTAATGTTAAATAGTGATGTTCTGCATTTTCAAAGGCGGGTTAGTGAGATCCGCGAAGAACTACTTTTATATTGCGCATGAAAGTGGTAATTGGGAGTTTTGGGATTTTGGAAGGTCAAATCTAGTAGACTGAGAAATTGGTATCATAACTATGGCCCCAGGTCAAAAACTGTTCGTGACGTGATTATCTTCCAAATATATACCCGTCTCGGTTCGTCTTCGTTTTTAACACTGAATTAAATGTCATAGAAATACAGTCACTGTGTTGCACTATGTTTAGATGCTCATTTATTGTTAACCGCATTACCCACCTCAATCTTATTATCTCTAAAGGAAAGCGGGTCTACTACTAGTTTTAGTGGTTTATTTTGTTATCCAACTCGTTTTATTAATTCGAATTGAAAAGTCACTCATGTAAAATCCTCTATGTACCGGCACAGGCTGTGTGCATCAAGTTGCAGAAACTTTTCAAATGATGTGACTAACAAAGATACTATGATGTAGTACACACACGATCCAGGTCACTCTCAATTAACATCATAGCAAAAAATATGACAAGCATACAGAAAACAGAAATCTGTTTGCCAGGTTTTAGTACTTGAGATAATAAACATAAAGTACATCTATTTATCACATGACTTTCCTTGTATCCAGGTTAGTATAGCCAGTACGTATAAAGTTATACGTACCACGTCAAGTATAGGTATTGAGTTTTTCCAATAAATCAATGCGTATTTTGCGTTTTTTGCGTCATATGATAAAAAGAATCTATCACTCGTTGTCAATTGATATATTTATATTAAACTCGTTCAGGAAATATTATTAAGCTCGCCAAAGGCTAGCTTAATAAAATTCCCGAAACTCGTTTAATATAAATTTATACGAATTGACAACTCGTGATAGATCCTCTTTATATAACATTATCATGCCACAACGTTGGAACAATTCCAATACAAATGCTATAATATTTTTTTTATTTTACCGTGTTGGGAAATGGACAATGCACAATGTTAAAAAGAACCAACAGCCAACGTTTTCAGTTGAAAAATAATATTCACCGACGACTGAGAAATACTTCAGTGCAAGGTGTCTCAAATCTCTAGAGTGGCAGTATAGGCAATCTAACTCTATTAACTAATAATTGTCCTTACGTAATGAACCTTGCCTAGAATTGTTTGTTTAATTTATGCCATATTATAGTCCTGAGAGAGTCTAATCGTACTTGCTCCACTCTTACAAAACGTGTCAAATCCAATTATCGGGATACGTCAATACAACTAGCTAGGTTGGCATCTATGCTACATTGTGGCCATATAGTTGCATTAAACAAGTAATCGAGAAAATATCGTATGCATTATATGACATGGTTTATTATAAAAATAGTTAGCAGGCTAAACGATACGCAATATCATGGGGCGTGTGAGAATGTGTTGGTGTTTGTTAAGCCGATGTTTAATGTGTCTGGAACAGCACACATGCCACACATGTGTACCGTTGTCATGTTTCTATTGCATGAACGTCTACTGATAGTACATAATAGTAGAGTAGACAATACAACTCATCTATGTCTCTGCTAGACCGATGGTAAAAGGGTAGATAACACTACCGACTTGGTATTAAATGATATGTCACTACCGATATGATAGGTCTCTGACAAGTTACGGTTACGGCTTAACATGTCTTCATTTTATAGAATACGCCCGACATGTCAGGCCTCGTCTCTGAAAGATAGCTACATGCTCAGCACTTACATGGAAGGCCGATGGCGACTTTGAAAGACCAACGGTTGACTCTTCCGACTAGAAAATGAGCTATCCGGAGATCTTACCGACACAATGCACAGTTCGGGTGAATCTACCAACTGGGCACAATCGCAGAGTAATTGACCAAGAGGTCGTTTTAAATGGTCGTATATTTTATGAAAAACTAACCAAGTCGCATTCTAAGATTAAACTCAGTCTTTGAATACATTCTTAAATATTTGTCTGAGCCGTACAAAAGCAATAATTTGCACGACGAGTATTCACTAATGACTGTATTTAGCAAGAATATCAGCACGCGTAGGCGATTTAAAGAGAAATCACTTGAAGTTTTGCAGTATACATTGGTATTACCAGCCAATATTTATACTATTGCAGCTAACACATCTCGTTAATTACGAGACGTCTACGTGAGATTGAAATGTTCCTGTGACTAAAGGAAAAGATACGACATTCCTAAAGACGTATTATCCACACTAGTTTGGACAAGTAAAGCCAATTACTGTACGATCGAATACAATTATGAGCATTGATTGCATGCTTATCGGTGGTTTACGGCGGAATAACGGTGGATTATTCCCCGATAATTTCACAGTTCATAATTTCACGCAAACGGACTCTTTTTATTAAAACAATCTTAGTAAAACGACCTAGATTATCTGGTTTTAAACTCAAATGTTAGTAGGAGATTAGAGAACCGCAAAATGTATTACACAGTGTATATGCCGAACATTCGAACTACGTATTTGTCCCCTAAGTGACTAGCGCGAGCTCTAACGGTGAAATGGTGAACAAGAGTATTTGAAGTATCGCTGGACAAGCATATACTTTGCTAGTATCAGATGATTATCCTGTGAATTGACATAATCATCATGTCTCCCGAAGGTGTCAAATCCTGAAATATTCTCTTAAAACTCTATTAAAACTATAATTAGTGTCCAGGAATATAGATTTTACGTTGGTTCCATTTGCCTCTTAACCATCTGGGGCGACATGTTAATAACAATTCATTACGCTATTATCTATACAGCATCATCAACATTTTAACACAGGCTAAGGCGTGTAGCGTCGATTGTCATGTATATCCAGTACTTGTGAAGTCTGGTATAGGTATTTAATCACATCTCCTCATACTGTACGGGCTGCAGGCAAGTGGACGCGATGCTTTATATTTAACTTATTGTTATGATAATATGAACACATTTTAAGTAACTTGAGCTTGCAATATATATGTGGTACAGTTTAATAATAACAGTAACAACACATTATATGATAATTTTTGGTGTAAATTGCTTCGAATCCTTTGTAAGGTTTGCCAATGGAAATAAAATCACGAAAGAAAAGTTTTTTGCTACGGAATAAAAATGACAGGATAGTCCGAACATGGGCGAAATCAGGCGATAAGGATGCCTATGATGGGGACGTCAAATTGGAGGTTTCACTTCGGCTTAATTGTCGTGAACCGCAAATGTTTCATCCGGAGATACTCTACTAGCACTAGTCCAGGTCACCCTTGTGAAACTCCACATGTACCATCTCTAGGCAAAGTTCACAACTGATTCATACACTTTTTAACAACTTTTTGGACGTCATGAATATGTAATTAATCAATAATTAATCAATATTTAAACATTTTACTTAGAACAACGATTCTGAAAATTAAGGATTTTTACCAATTTGGGTTCCGTTACTTTTTAGCCGCACTATACACACTAGTACTGTCTAATCGCATAACTATTACTATATGAAAACAATGTTACAGTTTCATTGTTAATGGAATAAAATATCATTAACTAAATACAGTCTGGTTGTCAATGATCACAAATTTGAATAAAATGTTGACAGTAACCCCAATGTTGCGTTTCCAGATGTACTCAGTATATTTATGCGTCATTTGTTGGTGTAACAGCGTTGCTCCCATCCTGCTATATTCCTTGTCAGACTTATTTAACGCACTTTGGTGAACAAAATTGATGATTTCAACTAAACAGTTAGTTTCAATGCTGCACATTTCGACATTTTTAATCTAAACACACTTTGCTGTAAAAGTTGGAAATATTAAAAGTTCCAACTACGTTGTTTCAGTAAATGTGTTACTTTGTCGCAACTTTAAAGGGACTCAATTCAAGTTGGTAAATTGCAAAAAAATATAAAAAAAACTCTCTTATTAAAATCGCACTCTTTTGCTTGACCGACTTGAAAGAATTATATACGAATCTGCACATACTTATCAAGAAGAAAAACAAATCGCATAACTTTGATTTATTACATTTTAAGCTAGTACGTGACTAACGCAGTGAAATACATAGAGAATAATAGGTTAGTGCCGTGGATGAGTAGGTTTATCTGGCAAGGCGGAGGAATTTATCGGGTGAGCCGTAGGCGAATCCGATAATTTCCGCAGCCGAGCCGGATAAACTTTCACTCACTCCACTGCACTAACCTATTATTCTATTTATCCGGTCACTACATCTGCTTTAAAAAGGGAATAAAAGTCGGACTATTTATTTGCCTTTTCATTATTTGTGCGTAACGTCACGTTCGTTCACTGACGTCACGACAAAACAACAACGTCGGACATCTTGATAACGTCATGTACACGCAGGTAAGTCGTAGAACAATTATTGATCGACCCAAGCTCATTTTAAATAGGAAAACCTCATCCTCGGATACAGAGTTTCAGCCGGCGACCCCGCTTTAAGAAGAAGTCCGTCAGATCACGTGATGAGGTGACGGTTTATTGCAAGTCACATGACCACTTGACGGTTTATTGAAAATGTTATCCGGCACCCTGTTATCGGGCTGATTTGGCCGGAAGTGACTGGATAAATCATTTAACGTTGTTAAAGCATAGAAGGGTATAACACCGAAACAATTCGTAACGGACGATAAAAAATCTTCGTAAAGTTTCATTAATAGCACCTTTGATCGTAATGAAACTTGTAAGAATACGTTTATGTAGTCGTATAAAATAGGTTTGTGCTTTAAACGTCTACATGTGTTATTTATCAACGAAATGAAGTTTAGTACCGATTTAGTACCGATTAGTACATTATATTTAATCGATGCATTACTTTGGACATGTTTGCCATTAGTATAATGCAAAAATGCGATATTTGTTTGTATGCAATTCTGTTTTCTAGACCAAGCTTTTGACATATAACTGAGCTGATTTGTGAGACATATTGCCACAGTCTATCATGGAGAATTTCCTACAGAAAGTTTCTCCTGCCATTGTCCCATATTCGCCTAATGGGGTTCGTAATTTGATTATACGTGTTTCATTAGGACAGACGACATTTACCTCAGTGCTGTTGGAGTTAATTAGGTTAAAAGGCAACACCAATACAGTAAATTTGTGGTTAAACACGATTTCCCGTCATCCAATAGTTCTCTAAATCTAATAGAAACGCTAAATCAGAGTTCAAGAAAAATACAAGAAAGAATAAAACGTTTTTTCATTGACAGCTTTTACGGAGATAAATGCATTAATGCCATACTCTGTCATAATATAAGGAGTCGATCCTAAATTCACATCAAACTACGTTTACAACGGACTACAGGAGATGTATAAATGCTAGCAAACCTGGTCTTCCGTATGCAGCAGTTACTAGTTGCCTCTCAGGTCTCAACCATTTGGAATCGAAAACTGTGCCACCGGATAATTTCTTACAACAAACAATCATCATTACCTCATTCTCCATGATGTATGGATTGGCGTCTGAGAGGGTAAAAAGCAAACGTTCTGCTGGTGCCGTATTAACAGCCGACCTGCGTCTCAAAGATCGGGGATGTGTTGTTACTTTGGTGATTTGTTCAAGTTGAAATATGTAATTGTAACAAAAATCATGGTTCCAATACCTTGTTTGGGGAAAGACAGAATGCTGAGTCAGTATCAATAAGCAAGATCGGAGTTGGTGATTAAAATGTTTTGCCAATGTTTGTGACACTTAAATATATTTACATATACACTCACTATGATAGGTTCGTGTATTCACGCGTTGCTATATTGTCATGAAGGTGTGCGTTTTTACAACCGTCTGTCAACAATGAATTTTGTGGAAGATTTAGCAATTAATCAGTCGGCAATTTTTCTACAATATGTTGTAATATAACACCAATCTATGGGAATGCAATACTCCTATAACATGTGTAGCCTACTTATCAATTAAGTGGAATGTAGGGAAGAGGAAAAATTGGAAGCGTGATAAAAAATGACTCTTTGTTAGGCTTATTTATGATTTACTCTTGATCCTGCTGAAAACCGGGAAGCGATCACTCAATACAAATTTTCAACTACTGTTTATATAAAACTTGTATCTTCAAAAAGGCGATAACCTACATCACGCATTATTATATTTTTATCCTTACAAAACAACTAACCGAAAATAAATCGCCAGTAGGCATAACAAAGTGGGCAATGTGTATTTTACAAATGGCGAATATGCAAAATTGCTCTCTGAATACAAACATGTCTTAGTTAAATTGTACATCAGTCCATTAAACCTTTTAAGGTTGAACAATTCCATACGCACCGTATCAATGATCTAGTTTTAAGTTACGGTGTAAAGGCTCCTTAAAAGTTTCAGATAATTCACCAATTAATCAATCATTTTATCGGCTTGTAAACACTAATTGAATCGTTTCCGATAAACATCGTATAAAAGTCTTTCGTTTGAAGATGTTAAGCTATTACATAGTTACATTATAAAACATGCAATGTTCTCGTTAGTGATGTAAGGGTAAGAATGTTTTAAACTGATACTAATTGTTGATTAACTGTTAATCCTTTAATGGAAATCATTTTTTAAATGCTGGAAAGGAAATGTTATTTTCTTATATATTTAATAGTTAATGTTACAATGACGAAAATTTCCGTAACCTATCCAAATAAACCAAAGCTTAAGACAGAACATCAGAAAAATATCTTTGTCAAATGCATGTGCGCACATATTATCGTCGTATGCAATATTTACGGAAAACGTTTACGCTGGTGCAAAACTTTTGTTGAACAAGCTGTTCGCAGTGTGTATTTTTGGATGCTAGATGAAATAATGCAGCTTGTATGTCAAAAAATAAATTCTCCGGCGATTGGTAAAAATCGGCATACAATATTTCCAACAAAATATAATGTGACAATATGATTTTCTGAGACGATCTACGTACAATTAGCCGTGTAGTATTTCACAATACTTGTACAATGTAGCATTACGAAACATTTCAGTGAGAGGATTGTCATTCTGTTCTGCAATAGACCTACTCCGGATCTCCACTAATCTGTAGGTACAAATAAAGTTTTACCGTTATAATCCTTTACAGGCTTGAATATTCATATCTGGACAATCAAGTGGGGGTCAGTTGTGTTTGCATATAAATACAAAACCAGTCTAATTAGGCCAGATTTGTTTGTACCTACCTGTAAATTATGGGGAAAACCACCTTGCAATGAGTTCCGGATATCAACTATTTACACACTCGTCAGTCTTCTTGTTATGCTGTTGTTGTATTTTTGTTGACGTATACTAGTAATGTAATGCATTCTAAGATAAATAACTTGAGTGGTATCATGCCATCACAACATTATCAGTGTACGTGATGTGCACAGATTGACGACAAATCTGTTCCATATTGTTGCACTCTACCGAGGTAATGTAATTTATATAACTGTGTCACTGAATGTGCGGGCCAATGTATTTAGGTTACAAAACAAATTAGCAGCTGATTGTACTGAATATTTTTTACATAATTACAGTTTAACACTGTAGGCTTAAAATGTTACTGAAACAACGGCTATCGATGAAGTTAATTGCTCCTAGCTATGTAGACTTTCCCTTTGGGTATAATCAAAATTGTACTTGAGTCTAATTACCCAGCTATATATGGTATTAATACTTGTCGTTCTTGATATTTAAATCACATTTTGTAGGACGTGATTTATTTCTTTTCTTATTATCTTGTTACAAACGAGATGCTAGAAAAGAACTGATACTGCAAGGCATTGGTCTGTGACATATCTCCTCATGAATGTTAAACATTGCTCATAAGCTAGACTTAACCCAAATGACGTTAGTTGGTACATTATATGTATTAGGGTAAAATCGATTTAGTTAATTGTTTTAAATGAGTACGTTTTTTTAACTGCAGACAATTTAAGTTTAATTTCCTTTTATCAAGCTGTGTAATAGATGCCACCTTATAAGTCCATTTGTCAAGACAGATATTCTCATTATTGCGTCATCGAATTACAAATTGTCATTAATTCACCAAAAGCGTTTGAATAATTGCATTTAATTCTCACTGCAGAAAGGTCAAACACATTTTAATTTGATTTGTGTCTTAAAAGGTATAGACGTTTGTTCAGTCATTGACATCTATGGGACGTATGTGGCAATAATTGTACAAATACGATTAACATCGTTTCATTTATGAGAAAATTAAATCTATTACAAATGTATTGCGTATATCTTACATATAGTCCAGTAATTAAGTATTGTATACGGGGACTAGAAAACCCCATAACTGGAGATATATCTCGTTTGAAATAATAAACACAAAGAACATAATTATGATGGTAACGTTGGACCAATTCCAATACTAACACTATTGTTGACTATAATTTTTACCGATTTGAGCAATGACTTATGTTATAAAGAACCAACCACAAACGTTTCGATGTGAAAAGTTTAATATATTTCAAAGCCTAAACCAATGAAAATATTCCAGATAAATGTTAGGATAAATTTGGTATTTTATATGCTAGAAATACCACCATTTCGTTTTTGGCCATATGTGATCGTTCTTTCGACGTTTATCCCCTGTTGATGAATATCTCCATTGTTTATTGCAAATATTACCATCGTAATAATTAGAAATTCAACACATCCTAGTAATTTAGGTTGTCGCCATCGTAATATGATCGTACTCAATTGAAACTCAGACTTTCAACATGGACTTTTGAAACCGCAGTTGTTAAGTTGTAAATAATTGATTAAACTTGTCACCAAAAGTCGACAAAGTTTTTTCTTTATTTATACGTATAGGTGGCTTACGTGCACGTGGTTCACGTGCCCGACATGTTTGATTTTTGAAATTAGTCAAAATGTATAATCTGTCGATTGGCTTAATGATTGGTACTGACGAGAAGAAGTAATATGGGGCGCGCTGAGGCCGTTAAAATGACGACAAAAACTCATTTTGAAAAAAGCGATATCTATAATAACGTGGGGTTTAGCTCGAATTGCTGCGAGAAACAGATTTTCTATCAATCAAATTTGATAGTATCGGGGTTTCGATTATTTGTATTTTTCTAAAAGCATTTTTTTAAACTAATTTACAAAACCACCTGGCCAATCAGAAATTCGTTCAATGTATGCATGCATAAGACGTCATGAGCGCGTTCCACATCGCTCATTCTCACAAATTATAGTGTTTTAAGGAAAGACAACCAACAAGGAACAAATTCATACCAAATACGATACTATTCCAAGCTGTGCACGAGACAAACGTGCAAAAAGGAAATTTCGCACCAACCGTTACACATGGATGATTTTGTACATGAATACGCAATTTTATTCCGGAAATCGATACTTTTGTGCGTGGAATGAACATATAACACAGCCTAAGATTTATTGATATAATATATCAGATAATATAATATATTTTAGGGTGGCCAATTAGAAATTCGGTTAAGTGTAGTGAAATGGAATCGATCCGTGCAAAATGGAATTAATTATGTTCTTCAACTTTGAACGAAATTGATATTTCTTAGACGATACATGACCCACTTTTTATTTTGTTTGAAGCTCAAAGCCACATCGTTAAGGTTTTATACGGCTGGAAAGTGATGATCAACTAAAATATGTTGACATTCGAGGTTCAAATGGAAACCTATTTGGTGGACGCTTATTGATCTAAAGCACACACCGGATATCAACTTTGATCGTATATCATGCGCAATGGGAACGGCATACTCGCTCAACGTTTTTACCATTTCACTTCGTTGTAATATATTCTAGTTTACTATTGTACATGTTTAACCTTCAATTGTGTCATTAGCGTGGAAACGTCGTAACATGCGGCGAAAATTGCCATATGATTTGGTGCTAGATGTCTCAAATATGTAGAGTGGCAGTATATGCAATCAAATTCTATTAACAAATGGTGTCCTTACGTAATGAACCTTGATTATAATTATTTTTTAATTAATACCATAGTTCAGTACTGAGAAAGTCTAAGCGTACTTGCTCCACTCTTACAAAACATGCCGAGTCCAATTATCGACGTAAGCTAATAAACTAGCTAAGTTGGCATTTTTGATACATATTGGTCACGCAGTTGCATTAAACAAGCAATCTAGAAAGTACTGTATCAATTATATGACATGGTTTACTACAGCAACTAGTTAGTATGCTAAACAATTAGTCATATGAGGGGGCGTGTCAGAATGTGTTCGTGGTTGTTAAGCACATATTTAATGAGTCTAGAACGGTACACATGCCATACATAACATTGCCATGTTTCTAATGCATGTCCGTCTGGTTATCTTGCAGATATCACAGTTAACAATACAACTCACCTACTATATATGTATCTGCTTTACCGACGGGTAACAGGGCACGTAACAATACCGACTTGGTATGAAATGAGGTGTCACTACCAAAATGATTAGTCTCTGTCAGGTGACGGTTCCGGCTTTATATGTCTTCATTGGATAGCGTACGCTACCGACATGTCAGTTCACGTTTCTGAAAGTTAGCCACATGCTCAACATCTACATGGTAAAGCTCATTTTATTTAACCTGACAAGTAACTCGACCGACTTCGAAATACCGACGGTTGACTCTTCCGACTAGCATTGCGGGTGGATCTACCAACTGGATACGATTGTAGAGTAATTGAACAAGTATTCGTTTTCATTAGTCGTATATAGTCGTGGAAGTTACCAACACACATTCGAAGATTAAAATCATTTGCTAAAAATGCTTAACTTCATTAGTCTAAGCAAATGCACAAGCCAGAAACGGGTAACGAATTATTCACTAATGGTTGTATTTTGCAAAGATATTAGTGTTCACGTGGGCGATTTAAGCAGAAATCACGAGAAGTTTTGCAATATACATTGGTTTCATAAGGCAACATTCATACATTTGCAGCTAACACATCTCTTTAATTGCGTAATTGAAAGGTTACTGTTACCACAGAGAAAGAAACGACGTTCATGAAAGACGTATTTTCCACATTTACTCGGTTAATTAAAGCCAATTACTGTTCGAGAGGATACAATTATGTGCATCTATGTGCTTAATATATGGGAACCTTAGTGGAAAGACATAGAGTCTGTGGTTTTAATTGCAAATCTTAGTAGCATTTTAGAGAACCGAAAAGAGCATTCGAACTGCGTTTTCGTCCTCTAAGAAACTAGCATGTGCACTTACGGGGAAACGGCGAATTGAAGTAATTGCAAGTATCGCTAGACTAGTATATAAAAATTATCAGATGATTATCCTGCTGTTTGACATAATTATCTTGTCAATCAAAGGTGACAAATCCTAAATTATTCTTCTAAAACGCAATATTAGTGTCCAAGAATATAGATTTTATGAAGATTCCCTTTGCCTATAAACTAGCAAACACCAGTGACGACATACTGATAACACAGGTGTTATTTATACGACATCAACTACATTTTAACTAGCTAAATAGTAGGGCATAAACCAAAACCACACAGCTACGACGGCAGCGCCTAGCCACACACGCAAGAGTCAGATATAGTTCAAGCCTTCCACATCCTTAAAAGTGCATGCTTCAAGCGAGCATTATATTCTCACTCCGCAATGAATGACACACTGCGGACTTTGAATTTTGTGCAAAATTAGCGAAAAATGAGGTAATTATAAGTGATAACTACACTGAAGTGAAGTACGGGGCGACTTTTTACAGCCGCCACACAGCACTTAACACCCGCTGTAGTAATAAGTAAATAGTAGGGCACAAATCAAAGCAGATTATCTTAGTCGTGTAGCGTCTTTTGTCATACGTGTCCAGTAATTGGGGAGTCTGGTACTAGTATAGCCACATTTGTAACTGTATGAGCTGCTGGCAAGTGATCGAGATGCTTAAAATCGAACTTGTTTATATGATAATATTCACACGGACTTTTATTGCGCACTTCTTCGGATGTCCTTACATTATATAACTTGTGCTTGAAATATATGTATTTGTCATTTGTTGGTGTTATAGACTTGTTCCTTTCCTGCTACCTTCCTCTCTATTTCTAAACGCAAGTTGGTGTTGGTGATTTCAACTGCATAGTGTGCTTTCATCAAAACTGTATTAGTGTTATTGCTATGACAGTTCGAAATAACAGTTCAATAGCGATTCTTTTGGTATTATTGTCATCACTATATTGCAAAATGCGCAATTCTTTCGTATGATATTCTGTTTCATCGGCCGACCTTTATCCTGTCACTGAGCTGGTTTTTTGAGAGCAACATCCTAAGTTCTATCGTGGAAAATTTCTTACAAAGATTTTCTCCCACCATTGTCCCATATTCGCCTAATGGAATTCATAATTTGGTTAGATGTGTTTCATTAGGACATACAACATTAACTTAGTGCTATCGGAGTTAATCAGGTTTAAAGGCTGTTGACATACAGTAACGTTGTAGTTAAACACGATTCCCTGTCATGTAATAGTTGTCTTAATCTAAGAGAAACGCTAAAACAGTGTTCAAGAAAACACACATAGTGAATTAATTGTTGTTTTCCAAGAAAGAACAAAACGTTTCATTCATTGACAGTTTTAAGGAGATGAATGCATTTACGTCATACATGTACTTGTCATAACGTCATAATATAAGGAGTCGATTTCACACCAAACGCCGTATCAAACGGACTACAGGAGATGTATAAATGGTAGCAACCCTGGTCTTCCATATGCAACAGTTAGTAATGGCCTCTCATGCCTCAACCGTTTGGAATCGAGAATGACAGGGCCCGATGTCCCTCTGTACTGTGCCAAAAGAAGAACCCTCATTGCCTCATTCTTTACGGTGGATAAATTGGCGTCTAAGAAGGTCAAAAGCAAAGTTTCGGCTGGTGCCGTGTTAACAGTCGACTTGCGTCTCAATGATAGGGAATGTGTTTTTTGATGATTTTTAAGTTGAAGTATCAAATTGTAACATAGTTAACCAAAAAAAACTTGATTCCAATACCTTGATTGAGGAAACACCGAATGCTGAGTCAGTATCAATAAACAAGATTAGATCGGGTGATTAAAATCTGGTGCCAATGTTTGTGACACTAAAATAGTTTTACATATTCAATCATCAGGATGGGTTCGTGTATTCGTCATCTATTCACGTGTTGCTATAGTATCATGCATGTGTGCGTTTTTACAACCATCTGTCAACAATGAAGTTTGTGGACGATTTAGCAATTAGTCAGTCGGCAATATTCCTACAATTTGTCGGAATATAACACCAATCTATGGGAATGCACTACTCCTATACAATACGTAGCCTACTTATCAATCAAGAGGAATGTAGGGTAGGGGAACAATTGGAAGCGTGATAGAAAATGACTGTATGTTAGACTAATTCATGTTTCACTCTTGATCCTGCTAAAAAAACGAAAAGCGCTCACTCAATAAAGATTTTTAGCTACTGTTTATATAAAACTTGTATATTCAAAAAAGGCGATGACCTACATCACGCATTATTATATTTTTTTTCCTTACAAAACAACTAACCGAAGACAAATCGCCAATAAAGTGGGCAATGTGTGTGTTTCAAATGGCGAAGATGCAATACTGCTCTCTGAAGACAAACATGTCCTAGTTAAATTGTACACCAGTCCATTAAACACCTTTTAAGGTTGAAAAATTCCATTCGCACCGTATCAATGATATAGTTTTAAGTTACGTCAGATGTAAAGGTTTCTTGAATGTTTCAGATAAATCACCAATTAATCAATCATCTTATCGGCTTGTAAACACTAATCTAATCGTTTCCGATAAACATCATATAAAAGTCTTTCGTTTGAAGATGTTAAGCTATCAGATTGTTACATTATAAAACATGCACTACATGTGTCTTCAAAAAATAGTAAATGTTACAATGACGAAAATTTCCGCAACCTATCCAAATAGGCCAAGCTTAAGACAGAACATCAGAAACATATCTTTGTCAAATGCATGTGCGCAAATATTATCGTCGTACGCAATATTTACGGAAAACGTTTACGCTAGTGTAAAACTTTTGTTCAACAAAATGTTCGCAGTGTGTATTTTTTTGGATGGTAGGTGAAATAATGCAGCTTGTATGTCAAGAAATAAATTCTCCGACGATGGGTAAAAATCGTTATACTATTTCTTCAACCAATATAGCGTGACAAAATGATTTTCTGAGACGATCTACGTACAATTGACCGTGAAGTATTTCACAATACATGTACAATGTAGCATTACATTTCAGTGAGAGGATCGTCATTTTGTTCTGCAATTTACACACTCGTCAGTCTTCTTGTTTTGCTGTTGTTGTATTTTTGTTGACGTATACTAGTAATGTAATGCATTCTAAGACAAATAACTTGAGTGGTATCATGCCATCACAACATTATCAGTGTACGTGATGTGCACAGATTGACGACAAATCTGTTCCATATTGTCGTACTCTACCGGGGTAATGTAATTTATATAACTGTGTCACTCAATGTGCGGGCCAATGTATTTAGGTTAGAAAACAAAGCAGCTGATTGTTCTGAACATTTTTTACATAATTACAGCTTAAACTGTTACTGAAACAACGGCTATCGTTGAAATTAATTGCTCCTAGTTCTGAAGACTTTCCCTTTGGGTACAATCAAAATTGCACCTAAGTCCAATTACCCAGCCATATAAAGTATTAAGGACTTCTTTTTCTCGATACCTAAATCACATTTGTGATTTATTTCTTCTCATATAATCTCGTAAGAAACGAGAAGCTAGAACAGAACAACGATACTGCAAGGCATTGGTCTGTGATAGTTTGCTGTATAAATGTTAAACATTGCTCGTATGCTAGAACTTAAATGGCATTATTTGAGTATTCGATAAAATTGATTAAGTTAATGGTATTATATGTGTAAGAAGTTTCAACTGCATACTTTTATTTAATTCCTTTGAGTCATACGGTGTAATAGAAAGGGATAGGCTACACTTGTCCCCTTATAAGTCCTTTTGTCAAGAAAGATATCCTTATTATTGCGTAATTGAATCACTCACAAATTGTCATTAATTTATTAAAACGTCAATTAGTTTCAATTATGGCATGCATCTCATCGCAGAAAGGTCAAACTCATTATAATGCGATTTTGTGTTTTAAAAGATGTAGACGTTTGTACAGTGATTGACTTCTATGTGATGCATATATGGCAATATTTGTATACACACACGATTAACAACGTTTCAACTATGAAGGTATTAAGGCTATTAATTATTACCGTGACTTTCTAAAGTATACGTGTGTATACAACCAAGTATTGTATACGGGAAATAGCAAACCCCATTGGAGGCGCATGTCGTTCGGAACTGAAAAACTTAAATAAAGCAAAGCTATTTTACGGTTATACAACTAACTAATTGCAACCGAATTAAACGTAGATCCTCATATTGGGCGCGAGTGTGCGTGCGTGTGTGCGTGCGTCTGTCTGAGGGTGTGCTCTTGTGCGTATGTGTGTGTGTGTGTGTGTGCGTGTGCGGGTGTGTGCGTCAGTGTGTGAGCCAGATATACAACAACTTTCAACAATAATAACTGAATCAGCATCGTACCTTCTTACGTTTCGTTTCGGTAAGAATGTACAATGCTGCATTTGCCTTTGTCTACATGTGATAATATAATATGTATAATATGTAATTCATCGCTATGTATTATAGTGATTCATTTCCTATTAATCTCTATGTACTCATGACTGCTAATATGCATCTTAATTTGTGACGTTGCTGCTTTGTTTAATTTAGTAGTTACTATTTGTATGATTATGTTTAAACCATTTATCACATGTTTATAATACTATGTTAAATCACTGAAAAGTGGAAATAAAGAGTATATATATATATATATATATATATATATATATATATATATAACTGTATGCTTCAGGTAGTACACCAACGATATGTACAGGTCACTCTTAATTAACATCACAGTAAATAACGTAACATAATTATAGAAAAACAACGTCTTTAACCATCCGAACTTATACATACTACATTTGTTTGCCAGGTATTAGTACTTGAAATAATCAACAGAAAGTGTCATCATCCGACAATCACCACAACGTTGGATTGATTCCAATACTATGACTGTCGTTTACTATTGTTTTTACGGTTATTGACAATGGACAATGTTATACAGAAACGACAAAACAATATTAGTACTTTTCGACGTGACAAGTTCATTAGTTTTCAAAGCAAATACTTACAAAATGATCTGTTAAGATTAATCTTCTTTCTAAACGATCGTACTTTCGACTTTCATCCCCGTATTTTTGAAAACCGAACTTCCACCATCGTAATAATTAGACATTCGACATGTCGTAGTAGTTAAGGTAGGCGCCATCAAGTGTTGATAGCAATCCATTGTTACGCAGACTTACAACCGCGATCTCACAGCTGTTGTTATTTTGTAAATAATTTATTAAACTTGTCATCTTAAATTGACTAAATTATTTCGTTTATATATATACTTAATAAGCGAAATGGTTTCAACATATTTTCCGTTTATATTAAATCAGCTTTTAATGTACGCAGACGCGATTTATTTGTGAAAGTAAGTCATCCCGCTCTTTTGTAGTGGGGACTTGTTTTGTTAGACTATGTGTGGCTTTGCTCCGTGTAATTGTGTTATGTGATGGTGTTTCTATTTTCTGTGCTCGGCTGGTTGAGTGCTGCCTTCCCTGTTCGATGTCCTCGTTTTCGTGGTAGATAAGAACCCGAAAAATATCTGAGGAATCATTACCTAAAATAGTAACACAAAAAAGAGTCTTGAAAAAACATTGGGCGCTACCGGAAATGGTTTTGAGCATTGACAAATCATGAAATTTATTTTTAAGTCATAACGTACATGCATGAGAAACTGGGCAAGTTATTACGTACATACACTTAATGTAGTGAAATCGTGTTGTTTAACATTTACATGTAGGCTTAAATATAAAAGAAGAATGTAGATGAAATGGAACCGATCCGTGCAAAATGGAATTAATTAGGTTCTTCAACTTTCAACATAATTGTTTTTTCTTAGACGACACATGACCCTCTTATTCGTTTTGTTTGAAGCTTAAACGTACTTCATTCGGGGTTTACACTGGAAAGTGATAATTAACTAAAATATGTTGATTTTTTAGGCTCACGCAGAATGTTAATTGGTGGAAGTTAATTTATATCGAGCCCACCGGATATCAACTGTGTCGTATATCAAGCGCAATGGGAATGTATAATACATACTCGCACTGTACCCCGTTATACGCTCACAGCTGGGAATACTTTTTCACAACGTTGTAAAACAAAATGTGCATTGCAGTTTATTATTGTACATTTTCTCATGTTTAACCTTACATTGTAACCATTAGCATGGAAACTTCGTAACATGCAGCGATAATTGAGACATACGTTGGTGCAAGGTGTCTCAAATCTCTAGAGTTGCAGTATAGGCAATCAAACTGTATTAACTAATGAAGCTCTTACGAAATGAACATTGCCTAGAATTGGTTTTTAATTTATACCATATTATAGTCCTGAGAAAGTCTTATCGCACTTGCTCCACTCTTACAAAACGTGCCAAATCTAATTATCGAGATAAGTCAATAAAACTAGCTAGGTTGGCATATTTGCTACATATTGGTTATAATAATTGCACTAAATAAGCAATCTAGAAAGTAGCGTATGAATTATTTGACAGGGTTTATTACAGAAACTAGTTAACATGATAAAAGAACGTGATATGAGGGCGTATCAAAATATGTTCATGCTTGGAACATTAACTACATTCTGTTATACATATATCCAGTACATAGTCAATAACACAGCTCTTTATTAACAAGCCAAGTCTGTGACTGTCCCGCCCATTTACGTTTAAATAATCAAATATTTCTCAGAGGTACTGGTTAACCAACTCACATTCAATGATTAAAACCATTTTTACATCAATGTTTATGCATATGGCTGAGCAGTACAAAAGCCAGGAACGGGTAATTTGCACGACGACTACCCAATTAGGACTGTATTAAACAAGGGTACCAACGTACACGTGTGCAACTAAAATAGAAAATCACGAGCTATTTTGCAGTTTGCATTGGTTTCATTAAAAACGTTCATACTATTACAGCTAACATATCTTGTTAATTACGAGGCGTCTGCGTGTATTTGAAAGGTTACTGTTACCACAGGGAAAGAAACGACACTACTGGAAGACGTAATTTCCACATTAGTTTGTGCAATTAAAGCCAATTACTGTATGAGAGGATACAATAATGAGCATTCGTCTGCTTAATATATGAGAATGTTGGTGGTAAGACCTAGTCTCTGGTTTTAATTGCAAATGTTAGTACATGTAGCATTTTAGCGAACCACAACTGTATTAAATATCAACAGCATGGGTATTCGTCCTCTAAGACACTAGCACGTGCTATGACGTGTTAATAGTGCACTAGGTAATTGCAAGTACATTGCATCGCTATACAAGTACTAGTATTAACTCAAATGTGACAAATCCTGTTACATTCTCCTAAAACTCAAAATAAGTGAATATATGCTTTACCTTGATTTCTTTTGCCTTTAAAGCTAGCAATCATCAGAGTGCGACATGCTGATAGCTCTTCAATCTCCTGTTATTTATACGGTAGCAACAATATTTCTGACTAGCTAAGGATTTGTTTAAAATTGTGAATAATGCCTTTTTTAATAGTTGGACACTTCTTGGACGTCCCTTCTTTTAATAGCATTCTTATACACTCAACCGCTTTAAAACGTACCACCTATGAAACATTGGTTTTAGTGATAAAAACGTCAATCCATGGTTATTTATTTTCGGATTAATAATCTTCAGTCTATACACAACGAGTTGTATGATTTTCATGCAATAGCATTTATTTTCTGTTTGGAGAACAATACTCAATACTATTGTTTGAGTAATTATATTGCATAGTGATTTTCATGCCATTATTACGAGTTTAAAATAAATTATGATATAGATAACACAGTGACCGTCACAGTGTCATGGTAGATGCATTCAATTAAATATCGTATTTTTCAACACGCAATGTACTTTGTAAATGTACTGGGAAACGGATCAACGATTTGGAATTAAACCATCGGCTGCGGAATACAAACAGTGGTTTGCTGTATTCATTAATTGGTTTAAGTAAGAGACTAATTGTAAACTGATTTTGATCAAAGGGGTGCCCGAACCAGGAGTTTTGCATGGATGTTATATTACAACACCAACCATTAACGCCACCAGTATGGAATATTGGCTTAATGTAGTTTGTGTAATGGTTAAAACAGGACAATGTAAAGTTATTTAAGTGTTCGTTTCTAATAAATCAAATATAAATCTTCACGAAATATAAAATATGTCATTTAAACATCATTTAAATGAAATAATGGAAATGCACTTGGTATTTTATTCATATATCTGCTCTTTAAAACATCGAAAGAAAATTTTCCGGGATATGCAATAGCATTTATTTTCTGTTTGGAGAACAATACTTAATACTATTGTCTGAGTAATTAAATTGCATAGTCTGTTATAATGTGCAATACTGCATATTCCTTGGAGATTATCATGCATTATGTGTTTGTGCATGTTGGGTGGGGGTTTCAACATTTCAGACAAGGCTCATCAACCTACATGTATCAGTATGGTCTGATTCTTTACCGATCGTAATATGTATAGTATGCAATATGTCTATGAATATCAAATAATGTGTTCTTTTGATATACGTGTTTGTTTAATTAGAATAAAAGTATTTGTCTCTTATATCTAGCTATGAATTAATTAATAGTTATAAATAGAGGATATTTGTATTTTCCGTGTATGATCGGCTGATCGGTGTATGTGCGCCACTCGTGAAAATATTAGTCAGCTGCTCACGAAAGGAATTATCTAACGATCATACACGGTAAATTACTAATATTCTATTTAGTTCATGCTTCAGATAGCATAAATGATGGAAATACTCCACTATATACCTGATTTGTTTTGCGTGATGTCGTTTTCCCGCCATGCACGCGTCGAGTTGCAATCAAATAGTTCTTCTGCAATGGCTTCAATTCCGTCCATTTGTTTTACATTTATGTACATACAATGTTCTGTTATTTGTTAAAGATTAAGAGAGCAAGCGAAAATGCTTTTTAGTTTTTTTTGCGACGGGGAAGTTTGTTTAAAAAAAATAGTCCGTTTGCGTGAAATTATGAACTGTGAAATTATGAACTGTGAAATTATCGGGGAATAATCCATCGTTATTCCGTCGTAAACCACCGATAAGCATGAAATAAACGAATATATCTATTGGAATACTAGTACGTGTGAGCTTGAATTTATTCATATTAAGTGGTTGACTGTTAAACCTACAGTAGAATATAAAATTATGTTGCTGGGAATCGACATACTGTTACAATGTTGTAGTGATACTCGTTTTATGTTTCTGGGCGTACCGATGTTTGCTTTTTATTTGGTATAATGTATTTAATGTACATATAACATATGCATAATAAAAACATTTTCATAGCTATAACATAAATGCCAATGAACATGAACTTTTGGAAGTCTAATAAAGACTAACAATACTCAGTATTAAATAGATACGCGTACTTATACGAGAAATAAATAATTAAAAGAGTCACTACCTCTTTCGGATAGAAAAACAATTGTGATCATGATTGCGGGATGTTTATGTCGTATAAAATTTACAGACCAAGAAAACGGTCTATCAATCAAGTCGATGTAAAATAACGTATCTTAGATAAATTTCACATTCAAAACTGACATACGTAGCGTGTATTTTTAAAGTGTTAAAGGTTTAGTTTACCATACATGGTGTCACACCGGTGAATTTTCTGCCATTGAAATTAATGCAAAATGACCCAAATTCGCATCTCTCCCTCCGTTTCACTGACATTCCGGGTGATTTTCTGTGTCCGTTTCCATAATAAGCAATCCCTGTTATCCAAAATAAGCTGGAGAAAATGGCATGTCGATAGTTTCGTTTTCGAGCTACTGCAGGGATTCTGGAAGGACAACGCTATTTTCCATGCCTCAAAAGCTGACTTGACCGAAGCACACATACATTGTCAGTCTTCAGCCAGGGAAAGATAATTCAGAAAAATATCAATGAAACACTCTTAAAAGTTAGCATGCAGGTCATATTTGATCTACATTCATGTAATTTGGTCAACAATCAGCATTTTCCACATTAAAACAGTGCTTCAACAGACATATATCAAATTTTTGAAAGGGACTATTTTAGCATACTACGACCCGGAAGTACTTTCCACCGGTGTGACACCAATATACCTCAAATGTTTGAAATTTGCTAACCCGAATACTTTTATTCTGGTTATTTTAAGTATTGCGGCATATGTTGTCCAACCGGTTTTCACCTTGAGCCCCTTACAAGTTGGTGTGACCGGTTAAAACATGGTCCCCCCTCCGAGAACTTGGCGCGGACTGGAAATTTCCTCGAAAGGTTATTTTTGTTCTATTATTGCATTAATTTGGCAATTATGGAATGGATCTCAGTAAACTAGATATTTTATTCAGTCCAGACACAGCAAAATAAGACCATAATAAGATGAATCAACAACAAATATTTTCAATCATGGACCGGAATCATGAGACGCGGCGAAATCATACTAATCATAAATAGAGTGTTTCGAAAGCAATAAATTGATTCCGCGACACCAAAAAAAAAATCCACCTCAATAATAAGACCACCTCAATAAAATGACCACCTCAACCTCAAGACCACCTCCATTACAATTCTACCCCACAATTGTGACCACTTCACTACTTAGGCGACTTCAAAGTTTAGACCGGTCACAATTTCAAGGTCCAATTTCCGCGGTTTTGTCCTATATCGAACCTCTATATAAAGACCAACTTAGCGATAAAATCAGTTTTCAGGGTCCAATTAGTGGTGTAACCATGGAGGTACAATTTATATTATTAAAAAAAAAAACACCAACAAACAAGAAATTAAGAGTTTGTCCACCAAATTGACCTGACAAAATTCCAAGGCCAAGGGCAACAACTCAGACATACCATTTGAAGAGGATTTGGACATATTTTTCATTTTTTTGAATAACATCCAAATTTCACAAACCTGAACAATTTCCTCTTGGCTACTATTTTTTATGGTCCAGGGGTGCTTGCATGCCAAATCTCAATGGTTTATATCAAATAGTTGAAAAAATATTGAACTTCAAAAATCCTGATATAGGTGTCACACCGGTGAATTTTCTGCCATTGAAATTAATGCAAAATGACCCAAATTCGCATCTCTCCCTCCGTTTCACTGACATTCATGGTGATTTTCTGTGTCCGTTTCCATAATAAGCAATCCCTGTTATCCAAAATAAGCTGGAGAAAATGGCATGTCGATAGTTTCGTTTTCGAGCTACTGCAGGGATTCTGGAAGGACAACGCTATTTTCCATGCCTCAAAAGCTGACTTGACCGAAGCACACATACATTGTCAGTCTTCAGCCAGGGAAAGATAATTCAGAAAAATATCAATGAAACACTCTTAAAAGTTAGCATGCAGGTCATATTTGATCTACATTCATGTAATTTGGTCAACAATCAGCATTTTCCACATTAAAACAGTGCTTCAACAGACATATATCAAATTTTTGAAAGGGACTATTTTAGCATACCACGACCCGGAAGTACTTTCCACCGGTGTGACACCACATTGTAATTTTTTGTCTTCACACATAATACATTATATTTATATGTCATAAAATTGAAGCAATATTTTGATATTCAATGTTGAAGTATAACACTTCCCCATTTGGTATTATTCAGTCTGTAGTATCATTATAATGATTTGTTCGAATCCAAATATTTCGTGAATCTACATAAAGTAGTTCGTTCCTTCTTTAATTCCTACGAAATCAGAAACATTGGTTGAACTCGAGTAATGATCAAGCTTTGTAAAAAAAACACACACTCTTCGTGATGTTAGCAAAACATTTAGAGAGTACAACTTCTACTTAACATCAGAAGAGTAAACACTTAGCGTTGAAGCACAGAGTGCATTCATATTGTGTATGAAATTATGTTAACAAACACTGCATGTGCTTCAATGTAGTATATAATGAAGGCGATGTATTTAATTACCAAAAACAACCAATAAAACCAAGAGTTTCTTAATTGTTTTGAAATAATCATGCTGTAAATGAATTGTCTGATGACGTATTTATGACAAAACAACATGTAAAACATTCAGTCATGCATACATTCAATACCAACAGCAAACAATAACAGCTTATTTAATGGCACATGGCGTTCAGTGTATACATAAGCTGGCAAAATTGATGTACTATTTTATTGACGTACGTCCTACAGTTTCGTGCCGTTTGATAAAAGTAAATACAAGTAAACATCAAAATGAAGGCAGTGTGTTTGAGAAGATGACGCAAATACATGAATTGGTTGTACCTTATACAAAACTGGAAGGTTGAATGAGTAATCTCTTCACAAACATATCGCTGGCTTAGAACCAGAAGGTCGTAACTACAAAATCGATATATTGAGAAAACAAGAGAAAACTGTCTGTAATATACTCTTTACCTATGGGAAAACACGTTCTTAAAACTTCATTTTGGTCAACATCACAATTTCAGATTTTCATGCAAATAGGCTCATAAGAAGCACCTTGTAAAGCAGATTTCAAATATGTATGAGTCATATAAGGTCGTAAGTAGTAGTTACGACCTTCTGGTTCTAAGCCATCGATGTACTAAACTTGTGAGGATACCAAACGTTAGATGTTAAAGAAGTGAGTGTACGATAACAAGTATGATTGTACTTTTGCAAGACATGTACTTTGCCCAATGGTGCAACTTACCGATGCTTACACTTTAATGCAATGATTTGACACCTGGATGAGAATCATGCATGCATTTTAGTATCTCTACCTCATACGATGTGTACTTAGTGCAGAGAGTATTATAAACACTGTACAACTGGTATGAATATGTAGGGTTAATTTATAGTGTGTAATCCACTTTAATACACTAGACACATGATAGTGGGATTACGTCAATTCTCTCGTTCATTTTCGTGTTGGTAAGACTTGCGTGTACTTGTGCTTCATGATGGTCCATTTTATATTATTTTGTGTATCGGGTGCTACTTATGTTAAATGCTGCCTTACCTGTTTGCGTGTTATTATCGTTTTATTTTACATGTATAAATGAATAAACACGATATAAAGCTCAAACAATGTTACAAGTTATATGACCGATAATACAGTAATCACATGCCTCAATCAAACAATATATACATTTACTTAATGGGTAATATTATACAACTGTTTTATGAACGGATCCGTCTCCGATGTCGAAACCAATCAACGGCCGATGTCCTTGAAACACTACTGAACCTAACTAGTGAACTTACATTGTTTGTGTATGTTTGTTGATCGGTCTCCTCCTGTCATGTTTGTGGATAAAACATATGTCATATGGTAATAATTATCGTTAACAAACATACGAAACAATAGGGGCAATACAAATTGATTACATTCAGGAATAAAATACAAAGAACATTGAAAACCATGTCAAAAGTTCATTAACCGTTATAACGCCTTGAAACATGAGCTATATATTGATACTAAGCATTATTAGTAATTTCATACCAATCAAAATCAACACGGCCTTCTTGATTGTGTGGCCCTCAGTCCGATTCATTGGCTAATATCAAAACATACGCGCCATAGTTGTAATGACTAGTATATTATTTGAATCAAGTAGGTTTTCCTTTCGTAGTATATTTATAGAAGAATCGTATGGTAACAATACGTCATGCCTGTTGAACAATACGTTAACACACATCTAATGTACTATCCGACCAACGATTTTGACAGGAACATCATTTGTACACAATCTATTAATACACAGGGTATATCCCCAAATAGATTGAGGATCATACTATATAGAAGCATGTCCTTACCACTGCCTATGTTTAATAATACTTTATATAACTTTGTCACATAATGTGCGGGCCGCTTATAAACTACTGTTACAAAAGCACCAATGTGCAGCTGTTTAACAGAACGATTTGCTAACAATTACTTTGTTCTCTGTAGGCTAACTGATTGTAATGGGCACCGACGAGTATTTTTGCAGTTCGGAAGAATATCACGTAGATACAATCAAATTATACGCTTCTTGATACTAGAATCATGTGTTTTATAGGAAGGGATTTATTTCTTCTCAAATAATCATGTAATTATTTATAACACAGATGCTGCAGCGCATTTCCTATGGCATTTATCTGTCTAAATATTAAACCTTGCTTATTATGTACATAAGACAAAAAAACGTCAGTTTACACTTATTGCGGTAAAATCGATCCAGTAAATAGTTTGTTGTAAGCAACTAATTCAAACTAAAGACAATTTAAGTTAACTTCTTTATGGCAAGCTGTGTAAAAAAGATCGCAATAGTCTATGAATGTCCTTTTTGGTAAACTAAAAAAGTCATTTATTCTTTAACTATTTCTGTAAGTTTTAATGATAGCATAAGTCAGCAGCTTTTCATAGATAGGTCAAACTTAGTTTAATTTGATTTCTGTCTCAGAAACTGTTGACGTTGAATGTTAAAGTCAGACGTTTTGATAAGCTAGAACCAAACTGACGTTATAATAAATAACTGTAACATCAGTCAAGTTAATCTTATTACGTCTGTAAGAGTTTTTATTGCAGACAATATAAGTTTAATTTCCTTTTGTCAAGTGGAGTAATAATACGAATTTTATCTATAGATGCAAACCTTATAAGTCCTATTGTCGAGATAGATATTCTCATTATTGCGTAATTCAGTTAAAAATGTCATTTATTAATTAAAGTTCTCCATTTGCGATAGAATGTTGGCACGTAATCTCTCCAAGGAAAGGTCAAACACATTAGAAATTAGTTTTTGTCTCATAATATGTAGACGTCTTCTTAGTCATTGACATCCAAACGACATCCAAACGACGAATATGTGGCAATATTGGTACAAATAAAATTAACCTCATTTCAATTACAAAACGTACGAGGGAACAATAGGTTTTGTTATATATTAGGAAACTTTCTTAAATAAAATATAAACTCGTACATATTAGTATATTTTGCTGAAGAGATTTATTGTTGACGATAGATATAATAGAAACTACCTATTTTGCTACAAAATGGCATCCTTATGAAGGTCAGGTCATAAATTACGATCGACATCGAGCATATCTTCGATGTGATAAACGGCGTTTATAAGCCCATTACTTCTAAACGGTCAATGACATTTCCCAATCCTTCATTCGTGAATAAAGTAATATGAACCTACACGGCACGATACAAATTGTTCCGTCTATGAGTCTAAGATGCATAGCGTACACCGTCTCTGGTTGGAATTATCACTTTTGCCTTTTTTATTGAGGGTGTTGCTCTTTGTCACGCCATGAGTTGTTAGACATGATTAAGAGCTTATCAATATGTATTGTTGCCATTTTCAAATATTTTAACTGTTGCGTTTTTAAAGTTTCTCACTGTACTGAATAAAAAATAGGTTATGTCTAAATCGGGTCACTGTGCAGTTACGCCGCATTTGGTCGCTAGGGTCACACTTCTGGCATACGTTTGATAACTACAAATAGCTAGAAATATGTTAATATTTTCCAGGTCCCATTTATAATTCAAATTTATTTCCTTTCGAAAGTTTCAACATACTACGTTGGTTCTGTCCATGTAATACTCGGTTTGCAACCTTAACCTGTTAGGCCATGAGTTTATGTTACATGACTCGCTGCGTTTATGCAAAAACATGGTTTTAATTAATATATTTTACGTTTTACTTTTGATATTTTACTTAACATTTGTATATTGCATAATGCGCTATTTGCTTCTGTGTTTTTAATATTAGTATAATATTCTGTTTTCTAGGTCGAGCGAGCTTTGAGAAAATAACCATTAACAACCGTTTGCGTTTGACATTACATTGTGAGATTACATCTGAGCAACCTTGTGTACTCTTCGCATTATTGTGGCGAATTTCTTACAACATGCAAGTTTCTCTTGCTATTGTCCATCTTCACCTAATGGATTCATAATTAGGTTAGGTGTGTTTGATTAGGACAGCTGACATTTACCTCAGTGTTATCGGAGTTAATCAGGTTTAACAGGCAACAGCCAGGCCGTAACGTTGTGGTTAACCACGATTCCTGTCATTCAATAATTCTTTTAATCTAATAGAAACGCTTAAACCGAGTTCAAGAAAACACACATAGTGAATTGATTGTTGTTTTCCAAGAACATATACAACGTTTTATTCATTGACAGTTTCTAAGGAGAAAAGTCAAACAACTTTAGACTGTCTTAAACATGTAAGAAATTGGTTCACAATTCACACCAAAAACTTGCAACGGACATCAGGATATGTATACAGGGGCAGCAACCCTGGTCTTCCATGTGCAGCAATTACTTAAGCTTTTCAAGTCTCAATCAGTTTGATTCAAGGCTCAAATCTTCTTCTATGCAACTTGAAATTTTATTACAGCAATAGAATAACACTCACCGCCTCATTCTTCAAGGTGTATAAATAAGCGTCGGGGGGGGGGGGGCAAACGTGTTGTTGTATCTAGGATGTTTGCAGTCGAATTGGGTTTCAATGGTCATGTATGTGGCATAATGTAGAAGTGGTCGCATAAATGCAAATTCACTTAACTTTGAGCTTTTACGTAAGCTGAACATCAAGAATACAGGAACACTTGAACCCGATGAAATATGTGAAAATATATCACCAAAATTGGCGATAGATAACTTTAAAGAGATGTAGAATATAGTGTTGGAAATTCCAGGTTATTAACATCTTACAACACAGGATACTATCTTCATTTGTAATCATATATGCTTTATTTAATGCTCTATGAAAAAAATGTACAGTGCATACTTCATATTAGAAGAGTACTTGCTTAACGTTTAACCACCAAACAGAGAATTGTAGACTTTAAAGTAAAATGGGCCCATACCATTTGGACTCTGTATAAAGAAACATTTCTAACACTTGTAGTATAGGTGGTGTTAACGCATTCTAGAATGGAAAAGCATGCTACTGCTAAAGCATTCCGTAATTACTACATTAGCAGATTAATGTATCATATAGACAGACCTCCCAATGGTTCCAGAGTTATCTTACCACATCAATATATGGCTAAATGTCACCACACATTGTAGACCCAGAGGGAACCAGACACTATAAATCAAACCTGGAAATGAAAGCTGCGAGCGTTAGAACACAATTAAGGATTGATTATCAGGTGATTAATTGCCGAGATCAAGCGTGTTATTGTTATAATAATGTTTATGTTTGTCTTTAGATGCATATATCGTTAATGGAAGATATGTAAGTTCTAATTACTAAAATCTTGTTTAAGCCAGATAACATTCAAAGTGTACACATTTTTGTAATTATAATGTTAAATAGTGCAATACACAATGTAACATGTAATTATTTTAAAATTTGTGATCGACTTGATATCAAAATAATAATCACATTATTTCTTTTTATTTAATGTTGGTTGAATAAACGAATAGATCTAGTCATTCTTGGTATGTATTGGAATATTTGTTTTTCTTATTAATTGATATTTTCATCAATTAGTAATTATGTAACTGGAAGTCTGGTATCGTACATTTGTGTAAACACAAATAATAATTTCTTTGCAAACGATCCAAAAGCATTTCGGGGCATTTTATTGCTGTTGCGAAGTACATTTCAGAACATGAAGGAAGGCACCAGCATCAATACAAGCACTCATCATTTCTCTAAAATAATAATATTAATTAAACAGTTCATCCTTTCGTGAGATGCTATAATCAGCAGTTATCGAACGGTTTATTTGCTTTGCACATTGATTGTGTAACCTTTTCCGTATTAAACATTCAATGAAATGAAGTACTCTTCAACACGCAATGTACTTTGTAAATGTTTGTAGATAATTGCATTAATTAAGCAATCTAAAAGTACAGTATAAATTATATAATATTGTTTATTACAACACTAGTTTGTAGGCTAAACGATACGCCATATGAGGGGGCGTGTTAGAATGTGTTCGTGGTTGTTAAGCACATATTTAATGAGTCTAGAACAGCACACATGCCATACATAACATTGTCATGTTTCTAATGCATGTAGGTCTGGTGATCTTGCAGATAGCAAAGTTAAAAATACAACTCACCTACTATATATGTATCTGCTTGACCGATGGGTAACAGGGCACGTAACAATACCGACTTGGTATGAAATGAGGTGCCACTACCAAAATGATTAGTCTCTGTCAGGTGACGGTTCCGGCTTTATATGTCTTCATTGAATAGCGTACGCTACCGTTATGTCAGGTCACGTTTCTGAAAGTTAGCCTCATGCTCAAAATCTACATGGTAAAGCCCATTTTACCTAACCTTGAAAGTAACTCGACCGACTTCGAAATACCGACGGTTGACTCTTCCGACTAGCATTGCGGGTGAATCTACCAACTGAGTACGACCGTACAGTTATTGAACAAGTATTCGTTTTCATTAGTCTCGTTAATTGCGATACGTCTGCGCGTAATTGAGAGGTTACTGTTACCACAGAGAGAGAAACGACGTTCCTGAAAGACGTATTTTCCACATTTACTCGGTTAATTAAAGCCAATTACTGTTCGAGAGGATACAATTATGTGCATCTATGTTTTTAATATATGGGAACCTTAGTGGAAAGACATAGAGTCTGTGGTTTTAATTGCAAATGTTTGTAGCATTTTAGAGAACCGAAAAATGGATATGCAGAGCATTCTAACTGCGTATTCGTCCTCTAAGAAACTAGCATGTGCTCTAACTGGGAAATGGCGAACTCAAGTAATTGCACGTATCGCTAGACTAGTATATAAAAATTATCAGATGATTATCCTGCTGATTACCATATTTATCTTGTCAATCAAAGGTGACAAATCCTTAAATATTCTCCTAAAACTCAATATTAGTGTCCAAGAACATATATTTTACGAAGATTCCCTTTGCCTATAAAGCTAGCAACCACCAGTGACGAAATACTGATAACTCGTCATTCTGTTTTTATTTATACGACATCAACTACATTTTAACTAGCAAAGGCGTCTTTTGTCATATGTGTCCAGTACTTGGGGAGTCTGCTAATGGTATAGCTACATTTGTAACTATATGGGCTGCAGGCAAGTGGTCGTGATGCTTAAAATCGAACTTATTTATAAGATGATACGTACACGTATTTTCGTTGCGCACTTCTTTGGAGGTCCTTACATTGTATAACTTGTGCTTGAAATATATTTATTTGTCATTTGTTGGTGTTACAGACTTGTTCCTTTCCTGCTACCTTCCCTGTTTTATTTATTAAACACAAGATGGTGTTGGTGATTTCAACTGCATAGTGTGTTGCAGTGCTGTTCATTTCAGCATTTTTTCATCAAAACGCAATTTGCTGTAAAAGTTGTAAATAACAGTTCAATAGCGATTCTTTTGATATTATTGTCATCACTATATTGCAAAATGCTTGTATGATATTCTGTTTTATAGGCCGACCTGAGCTGGTTTTTTGAGAGTCTATCGTGGAAAATTTCTTACAGAAAGTTTCCGGCGTCATTGTCCCATATTCGCCTAATGAAATTAATAATTTGGTTAGATGTGTTTCATAAGCACATACACCATTTACCTTAGTGCTATCGGAATTTATCAGGTTAAAAGGCAGCTGCCATACAGTAACGTTATGGGTAAAAAACGATTTACTGCCGTTCAATAGTTTTTTTAAAAATCTAATAGAAACGCTAAAACTGAGTTCAAGAAAACACCCATAGTGAATTAAATGTTGTTTTCCAAGAAAGTATAACACATTTCATTCATTGACATTTTCTACGGAGATAAATGCATTAACTTAAGACTTTGTCATAATCTAAGTTTACATCCAATTCCACGCACAACGAACTTTGGCAGATGTATAAATGGAGAGAATCGGTCCTATACATGTAACAGTTACTATAGGCCTCTTAAATATCAACCCGTAAGAATGGAGAACTCACAGGCTCACTGCCTGTCTGTGTCACTGGAGAATTTCTTATAACCAAAGAAAAACTAGTATTAGTAAGCTAAACATACAAGAATACAGGTCGAATGGACCCGATCAAATATCGAAACAATACTACCATATTTAACATAAAGTTAAATGTCACAACACATTCTATATCCAGCGGGAACCAGACACTATAAATCAAACATGAAAGTTGTGAGCGTCAAGACGCAGTACTGCTTCATAAGAAATACCAAGATGTGCTGGAGTAATTACTTGCGACAACATTTGATAGAGCATTAAGGATTGATTATCGTGTGATTTAATGTCGAGATCAGGCGTGTTATTGTAACTAACATCCCACGGTCATGTAGATGTTTGTCTTAGATAAATGAATCATTAGTTAAGATATGGCAGTCCTAAATACTAAGTTCTAAATGCTGTGTTTCAATGCGATATAACGTCAGAACATATGATACAACTCATCCCTTTTCCAAAGCATGGCACTGAATAACTTCCCTCTAATACAATGTTCAATACATTGTGTATATGGGACGGGTCACGCCATTCACGCACGAACTTTATATAATTATATTATTTTTCATTCCAAATTCTTATTTCTACAATTATGGGCCCTTTCTTGAATTGTCTGTATTGTTCTCATGACGCACAGATATAAAGAAATGATAACTGCTTCAAACCCTGCATGTGTCATTCTAGAATCGCGCAGACAAATTCAAGAATGTTTTGACATTATTAGAATTCCCAAAACCCACTGGACGATTTTAAAGAAGTACATTATTCTTATAATGCACAGAACATACCGTTTTGTTAGTTGTTGATTTGAGGATTTCTGTGTGTGATCGTACTTGTGAATCGTTCTTTTCTGCTGACTTGTATTCAATATATTCATTGTTTACGAATTTTAAAATAGAAATACAGGGTGCTATCGACAAAAGGATATTGACTATCATAAGTATAAAGTATTTTGTGGTACATATAAAGACATACTTTACACTGGCGTGCCAAATTATAAATCGCCGCAAAATACTTTCAGCATAGACTGGGATCGGGTTTGAAACTTTACTTAAGTCAACCAATTATTTCAACTCTGCGTAATCTTTATATTCTTACAACTGATCAGAAACCGGACAAATGTTGTTTCAATTATTTCTGCTACATTATTCATTTTTCTAGTTCAAAGGCTATGCCATACGGCGTCAATAATGACAAGCCTCTGTCAAATGACAACTGACATGACGAAAGCTAATGAAATAGAAACAAAATCCAGACCTACCGGATATGTTTCAACATAACAGATAATATTTATGTTGATTTGGTCAGATAACGGTGAGGGGAAATGCTGACATTGATATGAAATATTGAAATGTCAAATAAACGTGTATATTATCTATCTAACATAATAATTAGATAAGTATTAATAAATAAAACATGTAAACACATAATATGAAGTCTGACATTTTAGCACGACTGGATTTGATCATTAAGCATAAAAAACAACAAATTATAACTGCTTGTATTTTTGATACAGTTTTACATAAGGATAGGTTCGTGTTTATCGTCATTTATTCACTTAACGGTGACATGGAAAATATGAAAATTTGACATTCGTTTGCCGTCAGATAAAGGTATAGGTATGCATTAGATATGATTGAGCAAGTTCACAGTCTTTAGCAATCTGTCAAGGTTGGAATGAATATAATTCTATACAACGCGTATACGATGTCTGATATTTGATTGATAGAATGTGTGCGTGTCTACCACATAATACAGTAGAGTAGGAGGACATTGAAAAACTACAAATCTTACTTTAATGTAAATATATCACATACGTGTATAATGTGACGTTCAGTTGGCTTTGTTTGTGAACTAAATTAAGAATAACAAACGATGTCATCCTCAATACGATACCAAATAGGAAGTCTGCAATTTTGTTCGTTGCATCAATACTTGTATATTACACAAAATACATACATGAAAACGTACTCGTTGCATTTCAAGTTGAAATTAATAGGGGATTAAATGGCCAGCAAAGCTGGCTATTGTAAATACCCATACCTATAATGTCCATGTGCGTATCTTCGTCGAGTCTCTGCCGGTACTAATGCTTTCAAAAAAAGTTATTTCCGGTCAAAAATTTCAGGCAGTTTTCCGAGGTGAATGATCCTTGGAAAATAAAAAAAAATAGTAAGCTGTAAACGGTTGAGCCTATTGTTCTCTTGCGATTAATTATCATTTTAAAAAAAATTGTAATAAATAAAACAAACTATTTTTAAAAAACAAAGGGAAGTAAGAAGTACTCAAAACCGGCCCCTCAAAACACGACGCGAAGCGCTGTATTTTAAACATCGACAACCAAAGGAAGTCATTCTAGATAGTGATTCACAATAATTGTCAACATTCAGTTCAAGGTCGTCCATACAAGAAGCATCGTGAACTAAAGTTTACTTAAGCCTACTTCAGACGTTAATTATCCAAAACAAATAACTATCGCATATCTATTTCAATGGATTGTTTCCGGATTGATCACCATCGGTAGCCGGAGTTCGGTTCGTGGAAGTATGAAACTGCGGAGCACAATTGTGTGATGTTTGTTGTGGTCTTGTATGATTGACTAGGCCCCCAATTAACGTCATACGGTGTCGCTTTTGCTATATCTTCAATTTTCCAAGGCTTGAAGCTGATCCGATACTATGGAGTAGGTTTAGAAATTACCCCTGGACTAATTGAAACTGCTCTCAAGAATACAGTTAGGCCTACAAAGTACAATTAAGGTATGCCATTGATTTTACTCATTTTGAATCAAATTATGACAATTTCATTTTGAATGTGTTGTGTACAAAAAAATATTTACATTGTACTGCTAGGCAAGCGCTATCAAGTGATTTCGTTAGAAACGGGGTGATTTGGTTGCCCTTTTCAGCGCTATGTACTCGTAACAGTCAGCTAGCCACAAGCGCTTGCCGAAATAATAATATATTTTTCACTTTTTCCGATATACAGTAGCGCTTATTTTAAGAAGCTGTTTCTAAGCATAGCGCTCGATAGCGTGACTACTGTGCATCTCACGCAATGTTTGCCTAAAATCGTAGATATCTGCGGTCAGGGTCAAACAAAAATTTCACTTGCATCTCTGCAGCCACAAAGCCTAAAGTAAAATAATTTCACTCACAGTCGCATTAGCAGGCTTACTTAGGCTGACCATAAATCGCCACAATGACAACGATACATCTAAACATGTAGATTATTTACTCTATCCGCTTGGGTCAGTAGGTCAAATGCCTTTAATGTAGTCACTAGGTCACAAATTTGGCCTTATATTCCAAAGCCTTTAATCAGAAGGATATTCTTTTAAAAATATTTTGACATCCGGGGTCAAAAAGTGTGTCACTAGGTCAAGTCCTAGAAATTTCTTGTCACGGTAGACAATAGAGATAAAAATGTTGGTCTTTTCTTGATGAAATTTCTGCAGAATAAATTATTTCATTATAATCTAGGTCAAGTTCAATTATAGGTCTTCCGGACCGGGGTCCCTGATTTTTGGGCTATCCGACTTCCCGATATCGCTGATAACCTGTGGGACTGACGATCTGGCGGATAAAAAAGTCGGTCTGACTGTCAGACGGACTTTTTTCTGCTAAAATCAACAAATGCGGCGTTTACACATTAAAAGAAGGTTTTCCTTCCAAGTCCTTTTATTATTATGTCAGTGTAAGACTTTGTTTTCCGGTTGTCATTTACCAATAATACAATCGTTTTAATGCACAAAGTTTCCCCTTTTCCCTCGCGAAATCATCAAGACTTCAGAAAAAGAGTACAAAAACACCAAGTTAGAAAAATGTTTCAGCTTTGCGATTGGCCTAAGAATTTATTATCGACCAATCAAAATATGTCTTACGCAAGACACCGCATTGTCGCAAAACCAGTCTTTCTGTATGGGTGTCCGCCTAATGATGGTTGAAATTTTTTGAGAAACATAGGAGTTGAGCACAGAATTAATTGCTTACGCTGCCGCCTGCCCACACATTTGTGGCTATACCCAAATCTAATAACGAACGATTCTGAAGCATGGTTAATAAGTGTAGAAAGCATGAATATGCCAGCACAAAACATAACATTTCATGAAAAATGCCCAATGCAAACTGAACTTATTGCCCGGAAACCTTTTTTATGTATTTTTAGTAACGGTGACCATGACCCCAAATACAATCCCAAGCTAGATATCCATGCAAGCTTGCTATATACAAAGTATCATTAAGATCAGCCTATCCAAACTTCAAGTTATTGACCGGAAACCCCTAGTTAAAAATTGTTTGACATCGCTGCCTGCCTGTCATCTAGTCCGGGACCCAATCTAATAAGCAGGATTTTTCGTTGGAAACCCTGACAAAAATACACGCGATAATGTACCCAGGAAAAAACGTACACAGGACAGAAACTGAAATTGTTTAATCCATCGGACGGCTAATTGAAAAGTCTGGGTACCCTTACAGAAAATATGCTCTCTGACAAATGTGTAACATGTGTGCGGTTAACATGTATCAAATATGAAATGAATATACTGCGAATGCAGTCTTAAAGGGACTGCGTCACGTTGTAGCGTATGGCAAAAATCAAATAAAAGTGTTAAATATTTACTATTTTTGGCATAGATGCCTGTATATCCCATAAATAAGCACACTGGTATAAATATAACTTGTGAAACATTATTTAAGTATTTTACCTCAAAAAATGCTATACCATATATCTGAAATATAGCTTAGCAATTACCCAACATCTATTTAATCCCCGTTTAGGCGGTGCCTTAGTTCATATTATACGCATTATGTAGTCTCAAAATAAAATTCTTTAAATTGCAACAGAACAAGTCCCCTGTATGTATCAGGTAATTAAAAAGGTGTACGTCCTTAGTCTGATGGTACCAACAAATTACTCTGATGATATTTTCTTTTCTGATTAACGTCCTCTCTCGTTAATTGTAACAATTTGTTTTCACATGTGGTATCGCATAGAATCCTATTGTGTTGTATTGTATCAAATTGAACGTTTTATTTAATACACTAGTCTAATGGACGTGACGTACAATTTCGCACCAATAATAAATACTTTCTAACTCCAACGGCATTCCTGGGTATTTTACTGCAGTTGCGAAATACACCTGAGCAATCTAATAAAAGGGTAAATATGTCAATATAAACATCTTAACATGTCTCACGAATTGATATTTCTTTTATTGATTTCACCATTTGGTGAGATGCAAAGATCACAATTTATCGAACGGTTTATCTGCTTCGTAAACTGATTGTAGCGTTTCTATGGTAAATACATTCAATTAAATGTAGTATTCTTTAACACGCAATGCACTTTGTAAATGTGGGTGGAAACGGATCAAAGGTTAAGAATGAAATCATCGGCTGCTAAACATAAAATATTGGTAGTGCAGTTGCAGTTTTCTAAAATCGGTTGTGACTTGGTGAACAGACTAATTAAAAAACAGATTTTTATCGAATGGATGTCCGAACCAGGAGACTTACATGTGTGTTACAGCCCAACAATCACCATTAACACCAGAATTGAGTATCTGTTTGTGTAATGATTAATCGGAAAATATTTAGTTTAATCAATGTTCGTTTGTGACAAACCAATGATAAATAAACATGAACTATACCATTGTTCATTCAATTATCACTAAATTACAGTATAGAATATGCACTTGGTCATTCCCGCTCTTTAAATCATCACCATAACGTTTATCATGATTTGCTATAAAAATATATTTTCTAATAGGAGACCTTTTGTATAAGTTTAGTAATTTTATTTCAAAGTTAGATTTAATGCATTATACAGCATACTCTAGTCGTTCGGCAAATTTCAAATTTTAGGCACAACTCTCCAACCTATCAATATGGTCGGATTCCTTATCAAATAATAAATGTATATAATGCTGTATATTACTTTTATTAATAATTATACATATTTGTTCCATTGATATGCGTCAGCAATTGATTGTTGAGTCTACAGTAACATTTATATTGCTGGGAATTGCAATACTGGTAGCAGTGATGTTCGTTTATGGTTTAGGGACATGACTTGGTTTGTTTTTTATTGGATTGCTTTGAACTAGATACGGTATTTAATGAACATATACGAGACGAACGTGACGTCATTGACGTCGTAGTGTGTGCGCCGACCTGACTTATAGCAGTTACGATAAAATTACATACTCGTTCTTTCATTTGAGATATCACCTTCAAACTTTGCAATTGTAGTGTTAACATACCGCTGAATAAGACTGAGTATCCCAATTGCTAATATAGTTTGAAAAAATATAGTAGCAACCAATGTTCGCGACTTTCGCGGTCAACCTACGTACATAATAAATCAACTTCCATACAGTTAATGCATTAATGTCAATTAACATGGCCTTCTTAAAGTCTAGTATACATTACCAGTGATATATATATACGCGTACTTATATACGAGGAATAAATAATTAAACGAGTTACTACCTCATCCGATAGGAAGCGATTCCACTCATGAATAAGGTTAACATGTTAATGTTGTATTTGCAGATCAAGAACACGATCCATCAACACTTTTGAGAGATAACAATAAAGTCGGTGTAAACACTAACACATCTTAAATAAACTTCACCTTCCAAACAGATACATTTAGCGTGTATTTTAAAAGTGTATTGAATGTTAAGTCTACAATGTACCTCGCAAAACATGTTTTTGTCTTCACCCTTAATACATATTTATACAGTATATGTTTGAAACGAAAACTATGATGTTTAATATTGAAGGTACAATATTCATCATTTTGTATGATTCAGTCATTTTATATAGTATTACTGTCCGCATCAAAATGTTTCGTGAATTTATACATGTGTGTCTCTTCTTTTATTCTTACGAAATCATAAATCCAAATTAAAATCCAGTAAGGTTTCCTATTTGTAAAACCAACATGTGCTTCATGCCATTAAGCAAACCATTTAGAAAGTCCAATTACTACTTAACATCAGAAGAGTAAACACTTAGCGTTTAAGCACAAAGTGTATTTATATTGGGTATGTAATTATGTTTACAAACTTTCTGCATGTGCTTAAATGCATTGTAATGAAAGCGAGATATGTATTTACCAAAACAAACAATAAAACCAAGAGTATCTTAATTATTTCGTCATAATCATCTTGTAAATGAATTGTCTGTCCACGTTTTAATGGCAAAAAAAAAATGTAAAACGTGCAGTTATGCATATACCAGCAGCAAACACTAACACATTATTTGATTGCGCATGACGTTCAGCTTTTACATTGGCTGGCAACATAGATAGGTACTATTTTATTGACGTATATCTTACAGGTTCTTGTCGTTTGATATAAGATAATACAAGGAAACATGAAAGAGAAGACAGTGTGTTTTGGAAGATGACTCAAAGACAATAACTGGTTGTACGAGGAAACTATCCTATACACAACCGGAAGGCAGTATGAGTAATGACTCCACAAATAGATGTTATGAAATCTTGAGGATACCAGCCGTTAGACGTTAAGGACGTGTACAAGAACATGTATGAGTGTACTGTGGCAAGTAGATATTTTGCCGAATAGAACATCAGAGAGATGCTGCCACACAATGGGGATGATTTGCCGCATGTATAAGAATTTGGTAGGGCTAACCAATCATGTATACTTCTGGGTATCTCTATCTCAAATAATTTGACATTGTACTCCATGCTGCGTGTAGTAAATAAACGGTAAAACCGGATACGCATATATAATTTTGTACAATTGAAAGTGTGGGTTGGACTACATCGATAATTAATATCAGTTTCTCTCAATCAGTTTTGTGTTTGTTAGTATGGCTTGTATGGTCCGTAATGTTCCTTGTTTCTATATTTCCCTTTGTGTCTCGAGTGGTACTTATGTTGAATGCTTGGTTTTATGTTCAGTTTATATGTATTTACAATATTCAGTATACATATACATGTATAAATAAACTATAAAGCTATTGCAGCTCACCATCACGTAACAGGCTATATGTACAATAATACCGTGATCATATGCCTCAATCAAACAAAACATACATTTACTTAATCAGTGTTAATGGGTAATATTATACAGCTGCTTTATATACGGACACGTCTCCGGTGTCAAAACCATGCAGTCAACGACCGATGTCCTTGAATCCCTGCTGAACCTAACTAGTGAACTTGTATTGTTTTATTATGTTTAATTTATCGGGTTCTTTATTACGCTTGTAGATAAAACATTTGTCATATGGTAATAATGATCATTAACAAACATAAGAAGCAATACTCATATATTATATATTGATTTAAACCTCATAAATAGTTCATTCACCGACACAATACTTTGAAATATGAACCATGTATTGATACTGAACATTTATACCCAACATAATCAACAGATTACATTGATACAATGGTTGTCCTGTGTCCGATTCATTTGATAGAAACAAAACATATTCACCCTTGTTGTTATTACTTGTATGTACTTAGACGTTCCTTTGTCCTTATCTTTATAGACGATTCATATGTCAACAATACGTTGGATTTCATGGATGGTACGTTAACACACCTCGTGTTGTATCGGAACAAAACATATTTTAGCATCTGGACCAAAAACACCTCAAACCATTTGTACATTTGAGACATGTTTAAATCCTCTGTTAAATTTATCTTTTAAATACAAGCAAGGTTTTGAATGTAAGGTTTACAGAAGGCTCATTCTGCTCAGCAGAAATTTTATAATGCAATGTACTAAATGTAGAAACCTGTATTTCACAATGTTACGTGTGATGTCATTGTCATTCTACCTTGCAATTTTCACACTCGACAATATTCTTGTTTATATTGTTGTCTTTATAATGTCATAATTCGGACAGGGAAGGCACCACTCAACCTAGTATATAACTTATCGAGAACAGAAAACATAAACAACATCACATAACAAAAATGTGTGGCATAATGCCCATACATAACACACCAAAACATAAACGCACTATCCCCGATGTACATATAACTGTGTCACTCAATGTGCGGGCAAATATACCAAGGCTACAAAAGCAAATTTGCAGCTGTTTTTTTTACCAAGCGTTTGCTGAATATTGACCAACGATACAGATGTTCGTCGCTCTGGGATACAATCAAAATTGATCTCGAGGCATATTGTTCTGTATTATATAAGGTTTAAAGAGGCGTTCCCTATAATACCTATGATCGTTTCAATTGATTCAGGAATATTATACATGAAATGAGAATCATAAGGTGCTTAAACTCCTCACAGCTTCAACAAAAAGCTCCCACTTATTACCGAGAAAAGAATGAAAACATATTTCCGTAACCAGCCAAAGTTGCCACGAGTTGTTTCCATTTGACCACATAATAATAAATCGCTTGAAGTGATTAATTATTATTGGTGATTTAAATATATTTTTGACATTATAGTGACATATATACCCACACTTTCTTCTGACGAATTATGATAATTGACAGTGCTTTGTATATTTAGCTCATTAAATGTGATAGTAAAGAAAAATATGCTTGTTATAGTTTTAATAAATTCGCTTCTTGAAAATAAAATAATGTTATATAGGAGGTGATTTATTTTGCCATCTATTAACGAGATTCTAAAACAAGCGCCGAAACTGCAGGGTATTGACCTATACTATTTATCTGCATAAATGTTAACCGTTGCTCATAAGCTATATAGGACAATATGACGTTACTCGATCGATCAAGTTTGTCGTCTTTGAAAGTAACTGTTGTACACTGCAGATACTGTAAGCTTAACTTATTTGTGTCAAGCTGTGTAATATATAGAAATAGTCTAGGACTGTTACAGTCCTTTTTGCAAAAACAGAAATTCTTATTATTGTGTAATTGTTTAACTTAAATATGGTCATTTATTCATTTACCATTTCAGTTAGTTTTAATGTTGGCATAATTTAAAAGCGTTTCACTGAAAGGTCCAACTTATTTTGATTATTTTTTTGTTGAGGTTTGCAAAACGTTAAACGTTAAATGTTAAGCGTTGCACCGACGATAGAACCAAAATTACGCCATGTGGTATTTGCTTGCAGTAAAATCTATCAAGTGAATCGTATTAGTCAGTACGTGTTCTTGACTGCCGACAATTTTTAAAAGTTTTATTTCACTTCGTCAAACGGAATAATAGATAGAAATACAAATGTTGTCTTGAGTAATCACCTTATAAGTCTTTTTGCCAGGATAGATATTCTCATTATTGCTTAATTCAGTTGAAAATGTCATTTATTATATAAAGTGTTCAATTTAAGATGGAAAGTTGCATAAAACACATTTTAATTTTAGTTTTGTCTTAGAAAATGTAGATGTTTGTAAGTCATTGGCATCCAAGTTATGTGGCAATATTTGTACAAACAGGATTGAATTGGTTTCAACTACAAACGTATGAGGGAACGTTATCAGTATGTTTTGTTATCTAAGAAACTTTCTTAAACATAGTGTATGCATGTAAGAATACAATGGAGAGATATATTGTTGCCGATAGGCATAATGTAGACAGCTTATTTTGCTACAAATTGGCTTACCGTCGACAGTGGGCATATCTTCGATGAGTTTAACGGCGTGTTTGTAAGCACATAACACAGCCCCTAAAACGTCAATAAGATTTTTCAATCCTTGAAACGGGAATGGAGTACTATGTACCAACTCGGCATTACATAAATTGTTCTGTCAATGAGGCATACATGCTCAGCGCACATCGTATCTGGTTGGATTTAATTATACTATTATCACTTGTGACTTTCATATTCACGGAGTTGCTCTTTGGAACCAAAAGTTTTTTTTGATACTTATTACTATTACTCCATGAATCTTTCGGACATGATTTAGTACTTATAAATCACACCAATCTAACTTATTGATAACGATCAATAACTGATGATTTAAGAAATAAAATAATGTCAATTTGTCGAAACTGGATATAAATATTGAAGACGAGTATTACAGAGAACATCATATTAAATATACTGATAATGAAAAGTATCTGATAACGTAATGTACCCGAGTCGACTTTGTGCTTCGAGTTGCTAAATCGTTTGACATGATGTGACTAACACGAGTGTTATGATGTACACCATCGATACAGGTCACTTTCAATTAACTCCATCGTAGATAGAATAACACTCAAATAGAAAAACAACGGGTTTAATCAGCTGTACTTATTCATAATATATATGTTCGCCAGGTTTTGGTACGTTTGATAATAATCTCCACAAAGTATATATATTACGACAATTACTATGACAGTAGATTGGATCAATTGCAATACTAACACTATTGTTTACTATTATTGTACGGTGGTTGGCAATGGACAGTGGCATACAGAATAATAATAACATATGTATAGTACGTTTTGAGGTGAAAAGTTTATTACATTTTCTTAGCATAAGCGTATGCAAGTGTTCCATTTACTGGAGTCACCGAACATTGCCACCATGTGTTCAACGAAGGATCTTGTGAACAACGCGTTGCGAACATGTTTCGTACCTGTTATTCGTTAAACGGCGTGTTAACAACAACAACAACCTTGTTTTCATTTGAACGAATTCGGTTACCCTTAGACCGAGATGGCTCGCCTAAATAAGTACATCGTACCAAAGTGGCGGACAGAGTCAAACAATGGTATGTAAATATCAAAAGCGTTCATCCGTACATATTTCAAACTTAGACCAGAAAGAGTGAAGTATTCCAGCTAAATTGTTTGCCACGCACACAAAGTCCAACAAATGGTTCAAACGACAAAACTCCGTGATTTTTCTACAAATCAATAGTATTGTAGTTAGCTGACGTTGAACTCTCGGCATTATGTAGTCTTGGATTTAACAATTGGCAGACAATTTTTTTGCGAACATTATTAACATTACAAGATATTGAGCACAATTCTTATCAATGCTATAAATATATAGCGCACTGATAATGTACGTGGACGATATGGCAGATTAAACATATTCTACGGTGTTATTTGCTCTTCACAGCGATTTGAGTTTCCATTAATTCACAGTATAAATGTACGATAGTATATGTCGATGTTTCTCATAGTTTCTCATAATAACATTGTTATTAAACAGCCCACGTATAACCTTAGTTGGAAAATTATTGCATGGATCCATGCAGTGATAACTACTTAATACTTGGGTACAAAGGTATTCAAAATCACTAGAAAGACAGAACAGTCACAATGTATCAAAGTTTATCAAGTAATGAAGTTCTTACGCAATGCACCTATCCTCGAATTTGATTTTGCATTCATTATTGCATTTCTGAAAAAGTAAATTCGTACTTGTTCCACTCTTACAAAACTTGCCAAGTCCAATAGGTAAGTCAATAAAAAAATGCTCTTTTGGCATTTGTGCTACACATTTGCCATAGTAGTTGCATTTGTACTAACATATCAAATCATGCCGCATTAACTATATGGCATGGATTACCACAACATTAAGTTAACAAGATAGACAATTAGACAAATGAGGGGGCGTAAATACCATTTGTTGATGGTTATAAAGCCGAAGTTTTAATGTGTCTAGAACAATTAATATGCTATTATACGTGCAAAACATCAGCATGATACTTATCACAAGAGTTTGTGTGTAATAATTAAGACTATGGGTGTGCTACATTTTTGTATTTCAAGGTCCCTTTACCTTCCAGGGCACATCGTCAAAATGAGTTAACACGGTAATATCTTGTACAACTAGTATTTGGTTTTTAACTAGGTCACGCTCTGGTGTTGTTGTGCCTCATTTGGTCGCCGTTTTTGCATGGGTTTGTGCTGTTGGCGCCGAACAGCGGGGCCTTAGGTAACTTGATTGAGTCTTGGCTGCGTTTCATTCGGTCTTATGTAATAACCGCTATTCTATAATTTCTTTGTCAAATTGGGTCATCCTGCATTATTTTGGCGGGGAATTGGGTTTTTGATGGTTTCTTTGGCTTGTGTGTGGGCATTGCTCATGGTAGTTGTGTTGTGGTGTTTCTGACTCTGTGCTCGGCTGGTTACGTTGAGTGCTACCTTCCCTGTCGGATTTTCTCATACGTTTTTTGCTGAGTTGTGTTAACCGGTTTTCAGTGTTCGGCTGTTTCAGTTGATTGCCGTCTTTGCTAACATGGGTAATCATGTACAACCAGATTAAAACATTCTGTATAAACATATAATTATGCTTATCTGCTTATAATATTATGAGTATGACTTGGTATGCACAATTGGATACGTGAGTCTTCGTTACTGATATAATTTCACAAAGGTGTACTTGGGTAGGTACATGTTATTTTGCAATCGATACAAGAATCATCTGAAAGTGCAGTAATTACAGACGTCATAGTTTATTTATATTTTGTTTCGTAATTAAATATTTTTGTCATTATAATCGGTTTTGTCCACATACAGTGCATATCAAAATCTTTGTAAACATCATATACCATAAACCTTTGTGATTTTGACAACGTTAAGTGTATACTCTTCTGTACATGAAGTACATACCTAACTTTCTCAATTTTTTGCAAAACTTCAACTGCAATATATACAAGCACATGCAATTATATAATTGGTGCTATCAGCTATGAAGTAAATAACATGTGCAATACAGAATTGGTTAACATACATCTTGAAGGGTCTATCTTTTATATGATTACTTTTGGTATTGTTAACGGTAACCAAGAAGTTAAATTGACTCTGGATCCAACACTGATTGTGACCTGGTTAATCATTTATTTCCTGTAAATCAATATGTGCATATCCTGATTATTACTGATATATATATAAAGACATATGGGCTCATGTGAAACTAGGCCATCCTACATCGGGGCTCGGGGAACTAGGTCGGGACTTAGTTTCATTCGGGCACTTGGGATCACCGGTTTTGTTATTTCTTTGCATTGTTTGGGGATATGGCTTTTAATCATTTATTTGGGGTGTATACCGAATGTGAGTGCAGCAGTACCAGTCCTGGAATTTACCTGAAGAAAAGAAAAGAAAGTATGTAAACATTGCGCCGAGTAGTAATGTTGTGTTATTACTGTATTTGTGCTCTGTTTGTTAAGTTGGGTGCGGCCGATCCCTGTCCGATTTCCACATATATCTTTGCTATGTTAGGCAGTACATTTTACATACATATGATTGTTTTACACACTATGCGTACAACTGCCAGTTCAGTCCAAATGAATCACTCACTGCACACGTGCCTATTACCATTAAAGCATTACTTTAAATATTTCAAATCCCTTGCAAAGGTTTCCCAATATACGTACGTTCAACTGCTAATCACCAATAAGTATCAGTTCAAAGCTTTAGACCGTACAATCACTAAAGAGTAAATTGCTTGTTTATATTTGTAACTCTCTGTATTTTTTGATAGCTGAACATGTTTAATTGAATGACTTGTATATGATGTTTATCGCAAATGATTCAATTAGTGTTAATGTACCCAGGCCCTCCTCTAGTCGCTGGGGTTGTGGGTAAATACTTGTATAATATACTATACGCTAGGATGACCAACAAACAACGTCAAGTTTCGGATGATATTTAATGTCGTCTATGTAACAATATAAATACGTCAATCCAATATAGATGAAATGCAGATGACAATGTAGAGGAACAATGCGTCCTGCAATAGACAAATAATAAACACACATAAGTTGCAGGAATAATCACACATAAGTCCTGAAATAATTATCTGTCACAACACAGTTCATGAATTCAAGTGCATGGCTACACAGTCTTTCACATTAGCACTTCCAGATTATAATGACGTACAGAATGCACATACATAATAAAATACAACAATAACAGTACACTGTACATGACACTGGACACATAACTTACTAATCTAAGGGACCAAACGCTTCACACTCCCAATCTCACGTGAATGACCAATCCACCAAGTGTGTTACTATTCCTGGAATGTTAAAAGGTGCAAATAAAGAGACAGTCAATGATATCAATAATAACGTTAATCCCTGACTCATGTTATTGTTAATAAAAGTTAAAGTTAAGTTTAGAAGGTTTTTTTCTGCTAAGACGCCATTTTACTAAAAGCGCGGGGTTTGAAGCTCGACCAAAAACATCCAGAAATATCCATATTTCCGCACAATTTCAAATAGACAACGGGAAAACATGATTGAATTCTTTTACCAATACCAACCAACATAATTTTCACAGCTCCATCAAATTAACCAACATTCAAGTTCTTTCCAACAAATACAGTCTTTCTTTCATCAGCTGTTCGACTTCAAATCACGTGACAGTGAAGAGTAGCAAAATACCAAAAGTAAGTAAAAGCACCAAAAGAAGCAAAAGAGCGAAAAGATGCAACATCACACGAAAGGACAGACAAGAAAATAAGAACACTTGGTTACACACTCCCCCTCTCTGAAGAATGACGTCCCTTATTATGTCGTCAAAACGTCAAGTCACCCTATACTAACTAGTGAACATAACTACACTACCTACACTATCCTAAACTATCACTACAAAGCCATAAATATTGCAGCTCCAACCGAACAAACAATATAAGTTACAATGTAAAAACAAAATTACAAGTTAAAATACTTTTTTTTCAAGGGTTTTTAATTTCTTTTATATATGACAAAAATCTCACATAAGTATCAATATCAAACAAATCTTACACATAAGTATTATTATGTGATCTCAAAAAATCTCACCTAAGTAATAATATCAGATCTTCTCCCTCACAGAAAAAAATGCGACCACGCAATTACATTGGAAAATAACAACAATTTAGTCAACAAAACACTTGTCAACGATATTTCACACAGTACTTAACACTAATCATATAATATATAAAACTGTTAAAACTAAAAACAACATCACTGTCTCTGATCACTTCTTCTGTACAGCTGTCATCAACCGATATGCTGTGACACCATCTAAGTTGTTAAAAACACCTGACTTGAATAAAGTCTCTGCCAACTGATCCTCCACTGGTGGTGCTGTCAAACTATACATGTGGTAGTCACCATACCTCTGTGACGGTCGTCTTTTGCTAGTTGTGTGTCTAGGTGGCGGAACTGGTCTAGGCGGCACGGCATGATGATCTTCTGTCTCTATATCAACTGTCTCGGTGGCAACAGCATCATCATCAACTATGTCAACTATCTCATTCGGTGTGTCGTCAGCGATATCAGCTGTATCTTCATCATCTGGCGTCTCGTCCGGTGTTTCTAACTTCAGCAGTCTGAATGTCAGCTGCATCTTCATAATCTGGCGTCTCATCCAGTAAGACTTCAGCATTCTGAATGTCAGCTGCATCTTCATCATCTGGCGTCTCGTCCGGTGTGTCTTCAGCAGTCTGAATGTCAGCTGCATCTTCAACTGTATCTTCTTCACATGACTCCTCATCTTCGTCTAAGATAAGTTATCCCTTTCTTCAACAGGCCTGATCTCTTCAGTCTCGTCTGTAGATTCATCCATTCGTTCAGTCTCTGAGCTATGGGCATTTCCATGCCAGAATACAATATTGTATTTCCGTCCTCATCACTTTCCGAATCTTCTTCTGTAACCACATATTCTGCATCTACGTCTGGTGTTGATACGGTTTCGACGTCGCCTTCGTCTTCTTCTACCTGTATACATGTATACTTACCTGTACCACCCGGGACGTATTTATAGTATTATACCCACCTTCTTCTTCCGGTGTTTCCTGTGCTTGATGGTCAATCCGAATAAGTAAATTACGATGTAATGTTCGTTCTTTATCTCCGGATTTCACTTTAAACACAGGAATGTCAGCTCTTGGTTGCTCCACTATCTGGTAAATATCACTCTCGAACCTATCTTGTATCTTGTGCTTTCCCTCAAACGCCATTCTCCTAACCAGAACTCTGTCGTCAACCGACAACTTTAGCCTTCTTGTCATAGTATCTTTTCTGTTTGTCTTTTGACTGCTGACTTCTCTTGTCTACTATTTCTCTGGTTAAAATGATTCTTTCTTGCAGGTCTTGGATATATTCTTGGCATGGCTTGGACACATCCACTTCTTGTCTTGCGCTTTCGAATACTGCGTCGATGGGTAATCGCGGCTTCCTACCAAACATTAACTCGTGTGGCGCAACCCTTGTAGCCTCATGAGGCGTATGTTGTATGCATACACTAACGGGTTGACGTAGCTCTTTCAGTCCTTCTTCTTGTCTGGCTCAAGGGTCCCAAGCATATCCAGGAGAGTTCGGTTAAATCGTTCAGGGCCGGCGTCTCCCTGAGGGTGGTATGGGGTAGTTCGCGACTTCTTCACACCCATCAGTTTACACATCTCCCGAATGATTTCGCTCTCAAAACTAGCTCCTTGATCCGAATGGATTCTGGTTGGTACTCCATATTTCATAACAAACTCGTTAAAGAAGGTCTCAGCGGTGGTCTTGGCTGTCTGGTTCTTAGTAGGACATGCCAAAGCATACTTAGTGTAGTGGTCTGTTATGACTAACACGTTGCCAACTCCTCTGGACGGTTCCAACGAAAGAAAGTCCATACAAACCATTTCCAAAGGGTATGTTGTGTTCACACTAATCAAAGGTGCTTTCTGAGTCTTATTCTTTCTATGCATACAACACTGACATTTCTTCACCCAGTTCTCCACATCAGTGGTCATGCCAGGCCAGAAGAACCTTTCTCTGATAAGTCTGGTGGTCCTTTCAATCCCAGGGAGACCTACTTCATTGTGCAGCCCTCTCATAACTTCTTCGTGGTAGATAGTTGGTAAAACCAACTGTAGAATCTCCTCCTCATCGGTCTCTGTCTTACTAAATCATAAGCCTCTCTTCATGAAGAACTTCTTGAACTGTTTTCTCATGACAAGGTTATTCTTGTTCATGTAGTCTTTCGGTACTTGTTGGTCTATAACAGCTATACGCCATTTCTCCACTAGTGGATCTGCACGCTGTGCTGTTCTGAACTCAAATAAATCCCTCTGAGCAAGCGCTTGACCGGGTTGTTCCAATGCTTCAAGTATATCAATCCACACAGCTGGTAGAGCTTCAACTACTGGAGGGATGATAATACTAGAGCAGACCGCTTTAATCACATCAGGATCTAAATGAACTTCTTCATGCTTGTATGGGTATCGGCTCATCGCGTCCGCGTCACCGTTCTGAAGTCCTGAGCGGTATACAATGTCGAAGTTGTATTGTCCTAAGGCAGCTGCCCATCTATGCCCGGTGGCATCAAGTTTGGCGGTGGTGAGTATGTAGGTCAGATGGTTGTTATCTGTCACTACAAGAAAGCGATTCATGGCCAAGTAGTCTGAAAACTTCTCAGTCACCGACCACTAAAGCGCAAGAAACTCTAACTTGTAGGCGCTGTAATTCCTTTCTGACCTACTCAAGGCTCTGCTTGAATAGGCAATAACTCGTTTTCTTCCATCTTTGTTCCTGGTATAGCACAGCTCCTAAGGCTTGACAAGACGCATCCGTATGAAGCTCAAATGGGCGAAAAAAGTCAGGGTAAGCTAGGATTGGAGGGGTGGACAAAATATTCTTCACTTTGTCGAATACTTCCTGATCCATGTCTGTCCATACCCATTCTGGCTTCGGTGGTTTCTTGGACCCTTTCTTGTAGGATGTGGGTGGCAGCTTCTCATTCAATAGTTTGACTCTGTTGCTAAAATCCTTAATAAACTTGCGGTAGTACCCTGCGAACGCAACAAATGAACGTAATTCATCAGCGTTTGTTGGTACTGGCAACTCCTGTATCTTCTCAATCTTTGAAGGATCCATACTGACTCCAGCTTCACTCACAACATGTCCTAAATAGTTCACACTCGGGCGAAAAAAGGAACACTTCTCTGGGGGCAATCTTCAATCCACATTGGTGTAGTCTAGTTAGTACATGGTCTAACCTGTCTAGATGCTCCTCCAACGAACTGCTGAATATAATCAGGTCATCTAAATATATTAAACATATTCTCATGTTCAGATCGCCCAAACATTCCAGCATCAAACGTTGGTAGGTAGCTGGTGCATTTGTGAGACCAAAGGGCATCTTATTAAACTCATAAAATCCCAATGACCCGACAGTACGAGAGGTGCCCCACTTATATTTGAACAGTGTTGAAATTGACATATTTTCATGAAAATATGGTATAAATCAAATATTTCTTTTGTACTGTGTAAACATATGTGTTAGGTAACATTTACACTAACTGGTTTGTTTGTTTGATAAATAAAATGAACCAAAAACAACACTTTTGTAGAGGGTATGGTGTTTTGCGTTTTGAAGGTCAGTCACTGCCATAAAAGCACTTCGAAGTTGTTCGTTGAGCATGGATAATCCATTTTTGTGAAGAAAATATGCAATTTTTGTCACAGGAAGGATGTTTTGCGCTTTGTTGCTGTTTTTTACGAAATTACGCAAAATATTAAAAACTGACAAAAAGTGATAATACCTAGCAAAATCTTAAACTTTGTTTATTTGATAAGTAAGGCATTTCCAAAAAACCAAAATAGGGACTTCAGCGACGTTAAGAGTACCCATTGGAACTTTCGATTTGTTCATTTAGAGAATTATACATACCGGACTCGGGATAAAATCGGTGTTTACCTGCTCAATACCATAAAAACAACATAATGGAGACAAATGTCTTTAACGCTGTGTATACTTCAACGGCACCGTAAATGCCACAACTTTGTCACCTCTGTAGAGGCAATGCTTTATCGCTGAGAAATATACCATGAACGGACAGCCTACTATATGATAAATGTTGATAAGGCTACCTATGAATTGACATTCGTTAAGCTTCACATGTTTCCGAACGTTTGCACGACGTATGCTGTTGTTTGCTATACTGGCTTAATGGAACACATATGTTTTACTAAAAAGTCAAAGGTGAATGCACATTGCTGTGTACATTAGGTTCCAAACCATATTTGGTCAAAATGTTTGCAAAACAACTTTCCTGGAGACCATATGGGGAGCACGGTGTTTTGTCAACACGGAGCTTCAACTCCCTCCACAAAAACACCATTCTGTACCTTAAGAACACACATTTGAAGTATATTACGCAATATTAGTAAAGGCCAACGTCTAATGAACATATACCCACAAACCCTTAAGTCCATGGAATATTGCTGCGTTTATTACAGGCGGGAAATGCAAACAGCATCGATCGGATTATTCGGTCTTCAAAAAGCCAAACACCATACCCCCTACAAAATTGTAGATTTGAGTGCAAACTAAGAAATAAAGTAATAATCAATAGTTGTATGTGTTTCATAACACGTTATTTTGCACGATGATATAGAAATATTTTGTATATATATAATAAGCATCGAACTATTTGATATTCAATACTGTTCAAATATAAGTGGGGCACCTCTCGTAAATGCTGTTCTCTCTTTATGACAGTCTTCCAAGTCAACTTGGTGGTATCCATTCTTCATTTCCATGGTGGTGAAGTACTTGGCTCCATGTAAGCAATCAAAAATCTCTTCCATTCTGGGCAATGCAAAAGAATCTTTGACTGTTCTGTTGTTAAGCATCCGGTAATCCACGCACAGTCTTAACTTACCAGTTTTCGTTCGGACCAAAACTACATTCGACGTCCATGGTGACTTTGATGGTCTAATTATGCCTCCTGATATCAGTTGCTCTACATGCTGCCGGACTTCCTCGATCATGCATGGGATTATCCGACGATGTTTCTGCTTGAAGGGCGTGTCGTTAATCTATTCTATGCTTTATCAAGTTACAATGTCCTATGTCAGACTCACTGGTAGAAAACAGGTCTTCATGTTTCTTCAACAAATCAATGAGGTCCGTTCTTTGTTAAGCAGTCAAAAGGTTATCTTCATCAATATCAAGCCCAGAGATGATATCAATGATTTCTTCCTCTTCAACCTCGACGTCTGTGGCAACTTGCACTGGTTGTAACTCACAAATGATGGCTTTTGGAGCAATGACTATCGTCTGTGTTGAAACATTAGACAGAGTGACTTGTATTTCCCTACTAGGAAAACCATGATGGTGTTGCACTACAGCAGGGGTGATGTCCACTTCTTGCGGAAGAGAGGATCTGTCTGTTTCTTGCATAATAACTGCAGTGTATGTCAATCCAGTGATGGTCTTTGTTTCATTCGGTTTCAATATAACCTTGCAGGCAACGGCATTCCTGACAATAGCAATTCTGTTGTTGTTCTTGTTGAGGGTTTTCTCTCGTAAAACCATACATCTAAATGAAAGGTACCATGGTGTAAACAACTTACCTCTCTTACCTCTTGTCATGTTTGTAGATTAAACATTTGTCATATGGTAACAATGATCGTAAACAAACATAAAAAACAATACTGATGAATTAATTGATTGATGAAACTTGTACTTAATGTAATACAAAGAGCATTGAAAACCATGCAAACAGTTCATTCACCGACAAAATGCCTTGAAATACGAGCCACATATCGATACTGAACATTTATAATCAACACGTAACTTTGATGCAATGGTGGTTCATTCGGTAGCAACAAAACACTTTCAGTATTGTTGTTATTACTAGTATATGCTTTGATTCAAGTAGACTTCCATTTATAGTACATTTATAGAATATTCATATGGTAACAATAATGTTTTTTATTGACGGAACGTAAACACGCTACGAGTAATATTTGAATAAAACAGATTTTAGCATATCGAACGAAACACCTCGCCTCATTTGTACACGACATCATGTATAATAGGAAAGAGACAACTTTGAATTATCTGATATTTTGGATGTGAGTATTATGTAAGGGTGACAACTTTTCGTATTTAATGCATAATGCAGACAAGGTTTTAATTTAAAGGTTAACAAAATTCGGCTCAGCAGAAATATGAAAATGTAATGTACTTTGTCATAAAAACGTTTTTGTTTTACAAATGTCAATATTCTATTAAGGGCAAAATTTGTTGTGCATCAAAAGGCCTATACACAAGCAGAAAGTAACATATATTTTGCCATGTTTGCAATTCTTGGTGAATATAAGTGGACAATGTTTCGACTTGGATATACAATATTCATTTCTCTGATACAAAACGCAAAAAGACATTGATTATATAGCAGAATACTTACCGAATTGGACAAAAAACAGGACATTTTCGCAGTAACTATTCAAACAACGCATGTGTGTCTTGTCAATTTCTTAAAAATGCTTCATAAAACTCAATCTCTGTCGATATATGGGGATGATGAATGTCACTCAACATTTCAATATTTAATGGGGGTATCATGGATGTAACTTTTGACAAAAGGATATCTTGTTTTATATGTTGATTATTTGAGGTGATTACATTTTGAGATCTAGTTCATTTTCGAAATAATCTAACAACAATCAACCGCGACCATTATAAACACTGTAGTATATTGAACACACAATTATAATAAATATATAAAGCACTGATAATGTATGTGGACGACATGGCAGATTTAACATAATATGCGTTGCTATTTCTTCACAGCGTTCGAGTTTCCAATAATTCAAAGTGTTAATGTACGAATAGTAAATGTATATATGTCGAAATTATCATAGTTTCTCATAGTAACGATGTTATAAGCATTCTACGTATAATCTACGTTCGCAATACTTTACATGGATATTTGCAGTGAAAATCACTAAATACTTGGGTTGAAAGGTGTTCAAAATCACTATAATGACAGTATAGGCATAATTTATCAAAGTTTATCAACTAATTAAGTCTTAACGCGATGAACCTATCCCTCGAATTGTTGTTTTTAATTTATACCATATTGCAGTTCTGAGAAAGACTATTTGGAAAACCTGCCAGATCCAATTGTAGAAGTAAGCCAATAAAACTTTATTGGCACTTTGCTATACATTGGTAAAAAAGTTGCATTAAACTAACAATTTAGATAAAGCTGCATGAATTTAACTACTAGTATATGGTATGATTTACTCCAAGAACACAAAACCAAGTCAACAAGCAAGACGATAAGACATATTAAAGGGGCGTAAATCCTATGTTCCGATGTTTATAACACCGAAGTTTTAAGGTGTCTAAACAAATACTTTGCTATACACACATAAACTCTAGATGGTACAAATAACTAGATTATTTTTGTGCAAATATAAAGCCTTTCTATGTGCTACATTTTGTATTTCAAGGTTTGAATCACAATCTACAAGATACATCGTCAAAACAAACTTTACATCCCGTGCTATTCCTACCTTACCCATTATGATAAACCATGTCAAGTCATAGCTGTGCGTCTACACTTAAACGAATTTCTAATTGGCCACCCAATGAAATATTACCTTATGCGATATATTCAATCAATATTTTGAAAATTGTGGTTATTTTCATTACATGCACTTATCTATCGATTTCAAGAAATAAATTACGCATGCATGTATAAAATCATACATGCGGAACTGTGAGTGCAAAATGGCTGATATGCACGTGGTTCACGTGCCCGACATGTTTGATTTTTGAAATAAAACAAAATGTATTCTCTGTCGATTGGCTTAATGAAAGGCATTGATACTGGCGAGAATAAGTAATATGAGGCGCGCCGAGGCCGTCAGAATGACGAGTACCAGGACCAAAATCCAGACATGTACGTCAAAACGTCATTTTGTAAACAGTGATATTTATAATAACGTGGGGTTTAGCTCGAATAACTGCGAGAAATAGATTTTCTATAAACGAAATAGGACAGTATCGGGGTTTCGATTATTTTTATTCTTCTAGAAGCATTTTTTTAAAACTAATTGATAAAAACACGTGGCCAATCAGAAATACGTTCAAGGTATGCATGCATCTGACGTCATGAGCGCGTTCCACATCGCTCATTCTCACAAATCATAATGATTTAAGAAAAGTCAAACAGCAGGGAACAAATTCATACTAAGCACGATACTATTCCAAGTTGTGCACGAGGCCAACGTGCAAAAAAGCAATTTCGCACAAATCGTTACGCATGGATGATTTTGTACATGAATACGCCATTTCTTTCCGGAAATCGATAAATTAGTGCGTGGAATGAACAAAAAACACAGCCTAAGATTTATTGATATAAAATATCAGACGATATAATATTTTTAGGGTGGCCAATTAGAAATTCGTTTAAGTGTACTGTATATGTCGCATTAACGTTAGGTCACCGTCCTTGGTGTTTTAAAATAGGTCACGGGGTAGTTGTGCCTCATGTGGTCGCCGTTTAGGCGGGGGTTTGTGCGCTTATGTGTGGGTATTGCTAAGCGTAGTTGGGTTGTGATGTTTCTGATTTCTGTGCTCGGCTGGTAAGGTTTAGTGCTACCTTCCCTGTCTGATTTCCTCATACCTTCCTGATGTGGTCAATAATTTAGTTATACGAACTTTCTTATCCATCAGTTCTCCAAAGACCCATAACCAACGTTCCACGTGTCCCTGTGCTGATTGTAACAATAACACCATTGACCTCAACAATCAAGCCACACATTAATTAATCTTTAACGCTCTATCAAATGTTGTCTCTAGTAATTACACCAGCGCATCTGGGTATGTGTTATGAAGCAGAAGTTCGTCCCAACGCTCGCAGCTTTCATGTCCAGGTTTGATTTATATAGTCTGGTTCCCGCTGGGTCTACAATGTGTTGTGACATTTAGCCATATACTGCTAATGTAGGTAAAATCTAGTTTCACTGGGAGGTCTGCCCTGGTGAGACATTGAACTGTCAATATTGTAGTTGTATTAACCTGTCTCTCTCAGTAGGGCATTGACAACAGATAAACTATTTCTTTTAGTAATGTTTCTGTCTAACGATTGTCCAATCATATAATAAATGTTTAGTATGATGATTGGTTCCTGACATCTGTTTGGGAAGGCAATAGATGAAGCTTGATGTTGTCAGTTTTTGGCTGTTCAAGTTGATTGCCGCCTTCCCTAGTAGGTTTTTATCATGTACAACTAGATAACATTTGCTTGAGATTGACTATACGTAATATCAAGGGTATTTTCAACTATTTTGTCTTTAATGATACCAATATATTGAAAATACCATATGTACTGCCATATGTAAAGTCCTATATGTGAAATTAGGGGCGTCCGGGTTTTCTTGGTCCCGATTTGTTTAGAGTATTGTACGTATTCCGTATTATTAGAGTGTTTAGGTCCCTCGATATAAACAAACAGTTGCTTATTATAACTTATTGTTTTACTGTTTACTAATATCATGCTTTTCGTTATACTTGTTGGCAATGGCTCGTACTGTGTTGACTCTTGTTTGAGAATGCCTTGATATGCGCAATTGGAGACGTGAACCACTCTTGATTATATAATTATGCAAAGGTGCACACTTGGTACATGTTATTTGGCAAGTAATCCATACAAAAAACAGTTTATAGTAGATATATTACGAAATAATTACGGACGTCATAGTTTATTGCTCTGTTTGGTAATCAAATTTATTTATTTCATTATACCGGATTGATGTACATACAGTGCATTTGTTCTGTGAACATCATATACCATAAACCTTTGTGATTCAACGTTAAGTGTATACTCTTCTTTAAATGAAGTATATAACGTTTTTTCTCAATGATTTGCAAAACTTCAAAACCATTAAATACAAGCACTTGTAATTATTAAATTAGTGTTCTAAGCTATGAAGTTAATAACATTGAAATTGCAAAAGTGGTGAAACAAACTTCAAATGTTTCCAATATACTCGTAAGTTCAACATTCAATATTCAATTAGTATCAGTTAAAGGCATCTGGACCGTAACGCCACTGAAGAGAACAGTGCGTGTTTAAATTTGTAACTTTCTGCATTCCGTGAAAACTAAACGTGTTTAAGGACATTCGTTCCTTTTGAATTTTTCTGTACAAGGTATATAACACCTGTTATTTTATGAAGATCAGATTAATGCTAATCATTTAGGAAATTCCTAACAGTTTTGACCGGCTAGTTTTAAAGATATTCTTAGATTTAGGAGACAACCCCTAAAAACTGAAAAATGCATTTTACCGAAAAAGTTTTGGTTCAAAAAGCATAAAACTTGGCATACATGAAATTACTCATGTAAGGAATCAATCAGTTAAGTTTATTATATACTTTGTAAGGTATTTGTTTTTTTTAAATAATATTTTAAAATATGTATTTTTTTAAAAATATGTTTTACATTCAAAATCGTTAAACAACATACGGTTTTCGTTTATTAAACAAGTACAGTAACAATTATAGAAGTGTCATAGCAAATTTCATGACGATTGCTCGGCTAGATTTTTTTATTTCAGCTTATAGTGATTTTAGAAATGCTGAAATCAGGGGAGGATACAGAATCAACGTTTTGCATTCGTTGTCTATAGTTTTCGCGGTAATACGTGTTTAATAAATGTTTATAATCAAATATATTAACAATTTAAGGGTTGTTTCTCCTTCATTTGCTAGTCAATACCATTAAGAAAAAAACTTCAAAAGAACCTTCTTTTTGTAAGTTCGGGATGCGGTTTTAAAACATTAACTAGTAGTTTTGATATGATCGAGTGCATAGTACTACGTTTCACATACGTTGTAACCAGTTCGTGAGATTTGGTGTTTAAAACCATTTGGAATAAATCATTCGTAAGGCCTCATCAGTAAATTCTTCGATATTATTATCAATACTGTAAATTAGTATTTAATATTCAGAATTATCTCGATTTTAAGACACGAAAATGTACTACCACATCAATTTTAAACGTTTTCATACGTATTGATCATGGTAGTTAGATGCTTGATATCCGTCTAAGGGACTGCGATTTTTTAACTTCCGCTCAACTGAAAAGGAACGAATGTCCTTAATCGAATGACTTGTATATGATGTTTATCGCAAATGATTCAATTAATGTTAACATGCAGACAAAGCGATCGATCGGTTGATTGTTTATCAGAAACGTTCAAGTAACCTTTGCATTCATGATATGTGACAACCATAGCGTCGGTAAGAAGTTGTTTTAAAAAACGTACATATTAAATTTTTAAATATTGAACGTTTCTCTTCACAATAAAAAGGCGTGAGTTCGGTTCTGTTGCCCCCATTGGCATTCTCTAACACATGGATCTATTGACCAATAAGTTACCGATGATTTGTTTCAGGGTTAACTCTGAATTGATAAATTCAATAATCCATCGTGTAGACCATCGCATGTTATGAATATAAAAGTATAAGATAGATACATGTAGTGGTGTAATGATGAGGTCCCACTTGATATCTTAGGTTAGGTCAACACGAACGCAGGAAGGTACCAGTAGATATAATCTAAGATGTTTAAATGAAAACAGTTTTGTCTCTGACTTGTGCCTTTGAAGTAAATAAGGTGTTCAGAGTGTAAACTAAACGTTGTCATACCTTGTTACACAATCCATTAAATAATTATTTATCTAGTCTAAACATTATGTATTGGTGTTTTCAGCATGTTTCCGTATAAATACTGTTTCCCTACCCTTCATTCTTCTAAGTTGATTGTTTTCTAATTGCTTGGTGTTATATTCCAACACACTCTAGAAAAAGTACAGACTTATTATTAGCTAAACTATCCATGTACTTCACTGCTGACAGATGTTGGAAAATACAACACACTGTCATGATAATATATCAACGTACGAATGGATGCCGATGCATTAAAACCTATCCTTGTTAGTACGTGTATATTATGGGTATATCACATATAATATACTAATGGACAAAAGTCTTGTCCGGTATGGATTTCCATAATATCTTTTTAACACGTAAACTGTACTCGTACACTCTTTCGGGAACAACTTTAGAAAAATAAATCATAAGGAAACCCTGTCCGAATAATAATTAGTACGAGCCGTTTTGTGTGGCGATATTTTTGTGTTATTTTGTACTTCAAGGACACACAGCCGATTGTAACAATTAAATATCAAGCCAAAATAATGTTCCACAAGATAATCAATTCTTAAGTTTCTATCAGAAATAACACCAGCACATCTCCTTGTTTTGTTATTTAACAGACGAGCTTTCACGCTCAGCTTTGATTGACATTGTCTGGTTCCCCATGGGTAAACAGGTTATATTGTGCCGTTTCGCTTGACATTTCAGCTAGTGTTTAATGATAAATATACAGAAACAATGTCGATATGTGACCGTAAACTGTTAATGTAGACCCAATTTCCGAACTCTTGAACTGCACGAAGTCAAGGATTTACTCTCGGGTCCAGTTAATGAATATTAAAAACCCAGTTCATAACGTACAAACTTAAGAATATTTAAATGAGAGCAAAATACAAAGGAAAGTGTTATTCGTGTTGAATTATCCTGACAGTCACCACTGTAATTTTCCTAGATAATCAAACACGCCATTACATTTACAATTTTAGAATTGAATACAAGTCAAGGCAAGTCCAAATGGTCTATTAGCAAAAGCAGTGAAGTCAATCGACAAAAATATAATACATGTATATAGACGTCGCGCACGCATGTTCCGTCTTTTTACGTTTTTAGGGTATGCGCACTGGAAGAAAATTGGTAAAGAGCTTAATATTTATCGGATTTCTTTCAAATTTGAAGTAGGCGTAGCTTTTAAAATGTACTTTTCGGCCATAATTTGAAAATAGATGAACACCTTCCTGAAAATCTATAATAGGCATTTTTCTTGAGATTTTTGTTGAAAAACGTCGTGTAACTGCGTCACATTTGTCTTGATGCAGTGTGCGGTATTTCACCTTAAAGAAGTCGATTTAAGGTCAAATTTTACGGGAAGATACCATATGTGTTCGCAAATGAATAACAAACAAGATGGCATATTACATTTGAACGTGACACGTCTAACATAGCTGTTGGTAGTTGTTCAAAAGTTTGTAAAATTCTGTAACTTTGCCATTTTTTGCGTAAAATATATAAAACTTCTATATAAAAGTTCCTCCAGTTATTTTCATTTCCCCTGCAAAATAATAATATTTTGCACACTATAAGAGAAATTATATGACATCAAACTAGTAGTGAAAAAATGGTTGAGAAAACGCAATTTTAGAAAATGCAACAATTTTAGAAAAATACAAAAAAGTGTCACAAATTATTTTGACGCGACAGTAAAATCCGAAAAAAGATTTCATACACAAATATTTCCTAATTATCGTCACTTTTTTTCCCGTATCCACATGTTATACTTATGATCATCATGCAAAGTGTACATTAATTAAAAAATAACTGAACTGTAATTTTTATGATTTTATAAGCATTCTTCGTTTGCCAACCGGCGTGTCACAAAATAGAAAATGGCGTATGTTTCGTAGTTAGAGTCCAAGTAGCTTATATTATGTCATTAATATTGGATGATAACATAATTTCATAAAAAAGAAAGGTACTGTTGCATTGATTGTTATACCTTTATCCAATTGTCAAAATTTCAAATAGCTAGGGTACTTAATTTTGTCCTTGAGAGGTTATATTCGGATGTAAGTCGTTTTGTAAAGTTTTTCTAAAATGTTAAAATTCGAATCATGACTCTAATTATTCATTATTATTTGAACTACGGTGTTAGTAGATTTTAATGACTACTGAAACAAAAATATGATACTCATATTCCATTTTCATGACAGATTTATCATGTAAAACTTCATAAGTTTCCCAGCATAAATGCTAAAATATTACAATATTTTACATCTGCATTATAGCTTGTTAACTTATATAAATTTACGCTCTAAACATGACGTCGGACTTAACTAACGTCTGCATGTTCTGACACACAGATGCATAATATTATACATATATTTTATTTATAATTTATGTTAAACATTACCTATGTTTTGTGAATGAAATCTTATCGGGGGGGGGGGGGGAGCAAATACGAAAATACGAACACATTAATTAAAAATAAAAATTGATTTATTAAAACAATCTAGTTATCAATTACATGTTGCATGACATTCACTAGCTTATAGAATGAGAAGACTGTAACTACATTTGTATTACTTACGACCTTATAAGAATGATACATATTTGAAATATGCTTCACAAGGCAATTCTTATGAGCCTATTTTCGTGCAAATACGAATTTGTCATGCTGAACAAACTGATGTTGAAAAAGCTTGATTTACCATAAGTAAAGAGTTTTTTTCTTGATTTCTCTAAATATCGATTTTGTAGTTACGACCTTCTCATTCTAAGCGGCTTTTAGCCAGCGCATTGTTTCCTATATAGAGTAAAACATATAGAGGTTATTTACGAGTAATAAATTAAAGGTGAAGATTACTACTAAATTAAAGATCTTATTGTTGAAGGAAGAACCGTAAAACATTATTAAACCCGTTCTTTTTGTAAATACAAAATACTTTTCTGACTTTCTTTATAAAAATAATTTAATACAATTACAAGTTATATTCGAATTCTTTTCAGTATTATTATCGTTGATATATACTTGAACAATGTATTGGATTTAATACACATCACTTTAGTAGTTTTTTCAAGACAACGCGATGGAAATGACTGCTCGAATATTTTGACGTTAATGTTACGCTTTCCGTGTGACGCTTCCACGACGCAACACCGTGCGCGACGTCATACAGATAAATTGGGGTAGAAAAGTATAAGATATGAAAACATGCATGCAAATAAATGAAAGTGACAAATAAACATAGTATTTATCATTATAAGTGTGCATATAGTTACAAAGATGCACAAATATGAACCGTCAAGTCTGAAAATATAAAGCTAGAAAAGATTGGATAATTCTCTTAACCCGTCATTTTCAATTAGTATACCACACTACACACTAACATTCCAGCACATTTGTAAGATGTAGTTATACTGTGTTTTAACAGATAACTTTACCGACAGCTTCATTTTCTTGTAACACTAATTGATTACTTTTGACATTTTGCGTCTATTTATAAGATAAATTCTCATACTGCATCACTATGGAAGGTGATACATAGTCAAACATTACGATTGAACTACTAAAACCGAGTGTGGTGTGTAATCCAGTCTTGAAGATGTCTAGATGACAATAAAACATTAAATTCATATCATCTAGAAAGCAAAAAACATACGCAAAAGTATGTCAAAAAAGGTATGAGAAAATCCGACAGGGAAGGTAGCACTCAACCTTACCAGCTTTTCTTCAGCATACAATGATATGGGTTTCGTTATCATGGGTGGTCAAACAATTTCAACCTTTTAGTAAGTAATCGTTTATTATTGAAAATTGCAGACATTTCCTGAAGCAACTTTCATAACTAAAATGCGGATAATCGGGGTACAGTGTTCGGTATTTGATTTAATGGTAGTTCATTTAGACGGTGGTGTTAGGTCTGAATCGTGTTTATCGCATAAATACAATGATATTCCATGTGAGAACAAATTATGGAACAATCTTCTCGGACACGGGAAATAACAAATGCGTCACCAGATATTCGGCGCGAAAACGTAAAGTCGTCGGTTTTAATCATTTATTTCTGACGTTGTTTTGACTCGGTAACTATGGTAATGTGATAAAGCGAATCCGTCATTCGTTGTATTTGAGATCCACATTTCTTAAACTCGTCACGATAACAAACTATTAAGCTCGCCAAATGCACGCTGAATAACCTTTGTTTTCTAGACTGTTTGGTAAATGTTGATCTACATGGACATCTTAAGACGGATCCTATTTGTATCATTTAGTATATTATTAACAGCTATATCTATCTAATGGCATGTAGCATGAGCCTAAGAAATAATAAACAATTGGCAATAACTGAGTAATTAATTATACACTTCACACAGTTTGAATAACTTGAATAGAGATGTCCATCTACTAAAATATTCACTTACCAATACCATGAAATAAATGAAATGATAAAGCCAACGACAAACGGATGCAGAGAATGTTTTTCTACTGCGATGTTGATTTTGAGTAGAACTTCGAATGTCACTATTGATCATAGTAAATGCCTTCCACCTTAAACAGTAATACCGATGCATTCATATACAGTATGATCCGCATATTGCCATAAACAATACAAGTACTTGATGTTGAAAAAAAAAATAGAACTGCTTAGGTATTCGCCATGTGTCTAAGAAAAAACCTTCACTGCTACACTTGCTATTCAGAGTAGGCATATTGCAGACTGATTAATTGCTAAAAGATCTACCAACTTGACTGCTGACAAACTACCAAACGATTGAAAAAACAACATAAACACATTTGTTCTCTTCATGCTCAATATCATCCGCCTGTGGCTAGGTGACGGTATATATATGAACCTATCCTCATACATGTGTACTGCATTTGTGAAATTCCTATTAGCTGTATACTGTAAAATCCTTTAATTTCAATGGGTCAAACACCATTTCATGGGGACGTAATTTCGAGGATTCAATATCCATTAAATCATACACTGTAGACTATTCACGGGGATTTAATTTCGTGGTTGAAGTCAATAAATATAGGCTACATATAAACATGTTGTCTGTCCAATTTCTTTGGAAATAAAATAACTATTGAAAAAGTGGTCATCCACGAAATCAAATCCCCACGAAAATGGATGAATTTGCAGTACATGTATATAAATCAGTTATGAACAGAACAAGAATTTTGAAATCAAATCCCCACGAAAATGGATGATTTTGCAGTACATGTATATAAATCAGTTATGAACAGAACAAGAATTTATTTCAGATTTGCATATGCATTAAACATATAAGCATACACACATTTTCTCATACTTATTTTGTTAGTATTTACCACCGAGCATAGAACAAACAACTGCGTTATTTCAAGTTATTCACTACATTATTCCTAATTCTTAAGCTTTCTTATAATTACATAACTGATTTACATTTAACGAGACCAATGACTATATTTTGTTTAACATATGTGGAAAAACATGAATGACTGGTTATTTGCTGCATTCTACAATTTTATTGACCGTTCTTTCTGTTCGTTCCGATTAAAACTTACACCGAGTACATGGTTTCCTCAAAGAAAGTGTTAGGCCATTAAACTATTAATTCTAGTTGTTTGAACCGATGTGTAGCAATTCTTCAAAGATGATCCCTTCTTATTTTATTACCCTTAATGTACATTTACTCATAAATACATTGAGCAGTTTCTCTTTCATATATGATACTTTATGCTGAATAAGTTGGTACGCAAGGCGTGGCAGCTGAGGTACATTCCATTTGACTTCATCGAGGAAAATTTTTATTATAATTAATATATTTATGATAAGCATTTCGAAAGATGGTATTTTGTATATCATTGGTATTGCATTCCTGGTTAAACAATGTACGATTTTCACCCGGGATATTATATAATTATTGGCTAGAACAGTACTTATGTGTATGTAATTGGCACGTGTAGCACTAACATATTGCTGATTGAAACACAAACAAAGACGAAAACAGTCAGACGAAAAGGAACAGTGAGATAACCTACCTTGAAGACGAAGTAGATGTAAATCGCTGGCTTAGGATCATAACAACAAAACTGCTATTTTGAGATAACCAGAAAAACTGTATGAAATACTCTATACCAATAAAAAAAACCTTTTCAACTTCGGTTTGCTCAACATGATTAGTGTCGCTTTTAGGATATCCTGGTGTAATAAAGAATCTCCTCTTGAAGAGTTCTCAAGTTCAGTAATTTTATGACAAATTGGCTGATTTCATATAGGTCGTGGGTTCAACCCCCACTAGAGCCAAACTATTTTTATTCTTTTTTTTTCTTTAATTTTTAGTCATGATACAATGTTTTGGCTTTGTGACATCACTTTATAGTGTAATTTGAGGAAATATATATTTTTTTCTTGTTTTTTCTTTAATTTTATAGGATTTAATATGTGGAAAATAGATGAAAATCAGGTTACTATGGATTTCTGAAAGGTATATTTGCAAAACCGCTCGGTAAAACCTTTCAAAATGTTGTTAAAACATTACACACATACATGTATTGAAGTTATTTTTGAAAAAAAATCAATGGTGCCAATTGTTTAGATCATATTTTATTGCCATTTATCTATAGGGTACTTATTGGCAATATGTAAAAAATGCCTTAATTTAAAGGAGGGTAGGGTTATATTTTATTTTTATCAACTTCGTAATCAGACCAAACATCATTTTTACACTTTTGATTGAAGAAATAATCATTATCATTAGATTTAAACATACTCTTGTTTTTATTGTGTTATCTGTTGGAGACTTATTTTATTTATCATGTTGTTGACTCCGTTTGTTTTTGCAGTGCGTTCTTACGCTGGGGGTAGGGAACTAAAAATTGTAATTACTCGACTAAATGACAATAAAAGTGTTTTAAAATTCACAAGCAGTTGTCTTAATGGGTGTACAATAGAATAAAACTGTTTAAAATGCAGTCCTAAACATTTAAAAAAGTTTTTACACCCGGACATCGTTAAAATATGTACGAGTGCTATAAGGTCGTTAGTACCACTGACGACCTTCTCATTCTAAGCCAGTGATATGTGAAGTGCTGTTTGAGTGTTGTCCTTGTTGTATGTGGTCTGCGCTTTTGCATTTGTTGTCTTCTGATCTGACTCGTGTTCAGGATTGTTTGTTTGACTGCTTAAGGTGGAAGGCTGTTTGATTTGGTTGTCATAATTTTGTAGTCATTCAGTATTGTGTGCAATGATGTTTTGTTGATTGATGCATTTCCAGTCGGATCAGTATAACCTGTTTGCCACCCCACAGCTGTAAAAAACACCATCACCAAATTTAATAATTACTGTAATGCGAATTGACCGCCGGTGAGCATATTCGTAGAAATGTAGTTTAACCTACTGTCAACTGTGTGTAGTGATTGGGATTGTTGATATATTATTATAGGAAGGATTGGTTTTCTATGATCCATTGTTTTCTGTCGACTAAGATATTCTTTAGGGAACATATCAACATTCTTATAGATTTACTTCATAATTTAGAGGATGACATTACTTCGAAAGAATGCTTGAACTTATTGATATCAATAGACAACATCTTATAAAAGCTTAACTCGTCAATCTTTCAATGAAACAAATAAAACAATCGCTTTGATAAGGAATTTAAATAATGACTATTCATTGGTTGCAAATCAGTTTGTGAATTTCCCCAGTTGGAATCATCAGCCCGGCCTCCTTTTTTATACCATGCAAAATATTTGTTTTTGTCAAATGCTATCAAAAGGTGATTTCATGTCTGCGCTACACTAGTAAAACATGCCTTTATTACTATATATTGCATTCATATTGGGTCTTGAATTATTGGTGCAGTATTGGTAATGTAATTATAATGAATGTAATCAATTAATGACGCACGGGATTTAATCTAATTTGTGTTGCCAAATGATACGTCACTAATTGAATCTAGATTAACTGCCGTGATATAGACTAGTCGTCAACATAATTGTCCAAATCATTAATTAATGATCCTCAAAGGAATCATAGCGACGTGTATCATATGACTGATCAGAACAAGAACACATATGACCTAACGTTATATCGCTGGTTTTGAAAATTACTACTTAAACTCATGCATATTCAAAATCAGCATTACAAGCTTCTTATGAGCTTATTTTATGAAAATCGGACCGTGTTATGTTGACCTATATGAAATTGAAACATTTATTTTGTTTTAACATAATTAAAGATATTATTTTGGACAGTTTTGTCATGTTTCCTCAAAATATCGATTTACACTTACGACCTTCTCATTCTGAGGCAGGGAATTTCTCACCAGATAATTAGTCATTGGAAATTCATGTATATTTTATATCAAATGAATAATCATAACATCACAGCTGAGTATTTATGATCTTATGGGGACCGTGTCTAGAAAATTGTAAACTATCACAACGTTTATGGTCTAGCTTGATTAATAATGTCTGAATAATTGTCATTTGACATTGAACCGTCCTAAAGTAGTAATTGTCGGTGACCTGTCGGTGACAGTTTCGCAAACTTTCGTATCAACACGTTTGATTAACTTGTTTACTGTTGATGGTATTTGAATGATTTACTTCTAATTAAATTAAAGACACAATAACCGTTTGTGCTTTTTGTCTGATTGAGCAAGCCGGGTTGGAGCTGATAAGACCGATTAAATAGCTGTCAGCTAGTTAAATAATGGTAAACTGTATGCCTATCTCAACAGACGCTCGGCGAGAAGGAATTCGGGAGGCACTGTACGCATGAAAGATAAGTATCTGATAAGTAAACGTTGACTGGCCCTTTCAATAGGAGTGGTGATATAATAAACAAACTGTAGTACGATTGTACTGTCGTATTGGCTGATCGGGTTGCCACAAAATCATATCGTGTATTCATATCTAGTTCAGTATCTTAACAAAGATGACCATAATAAAGGATCATAGCAAATTGTTAGCAACATTTTGTGACCACTCTTTGTCAGTCAGAAATAAAATATGTATGCACAAAGATATTAGGAGATCAGGCAGGACAGGTAGTACTCAAATTGACCAGCCGAGCACAGAAAACATTAACAACAACACATAACATAATGTCAATCCCAAGTACCAGTTACGAAAGAGCGGGACAATCTAGTTTCACAAAAAATGCCAGAAACGGTGACATCATGCGGGCAAATGAGAAGTTACAGTCACTTGACCTAGTTACCAAAGGAGAAACTGTAAAACACCCTTAACATTTTGATTGCAAACCACTTAACCTTTCATTTTCAATTAGTATCACACACTGCATACTAACACTCTCCCATATTTGTTAGGTGCAGTTAAAAGGTATTCTAACCAATACTTTCACCAATGCGCGTGATTCATTTACGATAAACATCATAGTAAAGCCATTAAAGTATTATATTTTAGCTTTTAAAATAAGTCAACCGTATATGCTCTTTAACTTCTCGTGAATATGGGCCAAACGTTTTAAAAGTTGAATAATTAATCATTGACAATTGAAAGTGTTACGGTAGACATTTGTGGGAGCAAATACGGGTAATCAACGTTCGTCGTTGGCATTAATTATTGTTTATTCAAACAGTGGGTGTTAGAACTAGTGTAATTCATTTGCATCATTTATATCATTCAAAAATGTATCTAACTGATGTTATGTCACATGTGTTTATGGAAAAAACCAAGTAACTAATTATATATGAAGCTCAGATTAAATTAGGTACATATTATAGCGATTACCGCATAAATTAACAATACCTAAATAGTACCATAAAGAAAATGCAATGCTCTAACCAAATACAAAGCTGATTGAATGCAGATGATTTTTCACTACTAGGGTATTTGTTTAAAATGCCAGTATTTATCATATTCGATGCTTTCAACCTCAAATAGTAATTCCAACACATTTACAAATGTACAATTTGATCCGCATATTTCAAATACAATACAGGTATTTGACGTTGAAAGAAAAAATAGAACTGCTTAGGATTCGCCATGTCGTTAAGAAAAAACGTTCACTGATACACTTCTTATTCATCGTAGACATATTGCAGACTGATTAATTGCTAAAAGATCTATCAGCTTGACTGCTGACAAACTACCAAACGATTGAAAAAAACATAAACATCTTTGTTCTGTTCATCATCGTGAGGCTATGTGACGGGATATATGAACCTATCATTATGTTTGTCCAATGACTGTACGGTGTGTACATAAATCAGTAAATGGACAGAAAAAATATTTATTTCAGATTTGCATATAGTTTACATTAAGCATATACCGGTAAGCGTACACACAATTCCTCATACGTATTGTGTGTAGTATTTACCGCCGAGGATAAAACAACTCAATATACTGCTATTATTGCTGTTATTGCAAGTTATTCACTACATTATTCATAATTATTACAGTTTTCTCATAATGTTAAGCTAATTCATATAATTGATTTATATCATCGCGATCAAAGACTAAACAATAAACATATTTCAATAATGAATGACTCGTTATTCATAAATTTGATTGCCTGTTATTTCTGCCCGTTCGGAATAATTCTTACACCGAGTTCATAGTTTCCCCAGATTATTGTTTTTTACCAATGTGTTGCATTTCTTCAAAGTTTATCATTTTTCAGTTAAACTGTTTGTTTTATTCGCCTTACTGTACATATGAACACAAATCCAATTAGCAGTTTCTCTTCCGTATCTGATGCTTTATATGCTGAATGAGTCAGTACAAAAGGGGCTGCAGCTGAGGTACCTGCCATTTAACTTCATCGAGGACAAATCTTATCAAATATAATAAGCTTTTCGAAAGATGGTATTTATCCGGGATATTATACAATTATTTGTTACAAATTGTCGTGTAAGTAATTCATACCTGTAGCAGTAATATATTCCGTAGATCATAAGTAAGTGCACTTGTCGCCTACTCCGGCGTCCCGGGTTCAAATACGGGATGGGGGCACATAATATACCTGCGATATTCAGTAGAAAGCTGACTGGCAGATAAAGGCTATACTCGGTATTAGTGTACTGTATAAAGATATGAGGAAATCGGACAGGGAAGGCAGCACTCAACTTAACCAGCCAAGCACAGAATACAGTAACAAAACAGCATAACGCATCTTCACGAAGCAATGCCCACACATAACCCAACGGAATAATTAAAAGCCCAAGTCCCCATGTACAAGAGCAAGAAGACATAGTTTCACAAGGAAATAACACAAATGGTAATCCCAAGTAACCGAATGAACGCAGATAAGACCCGACATAGTTCCCAAAGTCCCCGCTGCAAAAAAGCAGAAAATCAGTAATGACGAATCATACAGGGGCGCACAACTCAATACTAACAATATAGCACAAACCAACACGAAATCACACGGTTAGACGAAATGGAACAGTAAGGAGATCTACCTTGAAGTCAAAGTACATGAATAACGTTGGCTGTGAGAAAATAAGAAACAACTGTCTGAAGTTTACTCTTGAAAAAGATCCTTTGTCAACTTCGGTTTCGTCAACATTATAAGTGTCGAGTTTTTAAATAGGCTCATACGAAGCGCCCTTGGATGTAGATTTAAAACTTGTATGAGTCTTATAAGGTCGTACAAAGTAGGTACCACTCACGACCTTCTCATTCTAAGCCAGTGATTGTGTTAGGGTTGTCTGTGTGTTCTCCTTGTTGCCTAGGGTTTGTCATTTTGCATTTGTTTTGACCTGAGTCATGTGCTGGATTTATTTGACTGCTGTCTGATGTGGTTGTTTGGAATTTTGTAGCTGTACGGTAGTGTGTGCAATGTTGTTTTGTTGATTAATGCATGCGCTGTCCGATTATTATTATCTTCTTGTCACCCCGCCAGCTGCTCCGTCAAAAGTGCCAACATGAAATCATTACTGAAGTGCATATTGACCGCCGATGAAATTATTCGTATAATTAATGCTTAACCTACTGTTGACTGTGTGCAGTGATTGCGCTTGCTACTTTATGGTTATAGGAATGATTGGTTGTCTATCATCAATTATTTCCTGTCGACTTAGATATGCCTTGATGCAACGTATCTAGTTTCTGATAGATTTACTTTGTAATTTCGAGAATGACATTACAGAAAGAATGTTTGAGCCTTTCAATAAATAATATCTTCTGATAGATGCCCTCGGCTATCTTACAATGAAACAAATAAAACAGCCGCACTGATCAGGAATCTAAATAATGAATATTCATTGTTTGCGAACCAGTTCGTGAATTTCCTCTTTTGACATCTTACAGCTCTTTATGTTTGTATTAACATAGTTTATACCATGCAAACTCTTTTTTTTGTCAAATGAATATTCCTGATATTCGTTTCTACGTTAGAATAAGCTAACTTAAAGTGATTTCATGTCTGTGTCATAATCGCAAAATATGCCATTATTTCTATATATTGCATTCATATTTGGTCTTGAATTATGAGTGTTGTATTGCTAATGTAATTATAACGGATCTAATCTGTTAATGAACCATGGGATCTAATCTAATTTGTGTTGCTAAATGATCCGTCACTAATTGAATCTAGATTAACTGCCGTCAATATAATTGTCCCATTCATTAGTTAATAATCCTCAAAGGAAATATTATCACGTATATCATTGGACTGATCAGTACAATAACACCTTTAACCTTACGGCCATATGTACTCTTTGGCTAATAGACCTACTCCGGATCTCCACTAATCTGATAAACATATTTTACCGTCGTAGTCCTTGTATCACTTGAATATTCCTGTCTGAAAAATCGAGTTTGGATCAGTTGTCTTTGCATAGGAATACATAACTAGTCTAACTAGGCCGGGTTTGATTTTCCTTACATGTAAATTAAAGGCCAAACCGCCTTGCACAAAATTCCTGATATTCTGTACTCTTTCTCCTCTGATCTGATAAATTTCTCACCAGATAGACCATTCATTGGGAATATATATAGATTTTATATGAAATGTCATCACTGACTTGAGAGATCATAAAAGCACAGCTAGGTATTTATGATTTAACGGGAAATGTGACTGGAATCATGTGAACTATCACAACTTTCATGCTCTTGCTTGATTTTTTAATGTCTGCATAATTGTCGTATTTATTCAACTGTATCAAAAACCCTACTATCGTTGACTTGGCATCAGTTGGTTTCAATTATGTCAAAACAACTATTAAATAAATAAAACATACACGCTCAAAAACGCAAATTTACTGACATTGCCTGTTCGTACTATGTCTATTTACTAGTATCACACATAATAATGAAGCCAATTCTGTTTGGTGAGATTCGGGTACATTCGATTAACCTGCTTACTATGAATGGTATTTGAACGACTCACTTCTAATTGCATTGCAATACATAGTAATAAACGTTTGGGTTTTTTGTCTGAATGATCAATATCCAATCAAATGCACATGAAACTGAATCGTCCAATTATGCGTTCACATAGTACCGCGACCGTTGCCGTGTGGTAGGGAAACCGTCTTGGGAGAGGGAGATCGAAGATTCGAATCAAGGCGGAAGCCGGGTTGGAACTGATTAGACCGATTGGAAAGCCACCAATTAATTAGGTAATGGTCAACGTATGCCTATCTGCGCCAGGTGCCCAGTAATACGAGAAGGTATTCGGGAGGTACTGTATACATGAAAGATAAGTGTCTCCAAGTCAAATTTGACTGACCCTTTCAACACGGGTGACACTATAATAAACAAACAATAGTATCATTATTTGTTGTATTGGCTCATCGAGCACTCGCAACATCACAAATGACAAGTGTGTGGGTATGTTATCGTGAGCGCGGGCTTGTGTAAGCGAGCGTGCGCGTGAATGTACATAATGTCATGTATTTGTTGTTTATTGGATTATTTGATTTTGTTATATGCATAACTACTGTCAATTGCGTATCATAAATATCTTTAATAACCCTTCCCTGACACATTTAAATTCCACATAGGGAAAACCCCTATACGTGTAAACTATTCACAAACCCCTTTGTTTTTCTTCTATGAGCCTGTTGCTCATGTTCTCATCTCGCTTCGCCCTTTCCTTTGTGAGCCTTTTTCTCATTTACATATATAGTACAATTCCGTGCCTAACAGTGCATAATGATTCCGACACTGCAGATCTTTTTCCTAATGATAATACATGACTTTAAACATATGTACTTTTAACACTAAAGGACTTTCGTCTAGGGAAAAACGATTAAAACTATTTGAATATCTAAAGCTTAAAACATACGGCATATGTCTTTTACAAGAAATCCACTGTATTGATAGTAACGATAAGGAATTATGGAAAACCGAGTGGAAAAATGACGTCTTTCTAAGTGGTAATAGCTCAAACAGCAAAGGCATAGGTATCTTCATTAGTGAAAACATTGATTATCAAATTATTAAAGACATAATCAAAGGCAGGCTTCAGTTACTAAAACTTGAAATAAACGAGGAAATTTTTGTCTTTGTAAATTGTTATGGGCCAAATATTGAAGATAGAGCCTTTTTTGAAACACTTAAAAACACGATTGTGGAATACAATAATGAAACACTGATTGTAGGTGGTGATTTTAATGTTGTAACTTCGATATAGATAAGCAGAATGGAAGAAAGAATACAAACAAACGTAATTCCGAGGAATTGAACACTATAATTTCTCAAAACAATTTACATGATATATGGCGCTTAACTAACCCCAAAAGTAAAACCTATACCTGGCATAATAATACAAAACCGCCAATATTTTGTAGGCTTGATTATTTTTTAATTTCACAAGATTTAATTAACATAGCTACCCGATGTTCTATATCGCCTGGTCAGATCATTCACTAGTTAATTTAAAGATAGATTTATCCAAGGCCGACAAAGGACCGGGATACTTTAAGCTAAGTAACAGCATAATCCTTAACCCAGAGTACCAAAATATCATACGAACTTCTATTCAGGAAACAGTCCAATATAATAATGCGGCAAATCCTAATACTCTATGGGAAGTACTAAAAGGCACTGTACGAAATGAATCCATAAAATTTTCAGCAAAAAGGAAAAATGATAATAAAAAAAAACAATTGCCACTAGAACAAAATATTTAAAAAATTGAAAGCGAAATAAATGAATCACCCCATAATCATGAACTCATGAATAAACTTAACACAGAAAAAGAAAAGCTAGACCACTTACTAGATGAAAATATAAAAGATATCTTACTAAGAACAAAAGCTGAATGATTGAAGGAGCTGAGAAAAATACAAAATATTTTTCAAGCTTTGAGAAAAAACAAACGAAAGAAAAAACTATAAATAAAATTGAAAATAATGGGTCAATAAAAACCAAAACAAAAGACATCTTAAAAGAAATCCAATCATTTTATAGCAAATTATACCGCAAAAACGAACAAATTGAACATGATACGGATTTCTTTCCAGACGCCCATAAACAACTAAATAATGAACAGAAGCTAACATGTGAAGGCCTTTTATCAGAATACGAGTGTGGCAAGGCTCTTAAAGATATGCAAAATAGGAAAAGTCCTGGTTCTGATGGCCTAACAACAGAATTCTACAAAATTTTCTGGAATGATATAAAACCATATTTAATAAAATCTTTGAATTACTCATTTCAAAATAATAAACTTACTGAACTCCAAACACAAAGTGTAATTTCTCTCCTACCAAAAAAGAACAAAATTTTAACTGACATAAATAATTGGCGACCAATATCACTTTTAAATGTAGATTATAAAATAGCTTCAAAATCAATTGCTAATAGAATGAAAAAAGTACTTGATGATATAATTAATAAGGACCAAGCTGGATTCATTAAAGGAAGATACATTGGTGAAAATGTAAGAATACTTTATGATGTAATCGAACAAATAAACAAAGATAATGAAGAAGGGTTAATATTTTTCTCGGATTTTCATAAAGCTTTCGATAGTGTAGATCACGATTATATATTCAAATGTTTAGAATACTTTAACTTCGGTAACATATTAATTAATTGGATTAAACTTTTCTATAGAGACGCCAAAAGGTGTATTGCAGTAAATGGCAACTTGTCAAACTTTTTTAAGATAGACAAGGGTGTGAGGCGAGGCTGTCCTTTATCCCCATATCTTTTCATTATAGGCATTGAAATATTATCACAATCTATTGACAAAAACGACAATATAAAAGGTCTCTCGATAAAAAATATCGAAATTAAACAAACCTTATTTGCTGATGACGCAAGCTTCTTTTTAGATGGAACAGAAAATTATTTCAAAAATCTTATTAGAACGTTTGAAAATTTCAATCTGGTGTCTGGCCTATTTGAATGTGTCTAAATGTACTGTACTTAGAGTAAGATCATTACGAAATACAAATATAATATACTGCAAAACAAAACAATTCACATGGACATCAGATGAAGCTTCAACGCTAGGAATCGTTTTTACAAATAATACCAATAAAATATTACAATTGAACTTAGACCCAAAAATAGATGCGTTTCAACATACTCTTTATAAATGGAGGAGATGGAAATTGTCCCTAGTAGGTAAAATCACCGTCCTTAAATCTTTGCATTCCCAAAACTAGTATATCCATTAACTGTTTTAAATAGCCCAGATGAAGAAAGAATTAAAAAAATAAAACGTATCATGTTTGACTTCTTGTGGGATTCTAAACCAGACAAAATATCTCGAAATACTATTATTCAGGGATACGAAAATGGGGGACTAAAAATGATAGATATTGATGCATTTTTAAATGCAGTGAAGACAAGCTGGGTTAAAAGAATCGGCACAAGAACTGAAGCTAAATGGAATGTACTTTATAATAAGGAACTTTCAAAACATGGATATGATATATTTAAATGTAACATTAGTAAAACAGATGCAAATAAACTTAACTTTAACCATGCATTTCTGAAAAACATTATCTCATCATGGTGTTCAATTAACTATATTACAGAGTCTATGAATACCCTCCCAAAAGAAATTATATGGAATAACTCTAATAATAAACATACAAATGGTAATATGTTTTTATATAAAAAATGGTTGGAGGAGGACATCATATTCATAGATCAAATTTATGACTTCCAAGTAAAAGACTTTCTTACCTTCAAACAAATGCAAAATGAATATGGTATCGAAAATGGAGAATTTCTCAACTACTTATCACTGATAAAGTCTATAAATAAAAAACTGGGAAAACAATTAATGGACGACGACAATCTACCATCATTAGAACCTGAATACCTGTTTGACAAGCTCAAATCTAGTAGTATGGGAAATAAAATGTTGTATGAAACACAAATCAAAACAAAAAAGGTTAATGCAAAAGCAATCATAAAATGGGAAAATGAATTTCAAGAAAGAACAACCACATGGAAAAATATATTTACTATACCATTACATTGCACAATAGACACCAAATTAAGAGAGTATCAATATAAATTCTTAATAAAAGTAACACCTAATAATGACTATCTTTATAAATGCAAATTAACAACTTCTAGATTGTGTGACTTCTGTTTAATGAACACGGAAACACAAAAACACCTCTTTTGGGAATGTCAAACAATCCAACATTTTTGGCTTAACATACAAGAATACTTGAACAGTAACAACATCTTTGTAAATATACTAAACTACAGAACCATAACACTAGGACTGGAAAACAAAAAGATAGTAGGACCGAAAACATAACCAATTGTATATTAATATTGGCAAAATACTTCATAAGCTATTGTAAATACGACAAATCAACTCCTTCAAAAGAACATTTCAAACATTATCTTACACGACGCATATACATCGAAAGAATCATTGCAACGAAAAAAGACAAACTAGAACTGTTTGAAACAAAATGGAATGGATTTAATATCTAATACCATATCACTAGCACATCACTATAGAAAAATATATTGAAAGGCTCACACCCTTCTTACACCCTCTTTCCTCCTCACCTCTTTTCGCCTTTTTCTCTTCACTTCTCTAAAAGCAAGTCAATACACAAACTTATAACCACAAGCATAGAATTTGAAGTTTATATTATATTGTGTTAATATGTATTGCTGTTGTTTCTGTGTGTATTGCACTGGTTTTTATTTTTGAAGTGTATGTATATATCTGAAAATATGAATAAAAAATATATATATAACATCACAAATGACAATATCCACCAAAGGGGTATTTTAGATATTGAACTAATCGGTAAATGCATTCTTAGTAACATTATTGGTTGGCGTCGGTTTGATCATTCAAATGGAACACAACTTTACCGGAGAAAAGTCGAGGAAATTATTGTTTATACAATGTTTGTTTTCGAAAATAGACAACGCTAAACATAAAAACCTTATCAACATGATTGAATGACCGCGGTGCAATATCAGTTTATCCAAACCCGTATTATGTAAGCTTGAATGTGCTTTTTTAAAACAAGGACATTCAAAGAATGATATCTGAAGAATAGATGCGGGATGCAACTGATTGATATCAATAATAATACAGGTATACCACTATTTTATAATAAACAATACAAAGCACTGGACAATACTTCAAAGGCACGTGGTCCAAACAATTGATAACGATTTCAACATAACATCACGTGTCACCTATGTACCAGGTGTATATCGACTTTTGTTGTTCAACGGTATAACTGCGATCACAGCTGTCTCTTTCAAATATGACAGTATAATTAATATGAATTGTATATGTACATGTATTCCAGTTGTTGAATCCGACTAGCACGAAACAAACAAAAGCGTTCGATTTACCGGATTTTGGTTTGTGGCATACGCAAATAATGAACAATGCGTTTGTTAAGAAACGCTTGTTTTTATCGTAGCGAAACTATTCGTCGCGTATAAACATGCGGGTGTTGGCCATGTGATTTGTTAACTGTTTGAAAAGGAATTATTGTTGATTTACCTTGTCACATTGAACGTGCACGATATTGGCATTCAAGACGACATTTCGAGATATTTCTTATCAAATGGTTTTGAAGGTACGTAAACGATATTGAATTTACTACTTCTGGAACACTATGCATAATCATTTGAAATTAGACACAATTAGCCAGAATTGTCAACTTTAGATATATATAATTAGAGAATAATGCAAATTTCATTCAATCAACTTTTTGGTTACATTGTGTAACAGTCAATTTCAACTAAAAACCTTGTCTCATTGTGTTGTATTTGTACGTCAGAAAACATTAACAAATGACAAAATACTTGTATTTCTTTCGATTAATGCCATACTAGTTGTTTGGTCACTTTATAATGCAACATAGTCAATGTCCGCTGACATTTTAGGATGTTTTGCTATCGTGGCAACTCCAATGATTCATTTATTATAAGAAAAAAAAGAATTAAGACAGGTTGAAAGAATACATCTTTAACGTTGATTTATGACATTGCTTTCGGCCATGTTTTCCTTAACACAAGTGTCCGATACCGATATACATTTACCTGGCCACACACCGAGATAGCGCTAACTAACATAAACAATCAGTCGGGCTGAAGCAAATGTAAGAAAAGCCAAAATACTTCCTTGATAACGACTTGAAGAAGGCATTAATACATTATTTTGCCATGTTCTCAGAATACTTACATAGAAATATAATATAGCTTATAGGATTACAACTCTTTTTCATTGATCTTATTTTCATCCGTTGTGCCTTTTATTGTTGTTGTTGTATTAGCTTTATCATATGTTGTTATATATTCTTGTTATACTAGCTAAACCATACGTTATTGTATTTGTTGCGTAGCATAATTAACAGCAAAAACAAATAACATGATGAGTTCGTTAATAGAATATTAGTTTGTGTAGTATAATGATAATACGATATTCTGTAAATTATTGGTTCGTCTTCTATAATTGTATAATAGTACTCACATAATTATATACATATATAAACCGCCACCGTGGCCTAGTTGTTAGGGCGTCCGCCTCCGGAGCGGAAGGTCGAATGTTCGAATCCCGGCGGAAGCTGGGTTAGAACTGATGCGACCGGTTGGTGAGCCGCCAGCTAGTTAAAGAATGGTTACCGTAGGCCCATCTCTGCCAGGCGCTCGGCAAGATGAGAAGGGATTCGGGAGGTTCTGTGCGCAAGAAAAATAGGTGTCTCATAAATCAAATTGGCTGGCCCTTTCAATAGGGGTGACACTATAATAAACAAACGCTTTACCTTTACCTTATATTCCTCTAATATTATATATTCAATGTTGAAAATTAATTAGTGATACTAATATACAAATAAGTGCTGCTTAATTATATGAAATTGGTTTGATTTATGTTTTGTCATTAGTGTCAATGTCAATCTATCACAACTATGAAAACATACAAATTTATCTTATCCAGATATGATTTAAAAAATTATATATATATTTGTTGTCCTCGGTGTTCATGCGTTACCATGCCGCAAACTATAGTAGGTTTTTAAACATAATTTTGATACTTTTACAAAACCATTTATGCTTCGAGATCATATCAAAATAGAACTACTGTTAGGTCATGTAATAGAACAATGATAATGTAACAGTACAACACATTACATCATCAGATTAGGATTAGTTTACCAACCGCAAATTGACTTGTAATCTAAGTAATCTTAGTAACTATCGGTTAACGTCAATCTGTAATACTCTTAGTACCTTTACCGCGGTTAGCAGGTGCAATTCTTGGTTAGTCCGTATCCTCGTCGACTAGGTACTTTACCTATTCTTAGATGATTCACCCGTAACAAAAACAACTAAAGCTCAGTCAGTAATTAATGTCAGATACTTCAGAAGCCATTTCCATTGGTGATTATAACAATAAAAAAACATGATGAATACCGCGACCACGTGATCTCTAGGTTTTCCAAGACTTTATAAAAACAGCACTGTAGTCATAGTTCTGCAATACTTTGTGTTAAGCTACACTGAAAGGAATATTGGTCGTAGTAGTGATACGTTGGAAAATATTGTATATTGATTCTTCGCAGGTAGAAAGGCTCTTTTCATATTTGTTTCAAACGATGCGCGGAAATTTCAAAGGATGTGTCGTGCATTGAACTGTTTTGTTTATTAATTAAATCCGGAAATGCTGTCAGCTTCGTATAATTTGAATTTATATCCGACAAGAGAGAAAGTAATCCGTGATAATTGTTATTCTGAACAAGAAAATAACGTCAAAGCACCAACAAGAATCGATACTGGTTATTTGTTCGTTTGTTTATTCAACAATAAAAGTTAAAAAAGGTTATTTCGTTTTAGAAATAACGAAGGAATTGTTCAGTTTTTTATGACGTTCGGTTTGTATGCGTGTACGGTTGTTTGTTTGCTTAAATTATTCAATGGTTTATTTATATAGCTTTCATATTTATCATTAATCATGTTTATACCAATGGAATAATATTAGCTTGTATTGAATGAAGTATAGTTCGCCCGGGATAACGAAAAAGGCGGGAAAAAGTTGGTACAACACATATAGGTGAATAATCTAAGTGTGCACGATCTATCAGTGTGATTTTACACAAAACATAAATATGTGGAACTAACAACTATAATTACGGATGTGTTTCTCTATTTATTTCATCAACGTTTCGGCTTTACACTAAAGCCATAACCAGTGTAATACATAAAAATGAAAAACTCAAAATTGCTTCCCTAAATATTTTAGCATACAATTGACCATACGTGTTTATACGAGAAACAAATTTTTCAACATTTGGCAAATCCGTTCAATGTTAATTCATGTCATATTGTCCTGGGCGCTCTATACTTCTTCGATTTTGTTTTTGAAGATAGTTTTTCTTTGCATTTTATGTTTTCCATGTTAGTCATTAGTGTGTGTGTATTGCTTTATGCTGATTTGGAGTATGTCTTTATTTTGACAGTAATGACAAAGGAGATAGTGATGGAGCATGAAGGCGTGGAGAGAAAATTCAGTGTTCCAGTGATATGCCATGATTTCGAAGTGGAAGAAAATGTCATGCCAGAAAACAAACTCTTACAAAGACGAAAACAGCTCAACACCGATATTCCTAACTTTACAAATTTGACATTAAATACCAATGCTCATGGTCGATCATGCTCATTTCGAAACAGACCAAGACCAAAATTGCTAAACGTTGAAACAGACCGACCACGCCGTAGCAGTTTGCCCTCACCAAATGCAAACTATCTGTCTGTGGGCTTTGAAGCCGAAGAAGACAAACCAAGCGACAAACAACCACTTAAAAGAGTTCGCTCGTTCAAAACAACAACTAGAGGAGGGATTGTAAACCGAGGGGACTCATTTAAACGTAGTTCAAATAGTGTAAACTCAACCGGAAGCTGTGTTCTAAGTGATAAAACAGCAAATGGCGCTGGATCACCGCAAATCAGACAACGTATAAACAGTACCCATTCCAAAGACAGTGGTACCGCGGACAGTACCGGTTCAGAAAATGTTGTGTATAAAGTGGCCATGCTCGGTGAAAAGGGCGTTGGGAAAACAGCTTTGACCAATCAATTTATGACGTCAGAATTTGTGGCTTTCGAAAACGAACAAGGTAAGATATTTGCTTTACTTTGTAAATCACCAAAGAGGTACCAAAACTGTTTTAACCTTCCAAATTAGTTGGAATCCGGGATTCACATTTTGAGTTCCCCCACTCATTGACATGGGATACAAATAATAATGCCAATGCAATTCAATATCTTTATTTCCACCATAAATAATGAAAATTATCATGTGCTTAGTGCTTTAAAGAAGTATTACCAACTTTAATCGTCCATGAATTATATAAAAAATATGTGTCATGCTACAGCGTTTGAACAGCTATATCAATGTGGAAAACAGATGGTTTGGAATTTTGGAATAAATCTAATAAAAGTTCTAACGTTCTTGACATTTCAGGTTCTTTTTCAATATAAACCAGTGAATTATTAATATATGTAGCAACAGCTTAACTATAGGATAATATCTCCAACAAGTAATTATGTTTACGATCTTTGCTTTGACGTTTATTGGTGTTGAAACGCAGTTGACTATAATTATTTGAAACTTGATATTTTCAAACCACTGTTGACATTTCTAAGAGCATTGGTAGTGTTGATGCTAAATAATTCATGGTTATAATGCTGGTAGCTATTGTGATGTTCTAGCAAACAGTGAATATCGCCTATGAAAACGAGCTGTAAGTTATACTAAGTATAATCATGTGAAATAGAGAACTGACATTTACATATGATGATTGTTATAAAATTGCAAGGACAAATGAGAAAATACTTTTTCGAATATTTGGCAGTGGTTTTCAGATTTTTCGCAGGGAATATCGCCTTTTAAAATACTGCATGACACATGACAAATGCCGACATATCACAAATGTACAATAAAAATAAGTCGGGAATGAAAAACGAGTGTGTTTTGCAGTGTAGGTTACCTCGTCAAAAGCTAACCAGATAAAGACCAAATGTGTGCGCATTAATGAGACATTAACATATCATATCCAATACAGTATACCTAACACTTCAAATGCCATAGGTACCTACATAAATGAGACAGAAAAAACGATAATACATGTAGCAAGTATAATATACATAACACTTCATACTTATAGGTGACAGAACTTATATTATATCCACTACAGTATAACTAACATTTCACAGGCCATGGGGTTGTCACACAATAAGACAGAAAAAAAAACACATATACATATTGTAGGTTATTGGCAAGTAATAACAGGAGATGGAAAAAATATATATAATGTACTGATGGTACAGTTCCATTTTGACCCAAATGTCACAACATTTCCGACAAGTCCATTTGAATGATGTATTACGTTCAGTGGCCATTATTCAGAGTTATGACACTTATTTATGTAAGTATCTCATCCGTTGACATTATAGTGCAGGGTCTCTGATGTTAAATTCGGTGGTTCGAACACAAAATACCGTTTAATTGATAATTTAATTTATTTAAGGAATATAATGTAAATGCATTTATAAAAAACATTTTAACAAATGAATACTATAAAAAAATAGATATTTGAATGGAATTTGAACTTCAAAATTCATAATGCTTTAACGTAACGAGCATTTAGGCGCACATAAATTTTCTCCTATTTGTAATATATATCTTAATCATCAATCCTATGCATACCTTTCTTGAAGAATGGACGAACCTAACCTTTAAAGTACAGTTACGGCTCAATGCTCGACACCAAGCATTAACATTTCAAAGGTCATATGTTCTTGTGTGTTCATAAAAGAGACATAAAAAAGATAATATACTGCTACATCAAAACACGCCAATCGTGATTAGCACAAAGGAAGCCTATTTGTGCGATATAATTGACAATATTCCTCACAGTATTAGTCCTACCCACGTACACATAATACGTGCTAAACATGACGTTGGATAAAAAACGTGTTTATAAAGACGCAGATATTATTAATATAATAGGGACAATGAATCCAATTATGTCTACCTCTATGTATGCGACTACTGAATCCCACGTGGCATTTGCTACCGACGTATGAAAATAAGAACGAATTATCGCATTTACATCACGAATTCCAGCACAATATCTTCCTTAATAACATGTTGGCTTTTTCTGACATTTACTGGCGTGGTTACAACGTCAATAAGAAAGGAATTCATTTGCAAAAATAGCTAGTGGTTATTTCATGACATGTCTAATTCATTCTGCTGTTAATATTGTTATTTTCTGCTTATTTTTTGTTTTGACGTAAATGTTAATTATAATTATTGGCAAACAGGCTTATTATTAGTATGATTATTAATAATACCCACATATAATCGGTGTACTCTGTAATAATAAAAATTATAACACCATAATCACATGTTATTATAATTAAATAAACCTTTCCTAGTCACGTATTATCACAAAACGTGAATTACAGTCGATCTTCGTAATACAGATTATCATAGGATGGAGAATAATACAAAAACATGTAAGTAAACATTACAAAAACCTGCACAAACACGACTGCAAAACGTTGTACATGTATATAGCAAAAAAGACTTAACAATATTTTGTAATTTAAATGAAATGTTCTTACAAATGTACAAAGAAGGTGAAAATTTGGGTTCTCTCACACCGTGGACCTAGCGTAAATTCAATAAAGTAGCCACAATACTTGAAACTATGTACTGATGGAATGTTCCAAGGTCATAAATTCTTGTTCAGGTTAGTCAGGGCATGAAACATTATCATGTTCGAAAGCACCTTGTCGGATATATGCACTGGTCTCCAGCAGTGTCTGGTATGCGAGTGATAAAGTGCTCACTGGAATCTTGTTATTACCTATCGTATATAGAATGGATCACTAGGTGTGTGTTACAAGAAGTTGTATCTGTAGGTATGATAAATGTAGCGAAGAATGTTCGACCTGACAAATTGAAAGATAACTTATCATTCAAGCAAACGAGAAACGTAAAGAATTGCTACATGAATATGTCTTAACACTGATTATATCTATTTCATAGTTTGAAACTATCAGAATGCGTCTTTGCGTTCTGAATTCCTGAATAATGATATACATTACAATCTTCATACATGTGCCTCAACTGTTTAAACTCAAGATTATTGTGAAGAAATATTGCTATTTGTTATCATATATCGCTGGCTTGGAATTGAAAGGTTGAAACTATAAAACCGAAATTTTGAGAAAACAAGAAAAACCTGTATTAAAATTACTCTTTACCTATGGTGAAACATGCTGTTTCGACATCGGTTTGGTCTTATCCAGCGATATACATTTTATATAATTATATAGCTTACAGTTACTACTGCCACATTTTCATTGAGCAACCCTCATAGATACAATCATCGTTATTTGGTACAAAAATGATGCATTCCGACATAAAAACATTTAAAAAAAATATTTTTCCACAGTTTAAAATCCAGATGATTTTTGCAAACTATCAATAATACAAAAACAGTCGTTACTCTTCGTTCAAGGCACTAAAATATTTCGCATTAAAATGTTATGGCTTATGTTTAACAGTATTACATTTAAAGGATCACTATAAAAGATGTATAAATGAAATGAAGCATGTATTAAGATATAACTGAAAACTTTTCACACCAAGTGTTAGACTGTATGACTGCAAATGGTATTCGAAACCACACACGAGGTGATGAAAGTGCCTCACTGTAAATGACTGTAATATGAATACGTTCACATAACTATATATTTAAACCTGCTATGTTAGCTTATTCGATAAGGTGCTTCATAGTCACATATTACAGGATTGGGTTCGGCATCGAATATGAAGCAGTTGCGTGAAGCTTGTGGATAAATAAGCTGTAGTCGTAGTAGATAATAACGCATTTTGTTGGTTCAACTAGCCGCAAAATAAGATAATGACAAATTGTTGAAACGATGAAAAACAATATGAGACTACAAAATCGCTTTTGAATAATGCATACTTGTCTATTCGTACTGCGTTATCTAGATGTAAAACAACATGCCACTTCGAACGCGCTTAGTAATAATACCTACTTGTCTATTCATACTGTCTTATCTAAATACGAGTATATTGAATTCTGTACGATAGAATCGATTTCATTACAAGACTTTACTAACATACACACAATACATTAGACTTCCTTGACCCCCTGCATGTTTCGTAAATTGCTGGTATATAATTCACATTACGACATCGACGAACAGTTCAATAAAATAAACAACTCGACGCTTGATTGTTAAAATCTTGAACAGACACAAGTACCTAGTAAGAAGAGCTTGTCAAAGATTAATCAGTCCTAGGTCAAGACAAATAATACAGAATATACAATGTCATTATAACAGTTCAAGAAAAAACAACTCAATATAAACAATGTCATTTATAAGTCGTTTATTAAGGTCAGTAGTCTGTGTAACAAAATTATATATTAACAATGAACTTTCCATTATACACTTATTAAATTCTCAGATAATTTATGCACAAGTACGTGACTGACATAAACATATTTTGCTTTACTGCCGTTTTATTCGATTATTAAATTGTGTACAACTAGGAAAATTGTATAATTAAATGTATATTGTTTGTATTCAAGTGACATATCTAAATCGATTAAATTATTATTATTATAGTCATACAATATGCGTACAATTCAACCTATTTGATAAATTAAATTAAATAATATTCGTTATCAACTCAGGATCATTTACCTAGGCTTGCTATCGCACTCATTACAGACACACACGTGTGTGAGTATTGATAGAAGGTACATCCACAAGACTAAGTACCAATTAGTAAAGGGCAAAAGGACAATCTCATTAATACCAGACCCTGATATATCGTAACAGCGTAGAGGAATTGAGCAAATGTTAGAATCTGATTTTAATGAGATTGGACAAAAGGGTAAAGAACGAGAACACGTGTTAGTAATAAACATAATATACACCATTTACCGGAACATCTGACGTCAAACAAGTTTAATGTATTCAGACTTACTCGTTTGTAAATAACATGTTGTAGTTATCATCATACGACAAACATATGTACGAACGTATGTTTTGGAATTTCCCTCAGAATGTGTGACTCACATACTTACACCGTATTGCAAAGATAGATAAACGCTTCTTTTATATTCGTACGATGTGCAATACTTAACACAGCTCCTGACGTTGGTATCAACAGAAGAGTTACATTTATACATAAAACGTATATATTTATATCTACATATCTTAATGAATCTCTTAGATTAATTATCGTAAAATAATAATGCAATTAGCTTTATGATGATAGAAAACATCATCTTTGTATATATGTATATAGCCAACGTGTGTAAGAAATAAATCGCGTACTTTTTTATTGTCAATGATCTACTAGCGCTTACATTCTTTCCATTTCAAAGATTCTAGTAAATATATAATAATTAGTTCAGTTTATTATATATTTTTCATTTCAACGATTCTAGTAAATATATAATAATTATTTCAGGTTACTATATATTTTTCATTTTAAAGCCTCTAGTAAATCTATAATAATTTATCCAGTTTGTTAAATATATCGAAAGCTTAGAATGAGAAGGTCGTAAGTGCCACTATCGAACTTTAAAGATTCATTCATATTTAGAATAAGCATCACAAGGCGCTTCTAATGAGCCCATTTTCATAAAAATCTGAACTTGTCATGTTGACCAAAATGAAGTTGTAAAAGTTTGTTTTACCATAAGTAAAGACTAAATGTCAGAAAGTTTTTCCGTGTTTTCTCAAAATATCGATTTGGTAGTTACGACCTTCTCATTTTAAGTCATCGATATATTTTATATGTATATATAAATTTATCTTAATTGTAGTAAAAAGATATGAAAAAAATCAGACATGAAAGGAAGCACCTAGCTGCAACAGTAAAGTACGAAAGGAGCATACAGAATTGCAAAATCAAACAACACAAATATGAGTAGACATTAACACATTATGATAACTCATCAAAATAAAACTGAACATAAAGTTTCCTTAATTACTTTGTAAAAACATTTGCAAAAAGTATAAGAATATATTCAAAAGCTTTTCTAAGAACATCTGGATCTTCCCTCGTGAAATATTAACGGCGTTATAACACATTAATTACATTGACTGCCAGATAGATTTACTTAAAAGTGAAAGGAAAATGTTGTGACTAGTATTTCTGGTATGTGTTTCACGTTAACTGTTATGTTATACTTGTTTGCATGCAGACAATCGTTCTACCATATTTCCATTGTAGTTCTTGTACTAACAGAAAACCTTGTCAATCATGTTGCCACATATACTGCTACTATAGCATACAATATGTAATGAGTGAATAATCATTAGGTGTTAGGGTTTCCTTATATATCAAAAAGCACTGCAGCTCACAGACTACGCAAAGCCACACATATTTTAGCTGCATGGAATTATTCTATAAAATTGACCAATCTAACATTTACCTTATTAAGACTTATTTTTTTTCATTTTCATGAATTGTCTAGATTTGAAGTAATGCTATGCGTCAGGGTCGAAACATACCAAAAGGCTTTTGAATTTATTTCGATTCTAACATGATTGAACGGTGTATTAAGCGAGTGTTATTTTTCGTGAATCAGTCATGTTAGAGTTGTCGTTGTGTGATTTCCACGAGAAAACAAAATAATTCTTATTGCAATACCTATATAAATGTCACTTATGAGATGGGGTTATATAATTAATGGTTAAAGAATGGAATTTAAATAATACAAAAATATTCCATTAAGTAAACCCACACAAACACGCAGTATTCCTGTAATAATTACTTCATCTGATTGATTAACGCACTAACATATGAATGAGAATAGATATATCGCCATACGATACTCAGTAGCGCAATGAATAGCACAGTGAATAGCTGATTAACAATGCAAATGGTCATGTTAATTGGATACTACTTATATAGGTCAAAGCGGAGGGCTCACATTTCAATGAGACAAAATGAGGTATTATGGTTTATACTATACGCAAATTGAAACACTACACCCGATTATCATTCCAACTAAATCGTTGTGATGAATGTTTTTATTTGTTAATTGGATAATTTTTTTGACATTTTTAATAACCTACAAAATAAGAAATATCGCGTTCATAAATGCAGTGCTTCGTCCATAGCAAGGTAACATGAACGATTCGATGTGCGCACGGGTACCAATATAATACACAAAAAGATAAATAGGACAATGACACCTATACACTACTCGCACGTCTCACAAACATCATGAACTTAAGAGCTTAGTAATTCATTTTTCAAAATTAATCTTGACAAAAATACACAAACAAAGGGGCGAGATGATATTAGTTAATGAGTAATCACTATTTCTTAACATATGTACATTGAGCGTGGCTATACGTACATGAAATATAAATAATAGCTTTTTAGAACACATGCACAATCTGTGTTAGTTAAAATTTAATACACAAACTCCTATTTGACATGCTGAAGTTTCTTGTCCTAATCTTACAGTAGTCGACTTGGATCCAGACTTGCAATGAACATTGTTACATATAAAGATAAAGGACCACCTTATGATCACCATACTTGAGTAATATTTTAATACCATTGTCATTGGTTCGCAAAATGTTTGTATCAGCCTAGGACCCATTGAGCACAATTGCATCTGCGATGTACTCCCGGACAGCATTAACAAAATGGACCTTGTGATCTAGGTGAAGCTTCGGATAAGTTATCAGAAAAGATGCTTCGCGTGACCTTTGCTTTAACGACTTTTATTGACACGAATGTAGATGTATGTTAGAAGTGAAGCGCACCCTCCCTTTGTGTTATTGTAATATTGGTGCCATCTTGATTTAAACTTTGACATAACGCGGCAAATGTATATGTGTATTGTTTGCGACATATGTCTAGGCACATGGATAAACACGACTTACACCTGAATGTGTAGCGCACGTTGTTTGCTTCATGCGTTAACTAAGGCGTCGCTTTGTGCTGCTAGATTTTAAACTTATTTAATTACACCTACTTATATATTTTCAGACGAACCAGAGAGTGATAGACATGTGAATGTGCTTTTGAATTCAGAAGAATCAACATTGGAAATCATAGACAGGCTGATGGACAATCAGGTTTGTTTTATATACAAATAAATGATTCCGAGAGGATATGTGATCTGTGTAACTAAATAATTGATACACTACGACTGCCATTACTTTTATGGAGGTGGCGTACACTTACATCCATGACATTTATCTAGCATTCTGTATTAACAGTATTAGATATCTCGTAAATGTTGGTGTTAACGTGATATAGTGTCCTGTCACATTACGTCCTTTTCATGTAATTGTAAATATATGCCAGACATTTAAGACAGCTGGCTACTTTGTACGCGACGTTTCCGCATCAATTTATCCTGTAATATCATGTAAGTTATAAACGACGTGTCTGGATATGTCCCGAATGCTCACTGTATTGCATGACGAAATGAAATAAACAAGTTCGAAGTAGCTCATATGTAACTATAGTTACATCTCAATTTAATTCCAACAAAAGTCGAACTCACTTTGTGTCAAATACTTTGCAAGTATGAGACTGACTTTTGACAACAGAAGTAGGAATGGTTTCTGAGCACAGGAAATAGGACTAACACAAAGGCACAATGCCCAACGTTCAACTGACTGAGACTAAGAAACAAAACAACTGAATGCCTAAGTTCTAGATATCAGAACACTTAAGGCATAGTTTCAGCAGCCAAACACTGAAATGCCTAGTTACCATTATTTACTGGAAGACATAGTCCGTCCTAGATGGCAAAAATACATGAAAGACCATGTTTCAGCGTGCAAATACAGAATAACAGCGTTTCAGCTATATGGATCTAAATAACACAATATAAAAATTATTAATCTGTACAAAGGGCTAAAATAACGTTGTTCGCCGTAATGATGGACTTCATCGAACAATTATATTATACTAATTTGACAGTACTTCAAATAATCATGAACTATACAAGTTTCAGCCTTTGCGAAATATGCCTAAAGCAAACCAATTTATGTTCGGTGATATCTTGCTGTGCATTTAGCACCTACACAAAGTAGCTTTCTCTCGGTTCTATTCTCTTGTCAACGAAAATAATCAGCGTTAGTGTCGTATTCCACATATAATGTATAAAACCCTGATGATCAGGATATTATTCCATTTATTATTTATAGCCCAAGTGGTGGCTTATAGCGGTGATATAATCACATCGATGTAGTCAATATCACCGTCTTCATATAACAATGTCTTTGTAAAGTTGTCTGTAATTCCAGATGACTTATTATCTATACATATATTAATGAAGTCTTTTACCCAAGAGTGTTGATTGACTTCAAGGTAACCAAAGCGATGATTGGGTTCTTACATTTTACGTTTGAGATTGTGTATCATTGTGGAATCAGTACACCTTTGAACATTGGATAGAATTGTTAATGTAAAATTCCAAACCAGTACATTTGTATTTGAGGATTAGAGATTCTACCTTTGCTCAATTAAGTGTTGTTACTACTAATAGTTTGAAATTTCTTCGTCTATTTAATCTATTCACCTTATTATAAGGATTTACAATAACAATGATTTGGTTCAATTGTTCTATTCCTTGAAGTCTTAACAGTGAACCAAATGCATATGTTTAGAGGAAAAAGTACGAATGTTGAATTGCCCACTCCAAAGAAACTCATTTTTCTAATTAATTAACGTGTTAAAAACACGATCTATAGATGCTTTACCTACAAGCAAACATTTTGTGCTCGTACATCTTGCTGTTTTGGTCCATTTTACGCCAATAGACTGTGGTTGTAGTTAAAATATAACAGTATATACAGTCATAAGCTGTACCGAAACTGTGATTCAATCAATCTGGAGATCTCAAGTAATCAGTGTAATTAACACTTTGTGATATTCTCTAGCGCACGCGATACGGGACATTTGGATATTATGTTTATTATAACACAGCAGACGTTTGTTTTGTGTGAATGTTCAATTAACGTCGACTTGAAGTTATATATTTTGTATTCATCTGATTGCAGGAACTAGCAGACGAATGTTTCGACGCCTTTGCTGTTGTTTATTCAATCACAGACAGACTAAGCTATCAAACTGCTGTCGACCAGTTATATAATATTCGCCACGAACTATCCATAAAAGACAAACCAACCATTTTAATTGCAAACAAAAGCGACCTTGTGAGGAGGCGAAAAGTTTCCAAAGAAGGTAAAGTTGTTTTTATTTGAAATATTACAACGATACAAATTCTTCATTTCACTAATAAGGCAAATGACTGGCTCCATGTAAAGTGAGCACTTCGGTGTCTATATCATAAATGCAATCGTTTGTTCTTACCGATAATTATAATGGAGAAATCTCCTTACGTTGCATGCGAAGACGAGGTGGTAGAACTAAAACTGGTTGTGCCGCGTTAAATTAGTTTTAGAACAAGTTCTTCCAAAGTGTTTGGAAATTTACAGCAACTTGTGAAAAGCAAATAGATACTGGTTAATAATGTAATCCATGGCATCTGGTGTACTACACCATGATAACATAGCCGGTAGAATAATTAATGATCCCATTGAGAGTTCGTGATAAATGATAAAGGTCATAAACTATGTGCCTGTTTCTGATATTTAATGTGCAACAACCCATAGCGTGTTAAGTATATATCACAGCCATATTGTTATGCCAATTCACACTCAATTATTAGCAATGGCATTGCACTGCGATGTTAACCTTTCACGACAGAAAAAAACACGCTGTGTGTCTGTTGTTCACGTTGACAACATGTACAAATGAATCTTGATTACCAATTGCAACAATGTGCATGTGGGTGTGTATATATTTGTGTACTTATAGATTCTAATATGTGAGCCATGAACTATTTGATGGGGGGAATTGATCATGTAACACAATAATAGTTTTGCGCAAAGCCGTATGGATGAAAAGACCGATATGAACAAATCTCATTTAAATCAGACCCATATTACGCTGCACTACTTTACAACTAACACCGTAAAGGAATGGAGCTAATGTTTGGATATAATTTTAGTGAGATTGAATATGCACTTAATGTTCTTGTCGTTTTTGTTTCAGAAGCCAGATCGGTAGCCAAACAGTATGATTGTAAATATGCAGAAACGTCGGCCGCTCTCAATCACCACGTAGATGAACTACTTGTTGGTATCCTAAGTCAGATACGACTCACACATACTCCAGATATGCATATGGAGAGACCAGATTTCGCCGCTAAATCCAGTGCCAAGCTCGGCAAATGTACCTTACCCGGACCTAAAAGATTGTTGAACTTTATTTTCAAAAAGAACCACTATAAAGTATCGACGCATGAGTGTGAAAACTTGTTCACTCGCTAAAATTGTGATGTTACTATTTTGTGTCTATATATTCATCAATTTGGTGCGCAGTCATTGGTTGTGATCATATTGAAGCCTACTGGTCGTATACGTATTTTCTTCTTTCTTTGTGATTAAGGTTGTATATGCGAAAGTTTTTTTTAATTGATTATCATGACATTTGTTGCGTGAAATTGTATATTTTCTCTTAATGTGGTGGATACAATATATTTTACTAAGTACTAAAATTGGATATTTTGGTGCGTATATGTTTGTATTGGTGCGTACATGTTTTTATTGGTGCGTACATGTTTGTTGTGGTGCGTACATGTTTGTTGTGGTGCGTACATGTTTGTCCTGGTGCGTACATGTTTTTGATTTGGATATGTTCCCTGGTGTATATTTCTTTCTTCTTCTCATAAAATAATTTTACTACAAATATCACTACAAATTTTATGATTATTTTATATTAAATGTATGATCCTATACTGAGTTTTTGTGTTACAAATCTATTCAGGAAAGTTTTCTTTTGTTATTAATCATACTATACATTTTATTACGCTTCACCAAACAAAGGGTTGTGTCAATCTACGATAATCACAACTGACCATCAATCATTACTGAGAAAGAACCTGGATGAGCACAACGTAAATAACCAGCTGAATGACAATACATGATCTAATATGATCTGCAAAATACATCGAGGACTTTCAATCAACCGCCAGAAGAGTGGCACTAATATGCATTTTGTATGTTCAAAACACAAGTAGAATCATTCGCAAATTATTGTTCAATTTAAAAGGATTACAATATGTTTAAAGTTTGAAATAACATACAACAGTAAGTGACAATCACATAATATGAGAAGTCACCTAACTAACTTGCATTGCCAAACTGATTAGTGACATTAATATAATCTTCATATCTGGTATGTATATAAAGAGAACGATTAAAATTGAATAATTCATTTCAAAGTGAATAATCCCTCAAAACAATGCATGTCAATGCGGATTTATCCTCCATATCGTCACAATGCTCTTAAAGGGGCTATGTCACGTTTTAGCGTGCAGCAAAAATCAAATAATCACTTTATTTTGGCAAAGATGCCTGTATATTCCATAAACAAGCACACTGGTATAAATATAACTTGTGAAACATCAGGATTTTTGTAATTATTTGATTGTTTTACCTCCACAATTCTATACCGTATTAATACGGTATAGAATTTTAAACTACTCTTATTTAAAATGCCTGAAAGTTACTAGCATGTGATGAAAACGAATTAAAAACCAACCAAATACTTCATAGATGTTTACATGTTTAGACTGAAGTTTCTTTATGCTACAGACCGATCTAGTGAATAATATTACTCAAAAATCATACTGAACGGAAAAAAATACGCTGTGTTTAAAAGAAAAAGCACGCTGTTGTGCACGATGTTGAAAGTGATTAAAATCGATTATTTGCAATAGATATTTTTAAAGCAACAGTCAACAATGTTCTATTATATAAATACTTAATTTGGTAAGACAATTATACTTTTTAATAAAAAATCTGTGAGACAGGCCCTTTGATGCAGAAACAAATCACCACAATGCCTCCAAATGCAGAACAAATACTTGAAATAATACCCTTTAATGACAATAACTCCTTGAAGAATATTTTTATTATCAAGAATAACATAACAGCAATGATATGCATACTAAATTAATCTTACAATTGCCTTTGTGTTTTCTCCTCAGTGACACCAAAAAAATATAAGAAAGACCGCCTACATGTCCATGCTTGGTGGCAATTGGAGTTTCATTTAAACATCATATTATTACTGTTAAGTTATTCTTGGTAATTTAGGATGCTTTTGTTCACCAGCAAAAGGTAATTGGAAAATAATACGTTATTAATCTTATTGAGTTTTAGGTGCCACAAAATGAACGCTACATTTTACCATATGTTTACTGTAGACGTTTCTTTGTTTGCCTGGTCAGGACTAGGCCAAATTATCCAAGCAATTCACAATCGGTTTGATCAAATAAGCTCGACATGTACGCCTCAACTAAAAATGGTTGAAGGGGGATAACTCTTTCATGCAAGACCTATTAATATGAATACCTACCAGCTATTTAGCACATTTAAATGCGGAGGATAACACCTCACAAATGGTCGCACAATGAGGATAACTCCGTGCAACACAGTCATTAAATACATATCATAACAACATTCTGAAAAGTCTGAAGATGTTGATAACTATTTGAAGTTATGTATCTTAATGAGTGTAACTCCTCGCATCAATGCATCTAAATTAACATAACTATTTGAAGCAAATCATAATTATGAAAGAGGATAGCCTAAATCACTGCCTTATCATTCGCTTCACTGACCGATGCTTCACCGAAACTTCAAAAAGCAAGCAGAGTTCACTTCATTGTTTTTCATTGGGTTGCGTACTTATGGTTTTGACTTTTCGATGACATTGTGTGTGTTTCCTGTGTCACTCGTGTTGTGCTTTTCTCTTTGTACCTATTTGGCCACTGGCTCGTCACTAAAGCGACATTTGTTCGAACTAAATTCAGGATCGGGCCTGTCATGTTCGTCAATAACATTTGCTATTGTTATGTACATGTAGTCATCACGAGGTGAAGTTGACTGTTATTGGTGCAAGTGAAAACAATGGTAATTTGTAGTATTTTCCTAACACGTTGAATACTAGGACAACTCACGGTCGTATATATGCGTAAGATTATGGTATTCAAATAACACATGAGGCTCTCCAGATTTGAAACATATAAACCTACTAATAATTAGTATAATAAATACAGTCATCAATTGAATGATGGTGACATTAATCTAGCATTTTGTAGAAACTGTACAAGGCATAATATAAATGTAGGTATAAACGTGCTGAAGTGTCCTGTTACATTACGTCGTTTCCAGAAAAATGTAAATATATGCCAGACATTCGTGACATTAGTAACAGCTGGATTCTATGAACACCAATTATCAGTATTGTTTTATCCTATAGTTTCACGTTAGTAATGAATGATGTGTCTGGACTTGTCCCGACTGCTCAATGTAACTTCAATGACAAAATTAGATAAACACATATGAAAAAGCTATTGAAGAACCAGGTATAGTCGTTAAATGAAAAAGTGCGTACAATTGATAACAATTTTTGTTCATACACGATGCTCGCAAAATGAAATATTAAGAGTTTACATAGTTTCTAGAAAATAACCTGCGACAGGTTCGAATGATCCGGCTTTAAGTACATTGGTATTAGATGCTTGATAGACTGCAAACATTCAGCTCGATGATTGGTTCTTACAATGTACGTGTGCGATTGTGTAGCAGAGACACCAATGCCCATATGAGCATTGTATGGTTTTATAGTTTTTTCGCTGTATGGCTAATTATGCACAAAATTCAAAGTCAGCAGTGCGTCATTCATTGCGGAGTGAGCATATAAGGCTCACTTGAAGCATCCATTCTTTGGGGATGTGGATGGCTTGTACTAGGTCTGACTCTTGCGTGTGTGGCTAGGCGCTGCCGTCGTAGCTGTCGGGCTTTGGTTTGTGCCTCACCATTTATGTTTCCTCTTGTTTAACCTGCAGTAATATTTTATGTCCGAACGTAAGGTAGTCTGCACTGCAGTCATTGGCTGCTGTGTTGGTTATTCAAAATTTAATCAATGAATCATTTCAGTATAAACTTAACCAAAAACTTTCTTGCTACAGGAATGATTACTATTTGGTTTTCTTAACCAGATGAAAAAAAATTGAATTATTGCTTTCAGTACTTTTGGACCACTTAATTAATTGTATGATATTTGATTTCAAATACGACAATTAGGTTATGTGATTAAAGTGTTGCAGTTACTAATGTCATACGCTTCGAAAACATATGTTTCGATAATTCTATATAACCAGGATGGCGGTAATGAAGAATGCACATTGTGACATTGTACTTTGACCATACCAATAGCTAAACAGACAGTCAGACTATATCTCAGACGACAAGTCAATTGCTTAGTTTTACTGTTTCTGTCTGGACCAACCATTATTTAATCAATCCGGATATCTCAACTAACCAATGAAATTAACATCTTGCAACTTGAAGATATCACGAACCAAAATTGCATGGCATGATACCCAAAATGTAACTAAACGAGAAAATGAATGCAGATGAAATACCAAGTACCAGCTACCCAAAGGCTGAATGCCTATCTTCAACCACGCAACGGCTGAATGATTGAAATTTTAGCAATAAAAATGGCTAACTCAATTAAAATGTCTATGCATGCCGTTATGAAGACAAATCGTCATTTCAGTTTCATAGCCAACAAAAGCGACCTTGTGTGGAGGCAAAATGTATCAAAGGAAGCTAAAATATTAGGTTTGATTCCCTTCTTTGCAGTCTCTTCATCTAATCTGACAAGGAAAATACCTGGTTTCATGCAAAGAGGAAATTTCTGTGTCTGTGTTGTAAATACAATCCTATGAGCTTACCGATAATTACAATTCATGAAAGACGACCAAAAGTATCTCTTTCTATAGATAATCTATCAAGCGATTGTACCATGGGAATACAATGTCTAATATAGCTTCACTATTTTGACCTGAACCTGACCTTTATGCAAGAATATATAACAAGGTTCTTGCTTTGAATATATCAATTTCCACAGGCAAATCGTGCAATATCGGTATTTCGAGCGCCTTCGTGATACTTCCTTACTTTCAAAATATACATCCGAGGTTATAAAGGTAGGCAATCGACTGTTTAATTATGTCAATTAATAGGTCAGACTCGTGTTAACTTCGCATAGCTATACTATAAATGAGCCAATATTGAATAGCTACTTCGAGCGGCTAATTCGGTTGACCATAAGAGACGTGGATCGGGGCAGGTCATGTTCTTATGTGACATATGCTACGCTGCTTATTTCAAATTTTTGACGTTGCAGTTGGACAAATGTATGTTAATATGACATGAGTCTTGAACAATGCATGATGACATAGGTATTGCTTTTTCCGTTACGTTGAAATGTGCGTGGTGTCCATTTGTTAGAAAGGTAACAATTCCTTGCGAAGGAGAATGTTATATGTAGAACTGATTGATAATAAAATCAATGAGACCTCTGGTGTACAACATACAGGAACCAGAACCGTTATTGATGACACGGGGATAATTCACAATTAACAATATACCAAATCATACACTCTCTAGAGTGTTCGTATTACAATGTGGAGGATGTTTCTGTCATTTAACATGTGTTACTTGTTTACTCTATATTCATTGTAGCAGTGCTATTGTTCAGCAAACTATCACTCATTTATTGCCGATGACATTAAACTTTATTTCTCCACGGTGTAAAATATAAATGGTACGAGGGGTGATCAATATATTCGAGGACTTTCCTTCTGAATTTTGAAATATTGTAACTATAGTAATGAAATTACACGCTGATGTAGATCAATCAATTATCTCACGATTTATCTAATTTTCTTTATTGTAACGTCACTATTTACTTGATGACGTCACTTTTTGTAACCATGGTGAAGCGCGCACCGTCGAGCATTTCGGGCGTAGCGTTATTTCTGAGAAACGACACGCTATGAAAATTAACGCGAAACTTGTAAATTCCTCGCGATACCTCAAAAATGACTGGACTAAATTGTGCATGGATTCTGTGCGCTCCCAATTAGCCATTTGCATATGATTCCGTTGTTTATGTGATGGTAGGGTCTCTGCCAAACGGTTGAGTCGATAAAATAAGGATAAACAGCAAAAATAACACCGCGTTAGGGACATTTCCCGTTAAATTCTGCGAAATCAGACGCACAGATCTTAATCAAATGTAACTGGCAAAAACGAAGACTAGTATAGGCTACAACACATAAAATCGTTCACTCCAAATCAAAAGGGTTATTCCGATATTGCGTCATAAACCTGATAGGTCCTGTTTCAGTCTTAGTTGAAATAATTTAATTTTGTAAAGCCAACCGCCCTTTTCCGAGTTTTGTTTCCAATAACGCATCGATAGTCTTTTTATTCCACCTCACATTCCAGAATCGGCTATTAACTACTTATTTCAGTAGTAAAAGACAACCAGTCTCATACATGAAACCGGGTATCAGTCCAGAAAGGAGATATGTGCTGCTCCGACGGTGACGCTTGGAATGACGTCGCGTGACGTCCAACGTCACGGGCTACTTGTATGAATCAAATAATTTTATGAGTGCATTAGGTCGGAGACATCTTACTCCGAATGGTGTTAAATGGCTTTGATCCTTGCTGCCAATATGAAATTGCTAGATGAAAAGTCCCTGAATATATTGATCACCCCTCGTACATGTATAAATCCGGTTTTGTTCCGATTGTTTTTGTTATATTCGCCTCTACTCGTATTACCTTACCTTATATACCAGTATTAACCGGTGCGTGTATGGATAAAAACTGAAGAGAAATTGAGGATTGACCTAATATGAACTAAGGCATGTGTCTACCTTGGCGATCATCATTCAGCCATGATCCTATGACAATAGTCAAAGTAACTAGAAATGGGATCCGGGTGCAACATTATAGCATGCATCATTTCAAATTGGGATGTAGATGAAATGTTGGATTGAGGTAGCACCATTTATAATCTAGATGTACAAAGGATTCACACAATGTCTCAGGCCATATTTTAAATACAACATAAATTGATATATTGTATGATTGTAGAGCATTATATTAAATGGATGTTTTATGTTATTATAAATGCATCTAACTTAGTCCCTCAGTGACCAAATAATCAGTGGTACCCCTGCTGAAGGGCCATTTTGACATCTTTGACTAAATTTTACCATTTTTAATGCAAAATAACAATGCTTTTAAGAGAAAAAAAACTTTAAACAAAAATAGTTATGGTTAAAAATGTGGTTTTGAACCTGTTATACTTAGAGGCTCTATGCGAGCGCTTTAACCTAGCGCTTTGTTATGCAACTGATTGCTTCGATTCCACTCGGTACATGTACCACTTTGCTGTGCAACGTGCAACGGTCTGCTAGATGCCAGCGCTCGCCATCATCATATCAATTTTAGGCTCAGCGTGACCTATGCCCTAACGACTGTTATTGAATTCAGAAGAATCAACATTTGAAATCAAAGACAGACTGATGGACAATCAATTATCAATTATATATAAATAAATGATTCCGAGAGGCGCAATACCCAACATTCAACTGAATGAGACAAAGAAACGAAACAACTGGATTTCGAAGTCCTAGCTATAAAAGTACTTAAGGCATAGTTTCAGCAGCCAAACACTGAAATGCATAGTTACCATTATTTACTGGAAGACATAGTCCACCCTAGCTGACAAAAAGACCTCTAATACCATGTTTCAGCGTACAAATACAGAATTACAACGTTTCAGCTATATGGATCTAAAATACACAGTTGATAAAATATGTCTTAAAGCCTAACAAATATTTATAATCAGTTTTACACGGTAATAATGGATTTCGTCACACAATTATGATACTAATTTGACAGTACTTCAAATAATCATGAACCTCACAAGTTTCAATCTTTGCGAAATATGCCTAAAGCAAACCAATTTATGTTCTCTGATGTCTCGCTGTGCATTTAGCACCTACACAAAGTATCTTTCTCTCGGTTATTAATTTACCATTTCAAAAAAAATCCAAAAAAATCAGTAGTTTTTAAGAATGTCGTGAACCAGACTAAGGAGGGGCACGTGACCTGTTCTGGATGGTTTACCATTTCAAAATAAAAATTACGAAAAAATAAGCATTTTTTGAGAATTTCGTGAACCAGACTAACACCATTATTTTTTTTCTATTCATTTCTATTTGTATATTTTAAAATAAAGAAATGTACGTTAATAACCATAATTATTTCTTTTACCCCTTTAAGAAATTAAAAATAAGAAAAAAATGTGTTTCGATATGTGTTTTGACGTGCACCTGTAGTCTGAATTACCTCCCCTAGGTCACTACGTTAAGTAGGTTAGGCAGACGCGGCTGCATGAATCACCCAAATATACCCAAATCTTACCCAAATAGTAGCGTTTTTACCCAAATACTTATATTTAACTAACAATATGGGGTTGGTTAACTATATTACGCATTTTAATGACCAGTGATGACTAAATAAACGTAAACTAGCAAGCTTTTCGGCAAGACTCGGCCCAGTATCATTTCGAACCGGCGTTGCCATAATATTTGCACGTCGTGAGAATCGCTTTATTTTAAATTCTGACGCTCTGCGTGCACGCATACCCAAATGTACACAAGTATAAACGTTTTTTACGCAAATACTTGTATTTAATAAACTATTTGTCGTAAATAAACTATATTACACATTTGAATTACTAATAATAAAAATAACACCATTTTTAGGTAAATTATACTAAATAAATATACCCAAACACACATAAGCCCACTAAATCAGAGAGGTTTGTAAAATTCCGCATTTTTCGGCGGGGACTTGGACTTTTCAATTGTTTCTTTGACTTACGTGAAGGCATTGCTCATTGTACATGTGTTGTGATGTTACTGATGCGAGTCTTTGCTCAGCTGGTAAAGTGTGCTGCCTCCCCAGTCCGATTTCCTCATACCTTTTTATCAAGCCTTATTAGCACTTTAAAAAGTTCTAGTTGCTAAAATTATATAAAAAATGTCTCTCACAATACTGGTCTGTAAAACAATTGTGATGTTACTGATGCGAGTCTTTGCTCAGCTGGTAAAGTGTGCTGTCTCCCCAGTCCGATTTCCTCATACCATTTTATCAAGCCTTATTAACACTTTAAAAAGTTCTAGTCGCTAAAATTATTTTTAAAAATGTCTCTCACAATACTGGTCTGTAAAACAGTCGGCCGCAGGAACTATTTAACTTGTATTCTCTTGTCAACGAACATTATCAGAGTTAGCATCGTATTCCACATACAATGTATAAAACCCTGATGATCAGGATATTATTTCATTTATTATTTATAGCCAACGTGGTGGCTTATAGTGGTGGTATAATCACATCGACGTAGTCAATATCACCGTCTTCATATAACAATGTCTTTGTAAAGCTGTCTGTAATTCCAGATGCCGTATTATCTATATAATTATACTAATGCAGTCTTTATCCAAGAGTTGATTGACTCCAAGAAATAAAAGCGATGCTTAGTTTCTTACATTTTACGTTTGAGATTGTGTATCATTGTGGAATCAGTACACATCTGAACATTGGGTAGAATTGTAAATGTAAAATTCCAACCAGTACATTTGTTTTTGAGGATTGCAGATTCTACCTTTGCTCAATCAAGTGTTGTTACTACAAATAGTGTATTATAAGGATTGACACTAACCATGATTAGGTTCAATTGTTCTGTTCCTTAAAGTCATTACAATGAACCATATGTATGTACTTATAGGAATAAGTACGAAAGTTGAATTGTCATCTCCAAAGAAACTCCTTTTTCTAATTATTTAACGCGTAGAAAACACTATCTACAGATGCTTTATCAACAAGCAAACATTTTGTGCGCGTACACCTTGTACCGAAACTGTGATAACGTCTCGCAAAAAGACCAGTGCTTAGTTAAACTGTTTCTGTCTGAACTAATCATGATTTAATCAATCCGGAGATCTCAAGTAATCAATGTAATTAACACATTGTGGTTTTCTCTAGCGCACATGACATCGAGATATTTGGTTTATTAAAATAACATAGACGTTTGTTTTGTGTGAATGTTCAATTAACGTCGACTTGATGACATATTTATCTGATTGCAGGAGCTTGCAGACGAATGTTTCGACGCCTTTGCTGTGGTTTATTCAATCACAGATAGACTAAGCTATCAAACTGCTGTCGACCAGTTATATAATATTCGCAACGAACTATCCATAAAAGACAAACCAACTATTTTAATTGCCAACAAAAGCGACCTTGTGAGGAGGCGAAAAGTTTCCAAAGAAGGTAAAGTTATTTTTACTTGAAATATTACAACGATACAAATTCTTCATTTTACTAATAAGGTAAATATCTTGCTATATACAAAATGAGCACCTCGGTGTCTATATCGTAAATGCAACCCTTTGTACTTGGCAATAATTATAATGGAGAAATCACATTCCGTTGCATGCGCAGACGACATGTTAGAACTAAAACTGGTTGTGCCGTGTTAAGTTAGTTTTAGAATATGTTCTTCCAAAGTGTTTGGAAATTTACAGCAACTTGTGAAAAGCAAATAGATACTGGTTAATAATGTAATCCATGGCATATGGTGTACTACACCATGAAAACATAGCCGGTAGAATAATTAATGATCCCATTGAGAGTTCGTGATAAATGATAAAGGTCATAAACTCTGTGCCTGTTTCTGATATTTAATGTGCAACAACCCACAGCGTGTTAAGTATATATCAAAGTCATAATGTTAAGCCAATTCATACTAAATTATTAGCAATGGCATTGCACTGCGATGTTATTTGTCCCCACTGGATGAACCTTACACGACAGATAAAAAACACGTTGTGTGTCTGTTGTTCACGTTGACAACATGTACAAATGAATCTTGATTACCAATTGCAACAATGTGTATGTGGGTGTGTATATATTTGTGTACTTATAGATTCTAATATGTGAGCCATGAACTATTTTATAGGGGGAATTGATCATGTAACACGATAATAGTTTTGCGCAAAGTCGTATGGATGAAAAGATAGATATGAACAAATCTCATTTAAATCAGACCCATATTACGCTGCACTACTTTACAACTAACAGCGTAAAGGAACGGAGCAAATGTTTGGATATCATTTTAGTGAGATTGAATATGCACTTAATGTCCCTGTTGTTTTTGTTTCAGAAGCCAGATCGGTAGCCAAACAGTATGATTGTAAATATGATGAAACGTCGGCCGCTCTCAATCACCACGTAGATGAACTACTCGTTGGTATCCTAAGTCAGATACGACTCACACATACTCCAGATATGCATATGGAGAGACCAGATTTCGCCGTTAAATCCAGTGCCAAGCTCGGCAAATGTACCTTACCCGGACCTAAAAGACTGTTGAACTTTATTTTCAAAAAGAATCACTATAAAGTATCGACGCATGAGTGTGAAAATTTGTTCACTCGCTAAAATTGTGATTTTACTATTTTGTGTCTATATATTCATCGATTTGGTGCGCCGTCATTGGTTGTGATCATATTGAAGCCTACTGGTCGTATACGTATTTTCTTCATTCTTTGTGATTAAGGTTGTATATGTGATGGTTTTTGTAATTGATTATCATGACATTTGTTGCGTTAAATTGTATATTTTCTCATAATGTGGTGCATACATTATATTTAAGTACTAATATTGGATATTTTGGTGCGTATATGTTTGTATTGGTGCGTTCATGTTTGTATTGGGGCGTACAGGTTTGTATTGGTGCGTACATGTTTGTTTTGGTGCGTATATGTTTTTATTGGTGCGTTCATGTTTGTATTGGTGCGTACATGTTTGTTTTGGTGCGTACATGTTTGTATTGGTGCGTACATGTTTGTATTGGTGCGTACATGTTTTTATATGTGCGTACATGTTTGTTGGGGTGCGTACATGTTTGTCCTGGTGCGTACATGTTTTTGATTTGGATATGTACCCTGGTGTATATTTCTTTCTTTTTCTCATAAAATAATTTTACTACAAATATCACTACAAATTTTATGATTATTTTATATCAAATGTATGATCCTATACTGCGTTTTTTGTTACAAATCTATTCAGGAAAATATTCTTTTGGTATTAATCCTACTATATATTTTATTACGCTTCACAAAACAAAGGGTTGTGTCAATCTACGATAATCACAACTGACCATCAACCATTACTGAGAAAGAACCTGGATGAGCACAACGTAAATAACCAGCTGAATGACAATACATGATCTAATATGATCTGCAAAATACATCGAGGACTTTCAATCAACCACCAGAAGAGTGGCACTAATATGCATTTTGTATGTTCAAAACACAAGTAGAATCATTCGCAAATTATTGTTCAATTTAAAAGGATTACAATATGTTTAAAGTTTGGAATGACATACAACAGCAAGTGGCAATCACATAATATGAGAAGTCACCTAACTAAGCTGCATTGCCAAACTGATTAGTGACATTAATATAATATTCATATCTGGTATGTATATAAAGAGAACGATTTAATTCGAATAATTCATTTCAAAGTGAATAATCCCTCAAAACAATGCATGTCAATGCGGATATACAAGGTACAATGACGTGATTTGTTCCACTAACCAATGCTTTATCGAGACATCAAGAAACCAGTTTTGTTCACTTCTGTGCTTGTTATTTTGTTTGTGTGTTATATGGCACTTGTATTCTGTTTGTTCTGTGTCCACCCATTTAAAGGAGATGGTAGACAACTCCTTTGTCACATTTATATAAGCGATCCTTATTCGAACTACGAACAGGGTTGGATATGTCATGTTCATTCATAGCATTTGGCAGTGTTATGTACTCGCCACGAGGTTAGCTGTTATTGTGGCTATTGCAATAATCGGTAAGATTTTTCCTAAAATAATTGTTAAGCCAACTCACAGTCGTATTGTTTAGGGTATAGCGGATCATTGTCAATAACGGATCAGTCTCAGAAACGCAAAGAAATTTGATAATTTTCAAGAAAAAATACAAATATTTAATGATTGACCTCAATAAATGAACCCTTTCGACGGTTTATCATAATATTTGTTTACAAATTACAGATTTACTAACGTGTTCATTTCAAAGTTAGGAATGGACACGCACGGTGAAGCGGAAAAAAAACGAGGAAAACGGTCAACAGAGCATTGACCTTAATTATCTTAAGTAATTTACAACTTTATGTGGAAAAATATGGAAACATGTTGATTGAAATGTCTATAATCTGTCTATAATAATATTTATATTGATACAAACATTGGTAAATTGGGTTCAAAGGTACCGCATCGATTTGGAATATGTGCATTTAGCTATTTAAATATTATTTTTTTGTTTTTAGTCTGCAATTATTTGTCAATTTTTGTGATCAATTGACCGATATTACATATGCAAAATAAGCATTCGTTACTTTCATCAAATTATAGTTATATTACACTTGTATATATTATTACAGTACTAGTCCATAGGTATTTTTTCATTAATGTGCTCTATTTCGTATTCCTTATGTCTTGCTAATGGAGCTATGAAATATGTATACTCATTTTATGCAACTTTTTTATGGAATCCACCTGCCTCAACACTAACGAGAACATATCTGACGGTATTATGTCATATCTGACAGCTTTTGAGACGATTCCCATTGAAAGGAATGTAGTGATCTGCAATAGACAAAAGTGATCCGCTAATGACATATCGACTGTGTAGCTTTGTTATTCAATTACTCGTGCATAAATCAAGAGTTTTATTCCGAAAACGTTGGTAAGTCATGCAGGAGTTATGTGTTACACATTTGCAACAGTTTTTATTTGAAAAATAAAGCATATCCTCGTAATCAGCCATTATGTCGTTAGTGATCCGTTATACCCTAAACAACTGTACATGTACGATAATACATGTAGTATGCAAATTTAAAATGAGGATTTCTAGATTTGAAACTAATTCCTTCTGCTGTTAATATTGTTATTTTCTGCTTATGTTTTGACGTAAATGTTAAACATTGTTATTGGCAAACAGGCTTATCATTATTATGATTACTTACTATACCCACTAATAAGCGGTGTAATAATTACAATAATAACACAATAATCACATGTTATTATAATTAAATAAACCTTTCCTGGTCACGTATAATCTGAAAACATGGGGTTCAGTCGACCTTCGTAATACAGATTATCGTTGGATGGAGAATAATACAAAAAATGTAAGTCAACTTTATGAAAACCAGCACAAACGAATGCAAAACGTTGTTTATAGCAAAAATGACTTAATAATTTTTTGTAATTAAATGAAATGTTCTTACAAATGCACAAAGAAGGTGAAAATTTGGATTCTCTCAAACCGTGGACCTAGCATAAATTCAATAAAGTAGCGCATATTTCTGACCCATGAGACCTGAAACTATAACTTGTACTGATAGAATGTTCCAGGGTCATAAATTCTTGTTCAGGTTAGTCAGGGCATGAAACATTATCTTGTTTGAAAGCACCTGGTCGGATATATGCACTGGTCTCCAGCAGTGACTGGAATGTAAGTGATAAAGGTTTCACTGGAATCTTGTTATTACCTATCGTACCTAGAACGTATCATCAATAGGTATATGTTACAATAAGTTATATCTGTAGGTATGATAAATGTAGCGGAGAATGTTCGACCTGACAAATTGAAAGATAACTTCATACCAGCAAACGAGAAACGTAAATAATTGCTACATGAATATGTCTCAACACTGATCATGTCTCTTTTCAATTCATACTCTTACCCCAATGGCATGTTCTTAGATACAAAAGCTGCTGTAACTTCTTCATTACTGAATGGAAATAATATAAGTTGGAAAGTTGGTTTGGGTTTTGATGAATTCTAAAAAGCTGCTTTTTACGATTGAACATGGCGTATGCAGTTTGAGTATGAGAATGAGAACATGTTTATAATCCGTGTCAGGTCTAAAGTGTTAGTTCAACTAGACACAATATAAGGCAATAACAAATTGTTTCAACGATGTAAAATAATTATAGACTACAAAAGCGCTTTAAAATAATGCATACTTGTCTATTCATACTGTGTTATCTAGATTTAAAACAACATGCCACTTGGAACGCGCTTAGTAATAATACCTACTTGTCTATTTATACTGTCTTATCTAAATAAGAGTATTTTGAGTTTTGTATGATAAAAAAGGAATCATTTCAAGACTATACTAACAAGAACATAAGGCAATAAAATAGTTTTCGGTTTATAATTTCGATTACGTCATCGACGAACAGTTCAATAAAAAAACTCGACGAGTGATTGTAAGAATCTTGAACATACACAAGTACCTAGTAAGAAGAGCTTGTCAAAGATTAATCAGTCCTAGGTCAAGACAAATAATACTCAATATAAACAATGTCATTATAACTCGTTGATTAGGTCAGGCGTATGTGTTAAGAAATTATATATTAACAATGTACTTTCCCTTATTCTCAGATAATTGATTTATCTGTACGTGACTGACTTGAAATACATTCGATTATTTAAATGTGTACAGCGAGGAAAGTATGGTATCATTTTTAATGTACATGTACATTGTTCATGCACAAATGACACATCTAAATCAATGAACTGTTACAGTCCAGTTAGGATAAAAAAATACAGTTACGCAGTGGAACAATCCGCTAGTACGGTGTAAAAACAAGTATAAAGGCTTATGCCAAGAGTTCAATACCAAACTAAACTCTACCTATTTAAGCAATGGTTTTAATCTGTTCGATACACATAAACGATGACGTCAGTGTCAATATATCCTAACTGGAATATATGTATAGTTTCAAACAACTGATGACCTACAAAATGTACAACTTTTAAAACTCGATATGCAATATTGTTTTTGAAATGATTATAGATATAAAAAACGAAATATTTATAGAACAACTTCCCTCTTCGACATTTATATACATGTAACTCCTCACTTCACTTGAAATCAAATATCGATTAAAATTATTATTATTATTGTAATTAGTTCATATAATATGCGTACAATTCAACCTATTTGCTAAATTAAATGAAATAATATTCGTTATCAACTCAGGGTCATTCACCTAGGCTTGCTAGCGCACTCATCACAGACACACACACACGTGTGATTATTGATAGAATTTACATCCGCATGTACCAATTAGTAAAGGGCAAAAGGACAATCTCATTAAAATCAGACCCTGATATGGCGTAAGAGCGTAAAGGAACGGAACAAATGTTCGGATCTGATTTTAATGAGATTGGGCAAAGGTAACGAACAAGAACACGTGTTGGTAATAATCATAATACACAATATTTACCAGAACATCTGACGTCAAGCTAAACAAGCTAAATGTATTCAGACATAATCGTTTGTAAATAACATGTTGTAGTTATCTCCATATGACAAACATATGTACGTATGTTTTGGAATCTCAATCAAAATGCATGACTCACATACTTACTCCCTATTACCAACATAGATTTTTTATATTCGCACGATGAGCAAAACTTAACACAGCTCCTGATGTTGGTATAAACATAAGAGTTACGTTGATACATAAACGTATATATTTATATCTACATATCTTAATGGATCTCTGAGATTCATTATCGTAAAATAAAAATGAAATTTGCTTTATGATGATAGAAAACATAATATTTGTATAATTATATAGCCAACGTGTGTAAGAAATAAGTCGCGTACTTTTTTATTGTCAATGATCTACTAGCGCTTGCATTCTTTTCATTTCAAAGATTCTAGTAATTATATAATAATTAGTTCAGTTTTTATACCTCCCGATGCGCTATCTTCTTGCCTATATTTAGCCTTTCGCTTAACAATCAAACAACAATAACCATCGAGAATGCTGGATATTTCTTTTATTAAATAACCCGCAACGCAGTATAAAACAATATTAAGCCCTTGTGGCGAAATTCATAATTTTTCAACACCACCACCTTTCAATAAACCTGCATGTGTAATTGCTGTTTACAAAATTACTAAAGATGACGTCATGAAACCACGTGCAAATATTCTTGCAGACAATATCATTTAATTCAAACAGGATCAAGATAATGTATAGTTCTACATTCCTACCAAGTTTTAAAACTGTATGTTGAATGGTTTTGGATTTATTGAACAAAATCAAGTGTCTACGAACTTTTTTAACACCCTGTACTAGCGCTTGCATTCTTTTCATTTCAAAGATTCAAGTAATTATATAATAATTAGTTCAGTTTTATATATTTTTCATTTCAAAGATTCTCGTAAATATATAATAATTAGTTCAGGTTATTGTATATTTTTCATTTTAAAGCCTCTAGTAAATCTATAATAATTTATCCAGTTTGTTAAATATAGCTTTAATATGTAAATATAAATTTATCTTAGTTGTAGTAAAAAGATATGAAAAAAACCCCAACAAATCAGACAACAGCACAGTACGAAAGGTACAAACAAGAACATACAGCCTTGCAAAATCAAATAACACAAATATGAGTAGACATTAACACATTATGATAACCCATCAAAATAAAACTGAACATAAAGTTTTCTTAATTACTTTGTAAAAACATTTGCAAAAAGTATAAGAATATATTCAAAAGCTTTTCTAAGAACATCTGGATCTTCCCTCGTGAAATATTAACGGCGTTACAACACATTTATTACATTGACTGCCAGATAGATTTACTTAGAAGTGAAAGGAAAATGTTGTGACTAGTATTTCATGTATGTGTTTCACGTTAACTGTTATGTTATACTTGTTTGCATACAGACAATCGTTCTACCATATTTCCATTGTAGTTCTTGTACTAACAGAAAACCTTGTCAATCATGTTGCCACATATACTGCCACTATAGCATACAATATGTAATGAGTGAATAATCATTAGGTGTTAGGGTTTCCTTATATATCAAAAAGCACTGCAGCTCACAGACTACCTAAAGCCATACATAATTTAGCCACATGGAAATATTCTATAAAATTGACCAATCTACCATTTACCAATCATTTTATTCTCCCTAACTTATCAAGTCTTGTGACTATTTTTAATTTTTAATTTTCATAATACTCTAGACTTGAAGCAATGTTATGCACTTGAGTGATGCCTCCCCTGTCCGATATCCTAATATTGTACAGACCTAAAGTTGCTCAAAAAAGGATCATCGCAATTTTATATTAAGCCAGTGTCACTTTTCGTGAGTCGGTCATGTTAGAATTGCCGTTATGAGGTTTCCAGGAGGAAATACATTACTACCTATTACAATACCTACATAAATGTCACTTACGGGATGGGAATATTGAATCAGTGTTTAAAGAATGAAATGGTTTAATTTATCAAACCAATTTAAATAATAAAAAAGTATTCCATTATGTTAACCCACACAACACGCTGAGTTCCTGTAGTAATTACTCCATCTGATTGTTTGACACACTAGCATATGAATGGGAATAGATCCATCGCCATACGAAACTTAATAGGGCAATAAATTGGACAGAGAATAGCTAATTAACAACGCCTATGGTCATGTACACTGGATACTACTTATAGGTCAAACCGGAGGGTTTACATTTCAATGAGACAGACTGACGTATTTTGGTTTATACTATACGCAAACCGAAGCACTTCACCCGATCATCATTCCAACTGAATCGTTGTTTTTATTCGTATGTTTTTATTTGTTAGTTGGATAATATCTTTGACATTTTTAATAACCTACAAAATAAGAAATATCGCTTTCATGAATGCAGAGCTTCGGCAATAGCGAGGTAACATAAACGATTTGATGTGCGCACGGGTACCGATATACTACACAAAAAGATCAATAAGACAATGCCAACTATACACTACTCGCACATCTCACAAACAGCATGAACTTAAGTGGTAAGAAATTCAATTTTCAAAAATAATCTTGACAAATCTGCACAAACGAAGGGGCGAGATGATATTAGTTAATGAGTAATCACTTTTACTTTACATATGTACATTGAGCGTGGCTATACGTACATGAAATATGAATAATAGCTTTTTAGAACACATGCACAATCTGTGTTAGTTAAAATGTAATACACAAACTCCTATTTGACATGCTGAAGTTTCTTGTCCTAATCTTACAGTAGTCGACTTGGATTCAGACTTGCAATGAACATTGCTACATATAAAGATAAAGGACCACCTTATGATCACCATACTTGAGCAATATTTTAATACCATTGTCATTGGTTCGCAAAATGTTTGTATCAGCATTGGACCCATTGAGCACAATTGCATCGGCGATGTACTTCCGGACAGCATTAACCAAATGGACCTTGTGATCTATGTGAAGCTTTGGATAAGTCATCATAAAAGATGCTTCGCGTGACCTTTGCTTTAACGACTTTTATTGACACGAATGTAGATGTATGTTAGAAGTGAAGCACACCCCCCCCCTTTGTGTTATTGTGATATTGGTGACATCTTGATTTTAACTTTGACATCACGCGGCAAATGCATATGTGTATTGTTTGCGACATATGTCTAGGCACATGGATAAACACGACTTACACCTGATTCTGTAGCGCACGTTGTTTGCTTCATGCGTTAACTAAGGTGTCGCTTTGTGCTGCTAGATTTTGAACTTATTTAATTACACCTACGTATATATTTTCAGACGAACCGGAGAGTGATAGACATGTGAATGTGCTTTTGAATTCAGAAGAATCAACATTGGAAATCATAGACAGGCTGATGGACAATCAGGTTTGTTTTATATATAAATAAATGATTCCGAAAGGATATGCGATCTGTATAACTAAATAATTGATCCACTACGACTGTCATTACTTTTATGGAGGTGGCGTACACTTACATCTATGACATTTATCTAGCATTCCGTATTGACGGTATTAGATTTCTCGTAAATGTTGGTGTAAACGTGCTATAGTGTCCTGTTACATTACGTCGTTTTCATGTAATTGTAAATATATGCCAGACATTTGAGACAGCTGGCTACTTTGTACACGACGTTTCCGCATTAATTTATCCTGTAATTCCATGTAAGTAATAAACGACGTGTCTGGGTATGTCCCGAATGTTAACTGTATTGTATGACGAAATGAAATAAACTATCACGAAGTAGCTCATATTGAATAATAGTTATATCTCACTTTAATTCCAACAACATTCGAACTCACTCTGAGTCGAATACTTTGCAAGTATGAGACTGACTTTTAACAGAAGTAGGAATGGTTTCTGAGCACAAGAAATAGGACTAACACAAAGATGTAATGCCCAACATTCAACTGACTGACACAAAGACCTAGCTGTCAAAATAAAAGGCATATTTTCAGCAGCAAAACCTTGAAATGCTTAGTTACCATTATTTACTGGAATACAAAGTCCGTCCTAGATGGTAAAAAAGCTGAAGTACCATATTTCAGTGTGCAAATACAGAATTACAACGTTTCAGCTATATGGATCTAAAATACACAATAATTTTTTTATTAAACTGTGCAAAGGGCTAAAATAACGTACTTAAAGCCAAACAAATATTTATAATCCGTTTTACACCGTAATAATGGACTTCGTCACACAATTATTATACTTATTTGACAGTACTTCAAATAATTATGAACTATACAAGTTTCAGTCTTTGCGAAACATGCCTAAATCGAACCAATTTATATTATCTGATATCTCGCTGTGCATTTAGCACCTACAGAAAGTAGCTTTCTCTCAGTTATATTCTCTTGTCAACGAAAATTGTCAGCGTTAGTATCGTATTGCACATATAATGTATAAAACCCTGATGATCAGGATATTATTTCATTTATTATTTATAGCAAAAGTGGTGGCTTATAGCGGTGATATAATCACATCGACGTAGTCAATATCGCCGTCTTTATATAACAATGTCTTTGTATAGCTATCTGTAATTCCAGATGTCTTATTATCTATACATATATTAATGTAGTCATTTATCCAAGAGTGATGATTGACTTCAAGTAATCAAAGCGATGATTGGTTTCTTACATTTTACGTTTGAGATTGTGTATCATAGTGGAATCAGTACACCTTTGAACATTGGGTAGAATTGTAAATGTAAAATTCCAAACCAGTACATTTGTATTTGAGGAGTGGAGATTCTACCTTTGCTCAATCTAGGGTTGAAACTACTAATAGTTTTAAATTTCTTCGTCATCTATTATATCTATTCAGGATTGACAATAACAATAATTGGGTTCAATTGTTCTGTTCCTTCATAACAATGAACTACTTGTATATGCTTATAGAATTATTGAATTGCCAACTCCAAAGAAACTCACTTTTCTAATTAATTAACGTGTAGAAAACACAATCTATAGATGCTTTATCAACAAACAAACATTAGTGCTCGTACATCTTGTTGTAATGGTCAATGTTACGCCAATAAACTGTGGTTGTAGTTTAAATATAACAGAATATATAGTAATAAGCTGTACCGAAATTGTGATAACGTCTTGCAACAAGACCAGTGCTTAGTTATACTGATTCTGTCTGAACTAATCATGATTTAATCAATCCGGAGATCTCAAGTAATCAATGTAATTAACACCTTGTGATGTTCACTAGTGCACGTGATACGTGACATTGGGATATTTTGTTTATTGAAATAACACAGACGTTTGTTTTGTGTGAAAGTTCAATTAACGTCGACTTGAAGACATATTTATCTGATTCCAGGAGCTTGCAGACGAATATTTCGACGCCTTTGCTGTTGTTTATTCAATCACAGATAGTCTAAGCTATCAAACTGCTGTGGACCAGTTATATAATATTCGCCACGAACTATCCATAAAAGACAAACCAACCATTTTAATTGCAAACAAAAACGACCTTGTGAGGAGGCGAAAAGCTCCTAAGAAGGTAAAGTCGTTTTTATTTGATACAATGTATTTTACTAAGTAGTAATATTGGATATTTTTGTGCGAATCTGTTTGTATTGGTGCGTACATATTTGTATTGGTGCGTATATGTTTGTTTTGATGCGTACATGTTTGTCCTGGTGCGTACATGATTTTGATTCGTATATGTTCCCTGGTGTACATTTCTTTCTTTTTCTCATAAAATAATTTCACTAATTATGATTATTTTATATTAAATGTATGATCCTATACTTAGTGTTTGTGTTACAAATGTATTCAGGAAAACTTTCTTTTGTTGTGAATCTTAATATATATTTTTCATGCTTCACCAAATATAGGGTTTTATCTGTCTACGATAATCACAACTGACCATCAAGCATTACTAAGAAAGAACCCGGACGAACACAACGTAAATAACCAGCTGGATGACAATACATGATATAATATGATCTGCAAAATACATCGAGGACTTTTAATCAACCACCAGAAGAGTGTCACTAATATGCATTTCGTATGTTCAAATCACCGCAAGGCCTTCAGATGCAGAACAAATCCTTGAACTAATACCTCTAAATGGCAATAACTCCTTGAAGAATATATTTATTATCAAGAATAACAAAACAGCAATGATATGCTTACTAAATTAATATTACAATTGCCTTCAAGCGCATGCATGTTTGTCGTGATTTCTCCTCAGTCAGACTCCCAAAAAAGACGAAAGACCGCCTACATGTCCATGTGTGATGGCAATTGAAATTCATTTAAACATCATATCATAACTATTAAGCTGTTATTGTTGCTAGTGCAAAAATCGGTAAGATTTTTCCTAAAATCATTGTTAGGCCAACTCGCTGTCGTATACGTGTATGATAATAGCATGTAGATCACCAAATTTGAAACTTATGAAACATATTAAGATCTGTGACATTTATCTTGCATTCTATATAAAAATATTAGATGAATTGCCAATGTTTTTGTAAACGTGCCAAAGTGTCCTGTTACATTACGTCGTTTCAATATAATTGTTAGTATATACCAGACATTCGTGACATAAGTTACTAAGAGCTGGCCTCTATGAAAAACAATTATCAGTATCATTGTATCCTCTAGTTCCATGTCAGTAATGAACGATGTGTCTGGACTTGTCCTGACTGCTCAATGTAAATTCATTGATAAAATTAGATAGACACATATGAAAAAGCTTTTGAGAACCAGGTATAGTTGTTAAATGAAAAACGCTTACTTGCGTACAATTGATAACAATTTAACAATTTTTGTTCATACACGATATTCGTAAATAAAAATAGTCGTTTCGAAATACTTATTTTCTAGAACATGACCTGCGACAGATCCGAAAAAATCCGACTACATGTATACATTTATTTTGTATTAGATGGTTGATTGACTCAAATCATTCAGAACGATGATTGTTTCTTACAATAAATAAATACTGTTAGCATGATTCTCACGTCTATGCCCTCTAACTACAGTCTCCAGAGATAGTCCGTCATTTGCCAGGCGCAATAATTTTCAACAGCAGAAAAAATATTTCTCAAATTGCCTCTTCGGATGTAAACCGTCATTTGGCAGGCGCAATAATTTTCAAGCGAGGAAACGTCCGTAGAAAGGCACTCTACCGTCCTCCCGATCTCGCTGACTTTCCTTGCAACCGAGGAAAACTCCTGCAAACTATGCCGTAGGGCATTCCGTTACGCCTTTTTCTGTCTGCAAGTCAAGAATACTTTATAAGTAATGCGATTCACGCAAAATATAGTAAAACTATATGAATTTTCCGTCTGTAATGTACAGCCGTTTATTTGGGCAGTTTATCATTTTATATATACAATATCTTAAATTTGTTTCATAAACACTGCACCTTAGTGCGCCCCTCCGTATTTTTATTATAGGTTTTACCGAGTTATAAATAGCTATGTAAATTATTTATAGCTATGCGCCGTCGCTGTAACTATAAAGCTCAGTGGGGCCCCGAAATGGATAAGTAAAACCTCGGGGCGCTTTGTTATTTTAGTGTAAACCCCGCACGCGTGGCTAGAAGCGTGATAGCAGACTCTTTGTTTGTAAACGAACATGTGGATTAAAATACGTGTATAAAACAAAATGCTATTCAAGCAAACATGTAAGCCTTCAAGCGTAAACCGAACTAAATTTCGCACTTATAGCGTGCTACCAATTTAGTAGGGGAAAATATGTCCAATTTTGGCCGATTTTGTTACCGGAATGACAATGACTCAATATTTTACATACACACACCCAACACCTTACTCGACCTTTTAAGGATGGGAGCAGCACTGACAAATAGGTATGCTTAGAGAAATCCAATATGGCGTCCAAGATGGCCACCAAAAAACGAAAATATCAGCGTTGGCCTATATATAGCCCCTGGGACATTAGAAATGACATTTCTTATGGGAATGAGTCATTTTAACAGTGTATGGTATGTTGTTCTTGTCATATTAGGTGAGTTTGGTGGATAATTGTGAACATGGAACATTATTAAGTTGTTTTTCATCATATTTATCATCAAATTGAGGCAAAAATTAGGAGTAGGGGTAAGAATTTTAACCACCCATGATTATTCTTACCACATTTATAACAATTCTTGTGTTAAGTATATGCTATAAAGTTGGGGAATTACAAAAACTAACAAATGTACAAAATAAAAGTACTTCAATATTGACTATACACTATAAAAGTGGGTGGGGTACGAATTTCTTAAAATCTACGAAAAGCATCAATATTTTACTCAATAAACATATTTGAGACACTATACCGTACAGAAAACAGTTTGCTTTATTTAACTATAAGGAAAGTTGGAGTGTGCTGTAATTTATGCACCTTTCAATTAAATATCGGAATACTTTGTGATATTTTCCTATTTCGGCCCAAAAGTTACAATTTCCTCATGGTCTGGTGACAATTTGGCTAAAAAATCAAGGGGGTCTGCCATGAAAGGCAACAAGAGGTGTTATATACCAAAATGTTCGGGAAGGTCTGCTGATTCAAAAAAGGCGGGAGCCTTTCGTGGGACAATATAGCGTTTTGCGTAGTCCAAGATGGCGTCCAAGATGGCCGCCATAATTTACGAATACACCTGATAGTATATCATCTAATGTGATTTTATTTATGTATTAACTGACAGGTATTAGCCTGGATAGTATTCATTTGATAATGTACATTAACTGGACCTGCTGTACGGACCACTTAAAGGTCAAGGTCAATGCCATTCCAAGGTTAAACTATGAAAAAAAGCTGAAAAATAGATATTTCCTCTCTAACTTTCTTATTTTAGCAAAAGTTTTGTATTTAAGTTGGCATTAAATGTGATAAAATAATTTGTACACATATATTCTTTAATTATTAGTTCAGTTTTCTATTCAAAATACTAAGTCTGACACTATTATGCGTGTACACGTTGACTGAGAAGGTATTCTTAGGTAACTGCATCCGTAATTTGAATTTTTAAGTTTTCTAATATAAAGTTGTCATTCTAATAGTACATATATAAATAAGTATTTTATCAAAATTCCTCATATCTACTCTATACTTTTCTCATCAGGGGTAGGACCGTAGGGGTAAAGTTGATAATAATTAAACATGTTGAAAAGATGACATGATTTGAATTTGGTTATTAATAATTTGAAATGATGAAGTTGAATATAAGCAAATATGTACTTGTTACAATGTTTGTAAGAATTTGCTCCTCTGTCAACCTTGATGTCAATGTCATACAGGGTGTTTCATAATATCTGTCCACATTACAAATTAATGCCATGAGAACATGCTTGATCTTTTCTGATATCTTCATATACCATTGGAAAGCCAACATTTCACCATTTTATTCGGTATATTATATGACAATTTTGCTATCATAGCAATCCAGAAAATAAAATTCTTGCAAAATGTCCCTTTCTGATAATTGATAAAATGACGTTCAAAATTATTTTTATCCCAAATTGATAGCATAGCTTGTAAAGTATTGAACGATATAACACTGTTTATTACCCACGTAATATATCGATTACAAAGTTTAGATACTATAAAACAAGTTCAGATAAGTTAGTAGTACAGTTAGTTTTGGTTTCTAGTTGCTAGGCAACGAAAGAACTTAACCACACAGATAATTCTCACTTGTAGCCAAGTAAACAGGTGACTGGCTTTAGACGAATACTTTTTCCAAATGGATGTGATAAATTCACAAAGAGTCGTATTGATTCTACAATACTTACCATTAAAAGCAATGGATGAAACTTTCACATAGGTATAATATTCATTTTTTTTAAACTGGTTATATCATGCAATACTTTAAAATAACATATTATTCAACTTGGGAAACAGATTAAATATGGACATCATTTTGACTTTTATCGAAAAAATTGCTTTTTGTGGGAATTCTTAATTCCTATCATGCATTGTCATGTTATATACTGAATAAAATGGTACAATGCTGGCTTACCATTGGTATATAAATATATCAGATGAGATCACATATTTTCTCATGGTATTATTTTGTAATGGGGACAGATATTATGAAACACCCTGTATTAGAGGTCAACTGTCAATTTTGGAATTTTGTACTTTTCATTGTAAGTATCATCATTTCAGAGCACAATAAAGTAAAATAATACAGGAATAAATAGTATATTTTATGTTGATTTGATTACTTTAACAAAAACAAAACGAATATACATTGATTCTTTGATAGAAAATACTTATTGTAACCATGGCAACTGAAAATATGGTTTCCAATATTGCTGTCATCATCTTCACTCATGTTTATAAAATAAAATTTAGAGTTCAGTCAAATTAGCATTGAAGGCAAAAGCAGGAGTTTCTTTTTTGGTCACCCCTCTTTTTCTGTGCATAATACTGACCTTGGTTTGCTATTTTATACAGTCATTAGTCCTTCCAAGTCCCTACTATGACTGCTTCCCACATCATAGCCCTTAGGGCGGTTGGTGACAACTTTAAAAAGTCTTGAGTCATTCTAATGGCCTGGCCACAACCCGACGTGCGTGTTTTGCAAGGCTGTGGCCACTACGTTTTTTTCGAAAAGGAAGGAAGTACGAATGAAGTACGTCGATGCTCGTTGCATGCAAAGCTTTTCCTGACTGTAATAAAAAATAACTGTGTGAATCGTGCGTTGCACACTTGACAAGTACGTTGCACATGACTACAACGTGCGCACATTGTACACTCGCCTGACAATTGACAATTGACAGTAGAAGGCACACATATTGCAAGAGCGTAGCATGTGTCTGAGTGCTCAGAAAAACGTACGAAGGCCATACTGACCGTCCACGTACATATTTCTATGTATCACGTGCGTTTTGCACACAGACACCGCATACTTGCACGCATGTCCAGTTATGAGCACCGTTTTAGAGATAATGCCTGTGAGTCCCCCATAATTCAGATTGCCTCGTTTTCTCAAATGATAAAATGTAGATATATGACTTTTCCCTACATGGCATGTCCCAAAATACCACTTAGGATCAAAGTTCTATACACTTGGGAAAGTACTAGGGATGATAGTTCCCTACACTGGTGAGTATCACAAAGTACTAGGGGTGAAAGTTCCCTACACCGGTGATTATCACAAATTACTAAAAATGAAAGTTCCCTACTCTGGCGAGAATCTCCTAGTACTATGGATGACAGCTTTTTACACTGATGAGTCCCTCACTAAGTGCATACCTAGGATTCATCAGACAGCTGAGATAATAGTGATCGCAGCATATGACCACACAGCAATGAACTTGACAAACACCTTTATTGGTGTAGACTGACCAGTCGTTGTTTAAAAGGGCGTTGAAGTAACTCCAAGTATAGCCATCCCAGACAATGTTTGGTACCCATCATCTCCAAGTGTAGTCATTTAAGACCATGTTTTGTACCCAATACCTCTATTTCAGCCTTGCTAGACTATGCATGGTACCAGTCACATCCAAGTGCAGCCATACCAGACCATGTTTGGTATCCACCATCGCCATGTAGGCATGTACAGCCCTAACATGGCATGTTTGGGACCCACAACCTCTAGGTAGAGCCTTCCTAGACCATTTTAGTTCCCGCCATTCCTAATTACATCCATCAATGACCATGTTTGGAACCCCTCACTTCCACTTGCAGCCCACACAGACCCTGTTAGTAACAAAGAACCTCTGTATCCAGCCAGCCGATTTCATGTTTTTGTATCCACCATCCCTATTTACAGCAATACTATACCATATTAGGTAACCATCTCCTATGAGTGCAGTCATCCCGAAACCTAATGGTTACCCACATCCTTACCAGACATGTCGTTAAAGACTACAAACACACAAGGCCCTTCGTCCTATAACTTCTAATGAAAGAATTTACTCTCTGAACGTACGATAGCACATCATGATACACAGTACAATGAATTACAATATGATTATTTGCGCCGAAATGTGACCTTGAAATGACCAAGACCTTGAGTGGCCAATGTTTGTCTGTAAAAAGTACAATATAAAGTTGTTAATGTTTTTTCAAAGATTTATTTTATTTCATTAGAATTAAAACTGTTAAACTTGAAAACTAAGAATTTAAGATACGGACGCATCAACTCAAGAAATCGATCTTGATCAACATGCACTTGCACATAAATGCCGTTTGTTGCAAAGTTTTCGAATTAAAAACTGACCTTGTGGTATGAAAATATGTGTATGTTTCACATTTTAAACACGTCAAACCCTAAATTTAATAATATATGTTGCAACATGAAAAGAAGGGAGAAAATATCACATGCTCAGCGTATCATCCAATGCGATATTGAAATGACAAGTGGTCTGTGACCTCAAAGTGGTCACTGCTGTATGCCTGTTTGATACACATTATCAAATCAATATTCCTGCAAATATGTGTCACTACATCCATATATAAACATTATCTAAATGTCACATTGGAACATAGAAATGCACGTTTATTATTGATTTATAACGCCATTTTGGACGCTATGTTAGATTTTCAAGTTCACACCATTCATATGACAAAGATATGCATTTTTGCTCGAGTAAACATTGCAATTAAACATGACATTCTGTATCACATTTGTGTGCCCGATGTATGTTTGCCACGTTTAACACAAGATCTCAAAACTAATTCAAACGGACAATTGTTAATAGATTTTCTTAAACAGTCTGGTTTGCGCATTGCAAATGGCAGAGTGTGCGGTGACACAGGTTCGTGCACATATATTGGTAAAAAAGGTTCAAGCCTTATAGATTATTGTATTGTTGATCCAAAATTATTGGAGAGTTTTACTAGTTTTAAAGTTCATGAACCCAATTTATTATCTGACCATTGCTTAGTAGAGTTTTCACTCCCAGCAATTAGTGCCGTTGAACAAAATGTTTTAATCACAAATGTTACAACTGGTGAAAAAATCAAAGATTCGTATAAGTGGAATAACAATAAACAAGATTCTTACATAACTGGTATAACAAGCGACAATTTTTTGTCAGATTTGCAAATTTTAATTGAACATCTAAATGAGGCAAATAGCCGTGAATGTATTGATTATTCAATCAACAAATTTGTTGAAAAACTTGATTTAGTTTGTAAACCTCTAGTAAATAAGTCAAACACGGATGCACCATTTGAGACGTATAAACCGAAGTTAAACGAGGAGGTCTCGTCTAAACGTCATGACTATTATAGGCTTTTAAACATTTATCGCAAAAACAAAAATAATATAAACAGAGAAAATATGATATCAGCCCGCACTTCTTACAAAAATAGCATAAGACAATGTAACTTCCGAGAGGCACAGTCCAGAACAAACAAGTTATTACAAGAAAAAACAAAAAATGCTAAACTTTATTGGAAACTTCTCCGAGACAGTTCCGGTCCAGCATGCAGAAGTAAAACTAAAGGCTGCAATATAACAATTGATTCATTTACAGAATATTTCAAGGCAATAAATAATCCGGCTGATAGATTTTTTCAAGCTGATAAGGATGTTATTCAATTTAATGAAACCTTTCTATCATCAGAAGCAAAAATTATGTTCGCAGAATTAGACGTACCAATAACAAATGCTGAACTGATTAAGGCGATAAAAGAATTATCGAATGGTAAAAGCGCTGGTCCTGATCGGATATTAAACGAATTTTTTATCTATGGAAAGGATACTTTATCTCCATATCTATTAAAACTATTTAATACAATATTGAAACTGGGTTATTTCCCAGATGCATGGAGCGAAGGATATGTAATACCGTTGCATAAGAAAGGGGACAGTGAAAACGCAGCTAACTATCGAGGTATCACGTTATTAAGTACTATGGGTAAATTGTTAACACGCATTATTAATAGCCGTTTGTCATTCTGGGCTGAAAACTACTATGTTTATATTGAAGCCCAAGCAGGCTTTCGCAGTAAAATGGGCACCACCGATAATATATACGTTTTACATGGGCTTATAAATCATCACATAAATAATAATTTAAAAATGTACTGTGCTTTCATAGATTTTTCAAAAGCGTTCGATTATCTTGTTCATCAAAATATCTGGTATAAAATGATACAACTAGGACTTCGAGGTAAAATTTTTAATATCATTAAATCAATGTATGAGAACGTTAAATCAAAAATCAAAGTAAGTAATCACGTTGGCGAATCATTTGATTGTTTTTTGGGGGTACGCCAGGGAGAATGTTTAAGTCCGTTCTTATTCTCACTATATATAAATGACCTTGAAGACGAGTTATTAAAAAAGGGATTTAAAGGCGTTGACCTTGACTTCGTAAAGTTATACCTGTTAATGTATGCAGACGACATAGTAATCATGGCTGAATCGCCTAGTGATCTCCAAAAGGGACTCGATATTCTATACGAATACTGCAGTAAATGGAAACTTAAAGTTAACATTGCCAAAACTAAAATAATGGTGTTTCGAAGAGCGGGTCAGTTACCCAGAAACTTAAAATTCTTTTATGATGGAATTGAACTTGATATTGTTAGTAAGTTCACTTACCTAGGCATTGTATTTACAAGTGGGGGAAGCTTTAACGATACACAGATCAATTTGGCCGGACAAGCAAACAAAGCAATATTTAAATTAAAACGTTACATGTTAAATTTTACAACGTTTGGTATAAAACATTCTCTTGAATTATTTGATAAACTCATCACACCCATCCTAAATAACGGAAGCCCAGTTTGGGGTTTTCACGCAGCAAATCATGTCGAAAGAATACAGTTACAATTTTGCAAATCCTTACTTGGAGTCAAGTCTAAAACTCAGAATGACTTTATATATGGTGAATTGGGAAGAACGAACTTGCAAAACAAAAGAATGTTTCATATTATAAAGTTTTGGTTTAAAATCTTAGAAGCAAATGAACGTAAATTAATCAAAGTCATATACAATGTTCTATTAAATGATATTGAGCAGGCGCCAAACACAGTTAACTGGGTTTCGTTATTGCGAAACTTACTCAATTCACTTGGTTTTCATGACGTATGGCTATCACAGGGTGTAGGCAATGTTAATATATTCCTAAATTTAGCCAAACAAAGACTGACAGATAATTTTATACAAAACTGGAACAGCAGAATATTGGATTCCACAAGGAGTAGATTTTATAGAAACTTTACCACCTTTGGTTTAAAGCCATATTTGAGCAAAATTAATATAAAAAAATTCAGAATTGCTTTAACACAATTAAGGGTTTCATCACATAGACTAAATATTGAAACAGGCAGGTGGAAACAACCAGCTGTACCTTTAAATGAAAGAATTTGTACAATATGTAACACGCTAGAAGACGAGCAACACTTCCTTTTCGAATGTATTTTGTATAAAGATTTAAGAAAAAAGTATTTTGTATCATATTTTCACAGAAATCCTAGTGTTTACAAAACAATAGAACTATTTAACACTGAACGTGTAAGTACACAAAGAAATCTTGCAATGTTTGTCTACCATGCTTTTAAACTAAGAGACAGCTTGTTACACATTTACTAAGATAATACCCAATATGGACCTTTATTTATTTATTGTTACTTACTAACATGATTGATATGTTGTCTTTGAAGTATTTGAACTTTTTGAATTATAAAAAGGGAGGTAATTAGAAAACACATGCAACCTACTTGTTTTATTCATTTTTGTTTTCATAATTAATGAAGGAAACTTAATTATTTACCTTCATACTACCTACCATCCTTTATTATTTCTTATTATAGTTATGTTGTTTGTTCATGGGTCATTTATGACCTAAACAATCGTATAGAAACACATGTAAAAATTATTTTGAATAAACTTGTAAACTTTGTGGTAAAAAACATGCAATTTTATTCAAATTATTTTAGGTAAAATACTGACTTAAACATGTTTTAAAGTTTTGACCTCTAAATGTCATTGACATCCATCATTTGACCTTGGTAAAAATTCATGTCGGAGGTCTGCATATGTTAATTAATGGCAATACATGTACTTGTTTAATATAATAAGTATTGTCTACTTTTTGGTAACACTCATGAGATTTTGACTTGTAATTGGCTCATAAAATGGTTGTTACATAGGCCGCCATCTTGGTTTCCATGATAATTAACCTTACTCTCTCCAGGGATTTAAACCTTAGACACCCCTTCTACACGAATAAACAAAGACATGTATAATAGAAGGAAATGGTACTCGCTGAAGCAAAATCAACTAAAGATTTTTTTCAACGTAAAAACGTGACTTGAACCATTTTCTTGAATTTTCACCTTGCAATGACCTTGATCTACATGACCTTGGTAGACAGATTAATTTGAACGCCGGCCTTGACATCAGTATGTAATAAGGTTGCTCTTACTTGGTCATGTATGCGCTATTTACACATATAAACCCGGTGATATCAAATGCAACGCATACAGTTATGTCATGATTATCGCAGAATTATGAAAATTTTCAATTGTGGTAGGGTTAGCGAATTCCTTCTAATTTTATCATTTTCCAACTCATGACCATAAAATAAATTTTGCTATGTGACTAAGTGATGCCACATTGTGATGGCGTACATCAAAATTATTTTTGCCATAATTGTGCCTATAACAAATAACTTTTTGGGGGTAAAACACATTTTTACACATTTTTGCCTTTTGACCTTCAAATGACCTTGACCCTGAAATTTGATAACCTTGACAAAGAAAACATTTTGGAGCACTATATATGTGATTTAACTATTGTACAAATTCATTTGCATACAAGTGTACATATTTAGTACAAATGGTTAGATAAAGATGGGGTGTGTGCTAAAACATGACGGGAAATATGGACGCCATTTTGGTTTCCATGGTAACCGGCGTGATGACAGCTGTCCATACATGCTGAAATCAAACTTCACACACTCCTCTACACAAATTAACCAAGAAATGCTCTGGACTATTTTTGCACACAAAGAATTCCAGATGCTAGACAAGAAAAATGTCTAAAATATTCGGGAAAATGTCAAAATTTGACCTTTGACCTCTGACTGTGACCTTGACATCCAGTGTTTGCAATTGAGTTATCTTTTTTCATAATTGCTGGCATATTGTGAGGTCATATACCAGGTTTTATTAAAATATGTTTATTCGTTAATAAGATATTAGGTATTATCGTAGATAGTGAGAAATACAAATATGTAGCCACACGGTTGCCATGGAAACGCTGATTTAAGTGCTTTATACATGAACCTTAGTGCTGCTCCCATCATTTTTATCATCACCAAGCCATATGCTTACATATCTGAAAGTATCTTTCCATTGTCACTCAGGTAACAAAATTTCGAAAATTTTCCCCTACTAATTGTTCTATCCAGGTGAAAGTACATATATCCACATCAATCGGCTAATTAATCCCTCAATAAGTTCAATGTACATGTACCGCTAATTAACGTGGTACAATTTTATCTTACATCATAATACATGGATTGGGTTTTCAACCCTACATGTGTCATTCAGACAGTGTTTTAAATAACATATTTGACACTGATCGTGTCGGAGTTAATCCATGCATATTGCCATTCAGGCTTGGTTTGTCATTCAGACTTGTTTTGCCATTCAGGCTTGTATACTAATACCGTAATGGCGTATACTGACCATCGTTTCTCGGAACAAAGATCCGAATAGAAATCCCGATTTAGGATTCATACGATTAGTCAAATATTCAATTTTCCATCGAATCAAACTTATATAAATCTGAAAAATAAATTATAATAAAATAATCAAATCTTACCATAATTAGCGTCAGATAAATCGAAACTTTAAAATTATTTATAAGAATTCCCAAATAACCGTTTGTTGTAGCTGCTGATAAGCCTCGTTCTGATTTGTTTGGCTGTGGTAGCTGCGTTATCTCTCCATGGCTAAGTGGTTAAAATTGCTGACTTGAGATCACTTGCCCTTCACCGCTGTGAGTTCTAATCCCCGTCGGTGACATAAAATCTTTATGTGATGTAGCCATCCAACTGGTGCCCGCTCGGGCCTGACTTATGTCTGAAGGGGCACATGGGTTCTTCCTCCACCACTAGAGCTAGAAAGTCGCCTTATGACCTACACTGTGTCGATGTTACTTAAAACCCATCAAAACAAACAAACATTATACTTGGGGTAGACAATTATACAGATATATCTACATATGGATATATCTTATTGAAAAAATGCATTCCTTTCCATATAGTTTAAAGATTGTAATTTTCATAGTATTGTAATGAAGACAGTGCAGTGTCCAAGTACTTTAACTTTCTTTTGGCAATTTTTCATAATTATGTCTCCCGAAATATTGGTTTTGCCCATGATGTCTGTCCGTTAATAAATTCTTGTCAGTTCCAAATCTTATATACGCCTGGTCCAATTTTAATGAAACTTTCCAGGAATAATTAGTATGAAGTTTAAATGTGTATATTATTATTTTGGTTTGCTCGGATGATTGTTGACGGAGTTATGGCCCTTAAATGGTTATTTTAGAGAAAGTTTGTCTGCATATCCTCTGATCAGTATGAGGTCAAGTTGTGCATATCGTCTTTTTGTTCCGCTTTGATAATTTTTTACGGAGTTATGGCCCTTTTGTCCATAAATCCAAATCTTATATACCCGTGGTCCAATTTTAATGAAAGTTTGCTGGAATGATCAGTTTGAAGTCTAGATGTGCATATTATCATTTTGTTCCTATCGAATGATTTTCCATGGAATTATGGCCCTCTAATACTAGTAATAGTCATTTTAGAAAAAAATTGTCATGAGCGTTCTTCTTGTTTGTCCTTTGTTTATCTCAAAAGGTTATGGAGGTGTCATACTGAAAATTCACACTACATTTTTAGATAGATAAAATTAATCTGTGAAATGGAGGGGCAGCTGATTTTCAGACCCAAACAAATTCAGTGCCTTCAGCGCTTTGATTATCAATAGAAATTTAATCAATGAATCATTTCAAAATAAAACTAGCCGAAAACATTCTTGCTGACGGACTGATTACTTGTTCGAATGTTTTCACAACCAGATGAAAACAATAGCTTCTGGGTACTTAAGGACCACTAATTGTATCGATCAGAGATTTGATTTCAAATACGAAAATTAGGTATTGTGTTTAAAGTGTTGATTGCAGAAGACTGTTACCAAGACCATACGTATCGGTTACATACATGTATGTCAGAATAACGAAGCTGTAATGAGCAATGCACATTGGTCTATGGGACCTACAGTATGGAGTCAGAATGGGCGATGACTGAAACAAACCTGCCCCAAAGAAACTGATTTTCAAATTAAAAGGACGTGCATAATAAATATATAGATGCTTCATCAATAAGTGAAAACTGAGCGCACATATTTGTTTACTTCTGGTGCCGATTGAAATGACAATTAAAGGCAAATTGGTTGTGCATTGTACATACATTGTAACAATAGCTACATAGACATTATGATCATTTCTCAGACCACATGTCCATTGACTAGTTTACTGTTTCTGTCTGGGGTAATCATGATTTAAACAATCCGGTGATCTCAAGAAACCAATATAATTACATCTTGCAACTTGCAACACATGCCATCGAAATAATTGATTTATGTTAAAGAGAAAGTCCAAGCAACTGTCCATTCCTGAGAAATAATGGAGACGAGGCCCCGAAGTGGCCGAATTTTCATTATTTCTCAGGAATGGACAGATACGCGGACTATCTCTGACTTAAAATACACCATTACTGTCAAATGTAAATTTGATTTTCTGTACAGATGCTGTAAATATCAAAATTGAAAGAAAAATGCATTTTTCCAAAACATTCACCCCTGATGTACCTTGTATAAATAAAAGATTAAAAATATGAAAATGTCTGTGCAAGAAGATCTTGCTACTTCATGAAACCAGTGAACTTATACAATAACTCTCCATTACTTTAATAATGGTGTGTAGTCAATGCAAACACATGTTGTGAGTTATGTGTTACACGATCAAGCAATAGTCATTTACACAGTGTCACTTGATGTTATAACACGGTGGACATTATAAAGACTATTAATGTTTCAGTCAGAGGATATATTTCCGTGCATAAACTATACATGGATATTTATAAACATATCACATGACATTATGCTCAACTTCATCATTATTGTTTAATCAAAATAATGTTCTTATTCGGAACTTAAATACTAACCTATGCTATGGTGACTTATAGGCCCATTGGGCCGGGTGCCTCTTTATTTATATACTGTAATTATGTTTTTCTGTAAATATGTATGCACAAGTCACGTTAATAAACAATTTACTTACTCACTCACTCACTCACTCACTCACTCACTCACTCACTCACTCACTCACTCACTCACTCACTCACTCACTCACTCACTCACTCACTCACTCACTCACTCACTCACTTACTTACTTACTTACTTACTTACTTATAATTGATATGCAACTTGATGGACATAACTACAGTGTTTTTAACATGTTTTTATTAAGCACAGAGCTGTATCTGCACAGTAATTTAAATTAAAGTATTAACTAATGTACTCAAAAATTGGTATATATACTTGTGAGAGCAGTGTCTATCAGATCGATGTTGGCTGCCACGCACACAAGAGAGAAAAAGTCTCCCCCGAGAGACTCGAATGTTTCATTAGGTAGCCCAATGACCAGGGGAAGTTAATGTCAAAGGTAGATTGGGCGGCTGAACAGCTGAAAACAGCCCTCGTAAATAGACCTACTCCGGATCTCCACTAATCTGTAGGTACAAATAAAGTTTTACCGTTATAATCCTTTTGAGGCTTGAATATTCATATCTGGACAATAGAGTGGGTGTCAGTTGTATTTGCATATGAATACAAAACCAGTCTAACTAGGCCAGATTTGTTTGAACCTACATGTCAATTAAGGGGAAAACCACATTGCACAGAGTTCCGGATATCAACTATTGGTAGCTTAACTTTTTCTTACGCTCCAAAATTTAATTTGCCTTTTCTTTAATTCAAATTTAGGGGTCCAATCGGCACATGTCTTGCTTGATTATGGGCCTTGTATGACCAAAAACAATAAAACATTAGTTTGTACGTATTATTATATCCAAACAGTTTTCATCGGATCATCTCAAAACCTAGTTGCAATGTTTATGGACATTCTAATGTAGGTCAAGGTCGATTATTTCATTGTCAGTATCAGGCTGAAGATCGGATGTTATGATTTGGTGATAATTTTGGCCCATTATGAATTTATAAAAAACTGTAATTGCAACTCATGTAATTGTCATGGACACGCGAAAGTACATTTGCAAAATAACGTTATTTAATATCACACTAGAATCATCTTGATTTCTTTATTTCTTGTGCGCGTACCACCTTAATAGCTGAAATTATGTCATGTTTATAGTTATTTAGTAACAGCGGGTTGATTTCATTTTCTAAATTCGTTGTGGATTGAGCATTTTTATCTGTGTTCGGCTCTTTCAGTTGAGTGCTGCCTGTCCTGCGATTTGTATTGCCCTTTTTGTGTACACATACATTTTCTAATGCACCATTCAGTTACATCCTAGGTACCAACTTCTGGGTATGGCTGTGTTTTTTTATACCTTCCAGCTTTTCACGCACTGCCGGGGAAATGTTGGGATTTTTTCACCAAACCAATACCTTGGGGACAATATTTAATTGTCAGCTGCCCCCGCATGGGCTGTTGGAGGGCGGGGGGTTTGAAAACCCAAAAGTAAATTTCCCTGCCCATCCCTGGTAATGGAGTGCAATGAATGCAACTGACTGGTGCATAATATAGACATTATTTACAATAATTCTCAATTACCTGTTAACACATTTATTAAAACTAACTCTTTATTTTTTGTTAACACAACATAATTATGTGTGTTATGTTTTTCAGGCATGAAGAGTTTCCTTAACAATAACTCTCCATTATTTTGTATACATATTGCATTAAATGTGTAAACAAAAAAATGGAGAGTTATTGTTAAGACAACTCTCCATTCCTGAAAAATAATGGAGAGTTTATGAATAGGTTAATCCCCTGGGTGTATTTTAATACAATGTAGATTGTACAATGGCGCAGCCGACGTTAGTTTTATGTGAATGTTCAATTAACGTCGACTTGATGACATGTTTATCTGATTTCTAGACATTTCAGACAAATGTTTCGACGCTTATATTGTTGTTTATGAAACAATCGAAATGCTGTAGACCATCTTATATAATATCCGACACAATCAATTATTACACCATCGGACAAGAAAGGCAGCACCTAATTTGCACAGCCGAGTTCGAAAACATGAAAAAATTACAAACCGGTACCACAATTGCGCGGCACAATTCCAAACACTTAACTAAACGGGAAAATTAAAGTCCGATGTATCCAAAGGTTGAAGGCCTGGTTTCAACTACAAAAAGGCTGAATGATCACGTTAAAGCATAAAAACAACTGCCTGAATATGTTCAAATACGTATGACCACCCTTAGGAAGACAAATAATCGTTCTTAAAGTCAACAAAAGTGACCTTGTGATGAGGCGAAATGTATCGGAGGAAGCCAAAATACTTTAATTTGATTCTCCTTGCAGTTTCTTCATCTTTTCTGACAAGGTAAATAACTGGTTTCATGCAAAGTGAACATTTATTTGCCTATGTCGTAAATACAATCCTATGTACTTACCGATAATTACAATGGATGAAGGACGGCTGTACCTCTTTCTATAGATAATATATCAAGCGATTGACCCATGTTGGGAAATTACGTAATACTGTAAATGAGTCAATATTGAATAGCTTCTTCGAGCGGCTCAATAGGTTGAACATTACAGGGCTTCATCACTTGGTCGGTACAAGTTCTGACATGTTTTGACGTGACTTATGCTACCGTGATTCGTACACAGTTTCGGACATTGCAGTTGAACCTATAATGGTAAAACAATATTCAGGACCAAGCCATGGTGACGTAGAAAATGATGTAGGTTACGTTGGCTATCGCCATGTTAGCCATTTGTGAGAAAGTTTAAAATTCCCTACGAAGGCGAACGTTAGAATTTAATACAATTGAATCAATGGGACCTCTGGTGTACAACAAAGTGAAACCAGAACCGTTATTGATGACACTGGTGATATTTCACAATTAACTATATACCATATCATACATTCTCTAGAGTTATCGTATTACAATGTGAAGGGTGGTATTGCACGTGTCTGTTTCTGGCATCCAACGTGTTAATCTATATCGCAGTGATATTGTTCATCAAACTATCCCTTTTTTATTAGCGGTGACATTACATGAACAGAAAATACGACTATCTCTCTTTGGGATGTTGAGTCCAGTTTCAATTATTTAGGTACATACATAACAACTGACCGTGTGTTTTAATGTCGAAACTATTAACTATATCTTCATTTTCCACTTTACCACTTTTAAAATACACTTTACTAAGTAAGTATAACTTATTGAATTATCGCAATTTGTAAAAGAAGCTCTTGAAACTAGTTGTGTAGTTTTAACAGAAGAACATCGACCGTTCATGTTCAATTTCCGTTATTCGATGATGTGTTAAAGGAAGCCACTGCAAAAAAGAAATGCACTTTTAGCAGTACAAATGTAGGACACTGACATATCTTGTTCATTTCCCGTTATTGTTTTTTAATCTGCTACATTCGCTATAATAGTTTTAATATAATTGTTTATGATTAGTAAAAACTACCCTTTGATCTTTACAACAAAGTATTTTTAGTGTTTCTACCTAGGAAGTATATTGAATTACAAAGTAATATATTATATTCATAAACAATGCCCTCGTGAATAGCAATTAATCCGCGTTTTAATCAATGGAGTACGATACATATACATATACTTTATTTCATTTGTATATACTTGAAACTTCCACGTTTCAAACTGTATTATATTATCTGTGTTATGGTCTGCATGAAAGATTGTGTTTATAAAATGTGTTTACCTCGTAATATTATTATTATTATCACTTAGAGTTTGCATTGTGGTTGCATTGTTAGTTTTAGATAAGGTCGTACTATGGACTAAGAGGTTAACGGAGAACGAATTATTTCAGAGAACCATTGAGCACTCTAATCGCATGTGGTATAATAATCATACAACCAGTACCAAACGCGATTGATACTTATAATATTTTAGCACAATCGAATTAGATTGACAGTGTGGGCAAATAAAGTCCAAATTCAGTGCTATTGCAAACAATGTAGTGAGAATAAACTTAATAACATTATCACAGTTATAAATGTATACAATTAACCCGCAGTATGGTGTGCAAGTTAAAATTCCTGTAACGGCACCGATATGTATGACCCTTCCCATTGTATCACAAACTATCAGGAGAATATATGGTGTGGGTTATTGTTAATTATTAAATATTACCAGTGACCTTAACAAGTTATGTTGTGCTTAGAAATATTCAGTACACCAGTATGCATCCATGCACTTACTTGCCCTTCCGCAAGTAACAATAGGCAAAATGACCGTAGCTAACTACATAAAGACCAGATCTCATACAAACACCGAAGCGATCATGTCTTGTGTTTTATCAACCAGTAATGACTTATTCTTCCGCAAACAACTTTGAACTTCTCCACATTTTAAAGGCATAACAATAGTCATTGTCACTTGATTGAGTAATAGCTTATTCTTCGGCAAACAGCTTATAACATATCTACATGTAGACGACAATCAGTCACATGACATTTGTAAATATCACGAAAGACTATTAACCAGTCTGAACATGTGGTCGAACCTTTTGTGCAGTACTGACTGAGCTAGACAAGCTTACTTTTTAATATTAGACCAGCTATATTACAACGCAATTCATCTATACAATAGCCGCCTTATAGATTATCTATAGACAGATGTGCAGTTGTCTTATCTCCTTCGCAATTATCAGTAAATATATAGGATTGTATTTATGACAAAAAGCCGAAATGTTCACTTTGCATGAAATAAGTTATTTTATCTTGTCAGATGAAATGAAGAATCTATCATATAGATACACCAAGTCAAAGTCGCTTTTGTTGGCACTTTAAATGGTTGTTTTGTCTTTTATGGAGGGTTTGTGGCGAATATTATATAACTGGTCGACAGCAGTGTGATAGCTTAGTATATCTGTGATTGAATAAACAACAGCAAAGGCGTCGAAATATTCGTCTGCAAGCTCCTGAAATCAGATAAATATGTCATCAAGTCGACATTAATTGTACATTCACACCAAACAAACGTCTGTGTTAAATTTAATAAAGAAAATATGCCAAATGTCACGCGTTGCATGTGCTAGAGAATATCACAAGGTGTTAATTACATTGATTACTTGAGATCCCCGGATTGATTAAAGCATGATTAGTCCAGACAGCAACAGTAAAACTATGCAATGGTCTTGAGAGAAAACTACACAGTTCACATTTTCTATGTTATTAATGTGCTATACAAAGTACCATCACTAATTAAAGGCACATTTGACAGCATCAGTGTTTGGAAAATACTTTTTAAAATATATATATATAACAAATTCCCTCACTGAGCTAAGAATACCGTGAAGGTATGTCTATGTCAAAATATGGTGGAACATCGCATAAAAAAAATAGACTTGGTTCCTAACAATAATTACTATATTGTGAGTGGAGCGGGTATCCAGCTCGTAAATAAAATGGCCTCGATCAGAGTTAAATAACGAAGGGAAAACTGTTTTGCCTTTTCGCAGTTATAAGATATAATTTAACGAGATTTACGGTGGGAATGAATATCTTATAGTTTATTTGAATTTATTATGTAGCGATTTTCCTTCAGCGCCCGTATTTTATGCTGAAACAACGAGATGCGATGTTCCACAATCTTTGGACATAGACATATAGTCGGCTTTCTACCTTCATAGTATACTTAGGTCAGCGACAGAATTGTTTCATTTTTTATTTTTTTTATTTTCCAAACACTGATATTAAAGGTGCATCAATATTCCTTGTGTCAAAATAGTATACATTATACGTGCAGTAATGTTTTAATCATCGTCGGATACCCACAGTCGTTGTCTCCGCTCCGCTCCGTACATGTACGGAGGCAACGACTGTGGGTATCATACTTTGTGTTTTGATAAGCCATTTATACTAATACCAATATTCTGCACTTAATTTTATTCACACAAACAAAATGTCTGTATACTTTCATGAACAATATATCCAAATGTCACGTGTTGCATGTGCTAGAGATAATCACAAGGTGTTAATTACACTGATTACTTGAGACCTCCTGGTTGATTAAATTATGATTAGTTCAGACAAAATAATAAAACTAACCAATGGACTTGAGAGAAATTAACACATTTGCTGTACAGTTAACGTGTTTTACAAAATACCAGCACATCCTACAGTCGTACCAATATCCCTTTTGTCAAAACATAATACGTAGAGGATATTTGTTGATTTTGGTGTAAGATCGAATTTTATTTCATCGAGTGATCAAAGAAATCAATATTTTCACGAGTGACGTATAGTGGAGAAGGCAGCCAATGCCAGGAAGGCAACCAAGCCGTAATCTGCCAAACCAACGAAAGCAAAGAAACCCATCAAGAAGAAGCCTGCAGGCAGGAAAACAGCTGTCAAGAGAGCCACCAAGCCTAAAACCGTCAATGCTGCCAAGACATCAGCTGCAAAGAAGGCTAAGACACCGAAAAGGCTACTGCCAAGTGATGGAAGGCATTCAAGTCACCCAAGAAAGATAAGGCTGCTGCCAAGCCAAATAAGGAACCAAAGAAGACTGCTCCTTAGAAATACTCAATTCATCTTATTTATTTCACCACAAATGTCATTTTCAGGACCATTCATGTATTTTCCATCGAAATTACCTTTCAATTCGTCAAACTCCAGTGCTTTAATACTTATGTGTACACAGTATCTGAAAACACTATTTAACCCTTCTTATTACCTCACCCTTCTTGTTACCCTTTGTTAATATCAACTTATGGAGATACAGGCACCCCCGTCTTAAAAGTATTGAAAATATAAAAAAGCAAGGTATTGTTTGTTTAATTTCTGATTTTTGATGCAATTTAGTCTATTATTATATCGTAATATGGAATTGGAACCAATACATCAGTAAGTTAGTGTATTGGTGCAATGATTTGTGTTCATCTATATTTATTACAGTCAAACGGCACCGTTTAACTGATTGCCACCAAATTAGATTAAATGTTAAACTGTCTTGCACAGATGGGAACAATTTTGGGGAAATTGAGCATATGCCGCCGATTTTGATAGGTTATTGAAAATGCCCAGACCGGTAATACGGGTAACATGCGTATCTTCGTTGAGTCTCAGCAGGTACTAATGCTTTGAAAAAAGTTATTTCCGGTCAAACATTTCAGGCAGTTTTCCGAGGTGAATGGTCCTTGGAATATAAAAAATAGTAAGCTATAAACGGTTGAGACTATCGTTCTCTTTCAATTAATTATCATTTTTTTAAAAATGTGTAATACATAAAACAAACTATTTTTACAAAAAAAGGGAAGTAAGAAATACGCTATACTCCCCATGACCGTGGACCGTGTCACTAGCCAATTCATTGCAAGCGATTGCGAGATTTCCATGCGCCCATTGCACATGGAAGATGTTTTAAGAATCATCAAAAATAAATCTGATATTTTCGTTTAAATAGCCGATTTATCATGACAGTACTCGATCTCCGAGGAAATTGGTCTTTAATAGACATTTTTACGTAGTTTTACAATGATATCAACACTCAGATCATACCAGATGCTTGAACGTAAGTAGGCTACAATTCGTTCCATGTCAACAATTGAACAATGCAAATCAACAATTCTATGTCTCAACGTATAGCTTGTCAAAGCAATGTTTATGAGATTATTTTGTTACTGTCAGTGTGTATAAGACTTGTGTACCAGTTAGTTTCATCCACAGCACCCCAGCCCGGGGGAAGGGTGCTCTGGAATTTTGAGTTGTCAAAATCAACAGCCCTTCTACGGCCAGCGGGGGAAGCTGGTGGTAAAATCTCCCGCATTTCCCCTGACATCTACCGGTAAATATTGTCTTTATGCTAATGGTTTTCGCAGAATAAATCCTAAATTCCCCCTGCCTTGCGGGGAAAGCTGGATGGTAAAATGGCTGTCTCCCTGGCTATTCGCCATGGATCCCTGTGGTGGGGGAACTGGGGATGCAACTGACTGGTGCATTATTTATTTGTGGTGGACAAACTTGTGTACTAGGAGGGTCCATACGTTGTCGCTTATGTAATATCTTCGATTTTCCAAGCGGATAAGGACGAAAGACAAACATCGCAGGCTGTAAATTATCTATATTCGGAATATAAATAAACCATCTTATAGTAGGCCTACAATACTGCAGTACAGTACAACAAGGTATGTCTTTGATTTTATTGAATTGGAATCAAATTATGACAATTTGATTGATTGACTTGTGGGCTGTATAAAGATTACAATTCACAATGATTGCATGCATTTGTTATCTCCCTTGGATAATGCATAGCAACTGGGGCCCGTTTCTATATCTACAAATATAGCCTAGCGGTTATCTTATATTTATTGAATACCCATATAGGCAATGCCTTAGTTCATATTAATTGTTGATTTTGCTGTTAACGTTTAGTCTGATTTTTAGAAAATGCATTTTTTCTTTGTTTTCAGAAAATGATTGTTGGTCCTGCCTAAATGCCGTTGAGAGCAGCTCTCTTATTGGTCCAAATGTCCTAATGGCGCACAGCGTGATTGGTTGACTGCTAGTCGAACTCCCCGCGGAAACGTCAAATCTGATTAGTGCATTCACTATCCGTTTTTCACAGCCAATCAACGTCCAGCAGGCGAAAGCATGGTTATATTTAATATGTTTTTCATGTGACAATACATCCAATTAAAACTAAACTGTCTATTACATAATGTAATTAATTAAGACATTATATCGAAACCAGCGGGCCTTTTGCCAATCCCAATGTGAATGTAAACTTTAAATATATAAAATATTTATTTATTCATGTCTTTCACAAGCAAATGCGTTGGTTAAAGTACGCATTTCTCATTCATGGGGAAGTAAAATTATTTCTTGAAGAATGACCTTTAAATGAACAACCTGTTTTGGAGAATTTAACTATATTTTAAACGAGTGGTACTACAATATGCTTGCAAAATCTACCATTGCCAATAATATTAATATTTAAACGCTTTGATAATTTACATAGAACTGGTTGTTAAGTAGGATGGAAGACTTATTTAGTTTTAAAGGCTTTTGAAGTATTAGATGTTCCACTTTGAAAAACTCTTGAATCACCCGATGCAAATATTATTATGGAGATTCATTCAATGCTAAGCGCTTACAATAATTTAGAGAGACAGTGTATTATGTTACATGATAGAGAAGTGTATGTGGAAACTTGGAACTTGAAATTTAGTTTTCCATGTTCTTTCAATGATTCAAATAAGGATATAATGTAATTGTTTTAGGCAGCTAAATAAAGTAGTTGCTACTAACTTTAACCTATACAATTATATCACAATCGTATATAGACAAAGAGTATATATCATGGCAATGTATGCATACAGTAGCATAATGCAGCATATATATATATATATCTTAATTAACCTGCTACAACAATAGCACAGTTGACTTGTTCCTATGCACAGTCTTCTTACAATACTGTGCAATGCATGCTCAAGCTATCAGAATGACGTATCTCCACCAGAACATTTTAATATTCAACTCCAGCATGACACCATATCTAGAACTCCCATCAATTGTAGTCTAGCGAGCACACATACTGATACCATAGGGATACAATTTACCTTACTTATGCATTTATTAATTATTAACATTATAATTAGCAAGAATCAAATTACTCTGATTCAAGCAATTGCGAACTGCATCGGTTGGGTATATTTATACACTATTTAATTGCTCGTTCCGGTAAAAATGATATTAATAGCCAGTATCAAAACGTTCCGCTTTAAGCAATTAACAACTCGAGCATCTATTGTGTTATTAATAAATAAATGAATACCAGATTTATATAGCGCCATATTAATGCGACATGCGTCCATAATGTTGCAGCGACAATGGCACAGGTATGACATGTATCAGTTCAGATACAGTATGACCAAGCTAAATGGAAAGACCCGAAGAAAGAAGCCAAAGGGTGATAGAGATAAGGCATGTCCGGTGCTGCAGGATGGTACCAAGCTCTTATTACGAAGAGTTTGTCTGGTTAACGAATCCAGTGTAAATCACAAATACACAGCTTCAAAGCATATTGTACCATATACCTTACAGTCCATATGGTCAAAAATAGCGGCAATTCTACCCGTAAGTTGGTACTTTCCACGAAAAACTCTTCTGAAGGTTATGCAATTTTTGATTTCCTGATCTACATGGTGTATTCATACATGCGGGTAGGTCGATAATATATCGATTGCATTATATTATAAGTACTTAAATTATGACAATAGGAAAGCTAGATATTTGTGGAACTTCAGATTTCACACAACCAACTGAGACACAATTCTTTTACAATGACATGGAGAAGGGTCATCAGAGCATATGGTAAAACATAGTGCTACATATAAATGCCGTTAATATACATGTATGCTGTGTTATATCATAGGGAATAACTCGACTTATGACAATAGGTCAGAAATATATTCGTGGAACTTCAGAATTCACACGTACAGCTGACACTACACTTTTAAAACGATGTATGGAAAGATCAACAGAACATAGTGAAATATATAATTGTAAATTGTGTTGTTCACAAAGAGGCATCAAGCGGAGGTGAAATATCCGAATGTTTAGGAATGGCATTACCGGTTATTACCCTCGTATATTGTAGTTTCAGAGAAACGATAGGTATTCAAAGATTTTACAAATAATCTAGGTTTAAAAGTTGTCATTTGAATGCATCCTTGTGTCGTTAAATTGCAAGATCATCAAGACGCCAGAAATAAAAGCTCTTACCCAAAAATGATTATTTATGGGATAGTTGTAATAGGTTAATCATGTGACGAACGTAAAGAAGACTATTGGAAATAAGTCTGAATATGGTCCACTTTTCTAAATGTAAAAATGATAATCTAATTTGATATCTAGGGTTACGTTATAGAGCATTCTCGTCTTGTTTCTTCATTGTTTATAACCAAGTTGTTTCATGAGTATCGTTTGGTCTTATTCGTGTTTCTTGAGGATCACCTATCACTAATTTAACCATTTTACTGGGACAGTTCTATCAACTAACCTACATCGAATTTACTCTTCCGCGGGTGACTAACAAAGTCTTCAACCAACTGGGTAATAAATGATTGCTCTTACATTGTACATGTATAATCACAGGGTCGGTTGGCAATTGACAAGCTTTTAAAAACTATATTCACTGAACTATCATTTTGTGTAAGAAAGCGTTGATTGTCTGCATTTCATATATTGTGGGTTTGTTTTGGTCATTGGAAGTTCAATCAATGAATCAGCTTAGTCTAAACCTAGCCAAAAACATTATTGCTGAAGTACTGTTTACTCGAGAGTTTTCTTAACTAGATGAAGAAAACATGAATCAAGCTTCATCAGGGTACGTTTGAACCATTTAAGTGACTGTAGGTGATGTGATTTCAAAAACAAAAAATTAGTTTATGTGTTTAAAGTGTCGAAGTTACCAAATCATACGCCTCGTTTACATGTTTCGATATGTCCAAATAACGAGACTGCAATGAACAGGCACATTGATCTTTGGGACCTTTGGAGTCAAAATGGGCGGTGACTGAAACAAACCTGCTCCACAGCAATTTATTGTCAAATTGAAAGTACGAACATAGTGAATATATAGATGCTTAAAAACTGAAAAACTCAAAACACGGCGCTCATATTTGTTCCCTCTTGTCCAAATTAAAATGACAAGTGAGGGCCAATTGGTTGTGATTTTACATGTATATAACAATAGCTACACAGACATTCTAAACATTTCTCAGACCACATGCCCATTGCTTAGTTTACTGTTTCTGTCTGGACTAATCATGATTTAATCAATCCGGTGATCTCAAGAAACCAATATAATTACATCTTGCAACTTGCAACACATGCCATCGGAATAGTTGATTTATTACGATGTAGATTGGACAATGGGACAGGAGACGTTAGTTTTGTGTGAATGTTCAATTAACGTCGACATTTGATGACATGTTTATCTGATTTCTAGAGCTTGCAGACAAATGTTTCGACGCTTAAGTTGTTGTTTATTAAGCTATCATTGTTGTCAGCCATTTTATGTAATATTTGCCAAAGAAAGATATAATAACATCGGACAGGAAAGACGGCCCTTTACTTGCCCAGTCGGGGTAACAAAACATTTAAGCATAATACACCACAATTGCACGGCACAATTCCCAAAATTCCATTTAACGAAAAAATGAAATAAACAGATGAAATACCAAGTCCTATCTATCCATAAGCCGAAGACATTGTTTCAAATTCAAAAGGAATTTAAGGTCTGGATAAAACCATAAAAAGGACTGCCTGACTCAGGTACATTATATACGCCCATCTTAATAAAGACAAACCATCATTTTATAGCCAACATAAATACCCTTGTGCCGAGGTAAAATGTAACCTAGGAGGTCAAACAACTTTATATTGATGTATCTCCTTTGCAGCTTCGTCTACTTATCTGATAAGGTAATAAACTGGTTTCATGCAAAGTGAATATTTCTTTGTCTATTTCGTTAATAATATATGTACTTACCGATGATAACAATGTATGAAGGAAGGCCGTACTTCTTTCTATCGATAGTCTAACAAGCACCGCTTGTACGCTTGTATTATGTTGATAAAGTACGTAATATTATAAGTTTGCCAATATTGAAATTGAAAATTGTTCGTAGAACATAATTTGTTAAGCCTTTTCTTTTGCTCCGACAGAATGGAATTATTATGTCGAAACCAGTTGACTTTTTGGCAATCCCATGTGAATCCAAACTTTAAATATTTGCAATGTAGAGTTATTAAAATCAAGCAAATACATTGCTAAAAAGTACACATTTGTCATTCGTTGGGATGTAGACTAATACCTTGAAGAATGGCATCTAAATGAGCAAACTGTCTGGAGGAATTTTACTATAATTTAAGCGAGTGGTACTGCAATATTAATGTAACATCTATCATAAAACTCCATAAAATATTTAAACGCTTTGATGCATACCAAGAACTGTTTGTTACGTGTAATGGAAGACTTAGTTTTAAAAGCTCTTGAAGTTAATAGATGTTCCACTTTGAAAGGCTCTTGAATCAACCGACTGTAATTATTCCTTAAGATTCCTTTATTGCTGAGCGCTAACTATAATGTAGAGAGACTGTGTATTATGTATTATGATAGTCTAAGAGCAGTTTACAACCATGCATAGATCAATGGACTTGCGCGAGTACTTTCGTATTTTGGGTCCATACCACCCAGCTTGTCAGTCCTATTGTTATAACAGTTTGATTTGGCGCGAATTACCTTTAGTGTCTCCACCAGACCATTTTGAAATTCAACTCCAGCGTGACACCATAATCTAACACTCACTTCAATTGTAGTCTAGCGATCACTGATGCCATATGGAGACAATTTACCTTACTAATGAATTTATTAATCATTAACATTATACCCAGAGTCAATTTATGTCAGTTATGTCGATAATATATCGACTGCGTACCATTTACATAGTGCAAGAGGTCGAATTATGACAATAGGTGAGAAGGATATTTGTTGAACTGTAGATTCACACATACAGCTAACACGCAATACGTTTTAAATGATATGTGGAAAGGGTATCAGGGCATAATGTACGATATAAATGTAAATTGTATTGTTCACAAAGAGACATCAAACGGATGTGAGATTTTATTTCAAATACGGAAATTTGGTTATGAATTTAAAGTGTTGCAGTAACCAAGACCATACGCCACGATTGCATGTTTCCATTTGTCCAAATAGCTGTAAGGAACAATGCACATTGGTATATTGGACCCATGAAGTCAGAATTAGCAAAGAACGAAACAAACCTGCTCCAAAGAAACGGGTTTCCATTTGTATCTTGCGGAGATGCTGGATGAGATACTTTTTAATTAGTTCACTGTGCTGTTTGGTCACTATGATAAACGTTTGTGGCTTATATATTTTCGCCCTCTTTTTGCCCATTATTGTAAACTAGGTCAAGTGGCAAACAATGCCTCTTTAAGGCGTATTAACGTTAGATCACTGTCCTTGTGTTTTGAGCTGATTCAGGGGGTGGTTGTGCCTCATTTGGTCGTCGTTTTGGCACGGGTTTGTGTGGTTGATTCGCCGTGCGGTAGGGCCTTCGGGAGCTTGGTCGGGTGTTGGCTGCGTTTCATTCGGCAATAACCGTACTCGGTACTTGCTGGGTATTCTTACATATACGGAATGTACTTTAGGCTATATAATATAACCATATTCAATGCACGATCGTTATAATCAAGAAAAAACTCACCGTTAGCAGATGGCAATAGTTTTGAGCGTAAAACCGCATTCATTTCAATCGGTTTGATCACGTAATTCTACACACTGCAGTAGCTACGCAGACATTCTGATTAATTCTCAGTCCAGATATCCAATGCTTAGTTTTACTGTTTCTGTCTGGACAAATCATGATTTAATTAATCCGGATATCTCAAGTAATTAATGTCATAAATACCTTGCAACTTGTAACACATGCCATCGAAATAGTTGGTTTATTATAATACCAGACCTAGCTATCCAAATGCTGACAGCCTAGTCTCAGCTACAAAAAAGCTGAATAATCTAATTGGAGCAATACAAAAAGCTGCATGATTCAGTTAAAGAATGTTTACCCACCCTTATCAAGACAAATCATCATTTTTATAGCCGAGAAAGCCCAAATTCATTGTTTTGATCTCTCCTCTTTGCAGTTTCTTCTTCTTTTCTGACAAGATAAACAACGGGTTTCATGCAAAGTGAACATTTCTTTGTCTCGGTCGTAAATACCGATACTTACAATGGATGGCGGACGGCTGTACCTCTTTCTATCGGTAATCTATCTATCAATCCCTTGTGGTATTTGGTAAATTACGTAATACTATAAATAAGCCGATATTGAATAGCTTCTCGAGCGACTCAATAGGTTGAACATTAGAGGGTTTGATCACTTGGTAGTATGTACTGTGATTCATTCAAATTTTTGGACGGTTAAACGAACACTGGTTAATAATGCTAAAGACTGGTCAAAACCGTGGTGACGTAGCAATTGGTTTTCAGTTACACATGTTATTGTCATGCTGTCCATTTGTGTGAAAAATAGCAATTCCTAGTAAAGGACAAAGTTGGAACTGATTGATAATTGAATCTATGGGATCTGGTGTACAACAGAGTGGAACCAGAACCGTTATTGAGGACACTAGTAATAATGTTCGTATTACAATGTGAAGGGTGGTATTGTATGAGTTCTGACATTTAACGTGTGTAACCTGTTAAACCTATATCGCAGTGATATTGTTCAGCTATCCCTTTTTATTAACCATGACATTGAACTTTATTTCTCCACGGGAAAAAATATCATGGTATGCATTGGGTTTCGTTTCTATTGTTTTTGTTATATTCGCATATACTAGTATTACCCTATCTTATATAGCAACATTAGCGGATACGTGTATGAATATAAACAGACGTGAAAATGCAAATTTACATTTTCACCAGTACTGCAGTGTATAGCAAAACAGTCAGTGCAATCCCAATTATCTCATTATTTTTGCAATTCAAAGTGACAAAACAAAAGCTTAAAATGACAAGGATTTGCAAAGTACCAATGTAGGTAAAACTGTGAACAAGCTTTTGCAGTATTATATTCGTGTTGAGAAATATAGAACATATTCTGGCTTAAATATAAAATATCAGTGTCATTGTCACATGTTCTGTTTCAAATTCCAAAGGTAAGATGAACTGTGCTTCCTACTGGTTAACTTGGAAGTAGTATCCTTGGCGATGAACGATCAAATGACACATTTAGTTTTCGTCTCCTGGCTGTTTTAGCAAAATTATACAATAAAGGAAATGTCAACTACTAGTATGTTATCTATTGCAGTTTTTCTATTGACGAACATAAAGAAATGATTTCTCAGTTTTGTATAAGCTCCAAATAATCGTTATGGAGACATTGATATATCATTAAGAGAAGAAAGACAATCTCACCTCGGGTAAGTTAGATCAGTTTCAATCTACATTTATATGTATAACCACTGATTGTATGTTTAATTGCCGATGCAGTTCTAGTGGGCCTCCAGGTAAAAACAGATCCAAATCCCCAGACAATAACCAAAGTGAGCATGGAAGGGTAATGTTATTTAATTAAAAGTGCATTTCCATTATAGAAAAAACGTCTTTTAAAATTAGGATAATTAAATAAGTTCTATCAAATTAATACTATGCATTTGAAAAAGTGGATTAAAACAGAAAACAATTAAACTTCACATTGTAATTACCATGGAATGTACTTTTAAGAAAAATCAATTCAGTATTATACACGTATATGAAAACAAAAACTTTACAAAAACAGACAGAAACACCACGATGTGCCATTGTCTCAGTTTAGATGATTGTAATACTATTCGAATCTTACGTTTACATGCTTTGTGAAAAAGATTCGTGCAATATATCAATTTTACCATCTACCAAATAATGAATTTGTTCGGCAATAAACAAAGCTCCCGCAGATTACATAATTTACGTTCCCTTTATTGTATTGTTTTTCTGAAACAATGAGGAAAATAATAGTAAACTTCGCCTTTGTCTGAATACTGCTATAGGGACACTACTTCCTCGGAAAACTATTGTTTTCTCCCAGTAAAAACAATTAACAAATAGGTCAGTTTAAAGGTTAATTTCTAACAATATGCACGCGATATGAGGGATTTGTGCATTTTAAACATTTTTAACAACTGTTAATTTTAATAGTTGATATCCGGAACTCTGTGCAATGTGGTTTTTCCCTTAATTTACATGTAGGTACAAACAAATCTTGCCTAGTTATACTGGTTTTGCATTCATATGCAAAAACAACTGACCCCACCTATATTGACCAGATATGGATACTCAATAGACTCAAGGATTATAACGGTAAAACTTTATTTGTACCTACAGATTAGTGGATATCCGGAGTAGGTCTATTGCAAAAATCAATATGGAACATTGTATAAATAGAAACTGTAGACTAAAAGGTCGATGGAGAACGACCGATGTCGGACAATCACCTTTTTTAACAGTTCACCAGTGAACACTTTAGCCTTAGGTGATATAATAATTATACAACCAGTACAAAACGCGATTGATACCAATAACATTTTCGCGCGATCGTATTACATGCACAGTGTGGGCATATAAATTCAAAGTGTAATGCTGTTACAATAAATGGAGTGTGAAAAGCTTTTTAACAATTTCACAGCGACATATATATGTAACAAGCAGTGTGTTTTGTAAGACCTTCCCCATTGTATCACTAACTCTCTAGAGAATATGGTGTGGGTTTTAGTTAATTATAAAATAACAACAATGTCCTCAACAACGCTTTTGGTTAGGAATAGTTAGTACACCAGTACTCGTGGACTTAATTATCAACATGCACAGTACTAACTTACCCTTCCGCAAGTTACTGTAAATGGACGGCATTATCGTAGCAAACTGCATAACGAGCAGAACATACGATGTATACAAACCAAACACCGAATCGATCACGTCTTGTATTTTATCAACCATTGTGTTTTACTATGTATTCAAACTTGCCGATGTGTAAAAGACATCCATTTTTTAACCATACACTTACGGACTTTGAAAACATACCACTTTTCCGGGGTCGGTATTTTTGAATGAACTATTTTGGAATGTTTTTTGCCAATGCAATAATGTTCCTAGGTAAGAACTGTGTCAGTAAAGTATATTTTAATCAATTTTTTCCAACCGAATTGCTAGTAGTGACCACGTGGCCCAATCTCATTTTTTCGCGCGTGATTCTCGTGCGAATGAAAATATCCGAACTGTGTCAATGGCGATGTGTAAACGATTCATTAGCATACCAAAAAAACACATTTTCAGTTTTCCAAAAACAGAAGTTTACATTTCACATCAATCCGAAACTAAACTGTTGGGTCTGGAGGTGAAGACATGTTATATACCGGAAGTAGGCATCACGTTGTTTTTGTGCGATTATATTATCATGACACAATAAATATTCGTCTTCAATATCGTTTCATGCCAACTAACACCACCATTGAACTCCAAATAGGGATTAAAGGCCTAAAAAGACACCTAATTCGGATAAATTAATGCGCATGCTCCGTCAAAGAAACTACTTCCGGTCTGCAACCGTGCCTGTCAAAAGAATGCTTGGTGTCGATAGATACGCTAATTCATCAAATGAAAATATCAAACACGCTTATTTATGAAACACAACATTTTCATTCAGTACCCTGCCAATGTGTGTTTCATTTAACATTGAACACGTTCTTCAACATGCAGTCACTTCCTTCTTGTATTACTATTTACGGATGACATGGGTATTAATCATAGACAGCAAGAATATAACCATGCGCATAAATAACAAATAACAGTCACTTTTCTTCGAAGAAAACAATATTTGCGTGATGGAATGTCCTAAATTTTGATCCCATCGAAAACATATGACATGTTCTTTGAAACATGAGTCCACGGATGAGTTCCATAAAAGATTGTCCAACCCTTTGTTGATGAATAGAGAACCATACCACAGAAGCGGATTGCATTTGTAATGAGTATACCTCTATTGTGAACGCACCAAAAACATAACTTTACCCGCACTCTCCCTAACTGTGATTTTTGTTTTGAGACTTAAGCACGTATATGTCACGTGACGCAGTAACATTGTTAACTGTCGTTTTGAAATTTTGCTTGATGTTTAAACATAAAATGAGCAATCTATAGACAAAATTTTAGTGCAGTTAAACATTGTTTGCTATTAAATTTCGTGGTTTGAATAAGTGGCGCGTTTTGAAAGTCCGTAAGTGTAGTCAATGTCACGGAAGAATATTAACCCGTCCGATAAGTAGTTCTTATTCTTCCGCAAACAACTTTAAACATTTCTACTCGTTGATGACATGACTGCAGTCAATGACACGAACGAATATTAACCAGTCCGACAAAGTCATCGAAACCTGAAGTGTAATACTGACTGAGCTAGACAAATTCGCTTTCAATATTCGTCTAGTTACATTATAACGCAATTATTCGATGTGCGCTTTATAGATTATCTATAGAAAAATGTGCAGTCGTCTTTTCTCCGTACCAATTATCGGTAAATATATATGATCTACCACGAGTTTCCTTTTGATATCAACATTTCTTAAATGAGTCTCAAAAACAGTTATTAAGCGAGCCTCTGGCGACCTTAATAACTTTCTTTTTCGTGACGAATTTAAGAAATGTTGTTTTCAAAAAAAGTAAGCGAGTGGTAGATTCTTTTTGTTCTCATTGCATGAAACCAGTTATTTTATCTCGTCATATGAAATGGGGAATCTATAATCAAGATACATTAATGTACTTTTGGATCGCCTCCTCACAAGGTCGCTTTTGTTGGCAATTAAAATGTTTGGTTTGTCTTTTATGGATAGTTCGTAGCGAATATTATATAACTGGTCGACAGCAGTTTGATAGCTTAGTCAGTCTGTGATTAAATAAACAACAGCAAAGGGGTCGAAACATTCGTCTGTAAGCTCCTGCAATCAGATCAATATATCTTCAAGTCGACGTTAAATGAACATTCACATAAAACAAACGTCTGTGTTATTTTAATAAACAAAATATCCCAAAGCCACGTGATAAATGTGCAAAAGTAAGAAAACAATCATCGTTCTGATTGCTATGGAAATGAACTATACTGTATTACGTACTGCTATACTAAGATAGTGTTGTATACATAGTTGTAAAAAGACGGTGATATTGACTTCGGCAATGTGATTAAACCATCGCTATAGCATTCTGATCACCTCGCTTTTTATCTTAAGGAAAATATCTCTGACATAACAATGCGACATTTTGAACTACTTTCAGTCACATGCTTCGAAAATTAGATTCCATTTATAATACGCGCTAGATATAATTTTTTCAACAAAGATATTTGACATTTTCTGCTATGCCGTAGGAATAAGAAAATTGATCAGAACATATAAAATAACCATCGTATTGACGGATACATAAGGTGTTATTTTCACGCGGATGTAGCTGTCTTTAGTAGTGAGGGCGAACGATATCGGTGTTTTTCTACACTTATTTACGAGGTATATTTACCGGAGACAAACGGAAATGGCCGAGCTTTTACGATTGTCGCTATAGGTCACAATTTTGGCTATAAATAATAAATGAAATACTAACCGGGTCATAAGGGTGTTATACATTATGTGCAATTCGATACAAATGCTGCTAGTTTCGTTGACAACGTAATAAGACCACAAAAACTAATTAGTGAAGATGCTGAGTAACAACAAGATGTCGTAGAACATAATTTGTTAAACATTTTCTTTTGCTCCAACAGCATAGAATTGCAGTCACTGGACTGAACGTTGCATCGTGTTATGAGTATTTAGTATAGACCACACCAGTGACCCCACCCTTGTGATGGAATTATCGTCAAACACTAATATTAATTTATACTGCAGTAAAACTGTAAATGACAGGTCTTATTATCACGCAAAAATTCCAAAAGCACTTAAACATGAACTTTAAAACACAATTATCTACTAGCAGTTTTGCATTTCTACTGAAATATTCAAAGCACACACGTCACATCCAATTTTAGCCAAACTGGATATTATTTAATTGCGTCATAATGTCGAAACCAATTTGACGTTTGACAAATCCCAATGTGAATCTAAATTTTAAATATTTATAATGCTTAGTTATTCAAGTCTCAAACAGGCAAATGCATTGTTATATTAAGTACACCTTTGTCATTTTGGGAAGTAGAATAATTCCTTGAAGAATGACCTCTAAATGAACAGACTATTTTGAGAAATTTTACTATAATTTAAACGAGTGATACTACACTATGCATGCAAGGTCTACCATTACCAATTACATTAGTTATTTAAAAGCTTTGATGCATTTACACAGTACTGTTGGTTACGTGGAATGAAAGACTTAGTTTTAAAGGCTCTTGAAGTTAATATATGTTCAACTTTGAAAGGCTCTTCAATCAACCGACTGTAATTATTCCTAGAGATGCATTTATTGCGAAGTGATTACAATAATTTAGAGAGACAGTGCATTATGTAATATGATAGACAAGTTGATGTTCCACATGGAAACTGAGTGACTTTATCATGTTTTCTTTCAATTATTTGATATTTTGCGTACCGACCTGACCTTACTGCCATAAATAGATCAATGTCGTAGGCGAATACTTACGTGTATTCTGTGTCAAAACAAAAGTTTTTATTATACCATCCATTAGATTATCAGTCCTATTGTTATTACGATTTGATTTGGCGCGAATTAATTTTATTGTCGCCACCAGACCATTATAGTATTCAACTCTAGCTTGACACCATATCTAGAACTTCCAACACTTGTAGTCTAGCGATCAAACACACTGATACCGTAGGGGACAGTTACCTCACTAATTAATTTATTAACAATTTATGTCAGTAATTAGCCAGAATCAAATTCACAGAAGCGAGCAATTACAAACTCCAGCATATGTTGGGTATATCTTTATTCTATTCAGCGGAAAAACACCATAGTTCCGTTCCAGTACAAATGAAATTATTAGCCAGGATCAAACTTTTCTGCTGCAAGCAATCAACAACTCCAGCATATGTTGTGTATGTTAATAAATAAATAAATTAATATTAGATTGATACAGCGCCTTATTAATGCGGCACGCGTTCATTACGCTGAAGCTACAAAGGTACTGATGTATCCTCTACTAGTGCAGCCACAGCATGTTTAGACCAGGGGAAAGATCGGGAGGACACCGAAGGGTAAGAAAGACGTTTTATACAGTCATGTGCGATGCTGCGGGAGGGGGTAAAACTCTTATTTCGAAAAGAAGATGTTGCGTTTAATATCCTCAGTGTACTTCACGAATAGACAGATTGTAGGCACCTTGTACCAGATACCGAACAGCCAATAGGGTCAGACATAGCGGCAATCCTACCTGTTTAGTACTGGGAACCTACTTCACACGTATGCAAAACTATTTTATGATTTCCGATGTGACGCACGATGTTTCTTTTCAGGTTCTGTGAAATTCAATTCTACCAGATGAACTTTCCCGGACAAACTCTACTGAAGGTGATACTTTTAATCTACAAAGTGTAATCATACATGCAGGTATTTCGATAATATACTGACTGTGTTGTATTACAGATAAAGTACTCGACCTATGACAATAGGTTAGAAAGATATTCGTGGAACTTTAGAACGCACACATACAGCTGAAGAGTCATCAGATCATACGATAAAATATAGTGCTAACGATAAGAGCAGTTATGTCGATGATATACCAATTGCGTTATTCTTTAACGGAAAGTACTCGACTTATGACAAAAATTTAGATAGCTATAAGTAGAACTTAAGAATTCACACATACTGCTGAAACACAATCCTTTTAAACCGACATGGAGAAGGGTCATCAGAGCATATGGTCGATAATATTCCGACAGCGTTATATTGTATGGGAGGTTCTCGACCTATGACCATAGGTTACAAATATGTTTGTGGAACCTTTGAATTCACACATACTGCTGAAACACAATCCTTTTAAACCGATATATGGAAAGGATGTACGATACGTTATACGTAATAAATGTAAATTGTATTGTTCACAAACAGGCATCAAACGGAGGTGAGATATCTGAAGGTTTTGGAATAGCATTACCGGTTATTACCCTCGTATATTGTAGTTTCGGAGAAATGATATGCATTAAACGATTTTGCAAATAATCTAGGTTTAAATGTTGTCATTTGAATGCTTTGTTCATCAAGACGCCAGAAAGCTCATATCACAAAAGCATTATTTATGGGATAGACGTAATGGATTTAATATTAAATTAATGTAAAGAAAACTACTCGAAATAAGTCTGAATAAGATCCTCTTTTCTAAATGTAATAAATGATTATCTTATAAAATATCTACGGAATATATTATAGAGCAGTCTCGTCTTGTTAAGTTATTATTTAGCACCGAGTTGTTTAATGTGTGTCGCTCTTAATGGGGTTTATGGTGTTCACTAATCAGTTAAATTTACCATTTTACTGAGATTCTTATTAATATATCAATTCGGTACAAAATATTGGATGTACTTATACTAATTATTACAACATTTTGATGTTATTCAAGTTACATTTAATATCAGTGTGCTTGTTCATGGGATATACAGGAATCGATACCAAAATTGAGTATTCGACAATTCTTTTTTTATTTCTGCAATATGCCTAAACGTGAAGTAGCCCGTTGTTACATTTGTAAAAACGGAACCCCGATGGTGACATTTTGATTTCTTGATAACTCCGTGCGTTCGCGCTCTGATATACAATAAAGTTATTCCTTACTCCTAGCATTTTTACTTTACTCGTATTTTGCATTATTTCTCAAGATTGTAAAATTGTATATATATATAACAATTTGGCATATGAATAAATCCAAATTCTATTGATGTGTCTATGAATTTACTTCTCATAATGGATTATTCGTAGACGAACAATACATTTATCGTGTGTTGACGTATATGTTTAACGGTATTATTCATCTGTGCCTCTTTCAGAGTTCACACTTCCACATCAATAACCGCAAACGATCCTCTATTCCGGAACAATTATGGGTCCGTTTCTATAGTTCATAGTCGGCTGCCCAACATTTTCAATAATACTGAATTCCGAAGAAAACTTTGATGATTGCGACAACTGTCGTATGTTGTGATTCTGCAATAATATTTTCGTGCTTATGATATACGAGCTGGAGCTTAGTCATGCAGAAATGCATTTTGTTTCACAGCTCACAGCTAGTTGGTTTTACTTTCGCATCAGAGACTCAATTTGCATAAACTCATTCGAAACTTAATACTATTGGGCGATACTTTACAAAGAGATGCTGCAGTGGCTATCAGCATACTAGTTCTTGTTTGATGTTTCTAGCATAAAGTGATTGTTCAGTGATTGCTGATACATTCTTCAAAGTTCAAAGCTAACATTTTTAAGCTTAGAACAAAAACGGATATTTGAACATGGTTTTAATTTTACATTCATTACGCGTTTAACTTAAAGTCTCCTTATTCTGAACTAAGAAATGTGCTTTCGCGTAGCTTTTTACGACATTTGATTGTTTTGTGGAGAATTACACATGTTAACTAATTAGAATTAATTCCTTGGTGATATTTACACTGATTTACTTCAGTTCTTCACCGTTTACTTAATGAAAAACGTCACTGATGAGTTCGGTTTTCGTTTAATTCAAGAATTAATCTCGTTTCCCTATTTCTTTTTCATACGGCCAACTGGTTTATACAATGTACCTGCTTTAAGTGGATATTTGCCATTCGATGGAAGATAAAGGGTTCCATTCATCGTATCAAACGGCAATTTGTAAAACAGCCTTTCCTTTTTCTGACAAATGATAATATATAGATTCACCGATGAGACCCACATTAAACATTAGGAATATTTGGAAACTTTAGGTCCAGCCGTTAATAATAAAGTAATTTTTCACTATTTATTTACTTACTTTCTTTTCTAACATTCTCACTGAATTACGCCCTTTCTTCCTAACTATACACCCCGTTATAAGAATACGTGTGATATCTAAAACGTTCGATTATGGCCATATATACAGTAATGTCCTCCTTGAGTTGGATAAGTAAATTATAGACACAGTTAATACAACACAACTTTATCCAGAACCTGGTAAGCTTAGCTACTGCATATTTAGGACTTATGAATATTTGAGAATATTTTATACGTCGTTAACCTCGTCCGAAACGACCCCATGGAGTCGTAGACGGTCAACACTCGTTATAACTAAGACACCGCAGAGACAATGTTCTCATATAACTCCAACCCACGTTACCAACTCCTAGTGAATTGTCAATTTATAAAACTCCTCATTTCCTCTACTTGCTGTCCTTTTAGCAAAAAAACAGGACACCATTGGAAATGCTTGCACTTTTACGGGTCATCCTTGACCGAAAAGTTCAAATAATTACATACATACATACAGACAGAGCAAAATGCTAGCTATATTGCGAAGTGTTGGTTCTGGGCCATAACTTAAGAAAGGAGGTCGCGCATTGTATTGTGATGCATGTAATTTAAACATGTAACTTGACGTCAAGCACAACATTAGAGTAGGGTATCTTCTAGACTTGAAATGCTTTGAAAATCCAGACCGAAGCAACTCAAATGAACATCAAGTAATATTTTACAGCAATAAACAATGTTTCTGTTTTGTGGTATCAATTGCGAGTTGAGCGTCGCATGATTTTACCTCCAAGACAAGCGATAATAAGAGATTCAGCTCAAAGTGAGGTGATTCGGGAGATCGGGGCCACGCATTGCTATTGCATTTTGAGTGCAACATCAACCCCTTCGCTACCACAGGTCCGTGAAATGTGTCCTAGTTCACTCATAAAATACATTATAATATACTTTGTATATAGGTGGCCTATGACACTTTTCACGGACCTGTCATCGCTACCATCATTCTTAAAATATTAAGTTAGCAAAGGTAGAACTTGCTATTATAAATACAGTAACACACGTAGTTATTGCACACTTTTCCATATTGACAATTAAAGACTACTGATGCCAATCCTACTGAAAATATTTACGGGAATATTAATTCGTATGTTAACACTGAATAACAAAACATCTGCGGGTAAGTTATAACGTACGCAAATACATCTTTACAGACAGCCAAGCCGAGGGTTCAACAAACAGCATGGTCTAAGGGAGGTAACAACAGGAGAGCAATCATTTGGTACGAAGTTATATAGTAACTGAAACGACCCTTCCTTATTTTAGGTAAAGTAGGAGAACGTTCATTAGGGTAGAGAGTCGATCGAACTAAATCAGTTATTTCACCCGAAGCAATCACTAAAACTCTTCCCAGGAAAGATATCCCATGTTCTGTTTTACAATTAACATTTATCTTCGGTTTCTGTTTGAAATCTGTAGCACTGCTTCAGTCACTTTAATTATCAATATCGCTCCATCAGTACTGTACGTTGGACTGTAATCAAGAGACGTTTTTCATTGATCAAATAATTAAGGAGACGAGAAATGTCTCGAGAAATGAGAAAATCCTGGCATCTGGTAAGAAATAATGAACAACTATATGACTTTTTGAGGTTGACCTACTGCAAGCGTTAATGCGAACAGATTTCACTCACCACTCCCCCTGTAAACTATATATTGGGAAATTTAGCTGACCACAGTATTTAGCGGGCTGTTAAATCTCGGGCCAAATCTCAATAAAAGTCGAGTCAAATACAGAATAATAATATCCAATATGATGTTACCCTAAACACTAAGTAGTTTTGTAATTGAACAGATATCTGCCTTTCTTGCAAATCTGTTATGGATATAATGGGAAAGTGTTGTGGTGCCGGATCACAATCACTGAAGGTATGGATGAAGTATCCCATGCACAGCATTATGGTTATATATGCAGATATGTGTTCTAATACCATTGTGGTCCCGATGTTAAGTCTATGGTGGTGGTGCTCGGGTTTGTATTCCCTGTAGATTCATTGCCGACAAAATAGACCAAATAACAGGGTGTCAAATTAAATTTGCTAATAATCTGACCCCGCCATGTTTGACATACACTTCTTATTGCAGAGTTGCCGCTTGTCAACGCTATTTTATGACGATATCCTACAGCGAGTTAGTGATTGGCTGCATAGGAACAAGTGCAATTATAAATTGATCAGCCAAGAAACATGGTTACATTTGTTTTATAACATTTTAATGGAATTTAGAGATTTACCAGCACTGGAGCGGCATGTGGTGTCATTTTCATTTGCAACGTTGTTGTATCGTATTTCTTTCTTTTAATAATTTATTCCTGACATTTCAATACAAAAAAACCAAAGACAGGATAACTGTATCAAGTCAGTGATTTAGGAATAGATTAATTAAAATTATACGTTGGGTATCCAAGAATTATGTAGACTTTTGTCATAACTTTTTTATGTCAAATGGATCAGAAAAAAACATCTGCTTGCATAATGTTAGAAAGTTATGTAATCAGTTGTCATAGTAACCAATAATCGGCTATACGGGCAATGATTTTTTAAACATTCTTGACACAATTCAACTGCTTGTACCTCATATATGACAAGTCAGATTTTAACGCGTCTTTTTGAAATAAAATTACGATATGCTTGGAATGTGATCTGGTAATTTCGACTTCATAAAGGTAAGCGTTGTTGATTTATGGTATAGAACAAACAACAGCTGCTGCACGTAACAGAAAAAAAATACGACGTCGCCGGAATACGCGGCAAAACATTCTTTATACGGATATTGTATAACGCCGTGCAATTTTGTACACGTGACCTATGCAAATGTAATAGCTTTTATACATAAGTATATTACACCAAGCAAGGTAGATATATCAGTAGGAGTTATTTTAAGGTTTGACATGTTGCATCCAGGGATCGAACCTGAAACTACTCACATTGAAGAGGACGCTTTAAGACTAATCGACACAGATATTTTCGTATATATTAAATCAGAATCCGTATCCAAACGCTTGAAATTAACAGACAAAGTAGGTAATAAACCAGTAAATGCATTCGCGGATTAACACCGGATACACTCTAATAGTGCGTCAAAAAACTTCAGTTTTACTTGAAATATATATGCGATATGCCTTGACAAAATGGAGCTAAAGTAATCTTATTGAGATTAAACTTGGTTCATAAATGTATGTGAAGTTGTGAAACTGTTTTATCTTAAATATTTTAGATGTTATCAAAATTGCCAAAACGGAATACGGGTAGTGTAAAACAAATATTCAATAAGTCTGCGCGTCATTAAAACTATGTCAACCGCCTAGAACAAATGTTATACAAGTATTTAACACGACCCCCTGTTTTTGTCTTCTTTTGTTGCAGAAGCATACTTAATTCAATGCCGTATGTGTGTCACTGGGCATAGACTTTAACATGATATAACCTGGAGCTGAAAAGTGTCATTTTACATTTCGCTAAATAGCAAATTCATTTAGTGGTTGGTTACCTTCTTAGACGCTCTAATCAACCACGAACCTATAAACAAGTCAGTTCGAATTAATCTATTACTAAATCACTGTTATCCAGCTTTTGTATTTCTTATTGAAATGTCAGGAATGAATAATTCATAGAAAGTTCTAATACGTGACAATGTCGACTTCGGTTTTCACTATATTGTATACATGTAATTCTTTAAAGCAAATGCAGATGATACTACATGCCGCTCCAATGCTGGTAGTTCTCTAAATTATATCATAAATACTATAACAATCATGATTCTTGGATGAACCTCCTATAATTACAATGTCATTACATATGTTGTCAATTGCTAGATCGCTGTAGGATATTGTGTCTCGACCACTGGTAACAGTGTGGGTCTTCCTTGACATGTCTGTGTAATTATGAATCAACCCATGTTAAAGCAAATGGGTTCCTCAATCCTTTTATAACAGTTAATTACCCTAATGATGATTGATATTTCGCAAGAATATTATACAGGGACAACAAAACTGTACACAACACAACTGCATAATTAGCAAAAAAAGTAATTTACGTATCTAATCTTTTGCACCAACTACATATTTTCTGATTTGGTGGTCATCTTGGACGCCATTTTGAATGAGGCTTTGAGTCAATTGAGTTGAATCGCACTTTCATTTGAATGCTAGATTTCTAGTTTGCTATTTTAGTTCTGTTATCAATAAATATGATTAAAATAAATGATTTAGGAAAAGATACCAATATGTCAATTATTGCGGCCGTTGTTGCCGACAATTTGATTTCAGCCGTCATGGATAACATCTCAGTATATTTCGATCGATTAATGATAATAGATATAATATAAATACATATGGTTAAACATTTAAACTACAACCTATCGGAATAAAAAAAAAAATTGTAACTGATTTCTGGCACCTCTAATAGTATTTTTATTTTTGGCAGCCATCTTGGACACCATCCTGATTTTTACGAAATGTTCAAATGGTCATCATTCATGTTCTTCTATAACAACATATTCCCTAACAGAAACAAAAAAAAATTACAACCCAATGCCGGTGTACACCGGGTCTAACCTGAATATCCCATTTATAGACCGGTATATTAATAAACTATCAGTTATACATTATTCCTGACTAATGAAGGATTTCTAAATTAAAATATGTCAATGTAATGTTTATTATGGACGCCAAGTGCCAACCTCTACATATAACAATGACCATATTTATCGTGTATGTCCGTCCATATTTATGATGTGTTCACGTCTGTCTCAGCAAGGATATATTGATACATCATAATCAATTAATGAACTTGATAGCGACAGTTGTCTTATTCTGCCGTAATACTTTTGGTGACGTGCTATAAGAGCTGGAACTTTACATAGTTTCAATATTGTGACTTATTGTTCCACAGTGAAGTTCATTATTCTGTTTTACTTTCACATCAGATATCCGATTAGCATAAGTAATTCGAAACTATTATGAGAAGATGATTTACAAAAAGATGCTACCGATGCTATCAAAATGTTATTATTTGATGTTTCTGTCATGAAGTAATTGCTCAGTGATTGCTGGTGCATTCTTTAAAGTTCAAAGCTAACATTTCTAAACTAACCACTAAAACAGGGTATTTGAAGATGGTTTCATTTTTCGCTGTCATTGCGCATTGAACTAAATATCTCCTTATTCTGAAAAAAGGTGCTTCCGCGTTGCATTAACGTGATTTGACTATTTTGTGGAAAAGTACACATGAATACTAATTGAAATATAATTCCTAAATAATATAATTTACACTGATTGTATTTATTTAATGAAACATGTCACTAATGAGTTCGGTTTTCATTTAATTCAAGAAATTCTCTCATCACCCGTAATTCTTTTCTATATGATCTAGATGGTATGATCACTAGATGAAAATAGTTTTAAGCTTCCAGAACGTACCAACTTATGTATCCGTTAGTACAGTAGGACAATTTGCATTAGGACAGAACGTTGATCGAACCAAATCCGTTATTTCACCCCGAAGCAATCACTTAAACTCTTTCACTGAAAGACATCTCATTTTCTGTTTAACAATTATCATTAATTTTATCTTCGGTTTCTGCTTGAAGTATATAGCATTGCAGTCACTTTATTTAGCAATATCATTCCATCATTATTGTACGTTGGACTGTAATCAAGAGACGTTTTCCAACAATCAAAGAATCTTTAAGACGTATAATGACACAAGAGATGAGAATAGTATGATATAATGGACAATTCTATGGCTTTTTTGTTTGACATACCGCTTGCGATAATGTGAATTGATTACACTTACCAGGGCCTGGAGACCCCCATCTAAGTTAAAGTTAATAGTACAGCATTTAGAAGAGCTGTAAAAACAAGCGACCAGGTTTCAAAATTGGCATCCAATTAAAGTACATAATAATAATCCCCAGTATGATATTTTATCCATTCACTTCCGGCAAAAAATAATAGGGTGCCGTTTATCATTTTCAATAAACCATCAAGTGGTTTTGTGAATTGCAATGAACGGACACCTCATCGTGATATGACGGACTTTTCCTTAAAGTGTTGTCACATGTTATCTATGTACTTATCTTCAGTTTTATGGCCAGTTGACTCACAAACAGGATATGTCACGTTTAAATCTACGGCCAGTTGGTTCACATATATCATTGAAAAAAGTATATTTCAGCTACAAAAGAAGACAAAAAACTGGGCCATGCAAGCATTTGTTCATCATAGGCGTTTGGCATACTTTTACAGGCGCACGGATTGATCCAATGTTGGTTTACACTACCCTACTTCCGTTTTGCGCATATATGCCCAAATCTTAAGATGTTCAGGGCAAAACATTTTCACCACTCCACCTACATGTATTCACATCATTTAGTCTCAATAAGATTATTCTAGTTCCATTTTGCAAAGGTATATCACCATTTGTAATTATTTAAACCTTTCGGTCAAGGATAACCCATGAAAGCGCAAGCACTTATTTCCAATGGGGTCCTGTGTTTTGCTGAAGGGACAGCAGGTGGACGAGACAATGCTGTGATACAAGGTATCCGGACGTGATACCCCAGCTCTTTCCGAAGCGATACCTTGGTTCTTTAACGTGCATGGTGTATAGCACCAATACACGCGAGACTACCTCTGGGTAATTACCCAGTCCATGTCTAGTTGTGTGGGAAACACAGAAAAGCGTTTAGGGAATGATCAAGTGCACCGGCCAAGGATCGAACCCGGGACCTCTCGATCAGCAGTCAAGCAGGTTATCCGCTCGACCACCGTACCACCATTTCCAGCCAACATAAGTTTTTGGAAGGATTATTTGAGTATCTGATGTTGGTTCGCGTATGCAATTAGTTGTTTATGTCCTACAAATATACATAGTCTGATTGTTTTCAGCATTTGAATACGAATTCTGCTTCAATACAAAAATTACCGCATCGATTAGCCTCATTATGATAGAGCGTCCTCTCGGTGAGTTGTTTCAGGTTCGATCCCTGGATGCAGCATGTCGAAGTCGCAAACACTGCAGCTGGTCTATCTCCTTTGCTTGACGTAATATATTTACGTATAAAAAGCTGAAAACCATGACATTATTGTATTCCCGTACGTAATCACCCAATTATACACGCTTGCTTAGTCACTACAAGGTGTAACGTTTTATGGAATAAAGTCATAAAGAACGTTTCTAATTTCGTTGAAAATCGTATTTAGTGTATTTATCCTGTTTCTTAAGGAATTACAAACCATTGCAATATGTATTTATCCAAAAACATCGAGACATCAGAAAAACTTTCCATACATCATTTAATAAATACCAGGCATTTGCAAAATGCAGTAATATTATGTCTTGAAGATAAACTGTGATTATATCTTGTTTGGCGTCGCTTAAAGAGTTTTCTTGAATATTTATCTTAATATAACGCAATTAAATCCTTTCTTAGATTGCCCTCGTACAGAGAAAACACTTTTTGGAACGCCAACACACTGCAGTATTCATAGCTGCCTTCAGCTACATTTCTATGCTTGGTTTAATGTCATACTGTATTATTGTGTTACCAAAGAAGTGTGGAGGTTTGTCACATGATTATTCAAGTTGTTAAGACGTTGGTACGTGTAACGGGGATTGGTGTTTTGTGTTGACAATCTTTACCTTTTTAACTATCGTGCATTCACCACGCAGGAAATGTTTTTACATTATGCTTTGGTCAACATTAAGTGACGCAGTTGTTTCCTATTCTATAAATGTTTTGTATATACTAGAACATGCTTAGTTATAACTTAGTGTTATTAAACGTTTTCATTGTGTTATTATGTGTATGGTTTTAATACAAGCCGTTTTACAAACGTTTATTGTTTTGTTTTTTTGGTTCGTCTTACAAGCGACACAAACTATACTTTCTCATAAATACCACTTGTATTATTGATGAAGGGTTTTACAACAAATGAAAAACGACACAACAAAAACACTTTATGCGCCGAATCAGCTGCTTTGTGCCCTGGTATCTTTTCTCAGGATTGGTTTCGATTAGCGTTCGAAATTTGTCTTTGATGGTATTGTCCTAACCGACCTATAAGTTCTGAAATAGAACATTTGAAACCATTTTTGTACAAAAAACGAATGTGCTCGAAGAAGAATATTCCTCGAATTGAATAAAAACTGAACTACACATGTAATTAGGAATAATGTTTCATTACGTAAATACAATCAGAGTTGATATCTCCAGGGAATTGCATTTTAATTAGTCAAGATGTGTAAATATCCACGAAGCAATCGAACAGCTTAAAGACAACATGGGAGCACGCATGTTTTATCTCAGGATAACAGTACATAAAGTTCAATTATTAATGACTGTAAAATTTAAAGATTTCTACAAAACTGACGGGAAGCTGTAGATGACTCAATACAATTATCGTGTCTTTGTATCTCTTATTTAAATGCCATATATGAATTATACGACTTATCACTACGCGACAATGCCGCCTTTAGTTTTTACTAATTCCTTTCAGCAAATGAAAATGGCACCATATGCCGCTCCAATGTTGGTAGTTTCTAAATTATATCCGAAATGTTATAATCACAACGTTCATTCGCTTATCCTCTTATAATTGGACTGATAAGTCCTAGGCTACCTATTGCTCAATCGCGGTAGGATATGGTTTTGAGAACAGTATTGACAGCACGAAAGCTCATGTATTTAACCTTATCTTTCCTTGACATTTTAAAAAAAATTTGGTTTCTAGTCCTATTACAAAAAGCAATCTCTGTCATGATGCTTGATATTTCACCAGAATATTACATAGGGACACCAAATGTTCACATCAACCACACACATGTTTTGTATGTCTATATATTTTGCATCGGGACCCTTATAGTATTCCTATAATAAGCAAAATGATGTGAAATTGATGCGGCATACGTGTCCACAGGCTCTGCAAATAGTGCACCGGCACCATTGCCGTTGTTCAACAAAGCCATAATAAATATGCACGAAAGTCATATAGAAGTTTAATGGGGTTAAATAGAAAACTATTTAGTCTTGAATTAAATACCATACTGGGGATTTTTATCTGTCCTTCAATCAGACGTCCATTGAGATTTGGGCCCAGATTTTCAAAGCTATGCTTCATACACGAACTGTAGTAAACGTTAAAAGTTGTGGTTCACCGGTTTATGGTAAGCCTTATCAATTCACATTACAGCAAGCGATTACCCAACCACAAAAAGTCATATAGTTTTCCATTATTTCATATTAGCGTAAAAACTTCAGAATATTCTCATTTCTAGTGTTATTGTATAGCCTAATGTTTCTATGTTGTTTCATCAAGATCGAATATTTGTAAGATGAACACAATTTTAATTATTTAACATCAATGTAAATTTTGCTTAAGAGTTCTTCGCAAAGATGTGATCAAATGATTACCTTACGGTCCTCGTTATGTTATTTATTGTGCATGTCCGCCCATGTTTATGATATGTTTTACGTCTGTCCCGGTCTATAATATAATAATAATAAATAATTATACAGTTTGTAGAATCACGTGATTAAATGATTTGAAATGAATAACGTTCGCATTAACTGTGTTTTTTTCTTGGTTATAGCTGGCTTGCACTTTATATGAATTTACCATGCAGCTACCACGGTAACTGCCTGAAAACACATAACCTGAGAAAAGTACGTGTTCGCAGGTCAATAGCCTGAGAACACTTTTTGGCTCCGCCCACAAATAACGGACTATTTAGTCCAGACGAGAGTCACCTAAACCTTGCTATATAGTATTAAGTTTTTTTTATTGTTGTTCTGATTTGTCCAGATATTGAAGGTCTCAAAACCGTTTGATGACACTCTGTCATCATTGGGGAACTTTTTTTATTAGGGGTTAAAGATATCCTCTGAAATGGCGATTTTAACGATTAAATACGGATAATAATTTCATATAACATTTGTACTACCGTCAAAATATCAGCACATGCGTGTTTATATTGAAAGGGTTTAAACATGATTAATAAAGGAACTATATACATTAACTGGGCTTCAATAAAATACACATTTTCAACAGTTTATGTGTAATTTACGTGACCAAAATGATAAAATACAAGAACAATCGGTACTAATAACTGTTTAATGTGATATCAAACATGAACCTTACACTGAAGTAGGCTTAAAAGAATTTTTAAGTTATATTCAACCTAAAACAATGTGCAAGACATCATTGCATGTAGAACAGTTTGTTTTATATACGTTACCATTAAAGTATTTTTGTGCAAAGTATGGACTATTGTGTTTCCTGCTTGTTCTGTGTTATCAAACTGATAAGATTGGTATTTTCTCTTGGAACACATATTTTTTAAATTGGACATGCAATTTAACTTAATAATCAAACTGTGATTTACGTGACCATATGTTACCAAATAGAAAAATGCATAATATAATGTAATATATGTTACCATCAACATATTTCAGCAATTTAAGCCTGGAATTTTATACACTTACTCATTCTGTTTTATACGTTTTCTTTCGGTAAATCTGGGTTTAACTATCACAAAGCATTATGCTAAATTGATTTCTGATTGAAATTGTGATTTACGTGACATAATGCAAAACTCCACAGTTCACTGTATAATGAAGATGTATCCATCCAGTTTGTCGATATTTTGTCGAAAATTTACAATGACATCATGTTAATGACACAATAGATGCATGTCTGAACTTATTATTACTGTAAGTATACTAATTTTTTTAATCAATCACCATACTGGTACATGTTTATATATAGACTTGACACAAATCACCACGGTTTGACGACCTATTTAAATCAATACCTGTCAAGATTGTTTAAAATTATAATTATGCTTTCAAGAAATAATGACATAAACATCACCACAGTTTGACTAGATACTAGTAATTTTCAAGCATGTAGCTGTTTACACACAACTTCTTATCATATACTAAGCAATAGAATACAAGTTCATGCATGCACAAACAAAGGTACACTAAATTCGAGTTAAATATTATTTTCACAACCACATTTTGCGTAAAAAGTTTTCTAACTGACATCAATCATTCTAAACACTAATTACTGGTGTTATTCGTCGCCACGAGAGGGTATGAGAGAATAGAAGCCAGATTTCCTTTAATGCTCTGTGTTAAGCAAGGGAATTACATTAGGTAACATTTTTGTCTCGTATTTGGTATATAGGCGAACTCCCTACGACATGGCTATCGAGGAGGCAGTTCAAGTGTTGTACATTGATGCCATAGTAACATTGTCAGCTATCATGGCTAGACAGAAGGACATTGCTGATTCTACCTTTACACATTTCTAGATGGGACTTGGTTCTAATTAGCTTTTCCACATACCTGTCTGTATGTGTGCCCGCTTTACATTCTATTCAAATCCTCATATGTGGGGTTATTTTGAAATTCTTGGCGTGATAGCAGACGACTTCCCTACCTTTGTTCCCCAAACACGCTGTTGGACGGTTGAAGTATCACCACCATTTCCATATCTCTTGTCATGGTATCAAAATCGACACACAGTACGGTTACCAAGCGTGGTTTCAAAATGTAACGGAGCAGACCCGGACCGTAATACTTTTAGAGTAGTAGCTTTACCTACCCATACATAGGAAGCGGTGGTGTCCCAACTTAACAAAGCAGGTGACACTAGAATATATGGAGTTTAAAAATATGACTTCATTTTGTAATGATGTTTCTCTTATGTCGACTGAAGCACTGTATTTGACTTGGAAGCGACGCGTGGTAATAGGGCGAAACAAATACATAGGTAAATTCATCTGTTGTCAATAACCATGTTGCCACCAAACAAAAAGCAACCATGACTGTAGATGGCAACAAGAAACAATTGTTGAAGAGTTAGAAGTACAAACACTGTCCAATGAAGCACTACATCATGATTTGGTGTAACTGCACAAAACCATAGACCCATTAAATTGAACAAGAACATCAGGATACTATACCAAGATCTCAAAACATCTAACGACGAGGCACACATTTTTAACAATATATGGTTTCTGACACACATAAGGGGGAAACTGACTAAAATATGATAATATATATTACATTGCCTCTAAAGTATTATATACACAAATAACTAACTCCATAGTCAGAGATCGCGCTACAGTTGACATTAGAGAAACAGCTGATTACAGAATGCAGTCATAATTAGAGAATTTCTAGCGCCAATTTAGAGATAGGTAAATCTACAAAAGAATTACTGTTCTCAATGTATTACAGTCAGGTTAAGTACATTAGGCTACCCTACAGTCAATTTTGATGCAATTATGAAGGAAAGCACTAAAGATGACAACAGACAATGTGACTATGTTACTACCAGACTCGAGCTGATCAAGTGTGGTTGTGACAGTACAGTCATGTCTAACTGGTCATTGTAGATGTTACCGTGCTCCAATGTACTGCACGTTATTTTGTGCATGTATGGGTATATCACTTGTAATAATCCAGAACCTATGGTGTAGTTAAACAGCTACATGCTTGAAAATTATCTTGTCAAGCTGTAGTGAAGTTCCTATGAGTTTTGCTCGAAACCATGCTTATAAAATACGTTTAGTTCAGATATATATCATGATTCAAATAACTAGTCAAACTGTGGTGATTTGTGTCAAGTATATATAGTCAAACATGTATAACTATGTGGAAATGAAACATGTGGTTACGTTTAAGAAGTTCCGATATACACCAAGTTTGCTGTTAATATGATGTCGCTGACAATCTTGATTAATTCTTCTTGATTATACAGCGAAAATCGGAGTTTTGCATGATGTCACGTAAATCATTATATTTGTATTTAGAAAAGAAATCAAGTTACAGAATTGCTATACGATAGTTTAAAACAGATCTATCCAAATAAAGCATCGATCATCCCACTCAAATTCAGAAAGAGTAAGAGTATAATATTCCAGACTTAAATTACTTAAACACTTTTATGGAAACATATATTACATTATACTATGTATTTTCTATGTATTTTCTATGTGGTAACATATGGTCACGTAAATCACATTTTGTGTACGAAGTTCAACTACATGTCTAATTATATTTAAAGGATGCCTATCAAAAGAAAACATTGATCATACCAGAATAAATAGAAAAACATAGTAGAGCATAGTTTGCATATATACAATTTAATGGTAACGTATATTACACATTCTGTTCTACATGCAACGATGCTGTGTACATTGTTTATCACTAACCATTCATTTAAACCTACTTCATTGTAATGTTCATGTTTGGTATAACATTTAAGAGTTATTAGTACCGATTATTCTTGTATTTTATCATTTTGTCACGTAAATTACACATAAACTGTTGAAAATGTGTATTTTTTTGAAACCCAGCTAATGTATACAGTTCTTTTATCAATCATGTGTATTCCTTTTCATCTAAAACATAGGTGTGCTGATATTTTGACGGTAGTACAAATGTTATATGGAATTATAGTCCTAATTTAAGTGTTAAAATCGCCATTTTGGAGGCCATCTTTAACCCCAAATAAAAAAAGTTCCCCAATGATGACAGAGTGTCATCAAACGGTTTTGAGTCCTTCAATACCTTGACAACACAGAAAATCAATAAAAAAAACTTAATACTATAAAGCAAGGTTAAGCGAAAAATCCC